>JAUCBN010000043.1:11915000-13165000 GCA_035048815.1 Abelmoschus esculentus | reverse complement strand
TGGGTGCAGAGGATGAAATTCGAGTTGCATCTCCCATGGAAATCCAAGACAGCTTTCATGGAGCTCATAGTAACAGTGAGAGCATCTGTAGGTCGGACCCCACAGCTCTAAACCACAAAAAACACAAGGAAGTTTGTAGCTTTCCCTGGGTCTATAATTGAAGTATTCCAACTCATGATCTTGGTTGAAAAGGCACAACTTGGATCGTATCTCCATATCTTTAAGCATTTGGGTCTCATTTTTCGGCACCCATGAAACAGCACATTTCACATCGAGATTGAAATCACACGCATAACATACGTACCGAAACCGGTAAGCTTCGTCCCTACATTCTTGGCACGTGAAAGTGTGTGAAACATATACATTCCCAGGGCTCCACTTGAGAGGATGTTGAGGGTGAAGAGGGTGCAACACTTCAAAGGGCAATCTGGTGCATGTTTTGTGTATGTAGTATTTGCATCTTTTACATGCATAAGCTTCATCCTTGATTTCAATCGAACAAGCATAGCATGTAGCACTAATTCCGTGTTTTCCAATACCCTTATTCAAGATTAGGAGATGTCTTGCAGTACAGTATTTAATCTGCAGTTTTTTGAAATTAAACAATAGTTAGATGTATATTTGTATGCCTAATTGTTTAGAGGAGAATATTCGATCAAGGAAGTTATGTTTAAAGTTGTCGAGTCTTATTTTTCGATTTGAGTTGAGTGTATATAATTCGAGTCAAGTCAAGTCTAATTATTCGAATTTTTGTACAAATTTAACTAGTTCTCCTACAATTATGGATGATATGGCTTAGTCTAAAACCACTAACACCATAAAATGATTGACAAGTCTTATTTTTCAAGTTGAGTCGAGTGTATGCAATTGAAGTTGCATAAGTATTCTAAAATGATCTTATTAATTGTTTAAATTTGGTCAAAATGTGCTTAAAACAAAGGAGGAAACTAAGAAAACAAGGAAATTATACAAAGTCGAATCAAGTCTTGCTAATTCTATAAATAGTTTGATACCAACCTCTAAATGAGTCGAGAAGTTTGCATGTCCATCTTTCTCCACTAATTTCCCCATGGAAGGTTTGCCATCCACCAAGCTAGAGCTTGACCCCTTCTCAAAGTTACCATCATCTTTGCTCTACGACATTGATAATATTAAAGTTTAAACAAATGAAGGAAACAAATGCACTGAAAGCGGAAAATCCTTATGGAAAACATACCTTGTTGAGAGCGCATCCAATATGAGCAACAAATCTGCATTTTTTACAGTAATAAACAGGATGTCGAGGTTTTCTTTCTTCTTCGCATATATCACAGCAATATTGATAAGAATAATCCTCAACAAACACATCAGTAAGCGCAAGTTCATGCCTGTGATATTCATGTGTAACACTCACTGGTATCAAACAACGAATATGATAATTGAAACCACATCGTACACATCGATAATAATGGTTCAACACAGCATCTTCGTTATAACAAATCTTCTCCTTGCACTTCATGCATTGTCCTAGACTCGGGTTAGGTTGTACTGGAAAAAGAGTAAGCCGATGCTGATGCAGGTCATGTTCTAGACTTGGTTTGGATTTAGCACACTCAATATGAAGGCCAAAGATGCAGGACTTTTGACAAGTATATCCCTTCGTCCATTTCCAAAAGTGATCCCCACAAGCATTACACGACAGGAACCTTCCGTGGGGATTTAGATGAAGCAGGTGGGATGGATGACGGTGATGGTTTGATATTGTATTGGGCATATTAATCAAGCAGGTTTCATGAACGAATAACTCTGTGTAACATTGAAAACAGCCATAGGCGATTCCTGATAGAAGCTCCTCGCACCAGAAACAACAATAGTGATGCTTGCTCACTTTACGATACTTGAACCGTTTCAATGCATCATCATGGCAGAAATGTTTGATTTCTTTAGATCTATGACTGGTGATGGTCGCTGAAGAAGCACAGATGTGGTCAAGGTTGAAGTTACAATCCCTACACCGGTACAAGCAGCTTAAAGTAAGACTGGAACATCCGTTGCAGAAGAAACGTTTATCATCTTCTCTGGATGTTATTAGTTTAAGAGGGTGATTAGGATGGAGAGGATGTGATATTTGAAGAGTTAGTTGTTTCACAGCACAGGGTTCATGGATCCAGAAGTTGCAGGTTTCACAAGTGAATGCCCAACCATGAATCTGCAGATTGCATTTGTCACAGCATGCCTCTTGATTTTCAAAGTAATTATCATAGAGCAAGTGGTGTTCGTGAAGGAAAGGTTTGAGGTTCATCCTCTCAACAAGTAGAGATGGAAGTGGAAAGGAAATACGGGTTGAAGAAAATGGGAGAGTTTGAGAGAGATTTAGATTAGACTGAGGATGGAAGCAAATTTATTGCTTTTTTATGCGATATTTTAAAATAGCGGGTTTAGAGTTTAAGGTTAGGGATTATAGTTAAGGTGAAATAAATTAAAGGTATAAATTAAGGTAAATATAAAAAGAGACATGATTAGCGATAGGGGTGAGCAAAACTCGACTCGACTTGACTCGAGGCGAAAATACTCGATTGGTTTTGACTCGACTCAAAATTTCATAGACTAGACTCGACTCGAAAAAATTTCAAATAAAGTTTGAGTTGTAAAATGGAAATTCGAATAACTCGAATAACTCAAAATTTTTAGTAATTAAAGGGTTAAGTTTTAAGTTTAAGACGAGTCTCTCGATTTTTTATGATATATATACACTGATATATAAAAATATAAAGAAATATTGCTACATATGAAAATATATATATGTATATCTTATATGATTAGAGAGAGTTGTTTAAATTAGAATCAAATCATACTATAATATGATAAATAATTATAATTAAATATTTATAGAAACTCGAAAACTCGACTCGATTCGACTCGACTCGAATTTCTTAAACTCGACTCGAAAAAATTTCAAATAAAGTTTGAGTTGTAAAATATGACTCGTCAACTCGAATAACTCGAAATTTTTTGACTCGACTCGACTCGACTTGACTCGACCGAATACTTACCCCTAATTAGCGAGAGTAAAATTTTCATTGTCTCTATTTATGTCTTACCTTAAAAAATCTTTTAAAATTAAATTATAAACCCTAACTCTAAATTCTATATCATAAACACTAAACACTATACTTTAAAAATATATCTTATCCTTAATTACCTAAATTCTAACTACAACCCGTAATTTTAAACTCTAAACCTTGAAGTTTAAACACACTGGTTTAAAAAGGGGACATCAAATAAGGCACACACGTGGACCATGTAAAGAAGAAAAGAATATATGCATATCAATGCTAGAGTGCTTGCTAAGAAAGAAATAATTTATAATGTAAATGATCGTTGAATTTTATTTTTTAAATTCTTTTAGTTATTAAAATTTTAAAATATTATATCTATTCAATAAAATTTAGATATTAATTTGATTTAATCATTATAGTTTAGGCTAAAAATTTAAATATTAGTTCATGACGATTATTTGAATCGTTATTTCAAGGTTTTAGTACTGTTTAAAACTATAGTGATGAAAAATAAAGTTCTACAATAATCCCAATTCATTCGTTCTTTACTTGTTCATTTATTTTTTTTCTCTATAATTTGTGTCACATCCAGGGATGGAACTAGAATTTGGGGTTAAGTGGGACAAAACATAAATATTTAAAAATAGGGGGCCAAATTCATAAAAAAAATTAAAAATTTAAATAGCAGGGTAAAAATGAAAAAAAAATTAGGACGATTGTCCCTCCCACCCCCACACAGCTTCATCCTTGGTCACATCCATTTATTCTTGAATATTAGTAAAAACGAGAATTTTGAGTTTACTTGTCTGGTTAATTACATTTGTATAATTATTAATATTTAATGTATTGGTCGAACTAATTGTAAGAAAAAGGTATAATTTTTTTTTCATTGTAACAAAAGAATAATACTTTTATAATTTGTTTTTCCTCGTTTTAAGAAAGGAATAATTCCTTCCTTTTTTGAAACTCGTTAAAAAATCGATAAGATTCCATAACAATTTTAATTAAGTAAAAAATATTGGATAGAGGTGTACATTTGGTTCGGTTAATTCGGTTAACTGACCGAACCGAAATTATTTCGGTTAATTCGGTCGGTTAATTTTTAGTAAATTCGGTTAACGGTTAATTTTTTTTTTGATAATTCGGTTATCGGTTAATTCAGTTCGAAATCGGTTAATTAACCGAAATTATATCTATTAAATATTATATATTATATATACTTATTTTTATTCGTTTAACTTTTAAAATATTATAAAATGTTCATTAAATTTTTTTTATATTATAAAATGGTCACTAAATTTTATATTAAATTAGTATAAAATAAAAGTTTAGTGACTAAAAATTATTTTAGCTTAATTTAGGGACCTATTATGTAATTTAACCAAAATTTATAATAAATTTTGGTTAATTCGACTAATTAACCAAAATAATTTTGGTTCGGTTAATTCGGTTAACGAAAATTTGGTTCGGTTAACCGTTAAGATTTTAAAAATTTCGGTTAATTCGGTTTTGGATAATTCGGTTCGGCCACCGACCGAATTAACCGAATGCTCACCCCTAATATTGGATAAGCAACACACTACCAAGTTATTTGGGTACAAACTTTTTTGTTATCAATTTTAATAAGTTATAATTATTTAACTTGATTGCTTAAAATTAACGAAATAAAATACATTTGAGAAATTTTATAGGTTTTTTTTAAAATAATTTAATTCAAAATTAAATTTTGGATTATATGAAATATTTAATTATATTTTAAATTTTAGGTTAATTTCCACAGTGTATACTATAAAATGTCATATGTACGTGGCGTTGTCGTTTTAGATTTTAAAAAAATATTTAAAAAATGGAACACGCCACTTGGTGTCCTTGTACCAAATTGCTATTTGCAAGTGATATTTTTCTACTTATAATGTGTAACTTTTGGCGTAGATTCCTAGATAAACTTTAAACACTCTATTTTTCTGAATAAAACCTCTAAATAACCTATATATCCATCGAAACTAATTTTATAAGAATAAATTTGAACCAAATCCATATGCCAAGAGTAATGCTCATTAGATTTTTTGAACTTGTGTATAAGGCCGTAAATGTTCCAAACATTCAGCGAATCATTCGTGAACCATTTGACAGGAAATTCGTTTATATTCTTTTATTTATTAAACAAACGGACATAAACAAGATTTTTTTGTTTCTTTAATTAAATGAATGAACATGAACAAAGGGCTTGTTCGTTCATTTATGTTAGTGAACGTTCGATAATTCGTTCATTTATTTTCATTCGTTAATGTTCATTTATGTTCGTTCATTTATGTTTATTTAAATTTATTCATATATGTCTAAGGATGTTGATAACTCCGCAAAAAGGCTATATTTTAGGCCTTTTTACTTCATTTATTGAGTGTCCTTAATCTCATGTAGGCTCATTTAGTTGCATTTAGGCTCATAACATTGCATGTAGTTTTCTAGTTATGCCTTGACATTTTTGTGTGGCAACGGGTGTTATTTCACGAGAAAGGTAGTGCTCTTGGGTTGTGTTGTGCAAGTAAAATCAAAATGGAAGTTGAGGAAATTTTTCATGGCATTCGCAGAAGGTTAGTGGTGGGAAAATGCTATGGCAAATCTGGAGGACTCTTGTGCTGAGTTAAAAGACAAGAAGATATTTTGATAAGAGTGCCAGCTGGTGCCATTATAGCTTGGCCACAGCCACCTTAATAGGGGACCACTTTCATCACTGTAGAAATGCCATCACGTGAATGAGGGCAGAACAAGAATTTTCATTAACCTTTAGGGTTTTTCACCCCTTCTTTATAAGGCATGGTGACCTAGGAAAAGGTAACACCTTTGAGGCCCTTTTTGGGAGCTAGAACATAGAAAAAGAGGCACATTTGGAGTGGTTTGCGGAGGTGGAAAGCTTCCACCTTTCTCCTCCAAACTCCAGCCAAAGTGTCCTCCATTAATAGAGCTTGAAGGGAGTGACGTGCTAGGCACCCGAGAGGGGATAGCACGCTAAGGCGTCCCATGATGGTTGAAGAGCCGGCGGCCTGCGCAACCGAGGGTGTCTTCTATCGTCATTCCTTTGCTTTATTTTTCATATTTTTAAGAGGATGATTGTGGATGATTAAAGATGTTTGTGGATGATACTTTCTTTAACTTTCGCACCATAATGTGTTGCTTTATTTAGGTGGTTGCTACTTTGGATGATTAACTTTTGCTTTTTATTAATATATAGCCTTCTATGTGTTTGTGTATTTGGTTTGCTCATTGTTGTTAATCATTTAAGTATTGTAAGAGGTATGAGAGTGTCCCGTGTTTAGATACATGTTATGTGTTTGAGAGAAACCTAGCTATAGATCCTTAGATCATCCGAGAGGAGCTATGGGAGGATCTACGTGAGCATTGGGCTTCGGATAGTAACCAAAGCCTAATTTGATCTTAGGTGCTCGAGAGAGACTTAAGTGAGGGTTTCAACGACTAAAAGGAGTGTGCTTTGTTGATAGGCTAGTGTCGCTGCTGAGACCGAGATGAGATGCCGTGATATTTTAGTTTGTCAGGTTCCTATGACTTGAGAGAGCAGGAACACCTTAGAAACCTCTGTCGAGTAAATAGACACCATAGCTGTTATATGTTCGTAGGAGTAAGGTTAAGAAGTCCATAGGAACCTCCACCAATCATTCCCAAGAGAGATCATCAATAGAGGGTTAGTACAACATATTGCTTAACGTGTTCTTGCATCCTGTTTTTGCCTCAGTATTTATAAATTGCTTTCTCTGTTTTACTTGTTCCTTGAAATCATATCAGTATACTTTTCACTCACTGCTTCCATTCCATCACCATCCATTCCATTTTGCCTTGGCATATTTTAGTTGCTTTCACTCTGAAATTTTCATAGCATTTCTCCATTACACTTTCACCATACATATCCATTTTCACCTGTCTATATCTTTATCTTTATTTTCCTTTTTAGTTAGTGACACTTTTTTGCCTTGATAAATTTGACTACACACTTTACCTTAGATCCTCGTGGGAACGATACTCACTCACCCTTTATTAATTGTATGATTGTGTATACTTGCAAATATGTGATCCGCATAATTTATAGCACTACACGGACATCACCAATTTTTTGGCGCCATTGTCGGGGATCTGGCAAGAGTAAAGTTTGTCATTTTTATCTCGCCATTTTTGTTTTGCTTTGTTTATTTTTCTATTTCAGTTTTACTTGTTGTTTTTCTTGTTTTTCTTTTAGGGTCATTCTCAGTGCATGTCAAGAAGGTCTATTGAAGGACCTATCTATCCTATAGTGCCTGAAATTGAGCGTTTGTTTCGACAAAGAAGGCGTACTCAGCGTAGAGCTATGGACCCACCAGCAAATCAAGATCCAGTTGTTCCAAATGTCTGGACAAATCTGAATTCTGCAGCACCTCGACCAAGGGCTATTCGGGATCACTTAAATTCTATCTTGGATGATCTTAATCCTGGCACCAGAAATTCAAGCTACACACTTCAAACTCAAGCCTGTCATGTTCAATATGCTAAACTCTATTGGGCAATTTGGAGGTATGGCGCATAAAGACGCAAGGCAACATATACGAGCTTCCCTAGGAGTTTATAACTCATTTCGACAACAAGGAGTACATGAGGATGTGTTGAAACTCAAGCTATTTCCTTATTCTCTATGTGGCCGAGCAAGAGAATGGTTGAGTGGAGTACCATACGGTTCGATGGAGTCATGGGCTGATCTGTGCAAGAGCTTTTTGCTGTGGTATAATCCTCCGAATCTCAACACTCAGCTTAGAAATAACATTGCTTCTTTTCGACAAGGTGACGACGAGTCAATGTGCGAATGTTGGGATCAATACAAGGGATTGCTTCGGAAGTGTACAATCATGGATTTCAGGATTGGACTCAAGTTGTAATGTTCTACAATGGAGTCAATGCACCTACTGGAATGATGTTAGATTCCTCGACAAATGAAACTTTGTTAGACAAATCACCCGAGGAGGCATTTGATATCCTTGATAGAATTGCCTACAATGACTATTAATTTCCTTCTACTAGACTTGGAACTGGGAGGAAGACACAAGGGATATTCGAGCTTGAAGCTAAGGACTCACTATCCGCCCAACTCACCGCCATCACCAATATGTTGAAGAGCATCCAATGTTCCAATGAAGTGAAGGAAGTAAAGATGACCAGTTCAACATGTCTGTTATGCCATGGCAATCATCACAAGATTGAGTGCCCAGGAAACCATGAGACAACCAATTATATGAGCAACTTCAACAGAAGCAACAACAATACCTACTTCAATACATATAATCCAGGATGGCGACAACATCCGAATTTTTCATGGGAAAACCAAGAATCCAGCAATCCTAATCCCCTAGTGCGAAACTAGAATGCTAATTGTCGCGTGTCAAAAGTGCGCGTTTAGTGCAAGTGGACACATCGCAAGTAATAAGTGATAAGTATTTTATCGAGTTATCGTCTCCTCAGGGACCGGTATACTTAATATGCTTTCTCCACCTTCTTGTTCTGTAGAAAGATAAAAACACAAGTGAGTTGATTTGATTTATTTAAACTAAAATAACTAAATAAAAATAAAGGATTGAAATAGTAGAGAGAGATGGGCTAGGATCCAGTTGTGTCGTATTGTGGAATTGATTAACTTGTCTTTTTCCAATGCAATCGTATATCACTGTCTCGACAGCACTACAGTTTACTGCCTCGGCAGCGACAATACTGTCTACCGCGGCAGTCCCTTGCTCGTGGGCAGACTTTACCAAAGTTCGGCAAAGTATCCTTGGATGACTCCGCTTATCCCTAAGTCAGAGTGCTATTGATGACTAGTCCTTGATGATACCTCCCGGCGTGAACCAATTATAATCACCAACCAATCTCACACTTCTTTTAGCCGCTGAAACTCTTAACCTATCCCTAGGCCGAGTTAGTATTTCGCGATTGAAACACCGTACTTACCCCTTTCGTGAATCTAACTCTCCCGAGCTTAGATAAATGGATGATTCACAATATCCTCTCCCGAGCTCAATTGTGAAAACAACGAATAACAAAGGATAAGCAAACCTTGATAACTTTATTGCATTGAATCAAAGACAAAGTACAATCTCCTCTCACAAATACTCTACAACCTTCACCTAATCCCTAAGAAGGTTTAGAACATAATGGAGAGGAAAGCAATAAGAGTAGAAGTCGGCTCTCTCTCTAGGTATTTCGTCTATTGTACATTGGGTGGCTAGGTCCTTATATAGGCTAGACCTATGACAAACCTTTCCTAAGTAGAATACAACTTGGAGTAGGGAACAAGTCAAGTACATAATTAAATATATTTCCAAGTTTATATTCGGCTAAGGGGCTTTCCCGCGTGGTCTTCCTTTGGGCTTTTCCTTGTGCTAGCCAGCTCCGATCAATGGGCTTCAAGTCCAGACACGTTCCTTGGATTTTTGTCTTTCCATCGCCTATAGTCTTGCTTCTTGTCTGTCTGCTGCTGCCTCGGCATCAGGTCCTGCCTCGGCCTTGTCCCTGCCGCGGCACTGGTTCTCCTGCACAGATATGAAAACGCAGTAAAACGTGCCTTTTTTGTATATATTATCTATATGAGTGATAGTGTGTTGAGCACTTATCACACCCCCAAACTCGAACTATTGCTTGTCCTCAAGCAATGCAAACCATCAATTTGCCTAACTCTACTCTCTCTTGTTCTTACATTTCCATCTATTCTCCCCACCATAACTAGGCTTATTCTTAAGCCTTAACCATTCGGTTACTCAAGGGTTTACCTAAAAACAAACTATAGGAATTGTGAGTGTGTGCGTTTTTGTGGACAAGTTGATTTAAAGGCTTTCTTAGATAAAATCTATGTTCAAGACAAATAGATATTGGTTAAGTGTTCTCTTATTTTTCAAACCCCAAATCTTGAGTCAGTTTCGGGCACCTCAAAGACTTGTGTTTTTCTTTTCACTAAATTCCTTCTTTCTTTTTAATATTCCTTAACACATACTAGAGCCAATTTCGGGCACCTCTAGCATGAAGAAGAGACTTTCTAGAGTCGGTGGTAGGCACCTCTAGTTACTTTCCAAAAATCTAAGTCCTTATCACCTAAGTTCATTAAAAGAATTCCTATAATCCAAAAAGTCCCAAAAGTGTTTAAAGTTCTTCCTATAGTAAGCTTCTAAGTTTTCATCCTTAAGCATCCTAAGGTTAAGTCCTCTTAACAGAACCTAAACATGGTAAGGAGAAAGATTTCTATAGCCTTAAAGAGTAACCTAAGGCAATACTGATGATGAGCAGTGCAAGAGTGTAGGCAGCGAATTCAAGTAAGGTGGGGAGCATAAAAATTTAAAAAAATCACTGAAATACTCCCTTTTTGGCAAGGCCGCGGCAGTAGATTGCTGCCTTGACAGTGAATCTGCACCCCCAAACTCAAACCAAGCATTGTCCTCAATGCTTTATATTTGAAGAAGTAAATGGCAAAACAGAATATGAATTATAAGCATCAAGTAAAAACAGTAAAAGCAATTAATATTGAATTAAGGACAAAGAAATTTAAAGCGACTCCGAAAAGCTGCGTGTAACAATTTTCCTTCGTGGCCTTGATGCCAAATGCTTTGTCCTTGGTGAAGGCGATGGTTGTGTCTTTGCTTGCCGGGGCGGTTGGACTCGAGTAGGTGGTGTCCTTTGCATCGGGGCTTCTACCTCCTCTCCTTCTTCGACATCCGCCATCTTTTCGGTTATCATCACGTCCGTTCCTCCTCCCATCGCAGTTGCTCCTCCGGTGTGGTGTGTGCTTGGGCCGGCGGCAGTGGAGCTTTGGTGCACATAGGCATCTATCTCGACGGATAGACTGCCCATGATAATTGGCGATCGGGGTGGAGTGCTAAAAACGACCCTTCGCTTGGATGGCCTTCTGCTGACAGAAGAGGCCGCAGCGGAATCTGCCGCCCTAGATGGGCCGGCAGCCTGGTATTGGGGCTGAGGGTCCGCATGGAAGAACGACCTTGGTCCTCCCGGGGCTGGTGTAGTCTCGGTGTAAGGTGCGGCTGTGACGAACATGTTGCTTGGGAACTCCGGGAATTGTAATCCTTGGTCCGGGAAGGCGTGCAACATCATCTAGGCTAGAGTGCCATTAAAGTCCCTTTGGTACTCCATGTATCATTGTTGTCGAAGATCCATTGCTGCCATGCGTTGCAAGATTTCTTGGTACGGGTCTGCTTCGGCATAGGTGTGGGCAGTACCAGGCATGTCTGCCGTGTACTGGACCCCGACAGCAGTATCGGCAGTGAACTGCTGCGGCGTTGCCTGGACAGGCTCTGCTTGCGTGATTTGCATGACTTTGTGGCAGAAGAACCTGGTCCATCCTCATTGTGGGGGCGTGTATTCATCCGTTTCTTCAATGGTTACACCTGTAGAAACACATAAACCCGTAATCAAGCAAGGGAAATACAATGGTCCTCTATCTTTCTTACCGCACTCGTGAATTTCCCGTAGGATGATTTCTCCAACGTTGATGGTCCTCTTATTGATGATGGATTGGATAAGCACCAATCTCTTGCGATCCACCGTGCTATTGTGTGATGTTGGGATGAGGCGTCGTTTGACGAAAGTATTCCATATCTTGGCCTCCGGCTTTAGGCTTTGTCTTGTTACGGATCCTCGATGGGTAACGATTTCCCATGGGGTATTCCCATAACAAAGATCGTCTTTGATGAGTTCATAGTCATCGGCAGTGATATCTTCCAAGAATTCGGCGTGGATATCACTGTCTGGGGTGAGGCCGTAGAAATTATTGATCGTCTCGGCATCGAGCTGGACTGGCCTGTCGCGGCAGTGAACAAATAGGGAGTCTTTGCTGGGCCCATGAGCGTAGAACTCCCGCACGATCGTGGCATTCGCCTGGGCAGGTTGCAGATAGAAAATTTCCCAATTCTGGTACTTAATTCTGTCATAGAGGTAGTGTTCAATGTCGTAGTTCTCTTCGTCCGCATGCTGGAACCCTTGCTCTTCCCAAAGTTGCCTAGCGATGAAAGATCGGTTGAATCGATCTTCAACGTTGGCTGGGGCGAATCTTTTGTATGTTGCCATCAAGATAGAGAGATGTGAGTTCTTGGAGGTTTTTCTTGAAGAGAATCTGGAGATTTTACAAGAATTAGAATGTAGAGAGTATTGTGAGAGAGAGATTGTTATGAATACTTAAAGAAAACAAGAAAACAAGAGTGAATAGTTCAAGAGGAAGGAGTTTCTTATATAGGCCTCGGCCTTGTGACCGTTGAAACCACTAGCCGTTTGTAACCGTTTCCTTTTTCTGCCGCGGCAGGAATCTCGGCAGACTAGCCGTTACACTGTTCTGCCCGTTGGGACTGCTGCGGCCCTGACACTGTTTTTCTGCCTTGGCAGAGTTCCTACTATGAACTATTTCTCTGTTATTCTTGCTTTATTATCCTAACCTCCTTGTTGTTAATTTCCATCATAGTTGGATATAGCCTTCTTTGTTGTAGCAATTGCTGTGATAGCCAATTGCCGTGGCAATCTTTTGCCGAAATTCGGTGTAAGTCAAGTGAAGAATCATCTTTCTTGAAGTCTTCAAGAATCAACCCACATTGTTTCTTATGCTTCTCAGTAATCTCCATCAGTAGAGACTTTGGCTTGGAACTAATATTAGATGGAATTACCACATAAAAATCTAAACAATCATATCCTATTTGTGATGGCTTCAGATTGTGTAACGTTGACTCCTCGGAAGATACTTGAAATGGAAGAGATGAGTTTTTAAAGAATTCAAAAGGTTTATTCGTAACCATCTCATATTCCATTATCACGGCATTGCCATCTTGTTGATCAAGCATGTCCTCGTGTAACTGCCCCGGCAGCTGTGAGTGAGAGTAATCCTCAGCTTCCTTTTTCAGCATCGTTGCTGCCGTAACATCCTGGGAATCAGACTCCTCAGAATTTTCTAGAGCATTATTCTCATCGGCCTCGTTGAGTGGTATCGTGCCATTACCCTGTTCAGGCTTCTCTACTGCCGCGACAATTATTTCGGGAAACTCATCCAATGTTTGACAATCTTTCTTATCAACATGCTCTAGACTTAGAGGTTTCGAAATTTCCTCTACGTCCTCTAGTGTTGGGATTTCAGTATCCCTGAGGATTGATTGTTGGGTCATGTTATCCATGGCATATTCGGATCTCTGTAATTGATCTTCTGAATCCTTCAAGGGTGCATCCAATCTAGCTATATGTGCATCCAATACCCTTGATTGTTCTGTCATTAATTCTTCAATTCTAGCCATTTACGCTTTCAATGTTTCCTCCAATGAATTTGGATACTCTTGAGGAGAATTATATTGCCATGGCTTATTTGCAACATTAACAAAATTGTCATGGTAAAAATTTTGAGCGTTTTGATCATACCATGAAGGATTTTGTTGTTGGTTCCATCTATGGTCCTCTATGTGGCCATATGTTCCAGTACTATACGGGCAATTGCTAACCAAATGATCATCTTCGCAATTAAAACAAAAATTTGCCCAGGCATAAACTTGTTGGGTTGCTCTTGGTTGGCATAGATAGTCATCATTTAATCTAGGAAATTCTTGATTGGCTCGATTCATATCTTCCAACATCAATTCCCGAATAGATTTCTTTCTTTCTCCTTGCATCTTGAAAATCCTTCACTTGAAGCACACCTATAATTTTTAAAGAAAAAGAAAATATGTTAGTAAAAATAAAAAGAAACAAGAAAATAAAGAAAGCAAAATTTAGTTGCCAGTCCCCGGCAACGGCGCCAAAAACTTGTCGCGTGTCAAAAGTGCGCGTTTAGTGCAAGTGGACACATCGCAATTATAAGTGATAAGTATTTTATCGAGTTATCGTCTCCTCAGGGACCGGTATACTTAATATGCTTTCTTCACCTACTTGTTCTGTAGAAAGATAAAAACACAAGTGAGTTGATTTGATTTATTTAAACTAAAATAACTAAATAAAAAATAAAGGATTGAAATAGTAGAGAGAGATGGGCTAGGATCCAATTGCGTCGTATTGTGGAATTGATTGACTTGTCTCTGTCCAATGCAATCGTATATCACTGTCTCGGCAGCACTGCAGTTTACTGCCTTGGCAGCGACAATACTGTCTGCCGCGGCAATCCCTTGCTCGTGGGTAGACTTTACCAAAGTTCGGCAAAGTGTCCTTGGATGACTCCGCTTATCCCTAAGTCAGAGTGTTGTTGATGACTAGTCCTTGATGATACCTCCCGGCGTGAACCAATTATACTCACCAACCAATCTCACACTTCTTTTAGCCGTTGAAACTCTTAACCTATCCCTAGGCCGAGTTAGTGTTTCGCGATTGAAACACCGTACTTACCCCTTTCGTGAATCTAACTCTCCCGAGATTAGATAAATGGATGATTCACAATATCCTCTCCCGAGCTCAATTGTGAAAACAACGAATAACAAAGGATAAGCAAACCTTGATAACTTTATTGCATTGAATCAAAGACAAAGTACAATCTCCTCTCACAAATACTCTACAACCTTCACCTAATCCCTAAGAAGGTTTAGAACATAATGGAGAGGAAAGCAACAAGAGTAGAAGTCGACTCTCTCCCTAGGTATTCCGTCTATTGTACATTGGGTGGCTAGGTCCTTATATAGGCTAGACCTATGGCAAACCTTTCCTAAGTAGAATACAACTTGGAGTAGGGAACAAGTCAAGTACATAATTAAATATATTTCCAAGTTTATATTCGGCTAAGGGGCTTTCCCGCGTGGTCTTCCTTTGGGCTTTTCCTTGTGCTAGCTAGCTCCGATCAATGGGCTTCAAGTCCAGACACGTTCCTTGGATTTTTGTCTTTCCATCGCCTATAGTCTTGTTTCCTGTCTGTTTGCTGCTGCCTCAGATCAGGTCCTGCCTCGGCCTTGTCCCTGCCACGGCACTGGTTCTCCTGCACAGATATGAAAATGCAGTAAAACTGCCTTTTTCTGTATATGTTATCTATATGAGTATAACTTCTAAATATATCACATTAAGCACATGCATTGGTCCAAGTGGGTGTATATTTGGTGATTAATGCCCATAAAAGGAGTAAAAAGTGATAGTGTGTTGAGCACTTATCACTAATGAGCCCTAGAATTTTCAAGCGAATATGCCATGACATAATTCGAACAAGGGGGCATCATCATCATCGAATACCAGTTCTTTGGAAGCGAATATGCAAGAATTTATTCTGAGTACAAAGACGATGCTTCAAGAGCATACTAGAGCTATCAAGAATCAAGGTACACTATTAAAAAGCCACAGTGCTTCATTGCGAAATCTGGAGATTCAGGTTGGCCAAATTTTCACGGCATTATAAAAGCGTCATCCTAGACGTCTGCCGAATGATACTGAAGTCACTAAGCCACATGGTAAAGAGCAATGTAGCGCGATCACACTAAGGAGTGACACTCAACTTAATAAGAAAGATAAGTTTGGGGGGGAAGACAACTGATGATTACTTACCCAAACCTGTGCAAGAAGAGACAGAAATGTCTGAGCAAATTCTCGAGGAAAAGGAGAAGGAGGAAGGTTTGACAAAAGAACCTGATGATGGAGCAAGCGGAAATGTCATAGCAAAATAGTTCTTGTCACACTAGTAGAAGAGGTTAGACCCCCACCACCCTTTCCTTAGAGACTGAAGAAGCAAAACGATGAGATTCAGTTCAAAAAGTTCGTTGATAAATTGGACCAGCTGTATATCAATGTCCCATTTTTGGAGGCAATTGATCGTATGCCTACCTACGCCAAATTTCTCAAGGAGATAGTCACGAAGAAGCGTAAAATGGAGAAGTTTGAGACAATTTCCATGGCAAAATAGTATTGCTCTGCTTTAAGTAAACTGCCATTGAAGAAAAATGATCCAGGTAGCTTCATTATTTCGTGTGCCATTAGAGAAAAGTTCATTAGGAAAGTACTCTGTGATCTTGAATCAAGTATAAATCTGATGCCCAAGTCAATTTTTGTGAAGCTTGGCATGGGAGATGCGAGACCCACATCCGTCATATTGTAATTAGCCGATCTTTCCCATGTGAGACCCGAGGGGAAGATCGAAGATTTCATTGTGAGGGTGGACGAATTCGTGTTCCCAGCTGACTTCCTCATACTTGATTGCGAGGTTGATGCTAATGCACCCGTCATCTTAGGAAGACCTTTCCTAAAAACCGGTCGTATTCTCATTGATTGTGAGAAGGGTGAGCTTGCAATTCGTGTAGCAAATCAAAGATTGACCGTGAACATCAATAATTCTCTCAAGTACATGGATGATTCTGAAGAATGTCGAAGCATTTTGGAAGCAGACTCTGAGCTATCAAAGGAAGCTGACCATTTTTACCACAACAATTTTATGCAACTGGATGAGTATGAAGAGCTCATAAAATATGAAAAAGAGGAGGAAGCTAGTGAATCTTCATCGGAGATGCAACAATCTAGTCTACTGATAGCTAGACAACATTCGAGCTTCGAACCTTTTGATTTCGAGGAATTTAGTCCTCCTAAGCCTTCGTTACTCAACGCACCCAAGTTGGAGATGAAGATTTTGCCACAACATCTTAAATATGCTTATCTGGGTGAAGACAAGACCCTGCCTTTTATTATTTCTGCGAATCTTAATGCTTCTCAAGAGAGAAGTCTACTTGCTATTTTGTCACAGCATAAACGAGCAATAGGATGGACCATGGAAGATTTAAAAGGGATTAGTCTGACTATCTGTATGCATAAGATATTTCTGGAAGAATGCCATGGCAAATCCATAGAGCCACAACGTAGACTCAACCCCATTATGAAGCAAGTTGTTATGAAGGAGATTTTCAAATGGCTTGATGCTAGAGTTATTTACCCAATATCGGATAGTTCATGGGTAAGCCCGGTTCAATGTGTGCCCAAGAAATGAGGCACGACCGTGGTGAGAAATGAAGACAAAGAGCTATTGTCGACGTGAGTAGTAACCGGATGAAGGATTTGTATGGACTATCGCAAGCTCAACAAGGCTACGAAGAAGGATCACTTTCCTCTACCCTTCGTCGACCAAATGTTGGATCGCTTGGAGGGCAAAGCTTACTATTGTTTCATGGATGGATATTCGGGGTATAACTAAATTTTCATAGCACCGGAGGACCAAGAAAAGACTACTTTCACTTATCCTTATGGCACTTATGCTTTCCGGAGGATGCCCTTTGGATTGTGTAATTCTCTAGAAACTTTCCAGTGCTACATGCAAGATATCTTCTATGATATGGTTTAGGACTCTCTTGACATATTTATGGATGACTTCTTTGTTTTTGAACACAGTTTCTAGAATTGTCTTGACAATTTAGCTATGGTCCTAAAGCGATGTGAAGAAGCTAACCTTGTGCTGAATTGGGAGAAATGTCACTTCATGGTGACAGAAGGTATTGTGTTGGGCCATAAAATCTCACAAAAATGCATCGAGGTAGATAAAGCTAAGATCGATGTGATCGAGAAGCTACCAGCAACAACAAATGTCAAGGGCATAAGAAGTTTCCTCGGACACGCGGGATTCTATCAGAGATTCATCAAGGATTTCTCCAAGATCTCCAAGCCCTTGTACATGTTGTTACAGAAGAATCAACCTTTTGTGTTCGATCAAAAATGTCACGGTGCTTTCACAGACCTGAAGCAAAGCCTAATCACTGCTCCCGTTTTTTCTCCCTCAGGTTGGACCTCACCGTTCGAGCTGATGTGCGATGCGAGCGATTACGCCGTGGAAGCAGTCTTGGGGCAACGTAGAGGTAAAATTTTTCATGTTATATATTATTCTAGCCGTACTTTAAATGATGCACAACTTAACTGTACTACCATAGAGAAAGAGTTACTTGCCGTGGTATTTGCATTTGACAAGTTTAGGGCATACTTGATAGGCACTAAGGTCATTGTTCACACCGATCACTCAGCAATTAATTACTTAATGACTAAAAAGGATGCCAAACCTAGACTAATTATATGGATACTTTTGTTGCAAGAATTTGATTTAGAGGTGGTAGATAGGAAGGGCACAGAAAATCAAGTTGATGATCATCTGGCTAGGCTAGAAGTTAACCTGGAATGTCATGAAAAAATTGAAATTCATGATGATTTCCCTGATGAGAAAATTCTTTATACCACGACAATCCCGTGGTACGCTGACCTTGTTAATTTTCTTGTTAGTGGTATTTTGCCTTTTGACATGACTAGCCAGGGAAGGAAGAAATTCAGACATGACACACGGTTCTATTTCTGGGATGAGTCGTACCTGTTCAAGCGTTGTGCCGATCAAATTATCTGAAGATGTGTAACCGAAGAGGAGCAAAGAGATATTTTGCATCACTATAACAAAGGCCCGTGTGGAGGTCACTTTGGAGGGATGAGGACTGCTGCAAAAGTCCTCAAATCAGGTTTTTATTGGCCTTCCTTATTTAAAGATGCCCAAGTATTTTACCAAGCCTGCGACTGATGTCAAAGAACTGAGAACATCTCCAAATGTCATGAAATGCCACAAAAAAATATTTTGAAGATTGAGTTGTTTGATGTGTGGAACATAGACTTCATGGGACCATTCTCATCATCATTTGGAGATTTATATATCCTTTTGGCAGTGGACTATATGTCCAAGTGAGTAGAAGCCATTGCTACGTCAAAGAAAGATTAGAAGATCGTGCTTAAATTTCTTCATAAGCACATTTTCACAAGGTTCGGCGTGCCAAGGGCCATCATCAGTGATGAAGGCACCCACTTTGACAACAAGTTAATTGCCAAAGCATTTCAAAAATACGGGGTACGACACAAAATTTCCACGGCATATCATCCCTAGACTAATGGGCAAGCCGAGGTTTCCATCCGTGAAATCAAGCAAATTCTGGAAAAGGTGGTGAACCCAAGAAGGAAGGATTGGTCACTAAAGCTTGATGAAGTGTTATGGGCATACCGAACTGCTTTCAAGACCCCGCTAGGAATGTCTCCTTTTAAGTTAGTCTATGGCAAAGCATGCAACCTCCCGGTCGAGCTAGAGCATAAGGCTTATTGGGCAATCAAGAAGCTCAACTTTGATGCCGAGTTAGCTGGTGAAAGAAGGCTTCTAGAGTTAAATGAGATGGAGGAATTCAGGAACCAAGTTTATGAAAATTCCAAACTCTACAAGGAGCGTACTAAAAGATGGCATTACCAGACAATTTTGCCATGGCATTTTCAAGTTGGTCAACAAGTACTCCTATTCAATTGAAGGCTGAAGTTTTTCCCTAGGAAGCTTAAATCAAGGTGGTCTAGACCATTTGAAGTGCATCATAGGTATCCCCATGGAGCTGTAGACATCAAAAACATCGATGACAGGACAATTTTCAAAGTCAATGGCCAGCGCCTGAAGATCTACAATGGAGCCCATGTGATGCGAGATAAACCTACCGCATATCTTATAGATGTCTCACATACAGAAATGTCATGGCATTTTCATTTTACTCCTGTTAATAAATAAATTGTTTTTATGTTTGTTTTATATGCTAAGCCCTTTTCTTATTTAATTTATGCATTTTATTGTTCTTTTTAGGTTGAATATCCACCCTTGGAGGATAGCTGTCGCGTGTCAAAAGTGCGCGTTTAGTGCAAGTGGACACATCGCAAGTAATAAGTGATAAGTATATTATCGAGTTATCGTTTCCTCAGCGATCGGTATACTTAATATCCTTTCTTCACCTCCTTGTTCTGTAGAAAGATAAAAAAAACAAGTGAGTTGATTTGATTTATCTAAACTAAAATAACTAAAATAAAAGTAAAAGATTGAAATAGTAGAGAGAGATGGGCTAGGATCCAGTTGCGTCGTATTGTGGAATTGATTGACTTGTCTCTGTCCAATGCAATCGGATATCACTGCCTCGGCAGCACTGCAGTTTACTGCCTGGGCAGCGATAACACTGTCTGCCGCAGCAATCCCTTGCTCGTGGGCAGACTTTACCAAAGTTCGGCAAAGTGTCCTTGAATGACTCCGCTTATCCCTAAGTCAGATTGCTATTGATGACTAGTCCTTGATGATACCTCCCGGCGTGAACCAATTATACTCACCAACCAATCTCACACTTCTTTTAGCCGTTGAAACTCTTAATCTATCCCTAGACCGAGTTAGTGTTTCGCGATTGAAACACCGTACTTACCCCTTTCGTGAATCTAACTCTCCCGAGCTTAGATAAATGGATGATCACAATATCCTCTCCCGAGCTCAATTGTGAAACAAGGAATAACAAAGGATAAGCAAACCTTGATAATCTTTATTGCATTGAATGAAAGAAAAGGTACAATCTCCTCTCACAAATACTCTACAACCTTCACCTAATCCCTAAGAAGGTTTAGAACATGATGGAGAGGAAAGAAACAAGAGTAGAAGTCGTCTCTCTCCCTAGGTATTTCGTGTGTTGTACATTGGGTGGCTAGGTCCTTATATAGGCTAGACCTAGGGCAAACCTTTCCTAAGTAGAGTACAACTTGGAGTAGGGAACAAGTCAAGTACATAATAATAATATATTTCCAAGTTTATATTCGGCTAAGGGCTTTCCCGCGTGGTCTTCCTTTGGGATTTTGCTTGTGCTAGCCAGCTCCAATTCATGGGCTTCAAGTCCAGACACGTTCCTTGGATTTTTGTCTTTCCATCGCTTATAATCTTGCTTCCTGTTTTTCTGCTGCTGCCTCGGCCTTGTTTCTGCCGCGGCACTGATTCTCCTGCACAGATATGAAAACGCAGTAAAACGTGCCTTTTTCTGTAAATGTTATCTATATGAGTATAACTTCTAAATATATCACATTGAGTGCATGCATTTGTCCGAGTGGGTGTATATTTGGTAATTAATGCCCATAGAAGGAGTAAAAAGTGATAGTGTGTTGAGCACTTATCACACCCCCAAACTCGAACTATTGCTTGTCCTCAAGCAATGCAAACCATCAATTTGCTGAACTTTACTCTCTCTTGGTCTTACATGTCCATCTATTCTCCCCACCATAACTAGGTCTATTCTTAAGTCTTAACCATTCGGTTACCCAAGGGTTTACCTAGAAATAAACTATAGGAGTTGTGAGTGTGTGCGTTTTTGTGGACAAGTTGATTAAAGGTTTTCTTAGATAAACTCTAAGTTCAAGACAAATAGACATTGGTTAAGTGTTTTCTTCTTGTTCAAACCCCAAATCTTGAGCCGGTTTCGGGCACCTCAAAAACTTGTGTTTTTCTTTTCACTAAAATCCTTCTTTCTTTTTAATATTCCTTAACACATACTAGAGCCAATTTCGGGCACCTCTAGCATGAAGAAGAGACGTTCTAGAGCCGGTGATAGGCACCTCTAGTTACTTTCCAAAAATCTAAGTCTTTATCACCTAAGTTCATTAAAAGAATTCCTCTAATCAAACAAGTCCCAAAAGTGTTTAAAGTTTAAAGTTCTACCTATAGTAAGCTTCTAAGTTTTCATCCTTAAGCATCGTAAGGTTAAGCCCTTCTTAACAGAACCTAAACATGGTAAGGAGAAAGATTTCTATAGCCTTAAAGAATAAACTAAAGCAATATTGATGATGAGCAGTGCAAGAGTGTAGGCAGTGAATTCAAGTAAGGCGGGGAGCATAAAAATTTTTAAAAAAATATCACTGGAATACTCCCTTTTTTTTTGGCAAGGCCGCGGCAGTAGATTGCTGCCTTGACAGTGAATCTGCACCCCCAAACTCAAACCAAACATTATCCTCAGTGCTTTATATTTCGAAGGAATAAACGACAAAACAGAATATGAATTATACACAGCAAGTAAAAACAGTAAAAGCAATTGAATTAATGGACAAAGATTATTTAAAGCGACTCTGAAGAGCTGCTTGTAACAATTTTCCTCCGTGGCCGTGATGCCAAATGCTTTGTCCTTGGGGAGGGCGATGGTTGCGCCTTTGCTTGCCTTGGCGGTTGGACTCGAGTGGGTGGGGTCCTTTGTGATAAGTGCTCAACACACTATACTTTCTACTCCTTTTATCGGTATTTATCACCAAATATTCACCCACTTGAACCAATGCATGTGCTTAATGTGATATATTTAGAAGTTATACTTAAATAGATAATATTTATAGAAAAAGGCATGTTTTACTGCGTTTTCACATCTGTGCAGGAAAACCATTGCCGCGGTAGAGACAAAGCCGAGGCAGGGATATGCGATTGCATTGGATAAAGACAAGTCAATCAAGTCCACAATACAATACAACTGGATCCTGGCCCATCTCTCTCTCTAATATTTCGACTCTTTATTTTCATTCAATTATTTTAGTTTAAATAAATCACACCAATTCACTTGTGCTTTTACCTTTCCACAGAGCAAGGAGATAAAGGAAGCATATTACGTATACCAGTCCCTGAGGAGACGATAACTCGATAACATACTTATCACTTATTACTTGCGATGTGTCCACTTGCACTAAACGCGCACTTTTGACACGCGACAAGTTTTTGGCGCCGTTGCCGGGGACTGGCAACTAAATCTTGTTTTCTTTGTTTTCTTGTTCCTTTTTATTTTTATTTTTATTTTAATTTTGTTTTTCTTGGTGTATGACCAGGGCCAATCCAACCAACCCCTTATACGAGTTAGATCATGAGATTGAAAGAACAGGGTTAAGGTTGAGAAGACAAATCCGAGGAGTCATGGCAGAGGTTCAGGCAGGGCAAAACATACCTGCCGGCAATGAAGGTCTTCCGCCGCCACCTGGGCCGCGGCAGCTGACTGTCAGAGATTTCTTGGAGGAGGACTTAAATGGACTAAACCCAGGAGTCGTTACACCCGAGATTGAAGCAGCCCATTTTGAACTTAAACCTGTTATGTTCAACATGTTAAATACAATTGGACAATTTGGTGGGTCTGCAACTAAAGATGCAAGGCAGCATCTCAAATCTTTCATGGAAATCTGCAACTCTTTCAAAATCCAAGGAGTTCATGAAGATGTCTTGCGGTTAAAGCTATTCCCCTATTCACTGAGGGATAGGGCGAAAGCTTGGTTGAATAGCATTCCAGCGGGATCTATTGGATCCTGGAGTGAACTTTGCCGTGATTTCATTACTCGCTTTAATCCTACTAATCTATATGATAGAATTCGTAATGAAATTACTTCTTTCTGACAGGCTGAAGACAAACCAATGTACGAGGCATGAGAACGCTACAGAGAGCTATTGCACAAGTGTCCGCTGCATGGATTTCCCTTATGGACACAAGTGACAATGTTTTACAACGCCACAAATGCCCCGACAAGGATGATGTTAGATGCCTCGGCAAACGGCACACTCCTGGACAAGGCACCCGAGGAAGCTATAGAAATTTTGAATAAACTCGCAAGGAATGACTTCCAGTTTCCCACATCTAGGCGAGGAGGAGTAAGACGCCAAGCCACGGTAAACGAATTAGATTCATCAAGTTCAGTGGCTGCACAATTGGCCTCTCTTACCAAGATGGTGCAAAACCTACAATTACAAAACAATACCCGTGAGGTCAAGGTAATTGATTTATGTTGTGATTTATGTGGAGGTAACCACAGTTCCGTTGATTGCATGAATCAAGAAATCGGTATGTATGTTGGGAACTACAACCGTAACAATGTGATGTCCAACACATACAACCCCTCATGGAAGAGGCATCCAAACTTATCATGAAGCAACCCAAATAATGCCTTAAACCCAATCACCCAACCACCAGGATTTCAGCAGCCAATGTCGCAGCAGCAAGTCCAACAACCGATGCCGCCGCAGCAGATGCAGCAGCAACGGGTCAATTCATTTGAAAACACACTAAAGGCCTTCATGATGAAAACCGAGTCGTACATAGCGGAAAATAGTAATTTCATCAAGAGGACTAACACCTTCATGAATAGGACTGAGATGAGGCTACAAAATCAAGAAGCGGCCATAAAACTCTGAAAACTCAGGTTGGACAGTTTGCTCAATGTATAAACACTAGACCACAAGGAGGCCTACCTAGCAATACTAAGGTTGCTAAGGTACTAAGCCATGAACAGTGCAAGGCAATCACTACCAGGAGTGGTCTACAGTTGAAAGAGAGGATTCCAGAGAACCGAACCCAACCGGCGGGATCAATCAAGAGAAGAGGCTGAGCAAACCGAGACTGACAACACTACCCCGGCAGCAAGCACTGCAGCGCCTGAGCAGTCTGCCGAGGCAGCAAAAATTCCAGTGGTACCAAGTATACATCAACATACCATTCGTTGAGGCCATTAAACAAATGCCCAACTATGCCAAGTTCTTAAAAGATATGGTATCAAAGAGAAAACGAATAGGTGAGTTTGAGACAGTGGCTGCCACCGAGGGATGCATGGCAATGCTGCATAACCGCATGCCACCAAAGTTAAAAGAACCTGGTTGCTTCATTATACCTTGTGCGATAGGAAAGAGTTATGAAGGAAAGGCCCTGTGCGACCTTGGAGCAAGTATAAACCTCATGCCTAAATCAGTTTTCCAAAAACTTGGAATTGGAAGGCCGAAGCCTACAACAGTAATGCTCCAACTCGCGGATAGATCCTATGTGCAACCTGAAGGCAAAATCGAGGACATACTGGTAAGAGTTGACAAGTTTATTTCTCCTGCCGACTTCCTTGTCCTTGATTGTGAAGCAGATGACAACGTACCGATTATCCTTGGGAGACCCTTCCTAGCAACTGGACGTACATTGATTGACGTGGAAAAAGGAGAGTTGACTATGCGAGTCAATGACCAACAAGTCAAACTCAACGCATTCCACAACTTAAAAAGGTATAACGATCCAGAGGAATGTAAGGCCATCCACATAATAGACAATAAGATATCCTGCCTGGGCAGTCTGCTCGGCAGGATATTCGGCAAAAAAATCAAGCCCAAGACGGATGGACAGAAAACACCAAGGAGCGGCCCACAACCGGTATATAATTTGGGCCTAAGGGAGAAAATAAATTTGGGAGATGCATTCGCATGCTCTCCACCAGTAACCTAACCTCTCCCTTTTTCTTTTCTTTATTATATTAGGGTTAGTAGTTTATTTTTATTTTTCTAATTATTTTTGTTTTCAGTATTTTTGTTTTTTGTGTTTAAAATTTTTTCAGGAATAAAAAATAAAGATAAGGGAAAAATAGTTCACAGCAGTAACTCTGCCGAGGCAATACAATAGCGTCAGAGCCGCAGCAGTCCCAACGGGCAGAAAAGTGTAACGGCTAGTCTGCCGAGATTCCTGCCGCGGCAGAAAAGGAAACGGCAGAAGAAGGAAACGGTTACAACGGCTAGTGATCTCAACGGTCACAAGGCCGAGGCCTATATAAGACACTCCTTCCTCTTGAACTATTCACTCTTACTTTCTTGCTTTCTTTAGTATTCTTAACAATCACTCTCTCAATTACTCTCTGCCTACTAATCCCTGTTAAATTTCCAGATTCTCTTCAAGAAAACCTCCAAGAACTCAATTTTCTCTTTCTTGTTGGCAACTTACAAAAGATTCGCCCCAACCAACGTTGAAGAACGATTCAATCGATCTTTCATCGCAAGGCAACTATGGGAAGAACAAGGGTTCCAGCACGCGGATGAAGAGAATTACGACATTGAACACTACTTGTTCGACAGAATAAAGTACCAAAATTTGGAAATATTCTGTTTGCAACCTGCCCAGGCAAACGCCACAATCGTGCGGGAGTTCTACGCTCATGGGCCCAGCAAAGACGATCAACAACTTCTACGGCCTCACACCGGACAGTGATCTCCATGCTGACTTCTTGGAAGATATCACTGCCGAGGACTATGAACTTATCAAAGACGATCTGTGTTACGCGAACACTCCATGGGAAACCGATACCCATCGAGGATCCGTGACAAGACAAAACTTGAAGCTGGAGGCCAAGATGTGGAACACCTTCGTCAAATGATGCCTCATCCTAACATCACACAACAGCACGGTGGATCGCAAGAGATTGGTGCTCATCCAATCCATCATCAACAAAAGGACCATCAACATTGGAGAAATTATCCTACGGGAAACTCACGAGTGCGGTAAGAAAGATCGAGGACCATTGTATTTCCCTTGCTTGATTACGGGTTTATGTGTTTCCGCAGGTGTGCCTATTGAAGAAACAGATGAATACACACCCCCAAGAAGAGGATGGACCAGGGAATTCTGCCACAAAGTCATGCAGATAACACAAGTAAAACCTGTCCAAGCAACACCACAGCAGTTCACTGCCGATACTGCTGCCGGGGCCTAGTACACGGCAGATATGTCTGGTACTGCCCACATCTCTGCCGCAACAGACCCGTATCAAGAACTCTTGCATCGAATGGCCACGATGGATCTTCGACAACAACGGTACATGGAGTACCAGCGGGACTTCAATGGCACTCTCGCACAGATGATGTTGCACGCCTTCCCGGACCAAGGCGTACAATTCCCGGAGTTCCCAAGCAATATGTTCGTTACTGCCGCACCGTACACCGAGACTACACCAGCCCCAGGAGGAACGCGACCGTTCTTCCATCCGGACCCTCAGCCCCAATACCAGGCTGCTGGACCATCTAGGCCAGCAGATTTTGCCGCGGCCTCGTCTGTCAGCCGAAGGCCATCCAAGCAGAGAGCCGTTTTCAGCACTCCACCAAGATCGCCAATTATCATGGGCAGTCTTTCCGCCGAGATAGATGCTTATGTACACCAAGGCTCTACTGCCGCCGGCCCAAGCACACACCACACCGGAGGAGAAACTGCGATGGGAGGAGGAACGGACGTGATGATAACCGAAGAGATGGCAGATGTTGAAGAAGGCGAAGAAGTAGAAGCCCCGATGCATAGGACCCCACCCACTCGAGTCCAGCCGCCGAGGCAAGCAAAGGCGCAACCATCGCCCCCCAAGGACAAAGCACATGACATCTAGGCAACGAAGAAAAATTGTTACGAGCAGCTCTTCGGAGTCGCTCTAAAATTATTTGTCCCTTATTCAATATTTAAATTGCTTTTACTATTTTTCCTTGCTGCATATAATTCATATTCTGTTTTGCCGTTTATTCCTTCCGAATATAAAAGCATTAAGGATAATGCTTGGTTTGAGTTTGGGGGTGCAGATTCACTACCAAGGCAGCAATCTACTGCCGCGGCCTTGCCAAAAAGGGAGTATTCCAGTGATTTTTTTTTAATTTTTATGCTCCCCGCCTTACTTGAATTAACTGCCTACACTCTTGCACTACTCATTATCAGTATTGCCTTAGTTTATTCTTTAAGGCTATAGAAATCTTTCTCCTTACCATGTTTAGGTTTTGTTAAGAGGGCTTAACCTTAGGATGCTTAAGTATGAAAACTTAGAAGCTTACTATAGGAAGAATTTTAAACACTTTTGGGACTTGTGGATTATAGGAATTCTTTTAATGAACTTAGGTGATAAAGACTTAGATTTTTGGAAAAGTAACTAGAGGTGCCTACCACCGGCTCTAGAAAATCTCTTCTTCATGCTAGAGGTGCCCAAAATTGGCTCTAGTATGTATTAAGGAATATTAAAAAGAAGAGACAAAAAGGTTTTTAGTAAAAAGAAAAACACAAGTCTTTGAGGTGCCCGAAACCGGCTCAAGATTTGGGGTTTGAAAAAGAAGAGAACACTTAAACCAATGTCTATTTGTCTTGAACTTAGAGTTGATCTAAGAAAGCCTTTAATCAACTTGTCCACAAAAACGCACACACTCACAAATCCTATAGTTTGTTTCTAGGTAAACCCTTGAGTAACCAAATGGTTAAGGCTTAAGAATAGGCCTAGTTATGGTGGGGAGAATGGATGGACATGTGAGACCAAGAGAGAGTTTAGTTCGGTAAATTGATGGTTTGCATTGCTTGAGGACAAGCAATAGTTCGAGTTTGGGGGTGTGATAAGTGCTCAACACACTATCACTTTCTACTCCTTTTATCGGCATTTATCACCAAATATTCATCCACTTGAACCAATGCATGTGCTTAATGTGATATATTTAGAAGTTATACTTAAATAGATAATATTTATAGAAAAAGGCATGTTTTACTGCGTTTTCACATCTGTGCAGGAAAACCATTACCGCGGCAGAGACAAGGCCGAGGCAGGGATATACGATTGCATTGGATAAAGACAAGTCAATCAAGTCCACAATATAATACAACTGGATCCTGGCCCATCTCTCTCTCTAATATTTCGACTCTTTGTTTTTATTCAATTATTTTAGTTTAAATAAATCACACCAATTCACTTGTGCTTTTATCTTTCCACAGAGCAAGGAGATAAAGGAAGCATATTAAGTATACCAGTCCCTGAGGAGACGATAACTCGATAACATACTTATTACTTGCGATGTGTCCGCTTGCACTAAACGCGCACTTTTGACATGCGACACTTTGCATCGGGGCTTCTACTTCTTCTACTTCTTCAACATCTGCCATCTCTTCGGTTATCATCACGTCCGTTCCTCCTCCCATTGCAGTAGCTCCTCCGGTGTGGTGTGTGCTTGGGCCGACGGTAGTAGAACTTTGGTGCACACATGCATCTATCTCGACGGATAGACTGCCCATTATAATTGGCGATCTGGGTGGAGTGCTGAAGACGACCCTCCGCTTGGATGGCCTTCTGCTGACAGACGAGGCCGCGGCAGAATCTGCCGCCCTAGATGGGCCGGCGGCCTGGTATTGGGGCTGAGGGTCCGGATGAAAGAACAGTCGTGGTCCTCCCGGGGCTGGTGTAGTCTCGGTGTAGGGTGCGACGGTGATAAACATGTTGCTTGGGAAATCCGGGAATTGTACTCCTTGATCCGGGAAGGCGTGCAACATCATCTAGGCGAGAGTGCCATTGAAGTCCCGTTGGTACTTCATGTACCGTTGTTGTCGAAGATCCATTGCGGCCATTCGCTGCAAGATTTCTTGGTATGGGTCTGCTGCGGCAGAGGTATGGGCAGTACCAGGCATGTCTGTCGTGTACTGGGCCCCGACAATAGTATCGGCAGTGAACTGCTACGGCGTTGCCTGGACAGGTTCTGCTTGTGTGATCTGCATGACTTTGTGGCAGAAGTCCCTGGTCCATCCTCGTCTTGGGGGCGTGTATTCATCCGTTTCTTCAATGGGTACACTTGCCGAAACACATAAACCCGTAATCAAGCAAGGGAAATACAATGGTCCTCTTTCTTACCGCACTCGTGAATTTCCCGTAGGATGATTTCTCCAACGTTGATGGTCCTCTCGTTGATGATGGATTGGATAAGCACCAATCTCTTGCGATCCACCGTGCTATTGTGTGATGTTGGGATGAGGCGTCGTTTGACGAAGGTGTTCCACATCTTGGCCTCCGGCTTCAAGCTTTGTCTTGTTACGGATCCTCGATGGGTACCAGTTTCCCATGGAGTGTTCCCGTAACAAAGATCGTCTTTGATGAGTTCATAGTCCTCGACAATGATATCTTCCAAGAATTCGGCATGGATACCACTGTCTGGGGTGAGGCCGTAGAAGTTGTTGATCGTCTCTGCATCAAGCTGGACTGGCCGGCCGCGGCAGTTAACGAATAGGGAGTCTTTGCTGGGCCCATGAGCGTAGAACTCTCGCACGATCGTGGCGTTCGCCTGGGCGGGTTGCAAACAGAAAATTTCTCAATTCTGGTACTTAATTCTGTCATATAGGTAGTGTTCAATGCCGTAGTTTTCTTCTTTTGCATGTTGGAAACCTTGCTCTTCCCAAAGTTGCCTAGCGATGAAAGATCGGTTGAATCGATCCTCAACGTTGGCTGGGGGAAATCTTTTGTATGTAGCCATCAAGATAGAGAGATGTGTGTTCTTGGAGGTTTTTCTTGAAGAGAATCTGGAGATTGTAGAAGGCAGAGAGTAATTGAGAGAGAGATTATGAGGAATACTAAAGAAAACAAGAAAGTAAGAGTGAATAGTTTAAGAGGAAGGAGTTTCTTATATAGGCCTCGGCCTTGTGACCGTTGAGACCACTAGCCGTTGTAACCGTTTCCTTTTCTGCCGTTTCCTTTTTCTGCCGCGGCAGGAATCTCGGTAGACTAGCCGTTACACTGTTCTGCCCGTTGGGACTGCTGCGACCCTGGCACTGTTTTATTGCCTCGGCAGAGTTCCTGCTGTGAACTATTTTCCCCTTATCTTTGCTTTTTATTCCTAAATAAAACACACAAAAGAAAAATACTGAAAACGAAAATAATTAGAAAAATAAAAATAAACTACTAATCCTAATATACTATTTAAAGAAAAGGGGAGAGGTTATGTTACTGGTGGAGAGCATGCAAATGCATCTCCCAGAATTATTTTCTCCCTTAGGCCCAATTTATGAATCGGTTGTGGGCCACTCCTTTGTGCTGTCTGTCCATCCATCTTGAGCTTGATTTTCTTGCCGAATATTCTACCGAGCAGACTGCCCAGGCAGGATATATTATTGTCTAATGTGTGGATGGCCTTGCATTCCTCTGGATCATCATACTTCTTTAAGTTGTGGAATACGTTGAGTTTGACTTGTTGGTCATTGACCCGCATAGTCAACTCTCCTTTTTCCACGTCAATTAATGTGCGTCCAGTTGCTAGAAAGGGTCTCCCAAGGATGATCGGTGTATTGTCATCTGCTTCACAATCAAGGACAAGGAAGTTGGCAGAAAAAATAAACTTGTCAACTCTTACCAGTATGTCCTCGATTTTGTCTTTAGGTTGCACATAGGATCGATCCACGAGTTGGAGCATCACTGTTGTAGGCTTCGGCCTTCCAATTCCAAGCTTTTGGAAGACTGATTTAGGTATGAGGTTTATGATTACTCCAAGGTCGCATAGGGCCTTTCCTTCATAACTCTTTCCAATCGCACAAGGTATAGTGAAGCAACCAAGATCTTTTAACTTTGGTGGCATGCGGTTATGCAGCATTGCCATGCATCCCTCGGTAGCAGCCACTGTCTCAAACTCACATATTCGTTTTCTCTTGGACACCATGTCCTTTAAGAACTTGGCATAGTTCGGCATCTGTTCAATAGCTTCAACGAACGGTATATTGATGTGGACTTGCTTCAAGATGTTGAGGAACTTCTTGAATTGCTGATCCTGCTTTTTCTTTTTCAACCTTTGCGGGAAAGGTGGTGGTGGTCTTATCTCCTCCAGGGTTTCTTTAGTTTGAATTTTTATACCTGGCACCACTAGAATTGTTACTGCCTCGGCAGGCTGCTCAGGCGCTGCAGTGCTTTCTGCCGGGGCAGTGTTGTCAGCTTCAGTTTGCTCAGTCTCTTCTCTTGCTTGATCTGCTGATTGAGTTTGGCTCTCTGGGATCTTCTCCTTCAGCTGTAGACCACTCCTAGTAGTGATTGCCTTACACTGCTCATGGCTTATTACCTTAGCAACTTCAGTATTGTTAGGTAGGCCTCCTTGTGGTCTAGTGTTTATGCATTGACCAAACTGCCCAACCTGAGTTTCCAACATTTTTATGGCCGCTTCTTGATTTTGCAGCCTCATCTCAGTCCTATTCATGAAGGCATCTGTCCTCTTGATGAAATTACTATTTTCTGCCATGTATGATTCAGTTTTCATCATGAAGGCCTTTAGCGTGTTTTCCAATGAACTTACCGGTTGCTGCTGCATTTGCTGCGGCGGCATCGGCTGCTGAAATCCCGATGGTTGGGTGATTGGGTTTAAGGCATTGTTTGGGTTACTCCATGATAGGTTCGGATGTCTCTTCCATGAGGGGTTGTATGTGTTGGACATCACATTGTTGCGGTTGTAGTTCCCAACATACATACCAGTTTCTTGATTCATGCAGTCAGCAGAACTGTGGTTACCTCCACATAAGTCACAGTATGAACCTCACGGGTATTGTGTTGTAACTTTAGGCTTTGCACCATCTTAGTAAGAGAGGCCAATTGTGCTGCCACTGAACTTGATGGATCTAATTCATGTACCGTGGCTTGGCGTCTTACTCCTCCTCGCCTAGATGTAGGAAACTGGAAGTCATTCTTCGCGAGTTTGTTCAATATTTCAATAGCTTCCTCAGGTGCTTTGTCCAGGAGTGTTCCATTTGCCGAGGCATCTAACATCATCCTTGTCGGGGCATTCGTGGCATTGTAAAACATTGTCACTTGTGTCCATAAAGGAAATCCATGCAACGAACACTTGTGCAATAGCTCTCTGTAGCGTTCCCATGCCTCGTACATTGGTTCGTCTTCAGCCTGTCGAAAAGAAGTAATTTCATTACGGATTCTATTATATAGATTATTAGGATTAAAGCGAGTAATGAAATCACAACAAAGTTCACTCCAGGAACCAATAGGTACTGCTGGAATGCTATTTAACCAAGCCTTCGCCCTATCCCTCAGTGAATAGGGGAATAGCTTTAATCGCAAGACATCTTCATTGACCCCTTGGATTTTAAAAGAGTTGCAGATGTCCATGAAGGATTTGAGGTGCTGCCTTGCGTCTTCAGTTGCAGACCCACCAAATTGTCCAATTGTGTTTAACATATTGAACATAACGGGTTTGAGTTCAAAATGGGCTACTTCAATCTCTGGTGTAACGACTCCTGGGTTTAATCCGTTTAAGTCCTCTTTCAAGAAGTCCTTGACAGTGAGCTGCCGCGGCCCAGGTGGCGGCGGAAGTACTGCATTGCCGGCAGGTAAGTTTTGTCCTACCGGGTGATCTGCCATGGCTCCTTGGATCTGTCTCCTCAACCTTTGCCTTGTTCTTTCGATCTCTGGATCTAATTCGTACAAGGGGTTGGTTGGATTGACCCTGGTCATACACCAAGAAAAACAAAAGTAAAATAAAAATAAAAATAAACAAGAAAATAAAGAAAACAAAATTTAGTTGCCAGTCCCCGACAACGACGCCAAAAACTTGTCGCGTGTCAAAAGTGCGCGTTTAGTGCAAGTGGACACATCGCATGTAATAAGTGATAAGTATATTATCGAGTTATCGTCTCCTCAGGGACCGGTATACTTAATATGCTTTCTTCACCTCCTTGTTCTGTAGAAAGATAAAAACACAAGTGAGTTGATTTGATTTATCTAAACTAAAATAACTAAAATAAAAGTAAAAGATTGAAATAGTAGAGACAGATGGGCTAGGATCCAGTTGCGTCGTATTGTGGAATTGATTGACTTGTCTCTGTCCAATGCAATCGGATATCACTGCCTCGGCAGCACTGCAGTTTACTGCCTGGGCAGCGATAACACTGTTTGCCGCGGCAATCCCTTGCTCGTGGGCAGACTTTACCAAAGTTCGGCAAAGTGTCCTAGAATGACTTCGCTTATCCCTAAGTCAGAGTGCTGTTGATGACTAGTCCTTGATGATACCTCCCGGCGTGAACCAATTATACTCACCAACCAATCTCACACTTCTTTTAGCCGCTGAAACTCTTAACCTATCCCTAGGCCGAGTTAGTGTTTCGCGATTGAAATATCGTACTTACCCCTTTCGTGAATCTAACTCTCCCTAGCTTAGATAAATGGATGATCACAATATCCTCTCCCGAGCTCAATTGTGAAACAAGGAATAACAAAGGATAAGCAAACCTTGATAATCTTTATTGCATTGAATGAAAGACAAAGTACAATCTCCTCTCACAAATACTCTACAACCTTCACCTAATCCCTAAGAAGGTTTAGAACATGATGGAGAGGAAAGAAACAAGAGTAGAAGTCGGCTCTGTCCCTAGGTATTTCGTGTGTTGTACATTGGGTGGCTAGGTCCTTATATAGGCTAGACCTAGGGCAAACCTTTCCTAAGTAGAGTACAACTTGGAGTAGGGAACAAGTCAAGTACATAATAATAATATATTTCCAAGTTTATATTCGGCTAAGGGGCTTTCCCGCGTGGTCTACCTTTGGGCTTTTCCTTGTGCTAGCCAGCTCCAATTCATGGGCTTCAAGTCCAGACACGTTCCTTGGATTTTTGTCTTTCCATCGCCTATAATCTTGCTTCCTGTTTTTCTGCTGCTGCCTCGGCATCAAGTCCTGCCTCGGCCTTGTGTCTGCCGCGGCACTGGTTCTCCTGCACAGATATGAAAACGCAGTAAAACGTGCCTTTTTCTGTAAATGTTATCTATATGAGTATAACTTCTAAATATATCACATTGAGTGTATGCATTGGTCCGAGTGGATGTATATTTGGTAATTAATGCCCATAAAAGGAGTAAAAAGTGATAGTGTGTTGAGCACTTATCAGTGGTGTTTAACCACATCCCTTATTTCCGTCCCAAACTCGTCGGAAAAGTTGAAACCAAGCTCAAAGAACACTTTTCTGTTTTTCAAATATTTGAACCTCTCTTCCGCGTTATCATCAACAAAAATAGGAGGAGATTATGGTACTGACCCTGGTGGTCTTGTTCGTACCATTTTTTGGTCGAAAGAAGAGACAAAATACAAAAAAGGTCGAAGCTTTGTTAATGGTGGGGAGAGTTTTTCTTTCGGTTATGGAGATAAGAAAGATGAAGATGAACATAGGATGAAAGAGAAAAGAAATAAAAAATAAAGCTTTAATGCTTCGTGGGGGGGGGAGTAACCATGTGGTGGGGGTTATAGGGTAATGATGTCAGACATTAAGAGGAGAGAGAGGGTTCTTTTAAAATTCAAAAAGAAATAAGAAAATAAGAAAAAGCTCTCCCCTTTTTGTCTTGTTGCCGCCCAAATTTTTCAAGGTAGGGTTTTATGTTTTTCTCCAACTCGCGGAACTCTGCCGAGGCAATAAAATAGTGTCAGGGCCGCAGCAGTCCCAACGGGCAGAAAAGTGTAACGGCTAGTCTGCCGAGATTCCTGCCGCGGCAGAAAAAGGAAACGGTAGAAAAGGAAACGGTTACAACGGCTAGTGGTCTCAACGGTCACAAGGCCGAGGCCTATATAAGAAACCCCTTCCTCTTGAACTATTCACTCTTATTTTTCTTGCTTTCTTTAGTATTCATAACAATCTCTCTCTCAATTACTCTCTGCCTTCTACAATCTCCAGATTCTCTTCAAGGAAAAACCTCCAAGAACTTACATCTTTCCATCTTGATGGCTTCATACAAAAGATTCTCCCCAGCCAACGTTGAAGATCGATTCAACCGATCTTTCATCGCTAGACAACTTTGGGAAGAGCAAGGTTTCCATCATACAGACGAAGAAAACTACGGCATTGAACACTACCTCTACGACAGAATTAAGTACCAGAATTGGGAAATTTTCTGTTTGCAACCTGCCCAGGCGAACGCCACAATCGTGCGGGAGTTCTACGCTTATGGGCCCAGCAAAGACTCCCTGTTCGTTCACTGCCGCGGCAGGCCGGTCCAGCTCGATGCCGAGACGATCAACAACTTCTACGGCCTCACCCCAGACATTGATATCCATGCCGAATTCTTGGAAGATATCACTGCCGAGGACTATGAACTCATCAAAGACGATCTTTGTTACGGGAACACTCCATGGGAAACCGGTACCCATCAAGGATCCGTAACGAGACAAAGCTTGTACAGCTTGACGCCGATACGATCAACAACTTCTACGGCCTCACACCGGATAGTGATCTCCATGCTGATTTCTTGGAAGATATCACTACCGAGGACTATGAACTTATCAAAGACGATCTTTGTTACGCGAACACTCCATGGGAAATCGGTACCCATCGAGGATCCGTGACAAGACAAAACTTGAAGCCGGAGGCCAAGATGTGGAACACCTTCGTCAAACGACGCCTCATCCCAACATCACACAATAGCACGGTGGATCGCAAGAGATTGGTGCTTATCCAATCCATCATCAACAAGAGGACCATCAAAGTTGCAGAAATCATCCTACGGGAAATTCACGAGTGCGGTAAGAAAGAGGACCATTGTATTTCCCTTGCTTGATTACGGGTTTATGTGTTTCGGCAAGTGTATCCATTGAAGAAACGGATGAATACACGCCCCCAAGACAAGGATGGACCAGGGATTTCTGCCACAAAGTCATGCAGATCACTCAAGCCGAACCTGTCCAGGCAACGCCGCAGCAGTTCACTGCCGATACTACTGTCGGGGCCTAGTACACGGCAGACATGCCTGGTACTGCCCACACCTCCGCTGCAGCAGACCCATACCAAGAAATCTTGCAGCGAATGGCCGCAATGGATCTTCGACAACAACGGTACATGGAGTACCAACGAGACTTCAATGGCACTCTAGCGCAGATGCTGCTGCACGTCTTCCCGGACCAAGGCGTACAATTCCCGGAGTTCCCAAGCAACATGTTCGTCACCGCCGCACCCTACACTAGCCCCGGGAGGACCACGACCATTCTTCCATCCGGACCCTCAGCCCCAATACTAGTCTGCCGGCCCATCTAGGGCAGCAGATTGTGCCGCGGCCTCATTTTTCAGCCGAAGGCCATCCAAGCGAAGGGTCATCTTCAGCACTCCACCCAGATCGCCAATTATCATGGGCAGTCTATCCGCCGATATAGATGCCTACGTGCACCAAAGTTCAACTACCGCCGGCCCAAGCACACATCACACCGGAGGAGCTACTGCGATGGGAGGAGGAACGGACGTGATGATAACCGAAGAGATGGTGGATGTTGAAGAAGGAGAAGAAGTAGAAGCCCCGATGCAAAGGACCCCACCCACTCGAGTCCAGCCGCCGAGGCAAGCAAAGGCGCAACCATCGCCCTCCCCAAGGACAAAGCATTTGGCATCAAGGCCACGGAGGAAAATTGTTACAAGCAGCTCTTCGGAGTCGCTTTAAATTTCTTTTTCCTTAATTCAATTTAAATTGTTTTACTGTTTTTACTTGTTGCATATAATTCATATTCTATTTTGCCGTTTATTCCTTCAAAATATAAAGCATTGAGGACAATGCTTGGTTTGAGTTTGGGGGTGCAAATTCTCTGCCAAGGCAGCAATCTACTGCCGCGGCCTTGCCAAAAAGGGAGTATTCCAGTGATTTTTTTTTAATTTTTATGCTCCTCGCCTTACTTGAATTCATTGCCTACACTCTTGCACTGCTCATCATCAGTATTGCCTTAGTTTATTCTTTAAGGCTATAAAAATCTTTCTCCTTACCATGTTTAGGTTCTGTTAAGAGGGCTTAACCTTAGGATGCTTAAGGATGAAAACTTAGAAGTTTACTATAGGTAGAACTTTAAACTTTAAACACTTTTGGGACTTGTTAGATTATAGGAATTCTTTTAATGAACTTAGGTGATAAAGACTTATTTCTTTGGAAAGTAACTAGAGGTGCCTACCACCGGCTCTAGAAAGTCTCTTCTTCATACTAGAGGTGCCCGAAATTGGCTCTAGTATCTGTTAAGGAATATTAAAAAGAAAGAAGGATTTTAGTAAAAAGAAAAACACAAGTCTTTGAGGTGCCCGAAACCGGCTCAAGATTTGGGGTTTGGAAAAGAAGAGAACACTTAACCAATGTCTATTTGTCTTGAACTTAGAGTTTATCTAAGAAAGCCTTTAATCAACTTGTCCACAAAAACACACACACTCAAAACTCCTATAGTTTGTTTCTAGGTAAATCCTTGAGTAACCGAATGGTTAAGGCTAAAGAATAGGCCTAGTTATGATGGGGGAGAATAGATGGACATGTAAGACCAAGAGAGAGTAAAGTTCGGTAAATTGATGGTTTGCATTGCTTGAGGAAAAGCAATAGTTCGAGTTTGGGGGTGTGATAAGTGCTCAACACACTATCACTTTTTACTCCTTTTATGGGCATTAATTACCAAATATACACCCACTTAGACCAATACATGCACTCAATGTGATATATTTAGAAGTATGCTCATATAGATAATATTTACGAAAAAAAGGCACGTTTACTGCGTTTTCATATCTGTGCAGGAGAACCAGTGCCGCGGCAGAGACAAGGCCGAGGCAGGACCTGATGCCGAGGCAACAGCAGAAAGACAGGAAGCAAGATTATAGGCGATGGAAAGACAAAAATCCAGGGAACGTGTCTGGACTTGAGGCCTATGAATCGGAGCTAGCTAGCACAAGGAAAAGCCCAAAGGAAGATCACGCGGGAAAGCCCCTTAGCCGAATATAAACTTGAAAATATATTATTATTATGTACTTGACTTGTTCCCTACTCCAAGTTATATTCTACTTAGGAAAGGTTTGCCCTAGGTCTAGCCTATATAAAGATCTAGCCACCCAATGTAAGAGAGAACGAAATACCTAGGGAGAGAGCCGACTTCTACTCTTGTTTATTTCCTCTCCACCATGTTCTAAACCTTCTTAGGGATTAGGTGAAGGTTGTAGAGTATTTGTGAGAAGAGATTATACTTTGTCTTTCATTCAATGCAATAAATATTATCAAGGTTTGCTTATCCTTTGTTATTCCTTGTTTCACAATTGAGCTCGGGAGAAGATATTGTGATCATCCATTTATCTAAGCTCGGGAGAGTTAGATTCACGAAAGGGGTAAGTACAGTGTTTCAATCGCGAAATATTAACTCGGCCTAGGGATAAGTTAAGAGTTTCAGCGGCTAAAAGAAGTGTGAGATTGGTTGGTGAGTATAATTGGTTCACGCCGGGAGGTATCATCAAGTACTATTCATCAACAACACTCTGACTTAGGGATAAGCAGAGTCATCCAAGGACACTTTGCCTAACTTTGGTAAAGTCTGTCCACGAGCAAGAGATTGCCTCGGCAGACAGTGTTATCGCTGCCCAGGCAGTAAACTGCAGTGTTTCCGAGGCAGTGATATACGATTGCATTGGACGGAGACAAGTGAATCAATTCCACAATACGACGCAATTGGATCCTAGCCCATCTCTCTATACTATTTCAACCCTTTACTTTTATTTTAGTTATTTTAGTTTAGATAAACCAAATCAACTTATTTGTGTTTTTATCTTTCTACAGAACAAGGAAGTGAAGAAAGCATATTAAGTATATCGGTCCCTGAGGAGACGATAACTCGATAATATACTTATCACTTATTACTTGCGATGTGTCCACTTGCACTGAACGCGCACTTTTGACACGCCACAACCACCACTAGGAGCGGTTCGTTGCCCACCCTGGTTCTGTTAACGCCACATTAGTGCGCGAGTTTTATGCAAATATTCAAAGCCTTTACCAGAAAGTTGTTTATGTCCGGGGCAAGAGTATTCACTTCACCAACACGACCATTAATCGTTTCTTCAAAATCCGTGAAGAAGTGGATAGACATGTAAAGAAAGAGGAAGAAGCCGATTATGAAACTTACCAAGGAGTGAAGTAAGATCTCTGCTTGCCCGAGACAGAATGAAATGGACAACAAGCCACGAGAAAGACGGTGATCCGAGAGCGCCTACTTCCACATGCCCGGTTATGAAACCACTTCATACGTTACAAGTTGATGCCTACATCACATCACACCATAATAAGCCTAAATCGATTGATGCTTTTACATTCCATTCTATTCGGTTGCCCCATGGATATAGGTCGAATCATTGTTCATGAAACTCATGCTTGCTTGAACCGCCCTAGAAGCCCCCTTATTTTTCCCAACCAGATCATGGTGTTATGCTGAAAGAAGGAAGTTATGAAGAATGATTTTGATGAAATCTTGGAAGGAATGAAGGGTTTGTCCATTGAGAAAGTGACTACGTTGATGGGCAACACAGACGAGCAGCCGGAAGCATCACATGCTGCCTTGGCTAGAGGAAAAGGCCCATCTTAGAAAGATGATGTGCTATAACTCTCTAAAAATGCTATGGCAAAGGTAGATGACTTGTCAAGAGACTTGTTCATCCAAGCCTATCTGGCAGAGCTGCTTCCTCCCCTGAATCAGGAGTTCCTTAAGTTCCCTGAATCTATTCTGCCTACTAAATCAGGAAATGCCTCGGCATTTCCAGCTACCCCTCCTCCAACTAAGCAAGCTGCACCTGATTTGAATGAGGCACCGTCCCCAGCTGATCCATCTGAGGATGTAAGGCACATGGAACCGGAACCGGAGGAACACGCTTCAGAAACCCAGGCACCTAAACAAGAACAAGATCCTAAAAGTGCCGCGACATTTTCAAAGGATGAAGCCAGTCACCAGCTCAACCAGACCCACCTATTGAACAAGGACATGAAGCCAACTTTATTTGTTCTCTGTTTGAAGATCTGCCCGCCCAGCCAACACAACCAGAAGCACTACAACAAGCAGCCCCGCTGGAGGAATCATCATTGCCCTCGCCCTAAAAGTAGAAACCTAAACGCCGTCTTAAGATGCTGACTAGAAGACAGGCGAGCCCATCACATGTTGTGGCTAAAAAATCCAAACGACGAGAAGCCGATGACGAGTCTGATTCTGATGTCACCCCCCTTCGTTGAAGAGGAGAGCATCTCGTCGCACTGCCACCGCATCACCCGTCTAGCCAAGGTACATTGCATTTCATTTCATTGCATTTTATAGCATTTAATTTAGTTTTTTTTAGTTACATTGAGGATAATGCCTGCCTCAAGTTTGGGGGAGGTGTCTTCCTCTATTCTATTTTCATTTGCATGATAGCAGTAGTTATAGAATTATGCCATGACAATTGCGTATGCTTTAGGACAAGTTTTTGGATTATAGTTTGTGATGCCCGATGATGATATTGTTTTTATGGACAATGCTTGAATTGAATATGCATGACTTGAGATATGGATAGAACCTGCTTTAGGACTTGGTTGGTTGTGCTTATTTTATTGTTACACGAGTGTGTGTTCTCCATGCTTACGAAAGTTAGAAAATTTTTATAGAATGAAAACTTGAATAGCTTTGCATGAGTTAATGAAGGTTGATGTTAATAGAGAAAACCCATTAGTTAGTATATAAGTTGTGATAAATGCTCGGAAAAATCTGTAGAGGGATATTCCGCTATTCCATGTCATATCCATGTGCATATGAGTTACTAAAAGAGGCACAGGGTGACGCTACACTTTTATTGCCATGGGATTGCCTGGATACTAAGTTTTAATAAATGGAAGCTATGGCCTGAGTAGAAGGTAGTGTGACAGGCTCGCTCCCCTCGTAGTAGTATGTTTAACATTGTCTAAAAAAATAGTTATATATGTACGGGGAGTATTAAAGTTGTGCCTAAATGAACAAACATGCTTTGCTAAGATAGTGAACATTCCTTAGAATTTTTCTAAGTTAACTAAGCATAGATTGGATACACTCACTCATGCACACACACACTCGCATTCGACCTTGTTCTAGAGTAGTGTTCTTGAAATTTCCTCGAGTCTTATATGTTTATGCCATGACATTTTCTAAGGGCTGAAGCTTTGACCATCTACTTACCTAGATCCTGAACATTGTCATGACATTTCTTCTCTACTAGCTACTATCCATTTCTTGATGACAAGCAATAACTTAAGTTTTGTGGGGTGATAACTCCGCAAAAAGTCTATATTTGAGGCCTTTTTACTTAATCTATTGAGTTTCCTTAAGCTCAAGTAGGCTCATTTAGTTGCATTTAGGCTCATAACATTGCATGTAGTTTCCTAGTTATGCCTTGGCATTTTTGTGTGGCAACGGGTGCTATTTCACGGGAAAGGTAATGCTCTTGGGTTGGGTTGTGCAGGTAAAAGCAAAATGGAAGTTGAGGAAATTTTTCATGGCATTCGCAGAAGGTTAGCGATGGGAAAATGCTATGGCAAATCTGGAGGAATCATGTGCTGAGCTAAACGATAAGAAGATATTTTGATAAGAGTACCAACTGGTGCCATTACAGCCTGGCCACTACTATTATAGCCTGGCCATAGCCACCTTAGTAGGGGACCACTGTCACCACTGCAGAAATGCCATCAAGTGAATGGGGGCAGAACTGGAATTTTCATTAACCTTTAGGGTTTTTCACTCCTTCTTTATAAGGCATGGTGACATAAGAAAAGGTAACACCTTTGAGGACCTTTTTGGGAGCTAGAACATAGAAAAAAAGGCACCTTTGGAGTGGTTTACGGAGGTGGAAAGCTTCCACTTTTCTCCTCCATACTTCGGCCAAAGTTTCCTCCATTGATAGAGCTTAAAGGGAGTGGTGTGCTAGGCACCCGAGAGGGGCTAGCACGCTAAGGCGTCCCATGATGGTTGAAGAGCCGGCGGCCTACGCAACCTAGGGTGTCTTCTATCCTCTTTCCTTTGCTTTATTTTTCATATTTTTAATAGGATGATTGTGGATGATTAAAGATGTATGTGGATGATACTTTCTTTAACTTTTGCACCAACATGTGTTGCTTTATTTAGGTGGTTGCTACTTTGGATGATTAACTTTTGCTTTTTATTAATATATAGCCTTCTATGTGTTTGTGTATTTGCTTTGCTCATTGTTGTTAATCATTTAAGCATTGTAAGAGGCATGAGAGTGTCCCATGTTTAGATGCATGTTAGGTGTTCGAGAGAAACCTAGCTATAGATCCTTAGATCATCCGAGAGAAGCTACGAGAAGAACTACGTGATCAATGGGCTTCGGATAGTAACCAGAGCCTAATCTGATCTTAGGTGCTCGAGAGAGACTTAAGTGAGGGTTTCAACGACTAAAAGGAGTGTGCTTTTTCGATAGGCTAGTGTCGCTGCTGAGACCGAGAGGAGATGTCGTGGCATTTTAGTTTGTCAGGTTCCTATGACTCGAGAGAGTGGGAACACCTTAGAAACCTCTGTCGAGTAAATAGACACCATAGTTGCTATATTTTCGTAGGAGTAAGGTTAAGAAGTCCATAGGAACCTCCACCAATCATTCTCAGGAGAGCTCATCAATAGAAGGTTAGTACAACATATTGCTTAAAGTGTTCTTGCATCCCGTTTTTGCCTCAGCATTTACAAATTGCTTTCTCTGTTTTACTTGTTCCTTGAAATCACATCACTATAATTTTCACTCACTGCTTCCATTCCATCACCATCCATTCCATTTTGCCTTGGCATATTTTAGTTGCTTGCACTCTGAAATTTCCATAACATTTCTCCATTACATTTTCCTTTTTAGTTAGTGACACCTTTTTGCCTTGATAAATTTGACTACACACTTTACCTTAGATCCTCGTAGGAACGATACTCATTCACCCTTTATTACTTGTATGATTGTGTATACTAGCACATATGTGATCCGCATAATTTATAGCACTACACGAACATCACCAGATGTTCATTGTTTGATTAAATCGAACTAACTGATCGAACGAAATAATTTTTTTTAATCTATTAGATAATTTTAGATTGCGGCTAATGATTAAGAGTTTGTTTTTAAATTTAATTATTAAGTAATTTGATTTAAAATCGATTAATTAACTGATATAATCGAACTAACCCAAAATATTAAATTTTTAACACGTTATATATGTTTGTTTGTCTTCATTTGTGTTCGTTTATGTTTGTTTATAATGCTAACAAACGAACATGAACGAAAACGAATAAGAAATTTTTTGTTCGTTTATATTCCTGTTCGTTCATTTGTTCGGTTAAATTTAAACAAAGGAACGTGAACATTCGTGTTCGTTCAGTTCATTTACATCCATACCCGTGTACCAGTGTAACACAAGGGAATATATATGATGAGAAGGGTATTACAATATACCTCATTAAAAATCCTCTAAAATTAGTTGGAGAATAAAGCACGTACGATAATAGTTATAGAAAAAACATATGATAATCTATCAGACATTACAATTTGATTTGAAATCCCATGTATGATTAGAGATGGACACGGGTCAGGTAGGGTCGAATTTTTGGCCCACCCGCACTTGACCTGAACATTAATTCATTCCATCTGCCACTCGGACTGACTTGGATTTATGGCGGAAAAAATCTGACTCAACATGACTTGAATTTAGGGTGAAAAAATTCTGACCCGACCTGAATTTTAAGCTTCAAAATCCGATCCACTTTGAACTATTACAATATACTTCTATTGACTCGCTTACCTAGTCTAACTATACCAAGGCATCATACGAAACTAATTTGAAAGATTTAAGCTTAAGATATTGAAAAATCATTTACATATGAATTTGCTTGTCAAGCATTTGAATTGGATTATGAAATTACTAATAAGGCATTTGAGATAGATTGTTGCTATGAGTAGCATTTGAATATGGAATTGCTATTGAGCATTTGGAATGAATATGTGGGTATAAGTAGCCTTGATATGATTTTGACTATGAAATCTTTGAAACATGGAAATTGGCTAATGAGACATATGTACCTAGATATGCTAGCTTGTACTTGAGCATATAGTTTGTGAACTTAGATTGTATGCTAGAGGCATAATAAGCATAACATTATGACAAGCATGATAAGTGTGATACATGTTAAGCATGTTATTTGGTGATTGATACTCTTTGTACATTGGTTGAATTGTTACTATGAACTTGATTGATTGCTTACTTGGAGCATGTTACTTTTTATTTGATTAATGTTTAAATGATTATACTTAGGGCTGTCTCACTAAGTACATAGCAAGTACTTACCACTCGTTTGTTTCCTCCTTTCCAAAACAACAGGTCATCGAGCCAAGGAGCTGGATTGAGTTCGATTGCAAGCAAGCACCACAAGCAAGCCAAGTATGGTATTTTGTAATTTTTGCTAACTCCTAGATTATGGTGGCATAGTGATCATGCTTAGACTAGCTAATGCATTTTGAAATTTGGTTTGTGGTTTGTATATATGGCCATATGAGCATTTGGTATTGTAAGACTTAAGGCATGATGATGAGGTTTAAACTAGTTTTATGCTTTTGAGATTTGGCTCATGATTTGTATAACGGCCTTCATATCTGTGTAATTTGGTTAGTAGGCTATGAAACTGTAACACCCCAAAAATCGGGTTAGAAAAACGGTTCGAATAAATAGTAATTAAAATCAATCAAGTGAGTTAGATTAGAAATAAGGACACAATTGAATTAAAAATAAAATGAGAAGGTTGCATGATAAAATAAGGAATTCCATAGACTACCCCTTGTGAATAACCAATTCTAGAGGAATCATTAAGGGCAAAAGAGTCTTTTGCACCTCATTAATTAAACAAACAAATAGCCAAAAATCAGCCCTCTTCTTCCTCATCTTCACGTGAAATACCAAAGAAAAGGGGGAGAGGAAATCACCATGGAAGTTTGAGAGCGAAAGCTTCATACCTTTGCATGTGTGGATTATTGATCTAGAAAATCAAGTATAAGGGCCTAGGTAAGCTTCTCTTTCTATAATCTAAATAATAGTATGTTAGACATGTAAATGATATGAGAAGCATGTTAATTTTGTATATCGTTTGATGCAAATGCCATGATTGATTTATTGATGTATTGAAGCATGTCACTCTTAATGCTATGTAATTGTTACAATGTTTGAATTGAGCATGCTACTTGTTATGTTATAAATGTCTAATTTGGTTAGACTAGGGCCACCTCACTAAGTACTTCATAGTACTTACCACTCGTATTTCCTCCTTCCCAACTAACAGGTTATCGAGCTAAGAAGCTAGATCGAGATTGATCGGGAGCAAGGACAACAAGCAAGCAAATGTATGGTATTTTGTAAGGTTTCGTTAAACTCCTAGAATGGTGGCATTAGTGAACATAATATGTTAGCATCTTGCATTTGAGGACTTGTCCCATGGTTTTGTATGTATGGTTTGTAAGCCATAAGGCATGTTGAACATATTAGATTTAGCTTGTGGTCTAAACTTGCGTAGATTCTTGTTTTGTGCATCTAGCCTATAAGTCTCATAATCAAATGAAGCTAGGCTACTCGTTATGGAAGTCTTATTTATGCTAGCATTGGTAGTTAAGGACTAGGTCCATTGAATACATATTGGTATTGATAGAAAAATATTTACATATGTGGAATTGAAAATTGTAGGATAGCCATGTTGACATACATAGCATAGAACTAAATTTGAGAATGTCTATGCGAATGGTAAATGGTTTGGATGCTTAATTGGCTTAAGCATATAGGTAGCAAATTGATGAGTGATGTCTAATTATGTTGAATGTTGTCCCTTATGCTTTAGAAATGGTTGAGACCCTATAGGTGGCCTTTGGTAGAGTCTAAGTGTTTTAAAGGATTGGAAATCTGTAAATTGAACTGAGGGTATCGATACCAATTACATGGGTATCGATACCACCTTTGACAGTTTCATAATGGCATCGAAGCTTGGTTCGATGCCAAGCCTCACTAAGATCCCCCTGGTTCGATGCTAGTATCGAGCCAGGCCATTATTGCCTTAAGTCATTAAGTCTTTGGAATAGACCAGCATCGGTACCTGGTTCGATACTGGGAGTTCTAGTAACGAAATGGCATCGATGCCAGTATCGAACCAGGCTACTCATCCTTAGTCAAACAAGTAAACGAGGAAGACTAGCATCGATACATGGTTCGATGCTAGGGCTTCCAGAATCGAAATTGCATCGATACCTGTTTCGAACTAGGCTCCCCAGCCATGGTCAACGGGTCAACATAGTTGACCGGTATCGAACTAGGGTTCGATACGCCTGTTCTTATACCCCTATATAGGGTGTATCGATACCCTTAGTCAATTTTGGTTTAATTTGAAAAGGGAAGTCTACTTGATCAATAAGATATAGTTAATTTCGATTAAATAAAATAAAATTAATTGGAAGTTAAGATCAACATTAACTAGAATTAAAAAATTTGATAAATGAATGGATTATACGAATCGAATCGGTAAATTGTATATGTGCGAAAAGTTTTAAATTTACCTCAAAATGTATAAATCATTGTCTTGAATTAACACTTAAATAATCGAAACGTTCTCGAATTTGTTACAAGTTTGATCTAAGTTACAAGTTTGAATGTCCGGTCGACACGTCCGTCTCCTAACCCGGGGCGAGGGTGTCACATTCATTGGTATCAGAGCTTTCGGTTGCATGATTCTCGGACCGAAAGTGATATGCATGCATCATATAGGATTGAACTATGCCACCTAGGAGTTATTTATACCATACTTGCTTGTGTTCTTGCTAAATTGAATAACTTTTGCTATCTTTTTTGTAGTATGGTAGATACGAGACTAGCCTTGGGAGATGAAAGTCCCGAGGGCTCTTCTAATGAGAATAACAACGTGAGGATGGAACCGAATCCTCCTCAAGAACAAGAGCCACCTCCAATGGAAGCTGCCCTTGAGATGGTAGCTTCGGTAATACAGGATGTTCAGAGGGAATGTCTCCTAAGTATGAAGGGGATGTTCGATCAATTAGTGTCCGACTTGAGACAGAGTCGTCCTATTACCCCTGTTGATGCTACACCGAGTAGGGCTCCTATTGAGAAATTGGCCAGGTATCGAGCTTATACTTTTGCGGGTGTTAATGAGGAAAAGCCCGAGGAGCCGGAACAGTGGTTAGAAAGAACCACTCAGATTATGACCAAGCAGTTGCAATGCTCTGATGAGCACAAGCTTGAATGTGCAATCTCGCTTCTAGCTGACAAAGCCTTGAGTTGGTGGGAAACTACGATCTTGACTGCTCCTGCCGATGCCATCACTTGGGACTTCTTTGTAGAGGAGTACAAGAAGAAGTACATTAGTGAGCAGTATTTGGCTGAAAGACGAAGACGGTTCTTGTATTTGAGGCAATCTAATAGGCCTATTGAACAGTACGTGGCTGATTTTTGTAAGTATTGCAAGTACGGAGCCGAGTATATTAAGACTGAGAAACAGAAATGCCAGATGTTCATTGATGGGCTGAATTATGAGATGAGCCCCATGTTTACTGCTTTGGGAATTACCGATTTCCAAATTTTAGTCAATCGGGCTATTGCTACCGAAGCCAAGATGAAAGCTTCGGAAAGGAAAAAGGGTGGAAATAGGGATGATAAGAAGCGTAAATGGGAAGATAGATCTGATTGGAATGTGAAGAGGGCCAAGCAACAGAAAGAGGGCTCCACGACTTACCACCATGAGTCCAAGAATCGTTATGTGCCGAGACCTCAGTCGGCAAATAGACCTGTAGCCCCGGTGGCTTCTATTCATAGCACGGAAATTCTGGGAAAGCTTCGGCTTGTCAGTTCTGCAAGAAGTTTCATGCTAGTCCTTGTCGACTTCAGATGAGATTGTGTTATGCTTGTGGTGGATCGGACCATTTTGTTAAGGATTGTCCTCAAAATCCTAATAGAGGAAAACCTCAGTCTCGTGCCTATCAGAGTCCTCCACCTCAGAACCGAAACAAGGGCCCGGGACAGGCTCATTCCGGGAATCAAAGCAAGGGAAAGGAACGTCAATCAGCCCCTCCTCGTCAAGAATCGCGAGCCCCAGCTAGAATGTATACCATTCGTGGTAAAGGAGAGGAAGAATCTCCCGATGTTATTGCAGGTACCGTTGAATTAAATTTAAGTCCTGCATATGCTTTAATAGATTCAGGATCCACTCACTCCTTTGTATGTTCTAGAATGCTTGTAAAGGTTAAGTTAGAGCCTAAAAATGTTGATAGGGGTCTTGTAGTGTCAAACCCAACAGGAGGAATAATGAATGTTAACCTTGTTTGTAAAGATTCTCCGATCACAATTCAGAACATTCCTTTTCGAATTGATCTATTTGTATTACCGGAATGTGAGTTTGACCTAATATTGGGGTTAGACTGGTTGACCAAACATGAAGCTTGGATCGACTATCAGAATCGAAGATTGTACCTTCGTGGTTTGGGAAAGGAGTCAATCCTCCTAATTGATAAGAAGCCAACTTCGATCTTTGCTGCCATGGCTTTGCAAGATGAATATGATTTTGGTTTGCCGAAAATCCCAGTGGTATCCGAATTTGTTGATGTTTTTCCGGAGGAACTTCCTGGTATTCCTCCGACTAGAGAAGTTGAATTCGGGATAGAAGTCCAGCCTGGGACTAACCCGGTGTCAATTGCACCTTATAGAATGGCACCTATTGAATTGAAAGAGCTTAAAAAGCAACTCCAAGAGCTACAAGATAAAGGATTCATTCGTCCTAGCTCTTCTCCATGGGGTGCTCCGGTATTGTTTGTAAAGAAGAAGGATGGAACAATGAGGCTTTTTATTGACTACCGGCAACTGAATCGGGTGACTATTAAGAACAAGTACCCATTGCCTAGAATTGAAGACTTGTTCGATCAACTCAAGAATGTTGCGGTGTTCTCCCGGATTGATCTTCGATCGGGATACTATCAGATGCGAGTGAAAGAGGAAGATGTTCCTAAGACAGCTTTCAGAACTCGATATGGCCATTTTGAATTTTTAGTGATGCCATTTGGGTTAACTAATGCCCCAGCTTCATTCATGGATCTCATGAATCGAATCTTCCAGCCATATCTTGATAAGTTTGTGGTCGTCTTTATTGATGACATTCTGGTGTATTCTCGGGATAAAGAGGAGCACGCAGAACACCTCCGAATTGTTTTGCAAACTCTCCGTGAACGTCAATTGTTCTCCAAGTTCTCCAAGTGTGAGTTCTGGTTATCGGAAGTGTCATTCCTTGGCCATGTCATCTCGGCAGAAGGAATCAAAGTCGATGCAAAGAAAATGCAGACTATACTAGATTGGAGACCTCCGAAAAATGTTAGTGAAGTTAGGAGTTTCCTTGGTTTAGCCGGATATTATAGGAGGTTCGTTAAGGGATTTTCCACTATTGCCTTGCCCTTAACAAAACTTCTTAGAAAGGATAAATTGTTTGAATGGTCAGAGGACCAACAAAGAAGCTTTCATCAGCTTAAACAAGCTTTGACCCATGCTCCCGTTCTTGTTCAACCGAAATCCGGCAAAGAATTCACTGTGTATAGTGATGCTTCACATTCAGGGCTAGGATGTGTTTTGATGCAAGGAAATAATGTGGTTGCTTATGCATCTAGGCAATTGAAGCCTCATGAACTGAATTATCCGACACATGACCTCGAGTTAGCTGCTATCGTATTTGCCCTCAAAATATGGAGGCACTACTTATATGGTGAGAAGTGTTACCTATACACCGATCACAAAAGTCTTAAATACCTCCTGACTCAGAAGGACTTGAATTTGAGACAAAGAAGATGGATGGAATTGCTAAAAGACTATGACTTGGTCATTGATTACCATCCCGGAAAAGCCAACATGGTGGCCGATGCCCTTAGTCGTAAACCGATGTTGGGTAAGCTATTTGATAATCTTGAAATGTTAAAACTCCCTTGAATTTACGTTTCTAAATTTTGAAAATTTCCTTGTAGCCCCGAATGCGATAAATGCTCACCTTCGAGTATATCGAAAGCAAGGATATTTATCTGAACTTCAGGTTCAGTCTGATTTGATTTCGAGAATCAAAGACCTTCAGCAATCTGATTCCGAGCTTCAAGCTATTACATCCAAGCTTGATTCAAAAGCTAATGTCGAATTCTCCCTTAATCTGAATGGATTGCTCTGCTTCAGAGATAGGGTGTATGTTCCGAATAATGAGGAATTGAAAAGAGACATCCTACAAGAAGCACACCAAAGTTCGTTCTCGATCCATCCTACAAGAAGCACACCAAAGTTCGTTCTCGATCCATCCTGGTTCTGTTAAAATGTATAAGGATTTGAAATCCTTGTATTGGTGGCCTGGCATGAAAACAACCATCACAGATTTTGTATCCTGATGTTTGACTTGTCAGAAAGTTAAGGCTGAACACCGAGCTCTTACGGGATTGCTTCAGCCTATTGAATTGCCTGAATGGAAATGGGATCGAGTAACAATGGATTTCGTCACTGGTTTGCCGGTTACACCGAAAAAGAATGATGCTATTTGGGTGATTGTGGATAGACTCACCAAGTCTACATATTTTATCCCGGTTCGAAAGAATATGAACTCGGAGACCCTGGCCGAGTTGTATATCCGAGAAGTGATTCAGTTACATGGTGTACCGACATCGATTATTTCTGATAGAGATCCGAATTTTACATCTCCATTTTGGAAGTCTTTGCAAAGGGCTCTCAGAACTAAAGTACATCTCAGCACTGCTTTCCATCCGCAGTCTGATGGTCAATCTGAAAGGGTGATACAAGTATTGGAAGATATGCTACGAGCTTGTGTTATAGACTTTGGAAAGAATTGGGAAAAGTCTCTGCCCTTAGTGGAATTCGCGTATAACAATAGCTATCAGGCATCAATTCAAATGGCTCCTTTTGAAGCTTTATACGGGAGAAAATGTAGAACTCCTTTGTGTTGGTCTGAATTGGGAGAGAATAAGGTTTTGGGACCTCAAATGATTCGGGAAACTGAGGAAAAAATTCGAATTGATCATGATCGATTGAAACAAGCCTTCGACCGACAAAAGGCTTATGCGGACTTGAGACGAAGAGATATTCAGTATAGTGTGGGAGACAAGGTCTTCCTAAAAGTCTCTCCTTGGAAGAAAATCTTTAGATTCGGAAAAAGGGGAAGCTTAGCCCACGGTTCATTGGACATTTTGAGGTTATTGAGAGAATTGGCCCAATGGCCTATCGACTTGCTCTCCCTAGTGAGTTTGACAAGATACACAATGTCTTCCATGTTTCAATGTTGAGGAAGTACCGATCTGACCACTCTCATGTCTTGGAACCGGAAGAATTGGAATTGAATCCCGATTTATCTTATGAAGAGGAACCGATTCAGATTCTTGATCGAGAAGTTAAAAGGCTTCGAAACAAGAATGTTTCATTGGTGAAAGTCCTTTGGAGGAATCACAAGAAGGAAGAAGCTACTTGGGAACCCGAGGACACAATGAAAGCGCAATATCCTCAGTTGTTCCCTTCAGGTAAAATTCGAGGGCGAATTTTCTTTTAAGGATGGGAGAATGTAACACCCCAAAAACCAGGTTAGAAAAACGGTTCGAATAAATAGTAATTAAAATCAATCAAGTGAGTTGGATTAGAAATAAGGACTCAATTTAATTAAAAATAAAATTAGAAGGTTGCATGATAAAATAAGGAATTCCATAGACTACCCCTTGTGAATAACCAATTCTAGAGGAATCATTAAGGGCAAAACAGTCTTTTGCACCTCATTAATTAAACAAACAAATAGCCAAAAATCAACCCTCTTCTTCCTCATCTTCACGTGAAATACCAAAGAAAAGGGGGAGAGGAAATCACCATGGAAGTTTGAGAGAGAAAGCTTCATACCTTTGCATGTGTGGATTATTGATCTAGAAAATCAAGTATAAGGGCCTAGGTAAGCTTCTCTTTCTATAATCTAAATAATAGAATCTTGGGTTCTTAGATTTTAAATGCATTCATGATGCTTTGATGTTAAATTGAGGGTTTTAATTGTTGGGTTTAGTTTGAAGCATGAGAAAGAGGATAGGAGAACTTGGGATTAGGGATTTTGGAAGTGCAAAGTGTGCTAATTGATTAAATGTTAGAATTGCATGAGATTAGGTTGAAGAAAATGGGAAATTATTGATGTTAATTTCATAATTGTGATGCTGGAAATTTATAGAAATGAATTGGGGGTTAGGGATTAAATGTATGCAATGAGAAATTGCCGAAAATGCCTAGGAACACAATCTTAAGTAGCTAACTTTGAGAAATTCCCTAGGCCACGTATGAAGGAGTTAGGAGCTTAAAATTTGCATTAAGATACTCCCCTATACCTAGTTTAAGGGAAAATTTACGGAACCTCGATTGGAGTTTGGTAGAGAAAGATATAAGCGTTTCCGTAAGGGCTGCCCGAAGAGTCCCGGTTCTGGACAAACCCGATTCGAATGAAATCTGGAGCTGATGTAATAGGAATTAAAATGTAAGGTTAATTGGTCCATGTAGAGGATTCTTCTAGCTTTCCAAAGAGGTAAAATGGACTAAAATCGGACATCGAAGTTAGGAGAAATAAGCGATTCTTTATAGGGTAATAAAGCTGTCCGTAACGCGTAAATGCATATGTCTATAATTGTTAAGATTAAGAGCACTTGAAATATATGATTAAATATGTCTTGATAAATGCTATATTTTGTATGAATTATTAGAGAGTCCGAGAGAAGAGAATATTGAAGAACAAGAGAGACTCGAAGTAGCGAGGAAACGAGGCAAAGGGATTGCGATCTACAACCCTTAATAGCTTGGCAACATTGTGAGTGTGGCAAACCAGGTCCTAACCATCTATTTGTTATTGATTTGATTTTATTATGCAATTGAATTAATCCATAATTGTTAGAAAAATGGGAAGGAGGCTAATGTTAAATGATATGCATGATGTGAATTGCTTATTAGTTGATAGTACTAGCTTAGCACATATGCATAGCTCGGAAAAGCCGAGGTAAGTATGGCACGCGGCTACGGATGCCAGGTACGTGAATCATGCATGTTTACGATGATATGATCAATTGCTCGGTAATATGATATGCATGATTATATGTTCATATGACATGTTGGATCATGATTGTTGCTTATATGATAGCATGATATGTACACTTGCTCTTGATGATATGAATCTGGTATGTAAATTGAATATTGATCAATGGAAAATGAAAACGTTATTGAGCCTTGGTTGGTAGTTGGTCATAGGTAGTACGGCATGCCTAGGGTTTTGAGCTCATTGTTTAGTGCTACGACACTCTTGTTTGGTACTGTGGGTACCGTGATTTTGGTGGTTAGTCACCAATTGTTAGATACCATGGGTATCTCTTGTTAGTACCTTTGTGGTACTCTTGTTAGTGACTTGTGGTACTCTTGTTAGTGTCTTCGTGACAGTCTTGTTGACCCGCTTACCTTGTCTAACTATTCCAAGGCACCAACTGAAATTGAATTTGAAAGATTAAAGATTAATTGTGATTTATATGCATAAATGATTCTTAATGAAGCATTGTAATTGAATATGAATTGCTATAGAGCCTTGCAATGTGATTGATGCTATAAGTAGCATTCGAATGTGAAATGGTCTTGGACATGAGAAATGAGTATTTGGCTATAAGTAGCCTTTGAAATGAAATGTTTATTGAAGCTTGAAATTGGAAACTGAATAATGAACTATATGCCTGATTAGTATGTTAGACATGTAAATGATATGAGAAGCATGTTAATTTTGTATATCGTTTGAAGCAAATGCCATGATTGATTTATTGATGTATTGAAGCATGTCACTCTTAATGCTATGTAATTGTTACAATGTTTGAATTGAGCATGCTACTTGTTATGTTGTAAATGTCTAATTTGGTTAGACTAGGGCCACCTCACTAAGTACTTCATAGTACTTACCACTCGTATTTCCTCCTTCCCAACTAATAGGTTATCGAGCTAAGAAGCTAGATCGAGATTGATCGGGAGCAAGGACAACAAGCAAGCAAATGTATGGTATTTTGTAAGGTTTCGTTAAACTCCTAGAATGGTGGCATTAGTGAACATAATATGTTAGCATCTTGCATTTGAGGACTTGTCCCATGGTTTTGTATGTATGGTTTGTAAGCCATAAGGCATGTTAAACATATTAGATTTAGCTTGTGGTCTAAACTTGCGTAGATTCTTGTTTTGTGCATCTAGCCTATAAGTCTCATAATCAAATGAAGCTAAGCTACTCGTTATGGAAGTCTTATTTATGCTAGCATTGGTAGTTAAGGACTAGGTCCATTGAATACATATTGGTATTGATAGAAAAATATTTACATATGTGGAATTGAAAATTGTAGGATAGCCATGTTGACATACATAGCATAGAACTAAATTTGAGAATGTCTATGCGAATGGTAAATGGTTTGGATGCTTAATTGGCTTAAGCATATAGGTAGCAAATTGATGAGTGATGTCTAATTATGCTGAATGTTGTCCCTTATGCTTTAGAAATGGTTGAGACCCTATAGGTGGCCTTTGGTAGAGTCTAAGTGTTTTAAAGGATTGGAAATCTGTAAATTGAACCGAGGGTATCGATACCAATTACATGGGTATCGATACCACCTTTGACAGTTTCATAATGGCATCGAAGCTTGGTTCGATGCCAAGCCTCACTAAGATCCCCCTGGTTCGATGCTAGTATCGAGCCAGGCCATTATTGCCTTAAGTCATTGAGTCTTTGGAATAGACCAGCATCGGTACCTGGTTCGATACTGGGAGTTCCAGTAACGAAATGGCATCGATGCCAGTATCGAACCAGGCTACTCATCCTTAGTCAAACAAGTCAACGAGGAAGACTAGCATCGGTACATGGTTCGATGTTAGGGCTTCTAGAATCGAAATTGCATCGATACTTGTTTCGAACTAGGCTCCCCAGCCATGGTCAACGGGTCAACATAGTTGACCGGTATCGAACTAGGGTTCGATACCCTTGTTCCGATACCCCTCTATAGGGTGTATCGATACCCTTAGTCAATTTTGGTTCAATTTGAAAAGGGAAGTCTACTTGATCAATAAGATATAGTTAATTTCGATTAAATAAAATAAAGTTAATTGGAAGTTAAGATCAACATTAACTAGAATTAAAAAATTTGATAAATGAATGGATTATATACGAATCGAATCGATAAATTGTATATGGGCGAAAAGTTTTAAATTTACCTCAAAATGTATAAATCATTGTCTTGAATTAACACTTAAATAATCGAAACTTTCTCGAATTTGTTACAAGTTTGATCTAAGTTACAAGTTTGAATGTCCGGTCGACACCTCCGTCTCCTAACCCAGGGCGAGGGTGTCACAGAAACCAAGCATGTGAACATGTTAGCCTTTGATATTTGCATTTAGCATGTAAGCCTTAAGTTCAACTTGGGTTAGGCTAATTGCCATGGTAAACATATCTATGCTAGCTTCATGCAGTTTGGGGACTTGGTCCATGATTTGCATATAATGTCTTTGGAATATCTGCTATGCAAGCTAATGAGCTAAGTAGGATAACATGTAAACCTTAAAGTTATATTATGTTGGATGTCGTAGTGAAAAACACATGGCATAAGGGTTAGCTTGTATGTTGAATGACACATTATTAACTTGAATGGTCATTTAATAAAAAGGCATTAGAATTGGTATGTTTGTTACTTGTTGTCTAAACAAGTTAAAATTGCCCTTAAGGTTTAAGGATGGTTTGAGGTTATATAGATGGCTTTTGGATAGAGTTTAAGTAAATGAAATGTCTAGATCCTGCAAAATCGTACAAGGGTATCGATACCATTTTCATGCGTATCGATACCCCCTTGAAAATCCTAAGCAAGTATACCAGGTGTATCAGAACGCCTGGCATGCGTTTCGATACTGGAATGTCCAGTAGCAAAATTGGTTCGATACCCGATTCGATACCGAGTTGTCAAGTGTACTCCTCGATTCGATACCTGTATCGAATCAGGCTATCCTAGCCTTAAGTCAATGAGTCAATGTATCGAAACAGTGAGAGAGTGTTTCGATACCACTTATTTCGATAAACCATATAGGTGTTTTGATACCTCTACCCCTTTTGGGGTTCAACCATTCAAAATTATGTTAAAATTGGTTAACAAGAAATGTATTAAAGTTTTTAAACAAATAAATATGGTTAAAGGTCTCACATTATATTTTAGTGGTTCCCAAGTATTAGATTAAAGCTCAAGATCGAATAACTTGAATTATAATGGAAAAACAATATGAGCCTTAGAATTTGAAAAAGTTTTAAATTGACCTCGAAAATAATATGTACAACATGAGTTTGGATTTGTATTACATAAGTCAGACTTGAATTTGGCATACAATAATTGAAATATTTTTGCAACGAATATAATGTTCGGTCTAGTACGAGTTTGTAAGTCCGATCGATGCTCATGTCTCCTAACCCGGGTGAGGGTGTCACAATTTTATTGGTATCAGAGCTTTCGGTTACGTGATTCTCGGACCGAAACGAATGTGCATGTATCATATAGGATTGAACTATGCCACCTAGGAGTTTTATACAGTACTTGCTTGTGTTCTTGCCTATTTGAATATTTTATGTTTTCATTTGTAGAATGATTGATACGAGATTGGCTCAGGACGATGAAGGTCTTGTAAGTCCTCGAAATGAGAAGATTGAGTGAGGATGAAAAGGAATCCTCCTTAGTAAAAGCTTAAAATGTTATAAGAGTATAAGTTTAAAGTAATGATTTGTCATAAGAAAAATGATAAAGAAGTAATAGATAGGCTTCAGTATAAAGGCTTAAGAACCTAGTACGTTAGGCATTGTTATAAGTTTTCTTGAACAAAAATACATTGGAGCTTAAGGCTCATGTCTGATAAAGGATTCCTCCCCTAATGTCAATTCTCTGAGAAACATAAAAGTAAGAACTCTTGTAGGGATAAAGTATTTTGAAATAATAGTAAGCCTTAAGGGCAGTCAAGAAGCCTAAGTTATAATTGGAAATAGACCCCTACTTAGAGAAGTAATCAGTAAACAAGGCTTCAACCCATTTTCCTTGATTGATAATAGGGGGAATTCCAGTAAAGCTAATTGATATACTACTTGTAAGTTTTACTAGAACCACCACTTTGGTCAGGGCAAAACTCAGTACAACATGTGTTATTTATATGAAATATCTGATCACTATATCGTAAATTGATCTCAGAATCCTAATGAGGAAGTCAAATAGAAATTCTGCAAATGATAGTTCTATTTCTGTTCGGAAAAAAAGCTTCCGATAAGCTAATCCTCAACTGAAAAGTTGAAGTTAAAGCCAAAAAGGTTAAACGAAGTTTTGTAGTTTTGAACCTTATAAGTGGGAACATATTAAAAAAATACCTTGTAAACCATGCTCAATGATCGATCGAAACATACCTTTTCTCGTTGATTGGTATGTCATACTCTCTTTGAATTTGATCTAATCTCAATACTAGATTGATTAAGTAAGCATAAAGCTTGGGTAGATTGTCTGATTAAGAAATCTGAATTCTAGGAGCTATGAAAGTAATCACTCCTTCTGATTGATAAACAAACTAATCTCAGTTTTTGTTGATAAGGTCCTAAGGGAAGAATATGAATTTGGTTTGACTAAGATGCTTACCTTATCAGAATATCCTAATGATCTTCCCGAGAACACCTGGAATTATGAGATAAAACTTAAGGATGTCTTAAGGGTCTTATATTCTCGAACATAAAAATACCTCGAATAGATAGCTCTTGCTATGTATCTTGTGTAAACAAGTGAATCCTTAATATGAATGGAATGGTTAGAGAAACAATAAGTAAGCCTTAGCTTATGTTCCAGCACTTATCCAACCAGTCTTGGATAACGAAATGTATTCTTGATCTTAAATGGGATTGAAGGGTGTTTTAATGTAAGAAGTAATATGGTAACTTATGATGTAAGGTAATTAAAACCTTATGAGATAAAAAATAAAGATGGTACAATGAGACTATGTATCAATTACCGACAACTAAATCGGGTTACCATAAAAAACAAGTACCCTTTTGCGAAGAATTGAAAATCTGTTTGATCAACTCAAGAATGCTACGGTATTCTCCCGAATTGATTTTGATCGGGTTATTATCCAATGAGAGTAAAAGTCGAATATGTCCCTAAGACTGCTTTTAAAATTCGTTATGGACATTTTGAATTCTTGGTGATGCCATTTGGTTTAACTAATGCCCTAGCTGCATTCATGGATCTCATGAATCGAATATTCAAGCCTCATCTTGATAAGTTTGTAGTTTTCTTTATTAATGACATTCTGGTTTATTCTTGAAATAAGGAGGAACACTCAGAACACCTTCGAATTGTCCTGCAGACTCTTCGAGGACGTCAATTGTTTGCTAAGTTCTCCAAATGTGAACACTGGTTATCGAAAGTGTCATTCCTTGGTCATGTCATCTCGGACGAAGGAATTAAGGTCGATGCTAAGAAATTTTAGACGATTTTTAATTGGAGACCTCCGAGGAATGTTAGTGAGGTCAGAAGTTTCCTTGGTTTAGCCGGGTATTATAGGAGATTTGTTAAGGGATTCTCCTCTATTGCTTTGCCCTTAACTAAACTCCTCCGAAAATATCAATTGTTTGAATGTTCAGAGAACCAACAAAGAAGCTTTGATCAGCTTAAGCAAGCTTTGACCCATGCTCTTGTTCTTATCCAACCAGAATCAGGCAATGAGTTCACTGTGTACAGTGATGCCTCATATTCGGGACTAGGTTGTGTCCTGATGCAATGAAATAATGTGGTTGCTTATGCATCAAGGCAATTGAAGCCTCATGAACTGAACTACTCCACTCATGATCTCGAATTAGCTGTTATTGTATTTTCTCTCAAGATATGGAGGTACTACTTATATGGTGACAAGTGTTACCTATACATCGATCACAAAAGTCTTAAATTTCTCCTGAATCAGAAGGATTTGAATTTGAGACAATGAAGATGGATGGAAATACTTAAAGACTATGACTTGGTCATTGATTACCATCTGGGAAAGGCCAATGTGGTGACCGATGCTCCTAGTCGTAAACCGACATTGGGTAAGTCAATTGATAACTTTGAAATTTTAAAAGCTCCTTTGAATTTTCGTGTCTAATTTTGAAAAATTCCTTGTAGCCCCAAATTCGATTATTGCTTATCTTTGGGTATGTCGAAAGCAAGGATATTTGTCTGAACTTGAGGTTCAATCTGATTTGATTTTGAGAATCAAAGACCCTCAGCAATTTGATTCTGAGATTCAAGCTATTGTATCAAAGCTTGATTCAAAAGCTAATGCTGAATTCTCCCTCAATTCGAATGGATTGCTCTACTTTAGAGATAAAGTATGTGTTCCGAATAATGAAGGGCTAAAAAGAGATATCCTGAAAGAAGCACATCAAAGTCCGTTCTCGATCCATCCTGGTTCTGTTTAAATGTATAAGGATTTGAAATATTTTTATTGGTGGCCTAGAATGAAAGCAACCATCATAGACTTTGTATCCCGATGTTTGACTTGTCAGAAAGTTAAGGGTGAGCACCGAGCTCATACGGGATTGCTTCAGCCTATTGAATTGCCTAAATGGAAATGGGATCGTGTAATGATGGATTTTTTTATTGGTTTGCTTGTCACACCGAGAAAGAATGAAATTGTTTAGGTGATTGGGGATAGACTCGCCAAGTCTACACATTTCATTTCGTTTCGAAAAAATATGAACTCGGAGACCTTGGCCGAGTTGTATATCCATGAGGTAATTCGATTATATGGTGTGCCGACATCGATCATTTCTGATAGAGATCCGAACTTCACATCACGATTTTGGAAGTCTTTGCAGAAGGCTCTCGGAACTAAAGTACATCTTAGCACCGCCTTCCATCCGCAGTCTGATGGTCAATCTGAAAAAGTGATACAAGTATCAGAAGATATGTTACGTGCTTGTGTCATAGATTTTAGAAATAATTGGGAAAAGTCTTTGCCCTTAGTGGAATTCGCTTATAATAATAGCTATCAAGCATCTATTTAGATGGCTCCCTTTGAAGCTCTATATTGGAGAAAATGTATAACTCCTTTGTGTTGGTCTGAATTGAGAGAGAATAAGGTTTTGGGACCTCAAATGATTCAGGTAACTAAGGAACAAATTCGAATTATCCATGATCGTTTGAAGAAAGCCTTCGATAGACAAAAGGCCTACGCAGATTTGAAACGCAAAGGCATTCAGTACAATGTGGGAGACAAGTCTTCCTAAAAGTTTCTTCTTGGAAGAGAGTCTTAAGATTTGGTAGAAAGGGAAAGCTTAACCCTCGGTTTATTGGACCTTTTGAAGTTATTGAAAGAATTGGCCTTATGGCCTATCGTCTTGCACTCCCTAGTGAGTTTGATAAGATACACAATGTCTTCCATGTCTCTATGCTAAGAAAGTATAGATCCAAAGCTTCTCATTTTTTGGAACTGGAAGAATTAGAATTGAATCTCGATTTGTCTTATAAAGAAGAACCGGTCCGAATCCTTGAACGAGAAGTTAAAAGGCTTTGAAACAAAAACATTTCCTTGGTAAAAGTTCTTTGGAGAAATCACAAGAAAGGAAAAGCTACTTGGGAACCCGAGGACACAATGAAAGCATAATATCCACATTTATTCTCTTTAGGTAAATTCGAGGGCGAATTTCTTCTTAAGGAAGGGAGAATTGTAACACCCTCAAAAGGGCCTAGGAGGAATCATGACCAATTGATAATTAAGTTGACCAATTGATAGTCAAATTGTGTAATAGAGGGGCTTAATTGAAATAAAAGAAAAGTAAAAAGGACTAATGCAAAGTGACTAGGATGAAATAAAAATAAAATGAGAGGATTTCATGCTAAAATTTCAATTTCCCTTATTTGCCCTTGGTCGTCTAATTTCTCAAGAGTTTAAAGTAAGGGTAAAATGGTCTTTTTACACCCCATTAGTGAGAAAAGAAAATCAGACCAATTTTCTTCTTCGCTCCCCCATTCTCACGTGATAAACAAAAAAAAAGAAGGATTCATACTCTTCCTTGCTCCATTTCCGTAGTCAAAAGAAAGAAGAAATTTCAAAAGAGAAAAGCTTAGATTTTAGAGTATTTGGCATAAGAATTAAGAGTTTTGGTGCATAGATTTTGTGATTAAGATAATGTTTGATTTATCCTCTCTTGAAATGTATAATAACATGTTGAAATTTGGAGTTTTTGTTTCCATAAGAAATTGGGGTAAATTGTTCATGTCTTGTTATGCTAGTTAAGATTTTTGAAAGTGTTACATGTATTAATGGATTCAATATTAGATATGTATGAAATTAAGTTGATTAAAAAGGGAATTAATTGATGATACTCTTATGTTTAAGATGCTGGAAATTCATGAGAACAAGTTTGGTATTAGGAATTAAATTTATGGAATGAAAGCTAGTCAAATTTGCCTAGAATTGTAATTTCGGGTAGCCATTTTAGAAAATATTCACTAAGAAGAATTTGGGGGAATTAAAGGCTGAAATTTTGCAGACAAACATCCCCATGTTATCTAGTTTATGTGAAAATTTACGGAAACTCATTTGGAGTTCTGTAAAGAAAGTTATGAGCCTTTTCGTAAGGGATGTTCGAGCAGTCCCGAATCTGGACATGTCTGGCTTTACACGAAATCTGATACTGATTGGTTAGGAATTAAAATGTGAGGTTAATTTTTAATTTTACAATATCTTCTTAGATTTCTAAGTTTATAAAATAATCTCAAATCGGATATGAGAGCTAAGAGATATGATCGATTTTCTAAAGGGTAGCAAAACTGTCCCTAATGAACAAATGTGAATGTTTACATTTGTTAAGAATATGATCCCTTGAATTAAGTGATTTGGATATGTACTAATAAATTTCTATGTGTATATGGTTTTCTAGAGAACCCAAGAGAGGAAGACATCGAAGAGGAAGAAAGCCTAGAACTAGCTAAAAGGAAGGGAAAAGGGATCACCCTCTTCAATCCTTAATTTGCTTGGAAAATTTGTGAGTGTGACAAACATTAGGGTTAGGACCTAGGTCCTAACCACTCTTTTATCATTTGATTTGTCATGTAATTAGACTAATCATATATTTGGTAAAAGGGAAAGGAGTTTTAATTATTAAAGGACTTGTGTGATAACATGTTTGAATGCTAGATTATTAAGACTAGCTTAGTACATTTGCATAGCTCGAAAATGCCGAGGTAAGTTATGGCACGCGACTGTAGGATGCCAGCTATGTGAATTGTGCATGGAGCATGTATTTGATGATATGGAAATTTGTTTGGTAACATGATATGTATGTTTTTTGTTCATATGATATTAATGTTTTGATAGTAGCATGATAAATGCTTTTGTGATAGCATGTTATGGACATTTGCTTCTTTATTAAGAAACTTGGATAATGTGATCGATTTTATGAAGGGTAGCAAAGCTGTCCCTAATGAACAAATGTGAATGTTTACATTTGTTAAGAATATGATCCCTTGAATTAAGTGATTTGGATATGTACTAATAAATTTCTATGTGTATATGGTTTTCTAGAGAACCCAAGAGAGGGAAACATTGAAGAGGAAGAAAGGCTATAACTAGCTAAAAGGAAGGGAAAAGGGATCACCCTCTTCAATCCTTAATTTGCTTGGAAAATTTGTGAGTGTGACAAACATTAGGGTTAGGACCTAGGTCCTAACCACTCTTTTATCATTTGATTTGTCATGTAATTAGACTAATCATATATTTGGTAAAAGGGGAAGATGTTTTAATTATTAAAGGACTTGTGTGATAAAATGTTTGAATGCTAGATTGTTAAGACTAGCTTAGTACATTTTCATAGCTCAAAAATGTCGAGGTAAGTTATGGCACGCGGCTACAGGATGCCAGGTATGTGAATTGTGCATGAAGCATGTATTTGATGATATGGAAATTTGTTTGGTAACATGATATGTATTTTTTTGTTCATATGATATTAATGTTTTGATAGTAGCATGATAAATGCTTTTGTGATAGCATGTTATGGACATTTGCTTCTTTATTAAGAAACTTAGATAATGTGATTTGAAAGACAATTGAATGAACAATGAAAATGTTATTGAGGCTTGGTCGATAGTTGGTCATAGGTAGTGTGGCATGGCTAGGGCCGGAGCTCATTTGTTAGTATTTCGGTACTTTTGCCCAATACTTCGGTACTTCTGTTTAGTACTTCGGTACTTCTGTTCGGTACTATGGGTACCTTTGATTGGTGGTTAGTCAACATTTGTTAGATATCGTGGGTATCTTTTGTTAATGCCTTTGTGGTACTTCTGTCAGTTCTTTCGTGGTACTTTTGTTAACTCGCTTACCTAGTCTAACTATACCAAGGCATCATATGAAACTAATTTGAAAGATTTAAGCTTAAGATATAGAAAAACCATTTGCGTATTGATAAGTGCTCAACACACTATCACTTTCTACTCCTTTTATTGGCATTTATCACCAAATATTCACCCACTTGAACCAATGCATGTGCTTAATGTGATATATTTAGAAGTTATACTTAAATAGATACTATTTACAGAAAAAGACACGTTTTACTACGTTTTCATATCTGTGCAGGAGAACCAGTGCCGCGGCAGAGACAAGGCCGAGGCAGGACCTGATGCCGAGGCAGCAGCAGGAAGACAGGAAGCAAATTGATAGGCGATGGAAAGACAAAAATACAAGGAACGTGTCTGGACTTGAAGCCCATGATTCAGAGCTGGCTAACGCAAGGAAAAGCACAAAGGAAGACCACGCGGGAAAGCCCCCTTAGCCGAATTCAAACTTGGAAATATAATATTATTATGTACTTGACTTGTTCCCTACTCCAAGTTGTATTCTACTTAGGAAAGGTTTGCCCTAGGTCTAGCCTATATAAAGACCTAGCCACCCAATGTATCATAGATGGAAATACCTAGGGAGAGCCGACTTCTACTATTGTTTCTTTCCTCTTCATCATGTTCTAAAACCTTCATAGGGTTTAGGTGAAGGTTGTGGAGTATTTGTGAGAGGAGATTGTACTTTATCTTTCATTCAATGCAATAAAGATTATCAAGGTTTGCTTATCCTTTGTTATTCGTTGTTCTTGCATTCAAGCCCGGGAGGGAAGTTTGTAAGTGATCCATTTATTTAAGCTCGGGAGAGCTAGATTCACGAAAGGGGTAAGTACGGTGTTTCAATCGCGAAATACTAACTCGGCCTAGGGATAGGTTAAGAGTTTCAGCGGCTAAAAGAAGTGTGAGATTGGTTGGTGAGTATAATTGGTTCACGCCGGGAGGTATCATCAAGGACTAGTCATCAACAGCACTCTGACTTAGGGATAAGCGGAGTCATTCAAGGACACTTTGCCGAACTTTGGTAAAGTCTGCCCACGAGCAAGGGATTGCCGCGGCGGACAGCGTTATCGCTGCCCAGGCAGTAAACTGTAGTGCTGCCGAGGCAGAGATATGGGATTGCATTGGATAAAGACAAGTCAATCAAGTCCACAATACAATACAACTGGATCCTGGCTCATCTCTCTCTCTAATATTTCGAATCTTTTATTTTTATTCAATTACCTTAGTTTAATAAATCACACGCACTCACTTGTGTTTTTATTTTTCTACAGAGCAAGAAGATAAAGAAAGCATATTAAGTATACCGGTCCCTGAGGAGACGATAACTCGATAAATACTTATTACTTGCGATGTGTCCACTTGCACTAAACGCGCACTTTTGACACGCGACAAGTTTTTGGCGCCGTTGCCGGGGACTGGCAACTAAATTTTGTCTTCCTTATTTTCTTGTTCTTTTTTATTTTTATTTTTATTTTACTTTTGTTTTTCTTGGTGTATGACCAGTGCCAATCCAACCAACCCCTTATACGAGTTAGATCCTAATATTGAAAGAACAAGGCTAAGGTTGAGGAGACAAATCCGAGGAGTCATGGCAGAGGTTCAGGCAGGACAAAACATACCTGCCGGCAATGAAGGTCTACCGCCGCCACCTGGGCCGCGGCAGCTGACTGTCAGAGATTTCTTGGAGGAGGACCTAAATGGACTAAACCTAGGAGTCGTTACACCCGAGATTGAAGCAGCCCATTTTGAACTTAAACCTGTCATGTTCAATATGTTAAACACAATTGGACAATTTGGTGGGTCTGCAACTGAAGACGCAAGGCAGCATCTCAAATCCTTCATGGAGATTTGCAACTCTTTCAAAATCCAAGGAGTCCATGAAGATGTCTTGCGATTAAAGCTATTCCCCTATTCACTGAGGGATAGGGCGAAAGCTTGGTTGAATAGCATTCCAGCGGGATCTATTGGATCCTGGAGTGAATTATGCCGTGATTTCATTACTCGTTTTAATCCTACTAATCTATATGATAGAATTCGTAATGAAATTACTTCTTTCCGACAGGCTGAAGACGAACCAATTTACGAGGCATGGGAACGCTATAGAGAGCTATTGCACAAGTGTCCGCTGCATGGATTTCCTTTATGGACACAAGTGACAATGTTTTACAACGCCACGAACGCCCCGACAAGGATGATGTTGGATGCCTCGGCAAACGGCACACTCCTGGACAAGGCACCCAAAGAAGCTATCGAAATCTTGAATAAACTCGCAAGGAATGACTTCCAGTTTCCTACATCTAGGCGAGGAGGAGTAAGACGCCAAGCCACGGTAAACGAATTAGATTCATCAAGTTCAGTGGCAGCACAATTGGCCTCTCTTACCAAGATGGTGCAAAACCTACAATTACAAAACAATACCCATGAGGTCAAGGTAATTGATTTATGTTGTGAATTATGTGGAGGCAACCACAGTTCCATTGATTGCATGAATCAAGAAACTGGTATGTATGTTGGGAACTACAACCGTAACAATGTGATGTCCAACACATACAACCCCTCATGGAAGAGGCATCCAAATTTATCCTGGAGTAACCCAAATAATGCCTTAAACCCAATCATCCAACCACCGGGATTTCAGCAGTCAATGCCGCAGCAGCAAGTCCAACAACCGATGCCGCAGTAGCAGATGCAGCAGCAATCGGTCAATTCATTGGAAAACACGCTAAAGGCCTTCATGATGAAAACCGAGTCATACATGGCGGAAAATAGTAATTTCATCAAGAGGACCGACGCCTTCATGAATAGGACTGAGATGAGGCTACAAAATCAAGAAGCGGCCATAAAAACTCTGGAAACTCAGGTTGGGCAGTTTGCTCAATGTATAAACACTAGACCACACGGAGGCCTACCTAGCAATACTGAAGTTGCTAAGGTACTAAGCCATGAACAGTGCAAGGCAATTACTACCAGGAGTGGTCTACAGTTGAAAGAGAAGATCCCAGAGAGCCGAACCCAACCGGCAGATCAATCAAGAGAAAAGGCTGAGCAAACCGAGACTGACAACACTGCCCCGGAAGCAAGCACTGCAGCACCTGAGCAGTCTGTCGAGGCAGCAAAAATTCCAGTGGTGCCAGGTATACGATTCCAAACTAAGGAAACACTGGATGAGATGAGACCACCACCACCTTTCCCGCAAAGGTTGAAGAAACAAAAACAGGATCAACAGTTCAAAAAGTTCCTTGATATCTTGAAGCAAGTCCACATCAACATACCATTCGTTGAGGCCATTGAACAAATGCCCAACTATGCCAAGTTCTTAAAAGATATGGTATCAAAGAGAAAACGAATAGGTGAGTTTGAGACAGTGGCTGCCATTGAGGGATGCATGGCAATGCTGCATAACCGCATGCCACCAAAGTTAAAAGATCCTGGTTGTTTCACTATAACTTGTGCAATAGGAAAGAGTTATGAAGGAAAGGCCCTATGCGACCTTGGAGCAAGTATAAACCTCATGCCTAAATCAGTCTTCCAAAAGCTTGGAATTGGAAGGCCGAAGCCGACAACAGTGATGCTCCAACTCGCAGATAGATCCTATGTGCAACCTGAAGGAAAAATCGAGGACATACTGGTAAGAGTTGATAAGTTTATTTTTCCTGCTGACTTCCTTGTCCTTGATTGTGAAGCAGACGACAACGCACCGATCATCCTTGGGAGACCCTTCCTAGCAACTGGACGTACATTGATTGACGTGGAAAAAGGAGAATTGACTATGCGGGTCAATGACCAACAAGTCAAACTCAACGCATTCCACAACTTAAAGAGATATGAAGATCCAGAGAAATGCAAAGCCATCCGCACAGTAGACAATAAGATATCCTACCTGGGCAGTCTACTCGGCAGGATATTCGGCAAAAAAATCAAGCCCAAGACGGATGGAAAGACAGCACTAAGGAGCGGCCCAGAACAGATACATAATTTGGGCCTAAGGGAGAAAATAAAATTGGGAGACGCATTCACATGCTCTCCACCAGTAACCTAACCTCTCCCTCTTTCTTTTCTTTATTATATTAGGGTTAGTAGTTATTTTGTTTTAATTAGTTTCGCTTTAAGCATTCTTTTTCTTTTGTGTGTTTAAATTTTTAGGAATAAAAAGCAACGATAAGGGAAAAATAGTTCACAGCAGGAACTCTGCCGAGGCAGTAAAACAGTGTCAGAGCCGCAGCAATCTCAATGGGCAGAAAAGTGTAACGACTAGTCTGCCGAGATCCCTACCGCGGCAGAAAAGGAAAACGGTAGAAGAAGGAAACGGTTACAACGGCTAGTAATCTCAACGGTTACAAGGCCGAGGCCTATATAAGAAACTCCTTCCTCTTGAACTATTCACTCTTACTTTCTTGCTTTGTTTAGTATCCTTGACAATCCCTCTCTCAATTACTCTCTACATACTAATCCCTTCTGATTTTCCAGTTTCTCTTCAAGAAAACCTCCAAGAACCAAATTCTCTCTTTCTTGATGGCAACCTACAAAAGATTCGCCCCAGCCAACGTTGAAGAACGATTCAATCGATCATTCATCGCGAGGCAACTTTGGGAAGAACAAGGGTTCCAGCACGTGGACGAAGAGAATTATGGTATCGAACACTACTTGTTCGACAAAATCAAGTACCAAAATTGGGAAGTATTCTGTTTGCAACCTGCCCAGGCAAACGCCACAATAGTATGGGAGTTTTACGCTCATGGGCCCAGCAAAGACTCTCTCTTTGTCCACTGCCGCGGCAAGCCAGTGCAACTCGATGCCGAAACAATCAACAACTTCTACGGCCTCACCCCGGCCAGCGATCTCCATGCGGACTTCTTCGAAGATATCACTGCCGAGGACTATAAACTGATCAAAGACGATCTTTGTTACCCGAACACTCCATGGGAAACCGGTACCCATCGGGGTTCCGTAACAAGACAAAGTTTGAAGCCGGAGGCCAAGATGTGGAACACCTTCGTCAAACGACGCCTCATCCCAACATCACATAATAGCACGGTGGATCGCAAGAGATTAGTGTTAATCCAATCCATCATCAAAAAAAGGACCATCAACATTGGAGAAATTATCCTACGAGAGATTCACGAGTGCGGTAAGAAAGATCGAGGACCATTGTATTTCCCTTGCTTGATTACGGGTTTATGTGTTTCTGCAAGTGTGCCTATTGAAGAAACCGATGAATACACACCCCCAAGAAGAGGATGGACCAGGGAATTCTGCCTCAAAGTCATGCAGATCACACAAGCAGAGCCTGTCCAGGCAACACCTCAGCAGTTCATTGCCGACACGACTGTCGGGGCCCAGTACACGGCAGATATGCCTGGTACTGCCTATACCTCTGCCGCAGCAGACCCGTATCAAGAAATCTTGCAGCGCATGGCCGCGATGGATCTTCGACAACAACGGTACATGGAGTACCAACGGGACTTCAATGGAACGCTCGCCCAAATGATGATGAACGTATTCCCGGACCAAGGCGTCCAATTCCCGGAGTTCCCAAGCAATATGTTCGTTACTGCCGCACCTTACACCGAGACTACACTAGCCCCAGGAGAACCGCGACCGTTCTTCCATCCGGACCCTCAGCCCCAATACCAGGCTGCCGGACCATCTAGGCCAGCAGATTCTGCCGCGGCCTCATCTGTCAGCCGAAGGCCATCCAAGCGGAGAGCCGTTTTCAGCACTCCTCCAAGATCACCAATTATCATGGGTAGTCTATCCGCCGAGATAGATGCTTATGTACACCAAGGCTCTACTGCCGTCGGCCCAAGCACACACCACACCGGAGTAGCCACTGCAATGGGAGGAGGAACGGACGTGATGATAACCGAAGAGATGGCGGATGTTGAAGAAGGAGAAGAAGTAGAAGCCCCGATGCATAGAACCCCACCCACTCGAGTCCAGCCGCCGAGGCAAGCAAAGGCGCAACCATCGCCCTCCCCAAGGACAAAGCACATGGCATCTCGACAACGAAGAAAAATTGTTACGAGCAGCTCTTCGGAGTCGCTCTAAAATTCTTTGTCCTTTATTTTAATATTTAATTGCTTTTACTATCTTTCCTTGCTGCATATATAATTCATATTCTGTTTTGCCGCTTATTCCTTCCAAATATAAAGCATTGAGGACAATGCTTGGTTTGAGTTTGGGGGTGCAGATTCACTGCCAAGGCAACAATCTACTGCCGCGGCCGTGCCAAAAGGGAGTATTCCAGTGAATTTTTTTTTATTTTTATGCTCCCCGCCTTACTTGAATTAACTGCCTACACTCTTGCACTGCTCATCATCAGTATTGCCTTAGTTTATTCTTTAAGGCTATAGAAATCTTTCTCCTTACCATGTTTAGGTTCTGTTAAGAGGACTTAACCTTAGGATGCTTAAGGATGAAAACTTAGAGGCTTACTATAGGAAGAACTTTAAACACTTTTGGGGACTTGTGGATTATAGAAATTCTTTTAATAAACTTAGGTGATAAAAACTTAGATTTTTGGGAAAAGTAACTAGAGGTGCCTACCACCGGCTCTAGAAAATCTCTTCTTCATGCTAGAGGTGCCCGAAATTGGCTCTAGTATGTATTAAGGAATATCAAAAAGAAAAGAAAAAAATTTAGTGAAAAGAAAAACACAAGTCTTTGAGGTGCCCGAAACCGGCTCAAGATTTGGGGTTTGGAAAAGAAGAGAAGACTTAACCAATGTCTATTTGTCTTGAACTTAGAGTTTATCTAAGAAAGCCTTTAATCAACTTGTCCACAAAAAGCACACACTCACAATCCTATAGTTTGTTTCTAGGTAAGTTCTTAGGTAGCCGAATGGTTAAGGCTCAAAGATAGGCCTAGCTATGGTAGGGAGAATAGATGGACATGTAAGACCAAGAGAGAGTAGAGTTTGGCAAATTGATGGTTTGCATTGCTTGAGAACAAGCAATAGTTCGAGTTTGGGGGTGTGATAAGTGCTCAACACACTATCACTTTCTACTCCTTTTATTGGCATTTATCACCAAATATTCACCCACTTGAACCAATGCATGTGCTTAATGTGATATATTTAGAAGTTATACTTAAATAGATACTATTTACAGAAAAAGACACGTTTTACTACGTTTTCATATCTGTGCAGGAGAACCAGTGCCGCGGCAGAGACAAGGCTGAGGCAGGACCTGATGCCAAGGTAGCAGCAGGAAGACAGGAAGCAAATTGATAGGCGATGGAAAGACAAAAATCCAAGGAACGTGTCTGGACTTGAAGCCCATGATTCGGAGCTGGCTAGCGCAAGGAAAAGCACAAAGGAAGACCACGTGGGAAAGCCCCCTTAGCCGAATTCAAACTTGGAAATATAATATTATTATGTACTTGACTTGTTCCCTACTCCAAGTTGTATTCTACTTAGGAAAGGTTTGCCCTAGGTCTAGCCTATATAAAGACCTAGACACCCAATGTATCATAGATGGAAATACCTAGGGAGAGCCGACTTCTACTCTTGTTTCTTTCCTCTCCATCATGTTCTAAAACCTTCATAGGGTTTAGGTGAAGGTTGTGGAGTATTTGTGAGAGGAGATTGTACTTTATCTTTCATTCAATGCAATAAAGATTATCAAGGTTTGCTTATCCTTTGTTATTCGTTGTTCTTGCATTCAAGCCCGGGAGGGAAGTTTGTAAGTGATCCATTTATCTAAGCTCGGGAGAGCTAGATTCACGAAAGGGGTAAGTACGGTGTTTCAATCGCGAAATACTAACTCGGCCTAGGGATAGGTTAAGAGTTTCAGCGGCTAAAAGAAGTGTGAGATTGGTTGGTGAGTATAATTGGTTCACGCCGGGAGGTATCATCAAGGACTAGTCATCAACAGCACTCTGACTTAGGGATAAGTGGAGTCATTCAAGGATACTTTGCCGAACTTTGGTAAAGTCTGCCCACGAGCAAGGGATTGCCGCGGCGGACAGTGTTATCGCTGCCCAGGCAGTAAATTGCAGTGCTGCCGAGGCAGAGATATGCGATTGCATTGGATAAAGACAAGTCAATCAAGTCTACAATATAATACAACTGGATCCTGGCCCATCTCTCTCTCTAATATTTCGAATCTTTTATTTTTATTCAATTACCTTAGTTTAATAAATCACACTCACTCACTTGTGTTTTTATTTTTCTACAGAGCAAGAAGATAAAGAAAGCATATTAAGTATACCGATCCCTGAGGAGACGATAACTCGATAAATACTTATCACTTATTACTTGCGATGTGTCCACTTGCACTAAACGCGCACTTTTGACACGCGACACGTATGAATTTGCTTGTGAAGCATTTGAATTGGATTATGAAATTGCTAATAAGGCATTTGAGATAGATTGTTGCTATGAGTAACAATTAAATATGGAATTGCTATTGAGCATTTGGAATGAATATGTGGCTATAATTAGCCTTTGATATGATTTTGACTATGAAAGCTTTGAAACATGGAAATTGGCTAATGAGACATATGTACCTAGATATGCTAGCTTGTACTTGAGCATATAATTTGTGAACTTAGATTGTATGCTAGAGGCATAATAAGCATGACATTATGACAAGCATGATAAGTATGATACATGATAAGCATGTTATTTGATGATTGATACTCTTTGTACATTGGTTGAATTGTTACTATGAAATTGATTGATTGCTTACTTGGAGCATGTTACTTTTTATTTGATTAATGTCTAAATGATTAGACTTAGGGCTGCCTCACTAAGTACCTAGCAATTACTTACCACTCGTTTGTTTCCTCCTTTCCAAAACAACAGGTCATCGAGCCAAGGAGCTGGATTGATTTCGATTGCAAGCAAGCACCACAAGCAAGCCAAGTATGGTCACTACACCATATTTGTTCTATAGTGGCGTTTTTGTTACAAACGCCGCAATATTTCATCATCAGTGGCGTTTTAAACACAAACGCCATAGTAACACCTTTTATAGTGGCATTTTGTTTAACAAATGCCGTAGTTGGTTTTATATTTACGGTGCTTTTATACAAACGCCGCAACATTCTGAACATTTAATGGCGTTTCATTAGAAAACACCGCAACAGTTTGCAAGTTTGTGGCGTTTCATTAAAAAAACGCCGCAACAGTTCAAAACTTTTTTGGCGTTTCATTAAAAAAACGTTGCAATATCTCATGTTTTAGCGGCGTTTGTAAAAACAAACGCCGCAGGGTCATCATCCATATCAGGTCTAGTTATCGTTCAAACGAAAATTCACGCCCCCAAATCCCAACCCGGCCCCAAAATCTCTCTGCCTCAAAATCACGTCCACCGTTGCCACCGTTTCTCATTGCCGTTATTCTTCGCCGGTCATTGCGGCTGATTGCCCTTATTCGTCGCCAGTCGAATAAACCATTTTCCCCCAAATTGGATCACAAAAACCAGAAACCTTGTTAGCAAGTCATTCTCTGAAAAATCATCGTCCATGGCAGCCGCTTCCTCCGTTCAGCGTAGCGTAGCCGTCTCCTCCGTCCGGCGCAGCCACCTCGTCCACGGTCGCCTCCTCCGCTCACCGTAGTAAAGCCAGTCGTTGTTAGCAGGTAACCAATTTCTGTTACAAGAAATAATTGAATCTCTGTTAGCAAGTTTGTATTGTTTTGTTCATATTAAAATTGTTTCATTTGTGTTGATTTGGGCATATGGAAACAAGAAAATATATACCGAAAGATAAAGTTTTGATGATAAATTTAGTATTGCGTTGTTGGAGACCAAATTATTATTTTTAGTTAGTATTTTCAGGTTCCTAAAATCTAACAAATTTACAAGCAATCATAGAAGGGTGATCAAGAAGCAAAACAACTTTTGCATTTTCTAACTCTGGCCCAAATCTAGATAGCAAATACACAGCTTACGGTACCATAACTGAAGCAAAAGCTATTTGCAATCATAGAAATACCTTCAATACTCTGCAGCAATTCAACATTTCCTCAGAAACAACCTTCTACAACCAAAATTCAAATTCAGAGTCCAATTCTTTATCCATGAACAATTCCCTAAAGCAAAACTTCATAATTGAAAAGGCATATAATAGCTCTAGTAATGTACACAAGTTCAAATAATATTTGGAATACATTGATGTCGCTTCCACGGAAGAGTATATACTCGTAAATTTTATCACTTGCTGGAATTTGTGGGCCTACAAATGTACACTGTCTGTTTTCTTTTCAAGGGTAAGCCACAATTTTCATTTTTCATATTCATAATATTACATCAATCCATGTAAATAATAATGCTTAACCCTTTCAATTATCAATGCTAATACTTAACCCTTCCATTTATTATTTATTTCTTTTAATTAAATCTCCAACAAACTTCGATGTTCTTTTAAATCAACAAGACAACAACTATGTTTACAAAACATTTTAGTCAGTCCTTAAAAATTCAAAACCCTTACTTATTGTTAGAGTATGCCCAAAGACCAATCATATGATAATTGTAAGGATACTTTTATTTACCAATTTTATTGAATAAAGGCATTGCCATTGTTGTTTTCAGATAAATGTGTCAATGTATAACATAATCTGAGAAACAATAAGGTCCATATAATAATATATGTATTATTGTTAAAAGATCTTTAGTCAAGTATTATTATGGGTATGGACAATAATAATTCGCTTAAGACTAACATGTGATTAATTGATAACAATGAGTTGTCATTGACATAGAGATGTCAGAATTAATACATGAATATATTAGTAGAGAATAATATATTGGATTGACCCACTATGAGCATATATCTTGGATTATTATGTGACGGTCACGATATTTCTCATAGTGACAACTATATGTATGATCCTTAGACTTGAGATTATTACTATCTCAACATATGTTGTTTTATGTTTTGATGCAGTTAAACGTGTCTCGTAATTAGTTACACTATAAAAACTGACATTGGACATATTATAATGTATGTAGTGAGATGTGAATGATCAAGATAGGATTTGTCCTTCCTACATAATAGGAAAATATATCAAAGGCCACTTGATTGAGTGAGACTAAAAATGCATGGCCATGCTTGAATACGTTGATATGAGATATCAAGAAACATTAAAATAAGCTATACAAGTGTGACTATTCCAAGACTTGTGCCTATTAAAGATATAAAAAGACAAAAGGATATAATACATTAAGATAGTTGGTCACGGACATGATACATCGAATCATGATCTCTTGTAACTTAGATGACAATGATATATTGCTAGATGTCACTCATTGTTTGTAATGTTAGAATTGTTCTAATATTATTACTAACGTTACAATGAGCCTACAGGGTCACACCCAATGGTTGAAAAAGAGCAAAAATATATATATATAAGTATAAGTAGAATATATTTAATCCCGAATTTTAATAAAGGATATAATTAAAGTAATTATATCCCTTTTAAATTCGAATTAAATATAGATTTCGAAATTTAAGGAAATAATTAAAGTAATTATTTCCTATAAACAAATTCGGAATCAAACTCGTATACCTAGGGTTACACCTATATAAAGGATCTTTGGTCTAGCAGACAAAATAGAGAATTCCGAATTCCTAAACCCTAAAATCACGAAAAACAGTTTTTCGAGATTTGTTCTCTCAACCGGGTGAACTGAGTAGAGGCCGAGACGATATTCGTGGAGGCTAAAGATTCGATTGTTGAACGATTGTAACTGCAGCAGATCCCGTTGTTGTTTTTGTTGTTTATCAAGGAACCCAATGTAAGTAATCGCTTCTCTTCCTCCCAATTTCGGATTAAACGTACATGGATCACTGGAAAGACCGTCGTAATTTTGTTCTGCTACGCCATTGGGTGTGCCGGCGGTCCCAACACTTATTGCCAACGTAATTGTAGAAGCATTGTTGTCTAGAGAGCAGTAAAATGTAAAATTCTTATGTGTTATACAAATGTTATGTTAAATATATAGGAAATACCATGTACATTTTACAGGTCCTATAAGTTGATATATGCGCCAAATGTTTGAAAGGTCATCGGAAAACAAATTATCAGCTATTTTCCCTATGTTTCAGCCTTACAACAGTCCATCTCTCTTCTTCTTCCTTTTTACATCTCTAGATTACACATTTGAATTGACTTTTCTTTATATAATCCAGGCCTCTGGACATTTAATCTAGCATCCTGCTAAACAAAAGATGTTGTGTACAGGCTTAAAGAGTGTCAACAAGGAAGGAAACAGAAGTTTCCTCAGTGGCCACACTTCATGTAAGCGTTCTAGTTTTTTCCAGTATTGTTGCTTTTTTTGCTTTAGTTTTGGTCTCAACGTTTATTTTATGTTTGGTTTGCATATAATACACGCATATATGTCTACATGTATATATTCCTTGCTTAGGAACATAATGCTTTCTTATAAGCTTGTATTCTATATAAACATATTAGTTATGTATACAGTCTACAAAGCATTCTAGTGAAGTTGAATATGTGTTGCCTTATAGAACAGAACCAATGGTTTACAGTCTCAAGTTTTTAGACAAGATTATAAGGAAATTTTGGGTTTTTTTCACCTTTTTAACCAAGTAGTTCTTTGTAGCTGAAGTCATTAGTTGACACTATTACTCGTGATATTAGAAATGAGAGCTGACGTCTTTTATGAATGATGTAGAAACTCCCTGTGTGAAGCCGGAATCCACACAAGAAAAATCTGGTGAGAACTTTGCCTCAACTGGATGTTTCTCAATTCTCAGTCAATACCATGTTTCTTTTTAATGTATTTGATGTTCTAAAAATATCTTTTTTATAGATTGGTACATGTTGAGAGGTAAAAGGTTATTTCATACATAGGTTGTGGTTTTGGGGTTGTTTTTCTTGTGATAAATTTAGAATTTCACTTTTGCTTTGCTAATATCAACGCTCCACGTATGGTCTGTTTGGTTTCAAGTTGGATTAGGGACTATCACATAATTAATCTCTTATTTTAGTGTTTATATGTTAAGATTAGGTTTATGATTTTAACATTTGAATGTATATTACAGAAATCCAAAATGGATAGGAGTTGGATGGATTTGTCAAGGGTAAGCGTTGGTTATCGAAATGGAGTAGAATCTTTTCTAAATATAGCTTTTGCGAATGCAAGCCAAGAGAATATGATTCTTTACCCTTGTAAGAAGTGTGTTAATATCAATTGGCATAGTCGTGAAGTTGTCCATGAACATTTAATTGTTTATGGTTTTGTTCGAGGCTATAAAAAATGGGTATTCCATGGAGAGTTAACACCTCATAGTTCTTCTTCGAGGAGTAATGTGTCTTTTCCTCCTAGTTCTGATCGTCGATCTGTTAGAGAAGATGGCATTGAGGGTATGTTGCGAGATGCATTTAATATGCACGATTATCAATAATCTGAGAGAGAAGATTGTGATATTGGTGATAAACATTTTACCGAGATGAGAAGAAAAGAACGTGATGAATAGCCTAATGGAGACGCTGCAAAGTTTTACAATTTACTTGATGAAATGAATGAAGCGCTATATGAGGGATCGGAACATTCAAAACTCTTATTCTGCATTCGTCTTTTCCACTTAAAATGCTTGGGAGGATGGACCGGTAAATCTTTTACACAGTTATTAGAGCTTTTAAGAGAAATGTTTCCTTCTGCCAAAATTCCTCAATCTGGCAAAGATATGAAGAAAATGATCAAAAATTTGGGCTTTGGTTATGAAAAAATTCAAAGTTGCCCGAATGATTGCATGTTATATTGGGGTGATAAAAAAACTAAGAGTCATGTCATGTATGCGGTAAATCTCGGTGGATGAATGTGGATACAGAAAATGTGAGTGAGGAAGAAGTGGAAGCACGATCAAGAAAAAAAACAGTTAAGATTCTGCGATATTTTCCTCTCATTCCTAGGCTTCAAAGGTTATTTATGTCTTCAAAGACTGTTGATTCTATGAGGTGGCATTATGATGAAAGAACCGATGATGGATTATTAAGGCATCCTGCGGATTGTTTAGCTTGGAAGTCATTCGACCAAAATTTTCCGAGTTTTACAGGAGATCCTTGAAATGTCAGGCTCGGTCTTGCTTCTGATGGGTTTAATCCTTTTAAAATAATGAGCACTTCATATAATACTTGGCCTGTTCTGCTTATTCCTTACAATTTGCCACCATGTATCTGCATGAAACAATCATCTTTTATCTTATCGATGATAATCCCCGGTGAGAAAGGCCCAGGAAATGATATTGACATCTATATGCAACCCCTGATTGAAGATTTGAAACAATTATGAGTGGGCATCGAAACATATGATGTCTTGAAGAAGGAGAACTTTAATTTGCGTGCAGCTTTATTGTGGACTATTAATGATTTCCCTGCTTATGCAAATTTATCTGGATGGAGTACCAAAGGTTGTTATGCTTGTCCTTGTTGTGCTGCTCAAACATGTTCAAAGTGGTTGTATAATGGAAAGAAGTTTGCTTATATAGGGCATCGACGATGGTTAGATGAAAATCATAGATTCAGATATCAAAAGAATATGTTTGATGATACTGAAGAGTTTAGAAACGCTCCTGAACAAACTATCGGGTTTGATATCTTGTCAATGTTGAAAGATACAAATTTCACTTATGGAAAGACGAACCAACCACCGAACCAACGATCAAAGAGAAAGATAAAAGAGATGTACGATGATGCTGAGCAGGTTAGTGATAAAGACTCTGATGAAGAGGATGATCCAAATGAGGCAGAGTTGTGGAAAAAAAGAAGTATTTTCTTTGAATTGCCTTATTGGAAGTATAACATTTTGAGACATAATCTTGATGTCATACACATTGAGAAAAATGTTTGTGAGAATATTATCGGAACCATTCTCAATTTAGATGGAAAGTCCAAATACAATTTAAAGAGTCGACTTGACTTAGTTGACCTCGGAATTCGACATGATCTTCATCCTCAGATACTTGCTAATGGAAAGTCATCATTATCGCCTTTCATTTTTGTGATGTCGAAGAGAGAAAAAGAAATGTTCTGTAAGGTATTGAAAGAAATAAAAGTGTCAGATAGGTATGCATCAAATATATCTCGATGTGTCAGTATGAAAGATCGAAGACTTTATTCTCTAAATTCACATGATTATCATATACTGATGCAAGATCTTATGCCGGTTGCCTTACGTGATTGTATGTTGAATGATGTCATATCTTGTATAATTGAACTTTCCAATATAATGAAAGCTCTTTGTGGTAAAGTTTTGGTGGTTGAAGAACTTGAGAAACTCCAAGATCGAGTAGCCTTGACTTTATGCAACTTAGAGAAGATATTTCCGCTTCATTCTTCACAATTATGGTGCACTTGTTGGTTCATCTCCCTCACGAAGCTAAAGTTGGTGGACCAGTTTTCTATCGGTGGATGTATCCTATAGAGAGGTATAAGTTTTTTGATAGTTATTTAATAATATTTAGCTATTCAACTAGTTATATAATGTTGCGTTTATTGCGTGTCTAGGTTCTTATGCAAGTTGAAGTCTTGTTGTCGTAATAAGCGTTATCCAGAAGGATCAATTGCTAAAGGGTATTTAGCAGAGGAGTGTATGACTTTTTGCTCTAGATATTTGGAAGATGTCGAAACGATATTTAAAAGAACAAATAGAAATGAAGTATGCGGTACTAATAACTTAGCTGAGACTTACTTGTTTGAAAGCTATGGTGAACCACTCGGCAAAGTTGAAATTGTACAGTTGGATGATAAATCTTGGGTACAAGCACATCGATATGTTCTTTTCCATCATGACTCAATAGAGCCCTTCCGCACGTAAGTTTCTATAATTCATATTTTATAGCTAAGACTTACTTTTCTTTCAATCATGAATCTATCGATATTTCACATTCTTTAACCACGTAACCTATTTTATAGTGAGTATAAGAAAGAGTTACAATCTCGTGTACGCTCAAGAAGATTAAATCAACGAGAGAGTCATAAGCTATTTGTAGAAACTTTTCATGAATGGTTAGGGAAGACGGTAAGTAACTAAAGCTTTATTTGACTTTTCGTGTCTTAATATCAATATGAATGTTAACCAATTTTTTATTTCACGTGTAATAGGTTTGGGGTAGGAGAGAAGTTAGTGAAGAAGTTAAATGGCTTTGTCAAGGCCCGAATATAATTGTTAAGAGATATAATGCCTTGCTCATTAACAAGTATAGGTTCCATACGAAATCTCAAGAAAGCTTAAGGAGGACGCAAAATTGTGGGGTTGTTGTTACTTCTTCAACTACAAGTTATGCTAGTGCTAGGGACAATCATCTCGTTGAGGGAGATGTTGAATATTATGGAACTATTATCGACATTATTGAGTTGGATTATTATAGCAAACAAAAGGTTTTGTTGTTTCGTTGTTATTGGTATGATGTGAATAGTACTCGAGGAATTAAAAAAGACCAATTTGGTTTTACAATGGTGAACTTTTCTCGATTAATTCATACCGGGCACCAACTGATGGATGAACCATATGTATTCCTTTCTCAAGTCAAACAAGTTTTTTATTCTCGTGATCCAACAAAAGATGGTTGGTATGTTGTTCTCCGTAACACTCCTAGAGACTTAATTGATATCGGGGATGGAAGTAGAGATGACATTGAAATAAGATCAGAAACTTTGCCTTTTGCAACACAAAACTTAGATGAAACATGTTCTACTTCTAATTAACAGTTTCAATGTGTTCGAGACAACATGGATGAAGATTTTAATGAACATTAACTGCAAATTGTAGTAGTAAGATTTCTATAAAGCATTTTTAATTTTTTATATTAATATGGATGAAGATTTATACTTGTTGAAAATACATACATACTTTAATAGTATTGTTGTTAATACTAACTTTTTTTCCGTTTATTACAGTTATTATGTCGAGGAGGAAATTAAATCGTTTAAATATTGTTCAAGTTCCTCGAATAGAGGAAGAAACAAATGAAGATGAGTTGTCTGGTTTTCGATCTTCACAAGTTCCTGAAATGGTTGAAATGTAGAAATAGAAGGTAATTTTTAAAACTTTATTTGAATCAAACCTTTTTGTTATTTTTGAAATTATTTTAATAAGTTATGACTTGATATATTTTATATATGGGTGGAAATGGTCGAAGGCGCAAGACTAGTGGGAGGACGACTTTGACGGAATTATACGACCTCCTCATTGGAGAACGTGTAAAAGTTTCAAGAAACGATGCCGGTCAACCTATTGGTGCAGAAGAAGGTGTTTTGGCAAGTTATTTAGGCATTGTTGCACGCAATGCTTCAATTTTGCCAATCAATTATGAGTCATGGCATCAGATGCCAAATAGTAACAAAAACCAAGCTCTTGATCTTGTTAAGGTAATAATATTATTATATTAGTTAATTCATTATATTTAAATAGTAATATTTGTTTTTGATTTTGTGATTTTTAGGATAAATTTTCTTTGGAGGTTTCGGACGATTATGTGAAGCATGAATTAGGAAAGAAATGGAGAGACTATACGAGCTTATTGAAGAAGACATATTTCAAGAACGATCTGAGCTTTCAAGAGAAAATTCAAAATGTTCCCCCAAGAATACTACTATATCAATGGGAAGATGCAGTCATGTTTGGATTTCAACAAAAGGGGAGGTAACATCTACAATTTATAAAAATAACATTATATCATTACAATTTCAACTTTAAATGTAATAAAAATTGAAAATTAAACAGGAAAGAGAGTGCGTAGGAGTTACTAGTAGACAAAAACAGAAATTTACTCACACAGCTGGGACAAAGAGTTTTTCTCGCATAGCTAATGAAGAGGTATTATTTTTAAAATATTATTTTTACTTGTATTACATTAAAGTTAATATTCATATTTATTATATTTTGTAGCTTGTGACGACTGGTTCTAGCATTGGACGGGTAAAGCTATTCGGCATTACTCACACCAAAAAGGATGTCTCTCCAATGAATCCTGAAGCTGAAGAAATTATGGTATATTCATTGCTCTTAAAATTGTATTATGTTGTAAATAATGTTTTCATTTATTATTTTTTCATAAATGATTATCAGACGAAAATGAAGGAAAAAAGGACAGAGATGGAAGCTACGGCTTCAACTGATGGTTCTGCTAATATTGTTGATATTGAGAATCAAGTATTTGCTGAAATTTTGGGTCCTGAAAGATATGGCCGAGTGCGCTGTCAAGGGTCATTTGTGACACCAACTAAATATTTTGGATCAAACTCGTCTCAGTATATGTCATCACAAAGTCAGACTTCTCAAGCGGAAGTTCAACGTTTAAAACAACAATTAACTCAATTCCAAGCAGAGATGGAAGCTAAAGAAGCTGAGAGAGAAGCAAGGGAAGTAGAGAGAGAAGCAGCATATCAGAATCTTCAAAAACAATTCCAAGATATGATGGCGATGTTAAAGCAGAACCAACCAAGAAATCTGTCACCTTAGTTAACTTTAGGTTTATTTGTTTTGTACTTGTTAATGAATTGTTATTTTACTTAAACACTGAATTATATTTCAATTTATTTGATATTAGACTTCAATTTATTTTGGTTGTTAAGTATTTTGGATTTGATAGATATATTCTTTTTTGATTGTATTGTTGTTGAAATATTAATTACAATGAAGCTTTTGGTAGTAATAATAATTTAAAATTTATTTTTTAAAATATAGTACCTATTGCGGCGTTTGGGAAAAACGCCACTTAAAACCGATTAACAACAGTGGCATTTTGTATAAAAAAACGCCATAAATGTACAGGACAATTGTAGCGTTTTTGTTACAAAACGCTGCTACAAAACAGGGCAACAGCAGCGTTTGCTATGGTACACGATACTTAGCGGCGTTTCTGAATATCAAACGCCTCTATAGAATGTAAGCTAGCGGCGTTTGTCTACAAAAACGCCGCAAAAGATCATGTACTTTAGCGGCGTTTGTGTATAAAAATGCCGCTAAAGTACATGATCTTTTGCGGAGTTTTTAGAAAATAAACGCCGTTACTTTTAGTGGCGCAGCTTTTAACGGCATTTCTTGTGACGCTTTTCTAAGCACCGCGAATACTTTTAGCGGCGCTTAAAAACGCCACTATATATCTAAAAAAACACCGCAAAAAATTGTTTTGCTGTACTGGGTATTTTACAATTTTTGCTAACTCCTAGATTATGGTGGCATAGTGATCATGCTTATACTAGCTTATGCATTTTAAAATTTGATTTACGGTTTGTATATATGGACATATGAACATTTGGTATGTAAGCCTTAAGGCTTGATGACCAGGTTTAGACTAGTTTTATGCTTTTCAGATTTGGCTCATGATTTATATAATGGCCTTCATTTTGTGTAATTTGGTTAGTAGGCTATGAAACCAAGCATGTGAACATGTTAGCCTTTGATATCTGTATTTAGCATGTAATCCTTAAGGTCAAATTGGGTTAGGCTAATTGCTATGGTAAACATATCTATGCTAGCTTCATGCACTTTGGGGATTTGGTCCATAATTTGCATATAATGTCTTTGGAATATTTGCTATACAAGCTAATGAGCTAAGTAGGATAACATGTGAACCTTAAAAGTTATGTTATGTTGGATGTCATAGTAAAAAATACATGGCATAAAGGTTAGCTTGTATGTTGAATGACATATTATTAGCTTGAATGGTCATTTGGTAAAAAGGCATTAAAATTGGTATGTTTGTTACTTGTTGTCTAAACAAGTTAAAATTGTTCCTTAAGGTTTAGGGATGGTTTGAGGTTATATAGATGGCTTTTGGATAGAGTTTAAGTAAATGAAATGTCTAGATCCTGCAAAATCGTGCAGGGGTATCGATACCATTTTCATGCGTATGGATACCCCCTTGAAAATCCTAAGCAAGTATACCAGGTGTATCGGAACGCCTGGCATGCGTTTCGATACTGGAATGTCCAGTAGCAAAATTGGTTCGATACCGAGTTGTCCAATGTACTCCTCGATTCGATACCTATATCAAATCAGGCTATCTTAGCCTTAAGTCAACGAGTCAACGTATCAAAATAGTGAGGGAGTGTTTCGATACAACATATAGGTGTTTCGATACCTCTACCCTTTTTTGGGTTCAACCATTCGAAATTATGTTAAAATTGATTAACAAGAAATGTATTAAAGTTGTTAAACAAATAAATTTGGTTAAAGGTCCCACGTTATATTTTAGTGGTTCCCAAGTATTAGATTAAAGCTCAAGATCGAATAATTTGAATTATAATGGAAAAGCAATATAAGCCTTAGGATTTGAAAAAGTTTTTAACTGACCTCGAAAATAATATGTACAACATGAGTTTGGATTTGTATTACATAAGTCAGACTTGAAATTGGCATATAATAATTGAAATATTTTTGCAACGAATATAATGTTCGGTCTAGTACGAGTTTGTAAGTCCGGTCGATGCTCTTGTCTTCTAACCCGGGGCGAGGGTGTCACACATGTATTTTTAAATATTTTGGCCCAATAACAATTTAGATTCTTATAAATTTAAATATTAAATAAATTAGCTCTCATCCCCTCAAATTTTAACTTTAAATATATAATAAATTTTTATATTTTTAAAATTTAGTATTTTGACCCTACCAATATTCGATACTAGCTCGGCCTATGATTGTTTACTTTAAGTCTTCTCATTGAGGCCTTATAAGATGTAGATTGTGGAAAATTTTCTTCTTAATTAATATCGTACATATTTTTCATAAATCATCAAGTAATAATATTTAATCAATAATTTTAATATTTTTTATAAGAAAATTAAAAATTTCCTTTAAATAAATTTAAAGGAAAATTAACTAAATTTCTTATAAATACTAAAAAAATATTTAAATTATCAATAGAAAATTATTTATTGATGATATGTAAAGTATGTTAAATAAAATTATCAATTTTAATTTTTTTTCCATTAGCATTATTTGATGGTACCAATAAATGACTTAATTTATAAAAAAATTTAAATGGTATAATTTGATTAAATTAAAATTTTTATATAAAATAAAATGAATATTAAGCTCAGTGAACTAAACTGTAAATTACCTAGTCATGTATTTATTTATTTTATTTTATTCTAGGCAAATAATTTTTTATTATTAACAAAAGTGAGTTTATTCTGGTTGTATGCATTATTAAATAGAGAAAAAGTGTACAACGCAAACGGGAAGGCAAAGAAACACCTACACTCAAGTAAAAAAACTAAAACATAAACAATTAAGTTACCAAAACTAAACAAACAAAGCTAAGGCCACATTTCTCGGTCGAAATCAACTAGCCCCCTCATAAACTATAGATGTTTTCACATTAAACACCGCATTAAAATTTTATTCTGTAACACCCTCGGTTCTAGATGTAATATTTGGGCATCAGGCATGACTCAAAATTTTTAAATCATTTTGCAATTCAAAATATGCTTCATTATTTCAATTCGACTCAATGTAAATAAATAAAACATAATTAAAAGTTCAAATGTGTATAGGAACTCCAATATCAAATAACAACATTCGACCAGCTACAAATTAGTTAAAAGAGTTACAACAAAACAATAGGTCTTATGAATAAATGGTCCCTCTATCTAAGTGGTGTACTCTTCCACAATCGATGTTGAAACCTACCACGGATGATGCTCTTCAAATCAAAACGTCACCTAAAACCTATGCACGGAAATAAAAATCTCGAACGTTGAACTACTAAAAGCTCAGTGGATACACCTTCTCTCAACTATAATTTATGCAAATCATAATTAAATGTATATAACGGAATGTGCTAAAAGAAAAATGATTGGTGTTACCATAATCGCCTAAGTACAAAGCATCAACATATCGTTATCATGACAATATCATAAGCATTCATGAGTCATCAGTATACATATATATTAGATGTGTAGCCCGAAGTCACTTTGCATTATAACCCCTACACCTAATGAGGGTCAAGTCACCATACCTTGGGTGTAGTTTGGGGTCACTAAGTATTGAAACTAACACCTTCTCACGCAAGTGGTCTAGAATCACATAGCATCGAAAGAAACATCTTGAAAATGTAGATCTAGTACAATCGTTCTCATAGAATATAAGAATAATCACAAGCATCAAATACAAGCTTACTCAACATCATGAGTTATTACAAGGTATTTAGTTCATACATGATATTAAAGCTTTCATTTTCAGTTTTAAAATTCATTTTAAGCGTACGAGGAACCACTAGGACTACTAAATCAAATTATTGATCTTCTGAACTTAAAAGAAAAAACTTGGAGAGATTGGCCTGTGAGTACTGATATACCTATATAGGATATGGGTACGCTCCTAACTAGTATACATACCTCTCCATTGAGTACCGATACCTAAAACACATTCGACAAAATTTAAACCAACCTTGTATCTGATACCCTTTCATAGCGTATTGGTACCTTAGTCCCGGTTTAAAGACCATTTGTATCAATATGAAACCTCAATAGAATAGTGGTACCGATAGGCGCCCATGATCGATAAACCTAAACGATTCTAGAATTCCTTAAAACGCAGGGATACTAATGTACAGGAAATCGTATCGGTACATCCACCCTAAATTTACCCACTTTTTTCTCTTACGAGTATCGATATCGGTATCTCGTACCAATATACAAACCAAGTTTTTAGGTCTGAAGATTGGAAAAAAAAACTCTAACCTTACCTAACACTTGCCAAAATCCCTCAAAGTGATCCTAAATGCATGACATTTAAGGTGTTTATAATATAGTTTGTTATAGCTTTTAACCCATTTTGATTTCCCAAATGTAAATCACTATTTTCATCTTCAAGCTATCAAACTAAATTCAGACATACACAAGCATACTATAATGTTATTATTATGAGTTTCATAAACATATAGAATATTAAAAGTGTACTTACCCTGATTTAGAAGCAGGCCAAATCTCTAATCTCTTCTTTAAGCCTTACTCTTCTTTTTTCCTTGTTCCTTTGATGATTCGTCAAGTCTCTTACTACAAACAAGAGTTCTAAGAGTTACTACAACATTAATGAATGTAAAGAAGCTAAATCAGATTAAAAGAGTAGGATTTGAGCTTCTCAAACTCATATGTTCTTCTTATTTAACTCCTACCAAAATCTTTCATTTCACCATTTAAACTCATTCTTATCTCAAAATGAAGATCCTCTTAAACCATGTAACTTTTCCTTTAGCATCCTAACAAGATTTTCACTCTAAACACTCAAAGTTCTCTCTTTTAATTTCAAGCAAAAAGAAACAAAAGGAGAAAAAAAAAGAAAAAGAGAGGATGATCTCACAAATGGGGAAAAATTTGTAGGAGTATATTCTTTTTCTCCTCCCGTATCATCATCTTGTGATCAATTATCATCATAATAGCCTTTCTATCCTCTCTAAGCCCAAATCTACAATGATTTGTAAAGCCCAAACACAAGATTCATGTTTCATTTTTAACCCGACTTTTAGACTTCGATAAATCCGAGTCGTTATATGTTCTACACTTCAAATCTAAAATCAAACTGAATTGAAAAACCAACAACTTATCTTTTGTCACCATAGCACACGACAGATTTGCACTTACTAGCCCTTCGGATCAAGTTTTCACCACCAAACTTCAAATATATTTTGCCAGTTTTTGCCATCTTTAGTCAAACGGTAGGTTAGTTTAATGCACGATTGAGGCACATAGCACAAATGTATCTTACCAATCCTCTTAAGGCACATAGCACAAATGATCTTACCAATCCTCTTAAGGCACATAGCACAAATGCATCTTACCAATCCTCTTAAGGCACGGTTGATCTCTGTAAAATAAAAAAAATAAAAAATTCCCAACACCTCCAAGGTTGTTAGGGGGTTAATCCAGTTTAAAACAAGTTTATCATTTGATTACAAGATTAGCACTCCACTTTCATCCAGACAGCCTTGATAAAGAAAACCTCCAACAAAACATTAACCAAAAATGCCACACAAATGACACATTTTTGCTTAACTCTCAAGTACATGACACAAAAACTTCTACCACTACGACATCGTTAAACCGGGTGCAAATCGGTTGTCCCCTAATCGTGCTCCCATTGATGTCTCACTTTAAATTAATAGGTTTAGGGTTTAAAGTTTAAGATTAGATGTTATGGTTAAGGTTTAAGGAATTAGGAGTATGACGTATTTTTTAGGGTTTAAAGTTTAAGATTTAGGATATAAAAATTAGAGTTAAAGTTTAAAATTCCAATTTTAAAAAAAAAAATTAACAGGGCACAATGAAGAGGCAGAAGATTTCTACTCTATTAAACCAACTCCACTTTCCACTTAACCAAATCACAAAGAAAAATTTCCATCGCAAACCCATAGATAAAACACGATCATGTTAAAAAAAACTCCTATGCTACAACACTAAACCGACTCCTAAAGCTACCGTGATTACAATAATATCTGTTATAGAGTATACTCTGCTCAAACTCATGACCTTCAAGAATAACAACTATTATTTTAACCACTGAAACAAGATGGTTAGTACATGTTTATACATATTATTAATCCTTTTATAATGTGCATATACCAAAACGGATCAAATACGTGTCTTTTAAGATAAATATCATTATATTTTAGTGGGATACTCGTTGGGTTTAGTGTAATTAGATTCTTAATGAATGTTGAGTTGAAGAATTGTGGACCACAATTCTTACAAAATGTGTCTTAATTAGGTCAAGATTATGCACCCATTGACTTGGAAACAAGTCGTTTTAAAATAAATAAAAACACTAACCATGTGGGCAGCTTCACTGCCTCATATTGTAAAATCATTAAATCAGCAGTGAACTATTGGAATGCTCACTCAGATACAACTATCAACCTTTTCTACTTGACAAAGTTTCAGATGCTCATTGTCTAACTCGGATGTGTATTCGACCGATTCGATTCATTTATTAATTTAATTAATAAAAAATAATTCAATTAATTAAATATAATTTAATACGATGCAATATAATCAGTAAAATCATAATGCAATTTAAACAATTATTAGAACAATAGAAAAAAATTGAATTATATCCAATAAAATATGATAAAATTACGGTTTATATTCGTTTAAATTTAAAATATTATTTTTAACTATTGATTTTTTATTTATTAACCGGCTATAATTTAGATTGGGTTTTACAAAAACACGTCATGGAAAAATAATCTCAACATAATTTTCTCTATTTACGGTATTAGGACTTGAATACTTAACATTACTTAATGAGTTTAGTGTCTCATTCCACTTAACCAACTAGTTGTTTTCTTACCTTAACCTAAGAAAACATTCATTACTATTATTAAACCTAAAAAAAATTAATCCATTGAACTTTATACATAAATAATATATTGATATAAACATATATTTTCAAAATATAAAATATTTTAATTATCTTTTATCATATGAAATAAATATATATATATAAGTAATTAAAAATGTAGATACATGTATAACTCATGTGAAAAAAAATCTTATAATCCTATACATTTATAGTTTTTATCATAATAATAAAAAAATTATTCCTATATTTAGACTTGAAATTTAATATCAACAAAAACTTAAAATACTAACATGATCGATCCAAGTGATAAGTACTTTAATTCTATTTAAGTAAATTTCGAGTTTAAGGTGTTGTATAGACGAAAAGTTCTATTAAAAAACTCATTCACTGAAATTAGATGTATGACTCGAGTTAATCTGGATTAGTCCCACCATCATCTTTAATTTCATGATCTGCATTATTTTTCGTAGGGGTCCATTATTTCACCTACTTTGTACACTTCTTTTGCTTTATCTGGTTTTTCTTATTGTTTTTGAAATCCATGGTTTTTCTTTTCCATGATTTTTCTTTTCAGAAGGAAAGAACTTGAAGAATATATTCTTATGGCTGCTTTTTAATTCAAAGAACCAACGATCGACCATTCTTTTCTGCACCAAGAACAACCATTATATTCTTCAAAAAGAAAAAATATTCCCTTTCACTTTCAAAAGAAGATCATAGCATTGTAGGTGGTGAAATGGAAGCCTTCTTTGTTTCTTTGTTCTTTCTCTTTGCCTTTTGATCATCTTGTTGTTGTTGTTGTTGGAGAGTATGGAAACAAGGGTTCTTGATGGTATAATCAATAGGTTGCTTGAAGTTAGAGGGAGACCAGGGAAGCAAGTTCAGCTTTATGAGTCTGAAATCAGACAGCTTTGTCTTGTTTCTAAAGACATCTTCTTGATGCAGCCTGTTCTGTTGGAGCTTGAAGCACCTATTAAAAATCTGTGGTATCTTCTTTTTTTAATTCTGTTTTTTCTTCTTCAGTTTAAAAAGGTTTCTTCTTTTTGAAGTGGATTGGTTACTTGGTTCCTGTTTGTGTGTTTGAATTGGAAAAGTAGTTGTTTTTGGTGTGTCTTGTTGTATGTTTTGTTGCTGAAAATGTGCTGAACTTGACATCCTCTGACCTGTTTGTTGGATTTTCTGACTGATGTTTATGTTCATAAATCTTGAAACTTGATGTTACTGCATGAACCAAGTGAATTAAGTTCTTGTTTTTCTTGTCTATGGTTATATATCATACATGGTACTGAATATACATCTTAAAATGATGGCTGTCTTTCATGAATTACTAGGAGACATCCATGGCCAGTACTCGGATCTCCTGAGGCTGTTCGAAAATGGCGGCTTCCCTCCTCGTGCCAATTACTTGTTCTTAGGGGATTACGTAGACCGGGGAAAGCAAAGTCTCGAAACCATATGCCTTCTCCTTGCATACAAGATCAAATATCCCGAAAACTTCTTCCTTCTCAGGGGCAACCACGAATGTGCATCCGTGAACCGTGTCTACGGTTTCTACGACGAGTGCAAACGGAGATTCAATGTCCGACTCTGGAAAGTGTTCACAGATTGTTTCAACTGCCTCCCTGTTGCAGCCCTGATTGAAGAAAAGATATTTTGCATGCATGGCGGACTGTCACCGGAGCTTAGCAATTTAGACCAGATTAGAAAGTTAAAGCGCCCCGTGGATGTTCCGGAATCCGGCTTACTATGTGATCTCCTATGGTCTGATCCTAGTAAAGACATTCAAGGCTGGGGGCCTAATGACAGGGGAGTTTCATATATATTTGGTGCTTCTAGGGTGATTGATTGTCTCAAGAGGCTTGACCTTGATTTAATTTGCCGTGCTCACCAGGTCCATATGCAGTCTGCATTGATTCATTTGGTAAAAATGGTTACAGTCTCGGGTTCTTTTATCTCGTTAAACCGAATCTATACACTTGCTTGCAGGTCGTCGAAGACGGATACGAGTTCTTTGCTAATAGGCAACTTGTAACCATATTCTCAGCACCGAACTACTGCGGAGAATTCGACAATGCCGCTGCCATGATGACTGTGGATGAAACATTAATGTGTTCCTTCCAAATATTAAAGCCTGCAGATAAGAAACCGAAATTCGGGTTCGGGACATTGACTTCAATCAAGTCTCCTACACCTCCATCTAGAATCAGGGTATACTAAAAATTCCTTGTCCGTAGTTTCTGCAATTACTCGTGTCAGACACATATTCGTACACGAAATCGATAGTTAACTTACTTTGATCTTGAAATTTATCTGTTTTTCCAGTCATTTCTTGGAGCAAAAGTATAATAAGAGGCTTCAAACTGATGAAGATATCAAGAACAAGTTGGCTGCCTTTGTTGTATATCAGTTTCAATATGATCTACCACAGTCTCCCTCTTTCCCTCTCCTTTTCATCTTTGTATTTAGCCTCTGGTTTTTTATTGTAATCAATGGGTGAAAGTAAAAGAGGGATTGATTTGCTCATTTTGTGCATCATTTCTAGTGAATTAGTTTGACACATATTTTTGGTTCGGGATATTCATGCCTACTCAGATTCGAGCTAATGTCGGATACAGAAATATCCGACATAGACTTGATTTGATTCTATATCTGATATGTATGCATGCGAACACCGAATACAAAGAATTCATTCGAAACTAATTCGATCATTCTTCGAGTAACAAATGTTGTTACAAAGATATCAATTTGTTTATAGATAAACTTCATAATTTCCCGCCTTTTATTTGAATTGGAGATAAAAAGATATATTCTTATCTTCTTTTACAGTTTGAAATCATCAAATGAAAAACCCTTTTTTGGTTTAGTTTTAATTATTGTAATTATCTTCATTTTCTTTTATATATTTTATTTTCAGGTGGAAAAAAAAGTAAGGAACTTTTAGGTATTAGTGATGGCAAAGGATCAATTGCAAGTTCTTAGTGCACTTGATATGGCCAAAACATAAAGTAATCTCATTTCCCAGCAATTATCATTGCTGGTATGGGATTCTTCACTGATGCATATGACCTGTTTTGCATTTCTTTGGTCACCAAATTGTTTGGACGCATATATTACCACAAGCGGCCCCCGGAACCCTTCCATCGAATATCTCGGCTGCCATCAATGGTGTTGCGCGAGGCAGCTCTTTGTTTGGCTAGGTGATAAGATGGGACAGAAATGTGTGTACGACTTGATCCTGTTGCTCATGGTTATCAGTTCGTTTGCCTCCGGCCTTTCCATTAGTAGTGATGTGAAATCCGTTATGGCTACCCTTTGCTTCTTTTGGTTTTGGCTTGGTTTCGGTATCGGTGGTGATTATCCTCTTTCTGCTTCGATCATGTCCGAATATGCTGACAAAAAGACTCATGGTGCTTTCATTTCTGCTGTTTTGGCAATGCAAGGCTTCGGGATCTTGACTGGAGAGGCTTGGTTGCCATTGTAGTTTCTGCAGCATTTAAGTCCTATTACCCTGTACCAATTTATTCAGTGGATGCAACTCGATCGACCGTGCCTAAAGCTGATTACGCTTGGAGAATTATCTTGATGTTTGGAGCACTCCTGGCTTTCATCACGTATTACTGGAACGCCAAAATGCCTGAAACTGGTCGGTACACTGCCTTGGTCGCCAGGAAGGCAAAACAGGCTGCAGCAGATATGTCGAAAGTTCTTCAGGTAGATTTGGAATCAGAACCATAGAAACTAGAACAGAAAAATGGGAACAATTTCGGATTGTTCTCCACACAACTTCTTGGTCGACTCGGACTTCACTTGCTCGGTACAGCGAGCACTTGGTTCTTGCTAGACATTGCTTTCTACAGTCAAAACTTGTTCCAAAAGGACATCTTTAGTGCCATTGGTTGGATTCCAAAGGCAAACACCATGAATGTCATTGAAGAAGTTTACAAAATTGCCAGAGCTTAAACACTCATTGCACTATGCAGCACTGTTCTTGGGTATTGGTTCACTGTTGCACTGATCGATAAAGTCGGAAAATTCAAGATCCAATTGACAGTGTTCATGTTCCCATGCCATCATTGGACTCTACCATATCCATGTCAGAATATTCCCTCCATATCCATGTTGCAGACAATCCAAATGTTCTTCAAGTTTCACAATCAGACTTGCATGAAGTCTTAACATCACTTTTCTTACTCTCTTTCAAAGCTGTTTGAACCACATAGTTCCGTACTGATCTTTCACCAACACAACCAATTGATTGCTTCCGATAAACTTGCTAATCACCAATCCATCCCAGACAGTCTCAAGCATTGTTCGACGAGATGACTCCCGATTTTCGCCATTGATAGTTTGACATACAAACCTTCCAGTAAGCAGAAGATTTGGACATCGATTGTGAGGTTTCCGTGCCCTACGACACATTGGACAACATAGTTCCCAGTGGGATCTTGTGCTAGCAACCTCACATTGTCGCATATCAAATTCAGCAGTTGATCTTGTCCCAGACCGTTGATCAACGCTGCTCCTTGCTCGTCTCTGCTGAGTTCCAAACATCCCTCTACAGTTGGTCTGCGAATCAATTTCCTGACTGAAAAGCTTCCATTTTTATGAACTGATGCATGGTAAATGTGATTCACGGGAACTGTTAGTTTCTCCATTATCATCTGCAACTGGTTCTACCAATTTTAGAAATAAATAGTTTCCATTTCCATTTATCATCAACTCAAATAAGAAGTCAAAAACCCTATAAAATATCAGATTCGGAATTGCGGAATCCTTGGAAGATAGCAATTTCCCGAGATATTTTGATCCCTCTTTAGTCATTGCCATAGTAATAATCCAATTACCGAAACCAAAAGAAGTCTTCCCGCCATAGGAGGTAGCTTCAAGCCCTGAGTTTCCACTTCCATTACCAAACACGGAAGAAGCAAAATTCATGTAATGGAGACCATGGGAGGAAGAAGAAACCCCATTGTTGTGGAGAGCAAGATCTTGAAAATAAAGCTCAAGAGGTTTGATAGAAGAGAAATATATGCATATTTGTAATAAATAAGACATAATGTCAAAAAAAAAAAAGTTATCACGTTTAATCGATGCTTTTAATAGATAGATATTGGACATCAAAACACTGGAAACTTGGAGATGGAAATATTTTTTTTCTCTTTTTCACAAAAGATTATTTCAGGTTTCAAGATATCATTTACTTTCTTCAGTTTGAAACTCTTGTTTTTTCCCTGGTAAGATATTTTGGAAAACTTTATCAACATCTGAATAACATAGTCAACTACTACACTAAGCAACAAATGGAAATGTTCAAGAGAACAGGATTTGAAGCAAACCATCAATGGCCTTTTAGTTTACCCTCTTCAGCCATCCTTCGACGAACATCGTGAGCTGTATTGAAAATGCCGAGGGTGGGTTGGTTGCAGACGAAGCACTTCTTATTCTTCGTGTGATGCTGAAAAAAACAAGACGACAAAAGATGCATTTGGTTAGTTTAACTTTGGAAGAACTGAAAATTAAAGGTTGACCAAACCAGACTAGAATTCAAACTGATTTCCAGTTCCACCAATTGAATTGACCAGTTCAAGCAAGGCATCCTTTCAATATCTAAAATATACTTTTAATGTTAAATAAATCGTTTTTTCACTGGTTGAACTGGTTGTATGTATCCCCCTGGGTTAATATAATAGACTGACTGGATGCCTGTCGTTCCCATTCAACCTGTCTGATCTACATAGGAAAGTATATGACACTACCTTTAAAGCACAGTGCTCACAGAAGTAGTGCCTGCATTTAGTAACAACAGGATCAACAAATGGCTGCCGGCAAATAAAACATGCAAAGGGCAAGGAATCATCGTCATCATCGTCACTCTGAGCTACCGCTGCCTCATCATCATCATCTCCACCCAATGCAAGATTTCTTTTCCTTGCTTTCTCTGCTTCTTCCCAATCCTTCTCTAACTGCCAGCCGGACTTGTAATCTCCACGGTCATGCATAAACTTACATGAATCTCTATAACCACAGTAACCGGTTTCTTTGTAGTCTTTACAGATGTCCGGTTGATAATCAAATCTTGCTGAAACCCTGATGTGAGCAGAAGCCCTAAGAGGTCCATGCGAGCCACCAGCTTTCTCACTGGCAACAGTTTGTTCTCTTCGAAACCCGGCTTTATGATCCACATAGTCATGCATTCCAGTGTACAATTTTTCTCCCCCAGAGCTAGTATTTTTCCCCTTCAAAGCCTCCTCTGCTCGTTTAAGAACTTTCTCTCGTATAGCTCGAGCATCTTTTGTGAACTCAGTCTCAGTTTCTAAGATTGCAGTAGCTCTGCTATCATTTTGAACTTGTATTTCCTTCGAAGACTCAAATTGAAAAATTGGTTTGTCAGGTTCCGTATTTGATTCTGCAGCAGTAGTCTTGGAGGATCCAGTTGAAAAGTATAACTTATTGTCAGCCTTTGAGGCCTTCTTCTGATTTTGCAACAGTGATGAGCCATTTCGGGAGTCTTCATCTTCATCCTCATTTATCGTCCTTTTCCTTATGTTTTTGCCCTTTGTTGGCTTCCTAAAGAAATTGCAGACTGAAAAATCAAAGAGTTAGCTAATGGATCTATGGTAAGATCGTTTATTTACAGGGGAATGATACACAGAGCGAACAGATCTCACTGAATAAGATTTATGGCTACACAAACGAAGATGGCACTAGATTTGGTTCAAGAAGAACTGCTTTAGGGAATCTTTTGAAGCCATTGTATTAAGAATATGGCAAGCTAACCCTTGGATGGGAACGACAAACTTTGACAGGCATCACGATTATAATTAAATATCCATTATAGCTTTAGACATGATAAAAGAAGGGACAATTTTTTTTTTCTTTTCAGAATGTTGGGGATCACTTGAATCTGCCATCTTAACAGAAGAAAGAGCAAAGGCTTATAGGTTCTGTGCCTCGAACAAGATGAACTTTAACTCGCCCACGATGTTGCATCAATAACTTGAAAGAAGAATTTAAACTAAAGTCAGTCAAAATCCTTATTACACTCAATTAAAGCAATGGAGATGAGGAATAACCCTAGTCCCTAAACCCTAGGACGCAATTGGATAATTACAGGAGAGAGAGAAGGAGATATACCGTTGGAGTAGAACCAGATAGTTTTCCTCCTTTTACTTTCCGATTCCTGCGAATGAAAAACGGAAAAGAATGTTAGAAATAGGATCTGAGTTTTTTTTTAAAAGGGAAGTTAAAGTGTATTATACCTTTTCTCGGTTTCTCACGGTGGCCGGAGTATAATTGGTATGTTTCTGTTGGCCGAAGTGTTTCGGTGATGGTTGAGAAAGGCGGAGTTGAAAAGTTAGGGTTTAAGGTGACAATTAAGGCCTAGAGGTTGAAATGTTGAGGAAAGAGAGATGAACAGTGATGAATATTGAATTTTGATCTAAAATAACGTGAATTATGTGAATTTTTGGTGTTTTGGAGATCAAAAGGAGGTTTAGGTGAAGAACTATGAAGAAAAATTTCTGGACGGATTTTTTTCTTTTAAATTTTGATTTAAAATTTAAATTATTTATCTTTATTTTAATCTGATTTAATTTTAATGTATTTTTTTCTGATCTAAAATAATAAAAAATATGATCCGATTTTAATATTTTAATATAAATTGATTAAATTTGATTTGATCTAAAAAAATAATACGAATATTAAATATTATATATAAATATATCAGGTTGGTAAATTTTTACTCTAAATTCAATCTTAATCAAACTTTAATTTTATTACAACCCAATCGAATCGAACTTAATTTTTTTTATTATTAAATTAGATCAGGTCAAAATCCAACGGTTAAACGTCAAATTGCTATCCGAAGAGATGGGCGGTAAGTTTTAATATATTTCAATTTGATCTTTTTTTAATTTAAGCCTTTAATTTTAGAATTCTTTTATTTTGATCATTTTTTTTAAAATTTTAAACCTTGGGAAATACTTCTCAACCTATCACGTAATCCTCATGCAAGGGATGGAGGACCAAATCTGGTGGTGCAGCTAAAAACGAAAGCTCGAAGCTATCAAAGTCAGCACTCTTGACAAGAACATTCCTAACTTTATTATCATCTCGACGAAAATGTTGAACTCGAATGACTCGTTGTTGACTCTAAAGCTACGATAAGTGTACCGGTATAATCTTACGAATAATCCAAAACAACTCCAAATTATCTAGTTCTAGCACAATATGTCTAAAAGTAGCCTCACAGGCAAACAAAAGACTCACATGTATGCTCACCAGACTTTCACATCAACCACCAAGCAGACACGGTGTGGTTCCGGTGGCCAAAGTGTTTCGGTGATGGTCGAGTACAAGAATTGATAAACAGAGATTCATTTGCCACGAGATGTAAACTTGATTACAGAATCCGAGAACATGAAGTGGAGCAAATAAACATAAGTTGAAACTCTAATTATTTGGTGGATAATGGATTGTTTGCAGAAATATATGAAACATGCAGAGATATATATCTGTGTGCGCGCGCGCATATGGCATGTAACATATCTGTACTCGAACCGAAATGAAACAGTCTAAAGGAGGGCATTCATGAACTGGCCATTCCGATTTTCTGCATCCTGTAAGTTGGAGGTTGATGTCTGTTCCAAGTTGATCTTTTCTTGCCATGGTCGGTTGAGACCGGAACATTCGTACTCCTGAAATGGTCTGCAATCAGATGAAGAGCTATACCGAGGAACGGAGAATGACATTCTGCTAGTACTCTGCCTCTTGGATGCCGAAGATTCGGCCGTCGAGCATAACTCTTCTTCTCTTCCTGAGGTCCCTGCTTCCGCATACAACTTTTCTTGTTCCACAAGTTTTGCTCTTTTCCTATTCATGGAACCGTTGTTGCAATTTCGGAACGATGGTACCCTTTGATCATTAGATGAATGTGTTGGACATGAAGACATTTCCTTTAAGACGACTTTCGGGATGGCAGATGTTTCGATACCATCAGAATTGTCGAAAACTTGTTCGTTCATCTGATCTGAAGTTGTGGATTTTGCAGCTGCTTCCATTTCCCACATTTTGAATATAGCTTCTCTCAGGTGTTCCCTAGCTGTATCTATGTCTATTATGGGTTTCGGATAGTTTAACCCCAACTCTACACCTGCAGCTTTAAGCACAGTAAGAGGTGCATCCCACGGATGATGGATCCACTCGGTCGGCATTCTTGCCAACTCTGGCAGCCATTGCCTTACATATTCACCTTCGGGGTCAAATTTCGAGCCTTGAATCTGACTCGAAAAATTGACACAAAATGAGGTCCTAGGATGTGAAAAATAAAGAAAATAAACTAGGGAGCATAACGCACCTGTGGCCAGTCTAATCGTTCTAGCTCTTGACCGTCCGGTAAGCTCCCGGAGATGTACTGCCAACCAAGAATATCACATTCCAAATCTGCATCCAAAAGGGTGTCCCAGAAGTACTTCATTCCCCATTTCCATGGAAGAAGAAGAAACTTCACTGCGAAACTCGAAACAACCACTCTGGTTCTGTTGTGCATCCAACCAGTTGCCCAAAGCTCCCTCATTCCTGCATCCACCAACGGATACCCTGTCCGACCTTGTCGCCAAGCCTTAAACCGGTTCACATCGGTATTCCAAGGAAAATACTTCAAGCTGCTCAACAAGGACCTCTGATGAGTGAATGGGAAGTTGAAACAAAGATAACGAGAGTATTCTCTTAGTCCAATAGCCTTTAGAAACAGGGTTACACTCTCTTCCCCTTGAGATTTCTCTTCTCTTCTCCATTGTATCTGTTTCATACGTATGCACTGGAAAACTTTCCTCACACTTAGCTCTCCGAAATGAAGATATGGAGACAGAAGTGATGTGGAGTTACCTCCAACCTTAAACCGACTCTCCGAATAGTCGAACAGATTTTGTTCGACAAACTCAGTTAGAGCCTTATCAGCATTGCTCCAACCCGGAGACCATCCTCTTCCTAGCAATGCATTGCTAGATTTTTCCATTTCATTTTCAAGGCCCAAACCTTCAACAGAACATTTTTCAACAGTCCCTGTCACTAATAAGGGTTCATCAACTAGTTAAACTTTTTGTAATGTGCATATATGTACATATACATACACTTGTACATATATATGCATGTACATAATGTTCGGTTTAAATTTACCTGTTGTTTGCACCAATCTCCATGGGGGGAGAAGTGAAATGGGTTCCATTTGCATGTTCAAGCACTTGTTCCAGTATGCATCAAAGGTAGTAAAAGCTCGCCCCTTCTCGTCGTATATCTCCCACGGTTCATATAACAAATCTCCATTATAGGTCTGCACGGAGACGCCGACCTCTGCCAGTTTCTCTTTGATGCTATGATCGCGAACCAGTGACACAGGGTCTGGAAAAAGGACAGGGAAACATGACACATCTTATGTTGCAGATATCTAAACATAACTATAATCTCAAGTATCTAACATGTTAACTGAAAATATTGCATTGAATTCTGAAAATTTTCAATTCAATTAGGCTTCTAATGTGATTACTTCAATCTATTTAAATGAATTGTGTTAAAATCATTGGTGGTTTAAGAAAGCAGATTTGATCAGCTGAATCGGAACGTACCGTAAAGATGATTGAACACTACTTTCGTCGCCTCCGTAGCTTTGATGCAATCTAAAAGAGAAGAAAGAGTACTCTGTGTCTTGATCAACACAAGTTCAGCCCCAAGAGACTTCAAGGACTGCTCCAAATGGGCCAGAGATTGCTTCAGCCACCATCGCGACACTCGACCGGGGTAGAACTGCCCTTCCTCTTCAGGACACCATATGTAGACCGGAAATACACTACCATCCCTTGCAGCAGCAGCTAAAGCAGGATTGTCCTCAATCCTGAGGTCCCTCCTGAACCAGACTATCGTCTTACCACCACTCATATTGAACTAACAAGACCTTTCTCATACGAAAAAAGTGTTCGAATTCGTAAATCTTTTTATTCGATTCCGAAACAAAGGCCTAATACTCACAAACTCATCCAACAAAAACTAATCAAACTTGATATAAACACAAATTCACCAAGCACTTTACTAACATCCCAATCAGACCTACAATATGCATCTAAGATATCCAACCAACATAGCTTTCAAGTAAACCTTCCCTACCTGTCTTGTCGATCGATCCCCGGATTCAGCCAATCGAACACCATAACTTCCCCCCAAATATGTCCAAATCCGACCTTGATGCAGACCTGCACTAACTCCACAAGAAAAAAACAACACCCTCCATTGTCATTTTGTCAAACACCTTATTCCAACCTTAGCAACATTCCTCATGAAGCTTCTAATGCTCTACAGACAGTGTGGAAGGCCAGATTTTTCAACAAAAATACAGATACAAGCCCCCCAAAAAAGTAAAAATAAAGTGATTCCTTAATAATTCACATTAAAGAATGTTATCCACAGACAATAACAACTAAAACACACATACTTGTTATATTATCTTTTAAGACAACTAAAACAAAAAACTGACCAAACCCTGTTTTTATTTAGAGTTACTTTGTTGAATCTTTACCCCCAGTCCCCCATTGTTGCTAGAAACTCAGCAATAACAGACAAAGGATTGATGATATTTTCTTCATTGCTTACAGTAATTCCTTTGAAACACATGCAGCCGGCAACGCCTTTTATGATCAGTGAGATCACGTGGGAGTAGTATGGAATGGATGATTGTAGTGGGAGACATGTCTGCTTAGTGAATCCACTGTAAAACTCTCAGGGTTTTTTCTCTCATTTTCTGCATGGTTAATGACTCATTTATTACAATTGAATTGGGAATTCCAAAGCTTATTTCTAGTAAATTTACTTAATATGACACTTAAAATTTTTTTTCTTCAAATATGGTATAAAATATATTAATTTTTAAAATATTATACTTTAAATAGTAATATTGAAGTTGGACTCGTTAGAATCCAACTATGAATAGTGATCAGATTAAAAAATAAAAATATTGTTCAAAGTCGGAACCTTTTATCACTGACTTTAGTATTTTTTTTAGAGTTTCTTACTATTCAAAGTCGAAAACTCTTGCTCCCAACTTCAAATTTTTAATCTGAAAAAAGTAAATTATTATTTAAAGTCGAATTTTAACGAGTTCGACTTTAATATTATTGTTCAAAATACAATATTCTAGGAATTAAAATAACTTATGCGAAAAAAATAACAACAATATTTAAGTCCTTTTCCCTTATTTCTAGTGATTTTTCATTTTTCATACTCCCTTTATACAATTTGCTTTTCCTATGTCTTGCTTTGGGACAACAATTCCTCTGTTTAAGGACCATAAAACTGGGAAAATGACAGAAGCAAGCTTAGATACATGAACAAGTGAATTTGTGCAAGCTTCTTTTCCCCCTTTACAGCATCTGGTTCTTTCCCTCTACAATTGAACCTATAAACACTCATTGTCCTACCTATAGGGATGGCAAAAAGCCTCGTACTCGGCATGATCCGACCCGATTAGATATTTTTGTGAAAAATATCAAGTTTCGAGGGGTCGAGACAGGTGTTGAAATAAAAAATTAAGACTAGATAGATTTGAGTTGGGATGATTCAAGGTCGGATATAACCTCTAATTTTCGAGGCATGTCGGAGTCGAATTTAGATTCTTACGTTTTTAAGATCGGAATCAATAACTTACTTTTTTAGGTCAAAATGGCCAAAAACTTGACTCGACCTGCCTGTTGCCATCCTTACCTACATATAATAAAATCATTCGAGCCAAATGATGAGTCATTTTATCATCAATTCGTCGAGTCTAAAAGGACTTAATTAAGTGCAAAATATATTCAGGAGTTTAATTGATTTTTAAAAAATTCAAGGACTTCTTATACAATTAAACCAAAATTCAATCAAACAATTTCAACAAATGATAAATAAAAAAATCTCTGGTTATGTTTTTTACGGTAACTTTACAAATCCATTTAACATCATATTTTTTGAGTTTTTATAATTTATTTTTAAAAAAAAATTATTAATTTGACATATAAAATAACTAGATAAATAATTTAAATCTTTATCAATTTTGTAAATAAATAATTAAGGACAAATAATGTAATATTAATGTTTTTTCATTACTTTTATGTGATTTTCCTTGATATAATAATGAATTTAACTCATAATACTTATATATCATATCAATTTGATTTTGATTTTTTAAAAAATAATACATAATTTAAATGGTATATAATGTTAAAAACTAAATTTATTGAAGTTTTATTAGGACCAAATAGACATAAAGTTTACAAGTTGAAGGCTAAATTTGTTTTCATATAATTAATCTTATATAAAATTAAGTTTTTAATATAAAATGAATGCCTAAAATTATAATAATTTTTTAGGTGTTTAAAATTTATTTTATCTAAAATATGTGTTTAAAATCATTTTTTTATAAAAAAAAAATGTTTAAAGTTTATTTTAATTAAAATATGTACTAACATTATTTTTCAGTCAAAATAATTACCTAAAAAGTTATGTGTCAAATAATGATTAGATAATTATTTTTTTAAACAACGAGCACTTAAAACAAATAAATTAAAACTTTTAGTCATGTATTATGACTAAAATAAACTTTAGACACTTAAAATAAAAAACGATATAGTTTAGGATATTGTCAAAATTGATATGGATTAAATTGTCTTTTTTTATTCTGAGAGGGATCAATTTGTTCAGATTTAAAATTTAGAGGAACCTATAAGGTCTTTTTACCAAAACTTTTTCCTGGAAAACGATTAAGATATTGTCAAAATCTTCGTTCCCAGCTTTCGTCTCTGTCTACTTTCCCGAGAACCAAACGGAAAGTTTTTTCTTATTTCGAACGAAAATGTCGCTAGGGAACAAAGGTTCGCTGATTCCGTCTGCTATCCTTTCTTCTCTCATGACCAAAAGAGAAAACCTATGCTTGTTTTTCTTTATGCCAAATGTTATCAAAAACTATCTTTTCTTCTTATCTTCTTCTAAGAATTTTTCTCCTTTTATTCTTATTTCTGCAAAGTGATTGAACCGATTCCAAACTTATTCCTAACATTGATGCTTTTATTGAGAATCAAAATTTATGATGACAATTACCGAAAAATATTAAACAAATACAAGGATGATAAAACAAAATAGTGAAATGCTCCAAAAAAATACTTACACAAGTAAAATTGTTATCGACTCATCTAGATATAGTGGATGAATGTAGTGAAGCGATTCAATCTCATAGACCCACCAAGTATTCGACGAATTGTAAAAAACAACTGACACTGAAATTGTTGATATACTAGAAAAAATTGTGGCTAAGCAAGAAAACCCAAGCACAATGATACATCATGTGCTTGACAAATTGTCTTCAACAACAGACATTGAAATTGTCGATCCGATTCAGTTTGGTACGATGGATGGATTTCAAAATGACATAGTAATGACTTAGGGTTTCGAGATGGCTTCGTTGTTGCACACTGTCAATGAATCATATTATGTGGAACATGGAGTACAAGGGTTTACAAATCAGATTGCCCCTCGACATAAGGTATATGAGAGGATAGAAATGTACGAGATTCTTGTTCCAAGATATGTCCTTGCAAGTAGAGAAAAAATGTACCAAGTGTTAAATTATTTTATTAAAGAAAAGGATTATGTTGAGGTCCATGGAAATCATTTTTGGAAACCATATTTGGAGAAGTATGTTGATGGGATAATCATAACTTGTTGATCTATTACCCATCTTCGAAAGAAGAAGACAGAATGTGTTTAGAAAGATTGAAAACAAATCAAGGGTACTCCATTCGAATGTTAAAAGAGTAAGACGTAATGATTCGTACATATACAAAGAGTTTAAGCTAATAGAAGGAACATATATCAAGGTTTATACTATTAGCTCCAAATATATATCAAGGTCTATACTATTAGCTCCGAATATTTGATCCGAGAAAGATAAATACGAAGCAGAAGCTCAATGAAAGAATTATTCATTGTAGTAGTAGATTATACACTTTTTTCATATCAGTGGAGAAAGAGAAAGATGACCCAAAAAATTTTGTGTTGACAATTGAGCTGTAAACTCCACTACTATCAATGATCGTTTTTCCATGTCGACTATTATTTGGATGCAATAAAGGTGTTTTCTAAGTTTGATATGTTTGCTCGTTACTACCAAATTCAAGTAAAATTAGAGGATGTGTGTAAAAATATCTTTCAATCATTTGTTGGGAAATATGAATTCTTTGCCATGGCCTTTGGTTATTGACTAGTGAACCTTCGACTTATCAAGTAACCATAAATGGAGTTCTCCGACCATTTTTAAGAAAGTTTATGCTTGTTTTATCTAATGATATTCGAGTGTTTTTCTAACGATTGCCCCTCCTCACCTTATGTATTTTCGTCCTTGAACTCAAGGCTTGATGTTAGTCCAAGAAAAAGTAATCGAGATTCAAACTTAGTCGACTCCAACTATTGTGAAAGAGGTTTGGCAAGAATTGTCTAGGCTACATAGAGTTCAGTGTATCATGACAATCCTACTCTTCTCAAGGCTTGGAGCCAGATCAATGATCCCATGAGGCCTTTAGACAATTCCCTTAGACTCCACTTCAAGACGTTTAGGCTTTGATATTGATGTTAAAAAATGTGATTGAAAAAGTGATTTTAAAAGTGTGGTAGGAAAAGTGATTTTAAAAAGTTAAATGGTGTTTGTCATTGATGTCAAAAAAATGATTTTGAGAAGATAAAATGTCTATTTTAGACATAATGTTGTAAGTTACAACTGACCTTAAATTATAATAAAAATTTTAATTTTTTTAATATCATATTATTAAATAAATCAACTTAAATTATAATAAAAATGTTAATTTTTTATAAAATTTAATTTAGAAATATAAACTATATTTTAGATTCTATATGAACATAACAATTATAAAGTAATAATAAATTTAAAATAAATTATAAATAAAATAATTTTATTTTCAATATAAATATTAAAATAAATTAAAATTAAAATATTTTTTCTCAATATAAATATTATAAATTTATTATTTTATAATTATATATGTATAATTATTATTTTAACAGTATACTATAAGGGTAAAAAAGTAATTTTATTTTCAAACTAGCTTTTCCAACGTAAAAACCATACATTTTAGCTTTTAGGTTTGGTTGAAAAATTAATTTGAAAAGCAACCAAAAACAATCCAAAATACTTAAAAACATTATAAAAAAATGTTTTTAATTACTTTTAAGCAACCAAAAACGGGGCCTTACAAGATTGGTGGCACTGCAACTGTCTTTGTTGGTCATGTGAAGAGTGGTGTTCTTAAACATGGTATGATCGTGACAATTGGTCCTTTTGGTTCGACTATTGAAGTCAAGTCCATTGAGATGCATCATGAATCCCTCTTGTCACGATAACACATTAGTCACTTAATTAACCCAAAAAATAGTTTAAGTATTTGATTAAAAAATATATAATTTAAGCACTTATTTTATATTTTAACTCTTTACATAAAAGTAAATTAATGAGAAATTGTTAGAAATTATTAAGGGAGAGTTTTACTAACAAATTTCTCTGAACTTTAGAATTCAAAGTAGTGCAGATAGGGGTGAGCAAAACTCGACTCGACTAAAAAAAATCGAATAACTCGACTCGAGACGAAAATACTCGACTCGTTTTGACTCGACTAGAAATTTCATAGACTCGACTCGAAAAATTTCAAATAAAGTTTGAATTGTAAAATGGAAATTCTAATAACTCGAATAACTCAAATTTTTAATAATTAAAAGATTAATTTTTAAGTTTGAGACGAATCTCTCAATTTTTTATGATATATACATTGATATATAAAAATATAAAGAAATATTGTTATATATAAAAATATATATATATGCATATCTTATATGATTAGAGAAAGTCGTTTAAATTGGAATCAAATCATACTATAACATGATAAATAATTACAATTAAATATTTATAGAAACTCAAAAACTTGACTCGATTTGACTCGAATTTCTTAAACTCGACTTGAACCGAAAAAATTTCAAATAAAGTTTGAGTTGTAAAATATGACTCGTCAACTCGAATAACTTGAAATTTTTTAACTTGACTCGATCGAATACTCACCCCTAAGTACAGAAATGGAATTCACATTTCACACCACATCTAATCCATGTCTTTAACTGAGATTTCTACTGCATACTGCCGGTTCTTAAGTACTTCATATTCGGTCTTTCGTGATGGAAAATTCATGTAAATTTGTCTTTGGTATTTAAACATTACGGTCATTTTACCGCTTTGTAGTTCTAATTTAGAGCCTTCTGATTCTCGAAAAACGAGGGTGAAGGAAAGAGATTGATTGAGGAAGATCTCTTGTTTTTATTATAAGATCGTTTGATTGGATCTGCAGATGTTTGGTAAAAAAATCTTCTCTTTTGAGAACAATCAAAATGAAAAGTGTTTGATTGGAACTTGAAAACGTGATTGAACTTGTTCTAGTTTCTCTTCGATAGGGGTGTAAATGAGTCGAGTTCGAGTAGTGTTAAGCTCGGTTTGGCTTGTTAAGATTTCGAGTCGAGTTCGAGCATGAGTAATTTTAAATGAGCCTAAAAAATTTGAGCTCGGCTCGGCTTGTTAAGAACTCGAGTCGAGTTTGATCTTTATTCGAGTCTAATCGAATCAAATGTTGATTGATCTTTGACCGTATTAGAATCGAGTAAATATTATCTATCACGTCTCATTTAAAGCCTAATGAGGAAAAAAATTGATACACAAGTGGTATACTCACACTTGTTAATTTTAGGATTTAGTGTGTTAATATAGGTTTAAGACTTATGTTTGGTTTAGATTATAGGGTTTTAAGTTTAAAATTTTATATTTTAAATTATAAAAAATAAAAAATAGTATATTTATATTTTTCGAGTAACGAGCTTGAGATAAGTTAATAAATAACCCCTTAAAATGTAGTGATTTTTTTAAATCAACTACAATGATTATAATAGTATTTGTTCTAAAAGTATACTCTCAACCATTAGACATTGGTCGCTTACTCACTGTACTGTTATTACTAGTGCTCAAACCCGTTATTTCTCAGAACAACAATCATTCCCTTAATCACTAAGGCAAGATGATTCGTACTTAAATGTAGTGTTGTTTTGTAACAATGAAGGGGAATTCTTAGTATTTTATTCGATTTCTGGTGGTGTCAGATTTAGGATTGTATGTTTAAGAATGTAGGAAATTTAGAAGTGTCTTGTATTATCTTATGTATAAACTCCACTTCCCTGTGTCTTTGATTATTTTATGTTCTTTGTAATGGTATAGAATGGTATTAAGTCTCAGTTGTATCCTTAGACCTGGTGATGGAGTATGTGGACTGTATTTCTTTTAAGAATTAATTGGGAAAAATAATATACAAATAATACATATTTTTTCTTTACACTTCTAAAATAGAATGTACAAATTTGTTAATGTTTTAAAGTCGGTCCGTCTAAAAATTCATGATTATCAAATAAGATAGACTCAATAATTAGAAAGGCATTCGATTTATATCCGTTTTTTCGGTTGGTGTTTTAACTTGATTTAGTTTATTTTAATGTCTAATATCTGTTAACGTTATTTATTCATTGTTATTGTCTGTAAATTTTTACCGTTAATTTTCATTAATTAATTTTTAAAATTTTAAGAATATATTTAAAAATAAATAAAAATAATCTTAAATTTCACAAATTAGTCTCAAAATTTAAAATTGAATACCTAAATCTCAAAATTAATCTCAGTTCTAAATATGAATTCAATTGTGGGAGAGAATATTTTTACCCAAATGAGAAGATTTTTGAAATATTTTTAACTCTAAATATGAATTCAATTACGGGAGAGAATTATTTTTACCCAAATGAGAAGATTTTTGAAATATTTTAAACTCTAAATATGAATTCAATTACGAAAGAGAATCATTTTCACCCAAATGAGAAGATTTTTGAAATATTTTCAACTCTCAATATGAATTCAATTACGGGAGAGAATCATTTTTACCCAAATGAGAAGATTTTTAAAATATTTTCAACTCTAAATATGAATTCAATTACGGGAGAGAATCATTTTCACCCAAATGAGATGAATTTTGAAATATTTTCAACCTTAAATATGAATTCAATTACAGGAGAGAATCATTTTTACCCAAATGAGAAGATTTTTAAAATATTTTTCAACTCTAAATATGAATTCAATTGGGGGAGAATATTTTTATTCAAATGAGAAGATTTTTGAAATATTTTTAACTCTAAATATGAATTCAATTAGGGGAGAGAGACAAGTAGCCTTGTAAAATTTTATTTTTATTCATGTTTCATTCTGTCAAATAAAAAACTTTATCGGTATTATATTAATAATTTTTATTCACGGAAAGATCATTTTTTTTCTAAAATTACTATATGAGTGATATTCTCAATCTAATTTATTTTATTTATATTATTTAAATTTAAATATTTAATCTTATTTAAAGAATCCGGTTATTTACCATATTAGATCAATCAATTTTACATGAAAATTTTTTGTTTATGTCCATACTTTCCTCTTGATTTGCCCATAAGGATGACAATACTTAAAATGACCGAATGATTTGTTCAAATAAAATATAAAATGATTAAATCAAAAATTTTACGCACTACATGATACTACATAATTCACCAAGGATCATTAAGGAAGTATAATACTATTAAGCCACGTATCAAATATTAAGTCATGAGTCATAAATTCACATTTGGGAATACTAAACTTAGTTTATCAATTTTATAGTTTATTTTACGCCCTAAGGGACTCATTAGAGTTTTTATCTCGAATTATAGAACCTACTAACACTAACTCAAATTCTTGGGAATATTGCTCTACGCGTACCGTTACGCTCTCTTAGGGTATCAGTACGACCCTCACTATCGGTAAACTAAACCCTCGTACCGATACACCAACCAGGTTCGAACAACTTAAAATATATCAATATCAGTACGCTAAACCCTTATACCGATATTCGGTTTTGATACGCGAAAGCCCCGTATCGATACACTACCCATACCGATATGCCTCTAGTTGCGTATCGATACTTGAGGTCATCTTTGTAAAATCAAATTTGATTTTGATATAACAAAGAAGTTACAGGACCAATTTAAAATAAATTTTTAAGTTTTTAACAAATTGAAAAGTCAAAAAAATATAGTTAAACCAAGAACACAAAAACAATTTTCTAAGTGTTTTCCAAAGCCAAACTTGTATTTTTGTTACAAGCGTTTCGATACGCTCTGCATATTTTCAAGAAAACTTCTTCAAGTTTTACCAGGCGTTATGATACGGTCTTGGACCCTTTTGATACGTTTTAAAACTGTAATTTTTTGTTTCGAAACTCTTACAGTTGGTACCGAAATAGGCATTTCGATACAACCTTTGGTTGTTCTGATACCGTCCTGTGTTTTATGAAATTAATGAATATTCAAGGTGTTTCGATATGTCACGTAAGTGAATGTTCACTTGGTAAAAATGATGAGGTGTAATTCTTTTTTGGTTATAGGATGATGTGGTGGAAATGACTCAATATAATTTCTCTCGACTTAACATGATTTTATATTGTTGTCTTCAATGAAATATTATAATCTAATAAAACGATGACTACAACAAATTTATCAATCAGTGACAAAATTTCTATATGGCGTTGTGAATAACGTCACAAAACATACTATAAACGTGGCATTTTTTGTTTTCGTCACATTTAGTGATTAATGATACATTTTTATGATAATTTTTAAAAGTGTCATTGATTTTTTTCTGCCATTATGTGAAAGTTGTAAATTAATGTGAGATCAAGGCAAGTATTAGAAGATGGAGATATAGAAAGATGAATATTTTTGGAAATAATCACTGCCTCATTTCGTATACTTATTGCTACTAAATTGTTGCAGTACAACCTGCCTCATTATTGTAATTTATGAGAAATTTTTATCTTGTTGTAATTTAGAAAAAAAGTTATGATTTTATTATAATTTAGAATTTTTTCTAATATTTATCGTGATTTATAAAAGGATTGACCATTATTATAATTTAGAAGAAAAATAAACTTTTATTGTAATTTACAAAAATGTTAGCCTTTATGGTAAATTATAAAAAGTAGACTTTTATTATAAATTTATTTTTTAATTTTTAATAAAAAATTATAACGATATTTTTGGTCATTTATAAAATAAGACTATTATATTATTAATGACGATATGAATGATTAATGAAAAATTTTGATATTTTTTATGACATAATAACCTTTGATTAAATAAAAATTATATGTCGACGTTATACTTATACGTCATTATATTTTAACAATTTTTGATGGAAAAATATGCATAGTCACGCTAGACATTTAGTGATACACCTAACGTGACGATTATCGTGACATCAATATTTTTTTGTCACAAAACACATGTAGTTACATAAATGTAAGATTCAGAGACAATATTAATAACGTCAATTTTTTTAATAAATTATTTTGCTCTTGTGGCACGATGTTATTTTACCTTTTGGTATGTTTTTCTCTGTCTTTTGGCACGTTTTTTCTATTTATTTTGGTTTCTATTAGGGTTGGACCCGACGACGCCATGACTGATCAAGATGGCGTAACTTCCTCTATATTGTTGATCTCCCTATACCCTCGTACAAGATTTGGATATGCGATTACATCTACCATTATTTTTCGCGATTGAATAGTGGTAATATCTTTGTTGTCAACGCACTTTCATCGTAATATGCATTTTTATGTTGTTTGTTGATGATTTTACCTATCATCGTGAATTTAGGTGATGTTTGTATCCTTTTTTATTTCTGAGTATCTGGATTAGGTTTTTACCTTTTCTTTATCTGGTCTTTTTATGATCTCTATTTTACTAGTTTTGCTTACTAGGTTTATATCTGAATTTAGGTGTTTTGTTTGCTAAGGTGTAAATTTTCATTGTATTTTCGGATATATCCTTTTATTATTAAAAAAATCAAAGGTTAATTTAAATTTAAATTTTCACCCGAGAGTATATATAAGGAATACGGTTTTGCCAGTCTGTTATCATGATTCCCTTCCTGTATTTCATTATTTCTACAGATTCTAAACACGTTGGTGATATATTTCTACAGATTCTAAACACGTTGGTGATAGGGGTACTGGTCTCACTTCAATATGGCTACGAATTCCACAACTTCAAGCCATTGTCCTTCTCCGATGAAGGCTACATCAAACGGTGTGTTCCAGGGTGACAATCCTCTTGATTTTGCACTCCCTCTCGCCATCCTTCAGATATGTCTGGTGGTTGCACTCACTCGTATCCTCGCTATTCTTCTTAAGCCTCTACGGCAGCCTCGAGTCATCGCCGAGATTGTTGTAAGTTCCTCTCTTGTTGATTTATGTTTTGTGTTGTTGCATAACAGTGGGGGAGAATTAATGGCGTCAAATTTGGTTTTGTAGGGAGGAATATTACTTGGTCCATCAGTTCTTGGCAGAAACGAAAAGTATCTTCATGCAATCTTCCCATCTAAGAGTCTAACGGTGCTGGACACCATAGCCGATCTTGGTCTCCTTTTCTTTCTATTTCTGGTCGGCCTAGAGTTGGATCCGAAATCAATCCACCACATCGGAAAGAAAGCTCTTTTTATAGCACTTGCAGGGATTAGCCTCCCTTTTATGCTAGGAATTGGAACATCATTTGCCCTTCATGCAACTATCTCGAAGGGTGTAGATAAAGCACCTTTTCTCGTCTTCATGGGGGTTGCTCTTTCTATCACTGCTTTCCCTGTTTTAGCCCGTATTTTGGCTGAGCTAAAGCTTTTAACTACTGATACAGGCCGAATGGCTATGTCAGCTGCTGCCGTCAACGATGTGGCTGCATGGATTCTGCTAGCTCTTGCCATTGCCTTGTCAGGAACAGACTCTTCTCCCCTTGTAACATTATGGGTTTTCTTATGTGGCTCTGGTTTTATCCTTGCATGTACACTTATTGTCCCTCCTATATTCAAATGGATGGTTCCCCGTTGCCCTGAGGGTGAACCTGTGAAAGAATTGTATGTGTGTGCAACTTTGACAGCTGTTTTGGCAGCAGGTTTTGTTACTGATCTTATAGGAATCCATGCCCTCTTTGGTGCTTTCGTAATTGGAGTCCTTGTCCCTAAAGAAGGCCCATTGGCTGCTACCTTGGTGGAAAAAGTTGAAGATCTTGTTTCAGGACTCTTTCTCCCTTTGTATTTCGTGTCGAGTGGATTGAAAACAAATGTAGCCACCATTCAAGGGGCTCAGTCTTGGGGCCTCCTAGTTCTTATCATTATTACCGCATGTTTCGGAAAGATCGCCGGCACCGTCTCAGTTTCCCTTGTCTGCAAAGTGCCTTTCAGGGAGGCTTTGGCCCTAGGGTTCCTTATGAATACAAAAGGCTTGGTCGAGCTCATTGTTCTTAACATCGGTAAAGATAGAAAGGTACAACTTTTGATATAGCTAGGAGCATTATCATAGTTGTTTGGTACTTCATGTTCTGTACTTGATATTTTTGCAGGTTCTGAACGACCAAACATTTGCAATCATGGTTTTGATGGCCATTTTTACAACATTTATGACCACTCCTCTTGTGATGGCAGTGTATAAGCCAGGTAAACGACAGGGTCAAGGGGAACATAAGTACAAAACACTTGAGAGAGCAGACACGAATTCTCAGCTTCGAATCTTGGCTTGCTTCCATAGTTTGATAAACATCCCCAGCATGCTCAATCTTATTGAGGCTTCACGTGGAACCGAGAAAAAGGAAGGACTGTGTGTGTATGCATTGCATCTCATGGAGCTCTCAGAAAGGTCTTCCGCCATACGTATGGTCCATAAGGCAAGAAAGAACGGGTTGCCCTTTTGGAATAAAGGGAACAACTCCAACGTTGATCAAATTGTGGTTGCTTTCAAGACTTTTGGGCAACTAAGCCGAGTGTCGCTCCGCCCGATGACGGCCATCTCTTCTTTGTCTAGCATGCACGAGGATATCTGCAACAGTGCCGAAATAAAAAGGGCAACCATGATACTCCTACCCTTCCATAAACACCAGAGGCTGGACGGAACATTCGAGACAACACGGACTGAGTATCAATTGGTCAATAAGCGAGTTCTTGAACAAGCGCCGTGCTCGGTGGGAATCTTGGTCGATCGTGGTCTAGGTGGATCCACTCATATATCTGCAAACAATGTTGATTCCGTCGTAACCGTTTTGTTCTTTGGTGGACACGATGATCAGGAAGCACTTGCTTATGGAGCTCGTATGGCGGAGCACCCTGGAATCAGTCTAACCATCGTTCGCTTCTTACTCGATCCCGAAGTTGAAGTTTCGGGTGAGATTGTGGCAACTGATACAAACACAAACGACGAACTATTTCTGAAGGAATTCAAGAACAAAACCTCAAATGACAGCTCAGTAAGTTATGAAGAAAGAATGGTAAGAAAACCCACAGAAACAGTTGAAGCCATTGGAGAGTTCAATGGATGCAACCTTTTCGTTGTGGGACAAATGCCAAAGTCTCAGATAACTGCCCAATTGAATGCAAAGACCGAGTGCCCTGAATTAGGTCCGATAGGCAGTTTGTTGGTTTCCAGCTCTGAAGTCTCAACATCAGCATCTATTCTAGTGATGAAACAGTATAAACATTGAAGGAACTCTCTTCCATATGTTTCTTCTTCAAAGGTTGCAGAGTGCCCTTTGTGCATATTGTTAAAAGGGCATCATTATGATGATAATAGTATGTCTACGATCATAAAAGTTAAATGAAATAATAGTTGGTTTTACTGTCACTCTATGATCAACTAGAAAAAACATCCTCTGACCTGTTTGTTGGATTTGCTGACTGATGTTTATGTTCATAAATCTTGAAACTTGATGTTACTGCAGGAACCAAGTGAAACTTGATGCCAATTACTTGTTCTTAGGGGATTACGTAGACCGGGGTAAACAAAGTCTCGAAACCATATGCCTTCTCCTTGCATACAAGATAAAATATCCCGAAAACTTCTTCCTTCTCAGGGGCAACCTGTGAACCGTGTCTACGGTTTCTACGACGAGTGCAAACAGAGATTCAATGTCGACTCTGGAAAGTGTTCACAGATTGTTTCAACTGCCTCCCTGTTGCAGCCCTGATTGAAGAAAAGATATTTCGCATGCATGGCGGACTGTCACCGGAGCTTAGCAATTTAGACCAGATTAGAAAGTTAAAGTGTCCCGTGCATGTTCTGGAATCCGGCTTACTATGTGATCTCCTATGGTCTGATCCTAGTAAAGACATTCAAGGCTGGGGGCCTAATGACAGGGGGGTTTCATATATATTTGGTGCTTCTAGGGTGATTGATTGTCTCAAGAGGCTTGACCTTGATTTAATTTGCCGTGCTCACCAGGTCCATATGCAGTCTGCATTGATTCATTTGGTATAAATGGTTACAGTCTCGGGTTCTTTTATCTCGTTAAATCGAATCTATACACTTGCTTGCAGGTCGTCGAAGACGGATACGAGTTCTTTGCTAATAGGCAACTTGTAACCATATTCTCAGCACCGAACTACTGCGGAGAATTCGACAATGCCGCTGCCATGATGACTGTGGATGAAACATTAATGTGTTCCTTCCAAATATTAAAGCCTGCAGATAAGAAACCGAAATTTGGGTTCGGGACATTGACTTCAATCAAGTCTCCTACACCTCCATCTAGAATCAGGGTATACTAAAAATTCCTTGTCCATAGTTTCTGCAATTACTCGTGTCAGACACATATTCGTACACGAAATCGATACTTCACTTACTTTGTGCTTGAAATTTATCTGTTTTTCCAGTCATTTCTTGGAGCAAAAGTATAATAAGTGGCTTCAAACTGATGAAAATATCAAGAACAAGTTGGTTGTCTTTGTTGTATATCAGTTTCAATATAATCTACCACAGTCCCCCTCTTTCCCTCTCCTTTTCATCTTTGTATTTAACCTCTGGTTTTTTACTGTAATCAATGGGTGAAAGTGAAAGAGGGATTGATTTGCTCATTTTGTGCATCATTTCTTGTGAAATAGTTTGTCACATACTTTTGGTATGAGAGATTCATACCTACTCGGATTCGGGCTACTGACGGATACAGAAATGTATCCGACATGAACTTGATCTGATTCTATATCAGAATGTGTGCATATGAACACCAAAAACAAAGAACTCATTCGAATCTAATTCGATCATTCCTCGAGTAACAAATGTTGTTACAAAGATGTCATTTTGTTTATAGATAAACTTTATAATTTCCCACCTTTTATTTGAATATATTCAAAAATTTTAAGAATATATTTAAGAATAAATAAAAATAATCTTAAATTTCACAAAATAATCTAAATTTAAAATTTAATAATTAAATCTCAAATTTCAATTTAAATCTCAAATTTTGATTTAAAATGATTATCATGTCATAATATTATCATAACCATTGTTCGATTATCTTGATCATTTATCATATTATTTTATCGCTAAAAATCGATTAATGTGATATAAAAAATCAAAACCATCAAATAATTTATTTTGAATAGTTCAAAACGAATTATAACTCGACAAACAATGAACAATGTGAAAATCGTCTATGCCACTAAAAGTGACCAAATTTTAAGGTTTAGATATCTGAAGACTAATTTTAAATTATTTAAAAATTTAAAATAATTTTATTTTTTTTTAGATGTATTCATTTTTATTTATTTTAAATATAATTTTAAAATTTTAAGAAGCTGACATGTCACAACAAAAATTAACAGTAAAAAACTAGTATAAGTTGAAAACTTTTCTGACTATCAAGCCAATAAAATATCCATAATCAAACATGTACGACAAAGATCGATCTTGGATGCAGCTAACCGATCATTAACAGTTCATATAGAAAGCTTTTTATTCAAAACTGCAGACCATAGTAAGGCAAAACACAAACCTCTTTCAAACACATTATAGATGTGATGAATGCATTCATGAGACGCATGAATATGCCAATTCCTTCTCCTCGGTGAGCTCGGCTCCGGTCAACTCCAACTTCTTCCTCGAGAATTCGTCAATAGACAGCCCTACGATAAATTTATACATAAATAAGAATGAAAGTCGCAATTGAACAAGACTAACTGCAATTCATACAAATAATGGGATCGTATTTTGTTGTATTCTTACCTTGGACAATAGTCCATTCTCCATTCTTACAAGTAACCGGGAAGGAATAAATGACCCCGGCTGGTGCATTGTATGAACCATCAGAGTAGACTCCCATAGAAACCCATGTGCCCTAATAAAGCAAAAACAAAACAATCAGATACTGACCGTATCGGATGTTATTAGAAAAAGAACCGATTAACAACATTGCCGACCTCAGGAGTCCCAAGGACCCAATCACGGATGTGATCACAAGCAGCACTAGCAGCAGATAGTGCACTTGAGAGTTTCCTAGCTTTGATGATTGCAGCACCACGTTGTTGGACGGTGGTGATGAATTCTCCATTCAACCTACAACGAATGAATAATTTCAAAACAAGGTCTCAAATCTCACAGTTCGGATATGTTTGTTTTGTCGGATAACCAACTCTTTCGGTATGACTCTACCTACCATTCATCATCATTAACAAGCTCACGAACAGGCTTGTCCCCAACTGTTGCATGATTGACATCAGGATATTGAGTTGATGAATGATTACCCCAGATAATCACATTCTTAACATCAGAAACTTGGACATTTAGTCTCTCAGAGATTTGACCTAATGCCCTGTTATGATCAAGCCTTGTCAAACAGGTAATGTTCTTTGCAGGGATTGAAGGAGCGAATTCCTTCAAGATCAATGCATTGGTGTTGGCAGGGTTGGCAACAACAAGAACCTGACATAAACATGAAACATACAAAAGAATGTAAGGCCAAAATGTAGACCAAATATGGGCAAAGAATAAAAACTTAAGAACTTCTTTTCATATATTTTGTGCAACTAAATAGAGTTAAATACATAAACTAAGATTTTTCATTTTGCATGTGACCGAAATGTTCGAAATTTAATGTTGAACTTGAAACATTATTGTCTCACCTTGCAGTTTGGAGCTGCATACTGTTCCAAGGCAGAAGCCTGAGACTTGTAAATAGACACATTCTTCGACATAACATCTTTCCTTTCCATTCCTTCCTTCCTTGGGAAACCACCAACCATGACAGCAACATTGACTCCAGTACATGCCTCAACAACATCAGTTGTAGCAACAACACCTGACCAAAACAACAAAAGGTTAGATCACTAACCATACAACATGTTCATATAAATTTAGTAGAATTTTAAATACAGTTCAACCACAACATTCGAAACCCAAGCAACATTATAATGAACACATATACCTTTTAAAAGAGGAAATGCAGCATCCACCAACTCCATTTTGACACCATTTAAAGCCTCTGCTGCAGGAGGGATATCAAGCATGTGTAGGATAACAGGCTGGTCAGCACCCAACATGATTCCCCTAGCGATCATGGGTACAAGAGCATACCCAATTTGTCCTGCAAACACAACCACCACAACAAAAAATTTTCAACAAGTCATTTTGCATTTAGAGGATCCAGGTGCGAGAATCCAATATATGTGTCCAGCGCAGTTCTTTTTTTTTTTTTTTGAAGTTTTTCATGCATTTAGAGTATCCATAAAATCATACTTCTCAAATGTTCAAATTCAGTTCAACACCCAAGTACTATCTCTTTAATGTCAATTGGATACATAGCAGATCCATATTTTCAAGCATGAATAAAAACAACGCATATCCCGTAGCTTTCTATTTATTTATATATTTATTTTGTTTGTTTGTTTAGGATCTCAACGGCTCAACATATTTATTTTTCACAGTAGCAAAAAATTAAAAACAAAATCAAAGTTTTAAAGCATTTCTTCCATCATTTACCATAAAAACTTCTACAATCACTGATTTAAGCTTCTAAGAACAGATCCATGGCAGATTTAAAACTTTTCAGTAAAATCTTAATTCTAGATCACTTTTCTAATCCAAACAATAATCAGTTCAATCGAAACATCTAAAAACAGTTGGAAGTTTAGATCACGATTAGCCAGATCTGAGAAACAGAGATCGGATTCATCCAACTAAAACCACTAGATCTGATTTCCAGATTTCAACCGAGAAATGTTTAAGTAAAGGATCTGATTAGTGGAACCATAACTGTACCTGCAGCTCCGGTAACGAGGACGCGAACTGGTTCTTTCGCCATTGATGGAACTCGTTTAGCAAGAGATCAGTAGAGAAACTGAGACGAAAGACTATGAGCTGAGGGACGAAGGATTAGAACAAGACGCGAAGAATCGGCGTTATTTATAAGCCAAGAAATGATAAGACCGAGGAAAATTGGTGATAAAACAAACGGTCTAATTATAGTTTTAGTCCTTCAACTATGCAAAATTTATAATATTGTTTTTATTTTATCATTATTTGATCCTCTATTTTTATGATGTCATGTCTTATTGGCTATCAATGTTAAAGTGATTGACATAAAATATATTTAATATATTTTTAATTATTCAGTTAAATTATATATTTTTTATAAATATTAAATTTAATTATAATCTTACTTAGATCGGAGGAGGATACGAAGAATAGAGATGAACAATTTGACTAACCGATAAAATTTATTTATTCAGCTAAATTTATTAATGATTAAATGTGATTTATTATATTTTTACATAATTTTATTGAGTGTTTAAAATTCGATCGATCGAATTAATTTTTGATTTATCAAACAGTTTTAATTTTAGATTCAATTAGTTAAATGATTAATATTTCTTAAACTTGGTTATCAGTTAGTGAACAGAAATTTCTATACACTATATCATTGATTGTCATTGAATAATTAAATTATAAAATAATTAGTAAATTTTTTATATAATATAATGACCATTAAATTTTATTAAATTAACATTAAATGGTCATTAAAATTATTTAATTATTAAAAAATATCATTAAAATTTTTAATATTTATCAATAATTTATAATATGAAATGAATTAACGATAATTCTATAACACCCTAAACCCGATTCATAAAGAATTTGGTCAAATAAATGTTCATGAAACAAAATAAAAAAAATCGAAAACAGAAATCATAATTAATATAATTAATTTATACGAGATTGGAAAGTGTATCAATTTTTAAGGTGTTATAGGTTATGTTATAACTTCTGAAAATTGTGTAGTTAAATAGATCAGTATAACATAGTTTAGTGATTATTTATGTTAGTTTATCCAAAAAATTTAATAAATTTTGGTTAATTATTAAATTAAAAAAAATCGATTTTGTTAAATATTTCTGAAAAAATAATTTGATTAACGGTTAATAAAAACTAATTAAGGCTTTTTTGGTTGTTTGGTTTAGTCTGTTAACAAAACTGATCGATTGAATACTAATCTAACTGTGTTATTGAATCATAAAAGGAAATTTTAATAATTTAATTATAATAAGGTATAAAGATAATTTTAACCCTTAACGTTTATGAATTTTTATCATTTTGGCCCTTATTTTTTTTTAAATAAATTTAACCCTTAATCTATCTTTTTGACAAATATCTCATTTTTTGACTAGCATGATGATTAGATAGTTAAAAAATTAACGATAATAACATGCCATATATATGTAGAATGATATTTAAGATTTGAGAATGCTTAGTAGCCTTTTACTTTAGATTTAATTAATTTTTAATATTTTATTTGAATTTTAATTGTTTTATATTTTATGTTAGAATAAAATTATATTTTACATGTTTATATTTTTCATTATCGTAAAAAATTTAACGATAATTAAATGTCATATACATATAGAATGAGGTTAGATGTCATGTTATTTTAAATATATTATCACATATATATGACATGTCAATATCGTTAAATTTTTAACGGTTTAATCATTATTTTAGTTAAAAAAATAAGATATTTATCAAAAAGACATAGATTAAGGGTTAAATTTATCCCAAAAATAAAATAAGAACCAAAATGATAAAAATTATAAACGTTAAGGGTTAAAATTATCTTTATGCTTTATAATAACTATTGATTTGGACTTAATAACATTATTAAAAAAATAGAAATACTAAATTATTATAAGTTAAATGTTCAAGGGTTGAAATTAAAATTTTAGCATAAGACAGGGACTGAAATATGAATTAGACAAAACAAAAGAAGAGGGCTTTTGAGTTCTGTAGAACCGTGTGCTTGACGCCGTTGTTTGGTGGTGAGAGAGAATAAATGACGTTGGGATGCATGCGGGCGGACAACGTTTGTTGAGACAAACGCAGAGATAGCGTGACACAGTCAGTCAGGAAAAAATATATTATGGGTTATTTTTTTTATTGCTTTCTGGTTTTAGAGTCTAATTTTGACTAATTCAGATTAATCCGCGTCGTACACCTAGTTTTGGTGGGTAAGTCTCTCAATAGGGATATTTTGCGTACACAATATCTTGAACCTGATACTTGCTTAAGCGGAACCAAGCTGCTTACCACTTGAACCAACCCATGTTGGTTATATTATGGGTCATTTTTATCATATCATTTATGAGATCAATCAATTAAAAGTATCAATTTAATTTTTATTTTATTTTATTATTTTTATCAAGTGAATCTTTACTTGGTAAAAATTATTTTTAAATTTAATTTTTAATAAATATTAGTGAAGATTCACTCAATAAAAATAATGATGTTAAAAAATAATTAAATGAATGCTTTTAATTGGTTGGTTTTATGGATGACGTGTTGAGAATAACACATAATATAATTTCTCTACAATTGGGGAGCATCAGGTTTGTTACCGTTGAAAGGTAGAAATTATATTATGAGTCAGTCCCACCACGTAATCTATGAGACTAATCAATTAAAAGCATTCATTTAATTATTTTTCCACCTAATCATTTTTATCAAGTAAATTTTCACTAATATTTATTATAAATTAAGTTTAAAAACATTTTTTACCAAATAAAGATTCACTTTATAAAAATGACGAGGTACAAAAAATAATTAAATAGATGTTTTTAATTGATTGATCGGCTTTAATTGATTGGTCTCATGAATGATGTATTTAGCAATATTAAATAGATGTTTTTAGGATCAATTTGATATTATTATTTTTAAATATTAAAAGTTATTTAAAAAAAGTGTTAAAAAATCCTTAGATTTTTTGTTTTAAAATTAAGTATTTGACAATGTTGTTAAGCACAGTGACATATGCACATAGGATAGGGAGGAACAATCGTCTTTACCCTAAAGAATTTTTTTATTTTTGTTTGTCTATTTAATTTTTTTAAAAATAACTTATTTTTAAATGTATCTCTTACTTTTAAATATTTATATTTTGTTTTCAATTCTAAATCTTAGCTTCGTCTCTGATTAAGAAAGTGGTTTAAATAAATAAAATAAATGATGGTATAAATGAGAACAAATAGTTTTATTGTATGTTTTGTATTACTTTTGATTTCAAACGTGACTAAAAAATTAATAAAAAATCTAAGTTAAGGTAAATGCAAAAAAATCAGGACCAAATTTAAAAAATTAACAAAATCTGAGATTAAAAGTATATTTTTCCCCTTTACATATAAAATAAATGATTTTTTTAAAGCTATACAAAATAGTGGCTTGAAGCTGATAGTACAAACCAGCAGTCCCATGGAAATTAAATTCTGGCCACAAATGTCAAAGACTCAGCTTAAAGATTGAGATATTTTTTAAAGTTAAAATTATTGAGTTTTTTTTGACATGCATTATTTGATGGGATAGTGGACATTAATTCATTACAAAATTCATGTACTTGAGGAATATAATTATGAAAAATATTTATAATATATTAATATAATAATATTAGAAATTTTAATTAAATATAGTTTTAGTTTTTTAAAAATATTTTTTATTATTTTAATTTTTGAAATATTGTATATTTTAAAATAAACAGTATTTTTTTTTCAAAAATCTTCAAAAATACAAAAAATCAAAGTCTTTCAAATCAATCTTTAAAGCCATTTTTACAAGTATTGTTTAAAGTTGGATTTAATTAAATTCGATTTTTAAAATATTGAAATAAATGTTTTAGTTTAAAATATGAAAAATAAATGTGATAAAAACAAAACATATTTTTTTAAAATTTCGTCCCTCATGATCTTCAGAAGAATAATATTCGATAAATCATTTCAAGAAATAATTTAGAAGATTTATCCACTAATGCATAATCTACTTTAACATTTGAAGATTGTATTTTATACTGAATTATAAAGATTCAAAGATCATATGTGATATTTTCATGAAGGAGAGTAAATACACGTTGCACTCTTTTTCCCTTAACTGAAGTTTTGTCCCAATGGGTTTTCCTGGTAAGGTTTTTAATGAGGTAACATGTTATGCTATCAAAGATGTATGTACTCTTTTTCCTTTACTAAGAATTTTTTCTCACAGGGTCTTTATCTTAACAAGGTTTTAACGAGACACACTATCTTTGTGGATATCCAAGGGGTAGTGTTATGAATATCTTTATTTATGGTAGATATTCATATATTAAATAATACTTTAATGTACTTTATTATTAGAGTTTAACTTACATTGGAACTTTTATCTTATGCCTATAAATATAGACTTTTGAAGAAAGCATTGAATACCCTACTATGAGAACATAATATAAGTCTCTCTCTTTTTGTCTCTCTTTATTCATATATTTTGTTCTTTATTTTATTCACAATAATCTATTTTTTATTTTTTTTATAAAAATGGTTAATTAAAATAAAAAGCTTGATCAATTTAAAAAATATCAAGAATATTTATTAGTGGTCATATAAAAATTAAAATTAAAGGTTAGAATTTAAAAAAATTGAAAATTTTGAAAACTTGAATAATAAAATGTTATTTACAACAAAAATAAATGGTAGGATATTTAATAAAAGTGATTGAGCAATTTTTAAAACACATAAGTATAAAACCTAATTTTTAAACAACTTTAAACCTCTATTTTAAAAAATAGAAATTAAAAACCTATTTTATAAAAACTCTTTAATGTTCTTTAAGAATAAAAAACACTGTAAACGAATCACCGTGTCGGCCACCTTCCACTAACGCCGCTCACCGTTACCGACGATGTGATATAATTTTTTTTAAAATTCAAACACAAATCACACCTTAAATGAAATAAATCTGACAAACTTATTCAAAATTCAAAGATAGTTGTCACGACCCAAGTTTCGAAACTCAGAGTCGGGTTAACCCGAGAGTGTGAGACTCGTTATTGGGCTTTTGGGGCCTTGTTGGGTCAAAGGCTTGTTGTTGGGCTTGGGTTTGAAGGATGGCTTGGGGGTAGTTTGGTAAATGGCCAATTGGATGATGGAAAGGAGAAAAGATGTGTTTAATTTTGTATTTTGCAGAGAATGATATCACATTCTCTTTAACTCCTTCTTCATCCTTTCTCCACCCATTTCCTTCCCCAAGCAACATCATCAAAGGTTGGTTTTTGATAGTCAAGCTTGTGAAATCCCGTTTTAAAGTAAGAGGGGGTTTTGTTCATCTCAAAAGGATCTATCTTTCAAGGTAAGAGTTGTTTTAAATGGTGGAGGTAAGGTTTTAGTGGGGGTTTTATGGAAGAACGGGAATAAGTTTTGGGCAGGTCTTAGGATGATTTTAAGGTTGTTTTAGCTTCCTTAAATCATCTAGAATGTGTAGTAATCGTTTGATCATCTTCTTTGTAGTTGGGGAGCAAGGGGAGCCATCAAGAGGCTTGGGCAAGGAGAAGGTTTGAAGGCTGGTTGTGGAGCTTCTTCAGTTCGTTTTTGAGGTTGGTACACTCCCAAATCCCTTGCATTTCATGTGCATCATCATTTTAGCATGCTTGTTTGATTGTGTGATGGTTTGGCTAGGATAGAGCCTTAGCATGCTTTAATGGTGTTCTGATTTATGGTTGTTGATAATGAATAAAATTGGTTAGAAACTCACTTAAACTACTTCATAAATGAGTAGGAATGATTTGGGATCGATTGGACTAGTTTGGATTAAGGTTCTTAAAATTTTAAAGCTTAAAACCTGCATTTTGTGTAGGGGGTATCGATACACGGGCTACCGGTACCGATACCCCCGAGAGGAAAGTGAACATTAGTTAAGGTTATCGAACCATGGTTCGATACCGGATCCTCCAATGGCATAATGACATCGATACCAGTATCGATGTTGGAGGGTCCTCTTTCGTTGACTTTGGAAATGATCAAAGGTTATCGATACTGGTATCGATACCCATGTTTCGATGCCTTCTTTGGGAGGGTATCAATGTAGGGTGTTTCGATACCCCATATATGAGTATCGATACCCCTGTGAACTTTTGTCAAGATAAGTAGTAGAGGAGGTTTGATAAGGATAATTAAAGGTGAATATAAATCATAGATCAATGAAAAGAGTCGTAAATCATTGTTGATGGGTTGCCGCAAAGGTTTGAGAATTATGTTTGCATGCTCAGTTTTGGCTTGGTTGAATAGTATTTGGTGTAAGATCCTAGGTGGATCATCTTGTGTGGTTTGAGTCATTGTTTGGTGGGATCCGGATACCTAGTGAGTGATAGTGTTGCAACATAACGAAGACCATCCGATGTAAGATTCTGGGTGATGTATCGAAGGCCATCTGATGCAAGATTCCGGGTGATGACTTTGCTCGATGTGAGATTCCAAGCCCCACTCGATGTGAGATTCCGAGTGAAGACTCGATGCGAGATTCCGAGTATATTAGCTCCATGTGAGATTCCGACCAACTCGATGTGAGATTCCGAGCCAGGTGAGTTCCCCAATGTCAGGTTTACAGTGGGCCTCACTCTTGATTTGTTTACTTTATGCGTTGGTTGCATTGGCATGTCATATCATCATGTTATCTTATCTCGTATGTTATAGTTATGATTCACTTGAAAGCATAGTCGATAGGTTGTGTATCCACTGCGTTTTCGTAGCTCAGCGTTTTGGAATTTGTTTCCATACGTAGGTAAGTAGACGGACGTTCGAGCGGACGTAGTGGAGCACCATCATTTCGAGACTTCAACATTGACCGGTTGGTAGAGTACGGTTACTAGATTATTTGGGCTATGTATTCGTAGGACCATTGTTGTAATTGTAACTATTTATTTAGTTATAAGGTCAAATGTTTTATCAAACTTGTATTTGGAGCTCCGATGTTATTTTGAGTTGTTAAATCACTTTGGATTTTAAATGTCATTTTGAATTATGTCTTATATCATGCTTTGACTTGAATTTGTCTTTAAAATTTTATGGACACGGGTTTGGGCTTATGGCCCAAATGTGGCACCCGGGTTGGGGTGTTACATTTAGTGGTATCAGAGCCTAGGTTTAGTCGGTTCTAGGATGTCCCCGGGGATAAGAGTCGGGAGTTGTGACAAATGTCTAGCGAATACATGCCCATGAGTCTTAGTAGTACTTGAAAAGCTGATTTCTGATGATGTAATCCTTTTGTTTGACTGTGCAGAAGTGAATCATGCCTAGGAGGGCCCAAGCTGTTGAGGAGAGTTTGTGGTCCCGTGAGGGGAGCTTTGATGAGGACCACACGTATGAGGTGGATGAGTCGGAAGAAGGGGTTAGGTAAGGGGCGAATTATTTCATCCATCTGCACCGTGCTTTAGATCGGATAGTGAGAGTTATCCCGAGGCATGCACCTACCCCACGTGAAGCACATATCGAGAGGGTTCGTAGGCAAGATGCTACGAATTTCTTGGGTTCTGGCCAAGACAATCCTGTGAAGGCAGATCAGTGGCTTCGTGATACTCTGTGGATCATGAGGCAGATGAGGTTGAGGTCCGAGGACAAGTTCTCTTGTGTTCTTCCTCTGCTCAAGGAGAACACGAGGGAATGGTGGGAAACAATTGAGATAGAGTGGTATCTTGATCAGCCGACATGGGATGACTTCTTGGATGAGTTTGAGAAAAAGTATGTGGGCGAGACTCACATCGATCGGTTGAGAGATCAGTTTACCCACCTTGTGCAAGATAACCGTACAGCCTTTGAGTACGAGCAGGAGTTCCTACAGCTTAGTAGGTATGCACCCGAGTTGATAGCTACCGAGAAGATGAGGTGCAAGAGGTTTCTGAGAGGTTTGAGGAAAGAGATCCAGACCTATCTAACGGCTAACACACTGTAGGTGTTTTCTGAGTTGACAGCTGGTGCCAAGGGTTTAGAGCAGGTGCAAGGTTTGACGTATGGTTCTGCGGGAGGACAAGGTAATGTCAGTGGGAGGAATCAGTCCTCTCATAGCTCTCAGTCTCAGTCTAGGAGGGACAGAAGTCGTTGGAATCAAGGAAGGGGAGGCTCGAATCAGAGATCGAGGTCTGATCGCAGGTCAGAGTCTACTAGCCGTATGAGGCCTTCATCATTGACCATGTTGAGTCCCGAGAGTTCTCAGGGGAGTGCAGATATGCTAGTTTGTAATCAGTGTGGTCGTAGGCACCGTAGTAAGTGTTGGGGACCGAGCCGAGCTTGTTTTGAGTGTGGATCTCTAGACCATCTTATGAAGGACTGTCTTGCTGCTGCTACCATTGTACCGGTTCAGACACAGAAGACCTCTTATTCGGCTCAGAGGGGTCGAGGGTTCTCTAGGGGAGGTGCGAGTCAGACTACCGGCCATCAGAGTAGGGGCACGTTTCAGTCTACTGCTAGGGCACCAGCGAGGCAGTATACAGTCAGAGCTCTAGAGGAGTGTGAGCCCACCGATGTTATCTCAGGTACTTTCTCTTTGTTCTTTATACCTATAGTTGCATTAGTGGACTCAGGGTCTACGCATTCCTATATCCGTAGTGGGATATCGGAACAGTGGGGTTTATCGGCTGAGGATCTTGAGATAGGGGTTAAAGTGACGAGTCTGTTGGGTTTGGATGTGTTAGTGGATAAGGTGTATTGGAGGTGTCCGATCGAGGTGCAAGGTTCAGTCTTCCTAGCGGATCTTATGGTCTTGCCTTTTCAAGAGTTTGACGCAATCTTAGGTATGGATTGGTTGTTTGAGCACGACGCTAGCTTGGGTTGTAGAGCTAAGAGTTTGAAGTTGAGAGTTTCCAATGGGTCTAAGCTAGTGGTCACGGGAGGAAGGAATCCTTGTATTCCTAACGTTGTTTTAGCTTTGGCGGCACAAAGGTTGATACAACAAGGTTGTGAGGCTTTCTTAGCTCACGTGGTGGATGTGATTGTTGAGGTTCCGGCTTTGGAGAGTCTTCGGACAGTTTGTGAGTTTGCCGATGTGTTTCCAGAGGAGTTATCGGTTTTACCACCAGATCGAGAGCTTGAGTTTCATATGGAGGTGTTGCCAGGCACGGCACCGGTGTTCATCACTCCTTACCGTATGGCACCAACAAAGATGAGAGAGTTAAAGAGTTAGATACAAGAGTTGTTGGAAAAAGGGTTTCATCCGACCGAGTGTTTCACCTTGGGGTGCTCCAGTTCTGTTTGTGAAAAAGAAAGATGGGTCAATGAGGATGTGCATCGACTACCGCCAGCTTAACAAGGTAACGATAAAGAATCGCTACCCTCTTCCTAGGATCGACAATCTGTTTGACCAGTTGAGAGGTGCCCGTGTGTTCTCGAAGATAGACTTGAGGTTTGGTTACTACCAGTTGAAGGTAGTTGAGGAGGATATTCAGAAAACCGTTTTTAGGATACGGTATGGCCATTATGAGTTTTTGGTAATGCCCTTTGGACTTACCAATGCTCCGGCAGCGTTCATGGATCTCATGAACCGGATCTTTCAGCCTTATCTGGATCAGTTTATAGTGGTGTTTATAGATGACATCTTGGTCTACTCTCAGTCTGAAGAAGAGAATGATGAGCATCTTCGGGTGGTGCTTCAGATGTTGAGGGATAGACGCATTTTTGCTAAGTTCAGCAAGTGTGAGTTTTGGCTTTCAGAGGTTGCGTTTTAGGGTCACATCGTGGCAGCCGATGGGATCCGGGTTGATCCTCAAAAGATCCAAGCTATAGTGGAGTGGAAACCGCCTAGAAATGTCTCGGAGGTCCGTAGTTTCCTTGGGCTTGCGGGATATTATAGACGGTTTGTGAAAGTGTTCTCAATATTGGCATCACCGTTGACTAAGTTGTTACGAAAAAGAGTTCCTTTTGTTTGTAATGAGAAGAGACAATAGTGTTTTGATCAGTTAAAGGCTTATCTTACCGCGATACCAGTGTTGACTCAACCGGAGTCAGGAAAGGACTATATTGTTTTTAGTGATGCATCGTTGAATGGTTTTGGGTGTGTTCTTATGCAAGATGGAAAGGTGGTTGCCTATGCTTCACGGAAACTAAAGATGCGTGAACAGAACTACCCTACTCATGATCTAGAGCTTGCCGCAGTTATCTTTGCTTTGAAGATATGGAGGCATTATCTCTATGGGGAGAAATGCTACATCTATACAGATCATAAGAGCCTGAAGTATCTGCTTACTCAAAAGGAGTTGAACTTGAGACAACTACGTTGGATAGAGCTGCTAAAGCACTATGACTGTGTGATCGAGTACCATCCGGGTAAAGCAAATGTGGTGGTAGATGCTTTGAGTATGAAGTCCATGGCGGACTTGAGAGCTATGTTTGCTTGTTTGAGGTTGACAGGTGATGGTGGTCTTTTGGCCGAGCTGCGAGTGGAACCAATGTTGGTACAAGAGATAAAGAGGACCCAAGTTTTGGATAAGGACTTGGTAGCTCAAATAGAGGCAGTTCAGAGGGGTGAGAGTATAGAATTTGAGGTACGAGATGGTGGTTACTTGTACTTTAAGGGACGTTTATGTGTTCCTGTTTTAGATGATCTGAGGGATCGTATCATGAGGGAGGCGCAGCGTACCCCTTATACAGTACATCCGGGAAGCAACAAAATGTACCAAGATCTAAGACCGTTCTATTGGTGGCCTTGTATGAAGTGCTTAGCTTGCCAGCAAGTGAAGGCGGAACATTAGGTTCCTTCGGGTTTGCTTCAGCCAATCTAGATTCCACAATGGAAGTGGGATCGGGTCACCATGGACTTTGTCACGGGGTTACCCTTGACTCAAAGGAAGCATGATACTATATGGGTTGTAGTTGACCAGTTGACCAAGTCAGCTCACTTTTTGCCTGTGCGCATGGACTTCAGTTTGGAAAGATTGGCTCAGTTTTACATCAAGGAGATCATGCGATTGCATGGAGTGTCATCCTCAATCATATCGGATAGGGATCCGCGGTTCACGGCAAGGCTTTGGAAAAAGATCCACAGTGCTTTGGATACCAAGTTACACTTCAGCACAGCTTTTCATCCACAAACCAAGATTTGACTGGTTTGACCTTGGACCTACTTGACCATGGACTTTGACCACCTTTGACCTGTTGACTTTTGACCTTTGACCAGTCAAAGTTTGACTTTGACTTTAGAGTTGACCGTTGACTTTTGACCAGTCAAGTCAAAGTTGACTTTGACCAGTTGACTTTGACTTTGACCAGAGTTGACCTTGACTTTGACAAAAAGTTGACTTTTTCAGAAAACCTTCTCTTTGACCTTTTTCGACGTCTTGAGTCCGAATCCGCTATCTGTTTTGTCAAATTCAAACCCGAAAGATCTATTTTTAATGTTTTTCATCTGAATTGTTCTTGGAGTCTAAAAAGGGGTGTTTTAAGGAATCTAATTCGGAATATTTCTTTCGTTCAGGTGTTAACGTCTCTGAGGCCTCTGGGTTACCCTCTGTTGTTCGTATCGATCGGGCACGTTCTTCGAGGTCATCACGTGGGTAAGCTTTCGTATCATAGTTTTGTTTTAAGTGGTGGCTTAGTCTTAGTTTGTTAAGTAATATAGTTATGTTATATCATAGGTCCTGAATCAGCTAGACCGGAACGCGAGTTGCGTCCACCCCAGAGTTAAAGCTTCAGTTGCTTAAGGTGTGTCTCTTCCTGTGCTACATGTTTCTGTGATTATACTATATTATGATATATTCTGTGTATTTTTGAAACATTATCTGTATACTGCTTGATTTGATATTTTAGACTGTTATCTGTTTATACATGGATCATCATGCATGTCATGTGCATTATGTTTTCAAATCAAGCATATGATTTCTGGAAAAATATTACTCGTAAGAGTTCTGTTTTCTGATTTTACAAATCATATCATGTTCTTTCATTGGAAATATTTTCTGGATTTAAAATCAGTAATGTGAGGGAAACCTCCACTCTGGCGAGGGAAACCTCCACTCTGGCGAGGATAATCCTCCACTCAGTATGTTTTCTGATATCGGGCCCTCTGATTTTCTGTCATGCATCTGTTATCATAGCATCATGCTTCGGTTTTATTTGAACTCAGAAATATTTTTTTTAGAAACTTTTCAGAAATGTAAAAACATGTTTTGTTTGTAATTGTTTGCACTCTAGAGACACACTAAGCTCTTTAGTTTATACCCCTTTAGTCTGCTTTTCAGATTCTCAGACCATTTTAGGCGAACCGGTACTTGGAGCATCTCGCACATTACTCAGATATATTATTATTCAGTATGATCCTGTAATTATTTCAGTTTTAAAATTTTTATCTGTTATGAAACGTTTTATACTTTATGAACTTATTGGATGCATGTTTTTTTTTATCTGTTTTCGGATATTATAAATGTTATTAAGATATTGTTTTAAGCATTTGTATTTGTATAATTGAAATTCCTAATTCGTTTTTCCCAATTTGTCAAAGTAACCCTAATTTTGAAATTATTTAACCTAAAATAATTACTTGAGGGAAAAGTTTTAATAACTTAATTCCTAAGTTTCGATCTAAGAAATTAGGTCGGAATTGAGGGTTACAGAAGGAACTAACAAAAAGTGTTCTCTAAAAACTGTCATTAAAGTTCACTCCCCACAGTTTTATTGGAAGGTAAATGCACTCGAAAATCAATCATTCGATGAAAGTAACATGATTTTTTTAAGGAGGCAGTTTCATATGCATTATATTTCAGCACTGATGAGCACTAAACTAGTAAACTTGCATTGTCAGGTTATGAGAAAGGCAGATTTAGGCCTTGCAGATGCATATATCAATGGAGATTTTTTTGTTGTTGATAAAACTGATGGTCTGCTGAACCTTTTAATGGTAATAACATTGACACAATCATAGCATTGATTAATAACTAATGGTATTTACTTTCATAAGATTTTCCTTGTCAACTGCAGATTTTTATTGCAAACAGAGATTTGATTTCTTCCAACTCAAAACTGAGTAAGAAAAGGTATACTCTCAGTATCTGCATATTCCTCACCTAAGTCCCAGTTTAGATACTACATCTAATTCCATATGTTCAGGGGTTGGTGGACACCGTTGTTGTTTACCGCCGGTTTAGCATCAGCAAAGTATTTCTTCAAGCATGTCTTAAGGAAAAATACTATTACACAAGCTCGTAGGAACATTTCTTGCCATTATGACCTGGTATGAGCCTGTGACATGTAAAATCTATTGCCATGGAAGATTTTAAGAAATACCAAATGCTTATAAATCATTTTGTGAATTGTGTTCTTAGAGTAATGAACTTTTTGCACTCTTCATGGATGAAACAATGCAATACTCTTGTCCAGTGTTTAAGGTAAGACTCACTGTAAATACCTGACATTTTATGTGATAAAACAAGAATGTTGGTAAGTTTTTTATTTTTTACAGACAGAGGATGAGGATTTGAAAGATGCACAGCTGAGAAAAATCTCCATTCTTATTGAAAAAGTAAGTCCTTACAGTATTCATATTTTCTATCCATACCATAATCCTTTATCAAAATTTCCTGGCTAGAATTGATAGCAAGCATGAAATTCTTGAGATTGGATGTAGATGGGGAAGCTTAGCAATCGAAGTTGTCAAACGAACCGGATGCAAATATACCGGAATTACCTTATCTGAGGAGCAACTCAAATATGCAGAAATGAGAGTGAAGGAAGCAGGACTTCAGGTATCTCTGTATTTTCAAGAACTAACCTTGAAACTTAACTTTCATGGATTCAAATTCAGAGTTTTTTTTAACTTTGCTGCCAGGAAAATATAAGGTTACAACTCTGTGACTATCGACAACTGCCTGGCGCCTATAAGTATGACAGAATAATATCTTGGTAAGTTCTTTAATCACCAAATTTACCCCATTAAATACAAAAACAAAGATCATAATTCTTTACTGTCATTTTCAGTGAGATGATAGAAGCTGTTGGCCATGAATACATGGAGGACTTCTTCGGTTGCTGCGAATCATTGTTGGCAGAAGATGGACATTTTGTTTTACAGGTAACTGCAGTTTGAAGAATATTTCAGTATCTAGCCATGGCCATGATAATTACTAGTACATTTGTGTCAGGGTTCAAATAATTTAGCCGTTATTTTATCTTTGTTGCTTGTTGGTTTTGCTGGTGGTTGGTTATCCAGCTGGCAATTGTTATTTGGTTACTCAAAGTGTTGTCGTTTTGACTATTAAGAATGAGGATATAAAGAATGTATGGAGAGTCTGTAAAAGCATGAAAAATATGGAATGAAATCTGGTTTTCTTCTCTCTTTCTTCTGTTCCTTCCCTCGACCCTTTTCTTCTCTTATCTCTATCTTTTCTATCTCCTTCCTCATTATAATTCTTCTTATCTAGTTTGTGTTCTTACAATTTGCTTTTGTCTAATACCTGGAGTGGTTCATGTTACTGCAGTTTACATCAATGCCCGAAGAACGCTACGATGAACACAGGCGAAGTTCCGATTTTCTCAAGGAATACATCTTCCCCGGTTTATGTTCACCTTCTCTGACAAGGATAACAACGGCCTTGAATGCAGCATCTAGACTCTGGTATAATGCATTTTCCCCTTAGTAAACTTTTATTAATATATATTTTGTTATGGAAAAAATTAAAGGAGTTTTATAATTGTAGTGTGGAGCATGTGGAAAACATAGGGATTCATTACTACCAAGTAGTTAGATATTGGAGAAAGAATTTCTTGGAGAACCAGAGGTATGCCATTATATATATATATCGAACACATATTCGTATCTAACACTTGCACACATGAATCAGACATAAACTAGTGTAAACATTACATTTTAGAACCTTTGATGAATCTTTCCATTTTACTGTTATTCTTAGCAAAATCCTTGCCTTGGGATTCGACGAGAAGTTCATTCGAACATGGATATATTATTTTGATTATGGTGCTGCTGGTTTCAAGACTAGGACTCTTGGGAATTACCAGGTGAGTTTCAACTTTCAAGTAACTGAATAACTGTAGTCTGTACTATTGGCTATCCATACTTATTTTCTTTCTAAAATACTCGTATCCGACACATATTCAACGTGTATTTTCTACCTAGACCTATATGAATATCTTCTAATGTTGCTAATCTTCCATTTGTAGGTTGTATTTTCTCGGCCTGGGAATGTATCTGCACTTGACAATCCATTCAAAGCCTTCCCTTCTGCAGTTTAATTAGTCGGACCATAACCATGGTTTAAGTCTGTGGAATCGGATGCTACAAGTTTAGTTTCAGTAATACGTATGATAAAATACATCCAGGGTGGATATATGTAATAAATCTGTCTAAGGGTCGGATTATCTGTCCAAAGCTGATGACCCGAAATTAGAAGGATTTGAACCGTCTTCGATTTCAGGTTTTAGGAGTTTGGTTATGCTTGTTTTTCATTCCATGAACTTAGAAATGCAGCAATATGAATATCTATTAAGGCAATGCAATCTCATTCGTAATGCTTTTATGCTTAGAGTTAGTACCAAGTGTTTTTATCCATTGGTATTATTGAAGATCGGTACTATGGTGCAAATCTTCTCCTCCCTAATTGTGTCTTCATTGATGCTCCCGACTTTAAATTAATGGTTTAAAGTTTAAGATTCAAGGTTAAAGGTTGTGTTTAAGATTTAGAAAATTAAGGGTAACATATATTTTTTAGATTGTAAGGTTTAGGATTGCAATGTCTCGATCCCGATCCGAATTTAAAGTATCGCATTCGGATCACCCAAAACCGACTTGTCAAAATTTCTTTTAAAACACATGTTTCTGAGATCTCAAACATCTCATATTTGTGAGGGTAAAATAGAATAAAAAATAAAAGAGTTTACAAAATAGGAGGTACATTTTAAATGCATCGACTGATCAAAATAAAATTCAAAATAAATTTACAAACTCGATTTGTGGTAAGGTCCTATGAATACAAAAGTCTAATCTAGAATATCAAGTAATGTACTCCTATTCAGCTTCGGTTCTCCCCGATGTATTCCTCCAAAAGTAACCTGTCAATCTATGCACGAAAACACTATAATTTCGCATGCTGAACTAACAAAGTTCAGTGGTATATTTCTACTCTATTGTAATTCATGAATATCATGAAACAAACATGCATGATAATATTCAAGAGTGCACAGTAATGTTTCCAAACTAAGGATTATTGTCACGACCCAAGTTTCGGGACTCGGAGTCGGGTTAACCGAGGTTTGGACCTCGTGTGTCTTGTTGGGCTTGGTGTTAGTTGGGTTTTGGTTGGGTTGAGAAGAGGAGGCCTTGGAGCTTTTTGGTAATTGGCTAAAAAAATGATAAATGGGTCTTGGGGCATTCAATTTCTACATGTTGCAGAGATTATGAGATCAGCCCCTTAAATCCTCTTTTCTTCATCCTTTTGTCATTTCAAGAAACCATCAAAGTCAAGGTTTTTAAGGTTTAGCTTGTAGAATCTCGTTTTAAGGAATAAGAAACTTTTGTTTAGCTCCAAGAGATCTTTCTTTCAAGGTAAGTTTGGTTAAAAAGGGTGGAAGTAAGGTTTTTAGTGGGGGTTTTGTGGAAAAACATGTTTTTAGTCCGAATCTGAATCCAAAAATAATGTCCGAGTCCTAATAGGAGGTGGATCGGATATGAATATTGCTATGATCCGATTCGAATTCATATCCGATATGAATCCGATCCATATATAAACCCGAATGAAAATATTTAAAATTTTATATATTTAAAAAGTTTGAGTTCTTACTTTAATTTCTTTTATATTGGATTATAATATTTGTTGAGATTTGTTTGTGCTATAAATTTAAAATATTTCTTTGATAAAACATATATCTTTTTATTTAAAGATATTTATTTGAGTTGTTACTCTAAAAATTAATTGGATTTGGACTTTTAGATTTGGATTTTGGATATTTTATTGGATTAGATTTGGATTTATGTAGATGGATTTGGATTCGGACTTGGATTTTTTTGAAAGTCCGATTATTAATTAGATTAGACTTAGACTTTATAAAGTCTGATCCAAATCCGATCCATTATCATCCCTACACACAACTTAAAGTACACATCCCCTTAAGTTCCCATGCACTGGCTTTAAGACATCCGAATTCCTTTTCTAAGATATACAAGCAACACATGCTCCCCCGAACAATCTATACATCCTTCCAATAGATATGAAGCACCTAATTGTACCATTACTAATGCCCAAAGCATATCTCTAATAATTGAGGTTTAATATCTTAAAACTATTAGCTTATTCATATGATTCTTGTTAGATTATTTTACTAGTCAAATCCTCTTAAATATGTTGGTGTCCCTTTAGCACACAATAAGGATCCTAATTATCATATACTATTACCTGATCCACAAAGGATTCTTAAAAAAACATAATACAAACAAGTTATTAGCCATATATATTGTGGTATTAAACTCGGATTATCAATTTTATAATTCATTTTATGTCTTTAGAGACTCATTGGACCCTTTACCTTGAATTATAGAACCTCCAAACGTTAACTCGAAATTATTGGCAGATTGTTCTACATTTTTTATTTGAAATCATTAATTAATCTAATATACGAATTGATAAAAAAAATTAAATATGAATGGTGACTCAAATATAATCTTAACTATAATTAAGTGATCCAAATGTATCCTTTAATAATTAGATGACCTAAATTTAACTTTATCCATAATTGAGTAACTCAAACATAACTTGTAATATTTAAGTGATTCAAATATAATTTTGTTTATAATAATCTTTATTATAGTTTACCCTTACATGTTTTAGGGAAGGGCTTGGAATCACATATCTAATCAATTGAATGCATTACTCGAGAATAAATAAAAAATAAAGAATTTGAAACTTAATTCAATTAAAATATGTAATTATTTTTTAAAAAATAAATTATGTTGAGTTGATCGATCTTGATAGTTGGCCAAGAGGGGGTGAATTAACAATTAAAATTTTAGGTGGAAGATTTTCGGTAAAAAATGAAAAATTGAAGAACAAGAGATTTATAGTGGTTCAAGCTTCGAACAAGCTCTACATCCACTACCTTAGCTCCCACTAAGAATTTTGAAACCAATTCACTAAAAATTCAACCTTTTTCTAGGTTCAAGGGATAACCTTTTACAATCAAGCTCAATTATAAAGAATAAAATTGAAGTACAAGAGATGAGAGTCAAGATATTCAATGAAAGTGTTTGGGAGTTGGATTTGGTTGCTTGGATGTTGCTTGAGGTCAATAGTTCTTAATGCAGCTTAAATTGCTTCATTTTATACCTCCTCATTGATTTCTAACCGTTGTGGTTGTTGGGACTTGAAATAAAGACGTTAGGACCTCATCTTCCCACCATAAATGCACTTCTGCAGACACCGGTATCGAAACACGAAGAACCTGTTTCGAAACAGCCTATAAAAAGAAAGAGACGTTGTGCATTTAACAGGGGGTGTATCGAACCATGTTTCGACACCATTACTACACTATAATGGGTGGTATCGAACCATGTTTCGGAACAGGCTAACCACCATTTAAAGTTTTAACTGCCACCAACGGTCGACTCATTAAATGCTAAAAGAGCCATTGGATATTAAAGGGGTATCGATATTGGTATCGATACCATGAGTCATAATTTTAAAAGATTTTAAAATAATTAAAACATTCGAAGTGGTTCGATACTTGGTTCGAAACATGCATTGGCAGTAAGGTATTGGTATCGAACCATGTTTCGATACCTGTTCTTAGTTTCAAGAACAATGCTTTAAAAATCCAGGTCGGTATCGATACCGGTTCAAAAGGTATTGATACTCTCGTATAAAAACACTTAGAAAATTTATTTCAAAGTTCTTGGTTTGACTTGAAATCAAAGTTTGACTCAGGGACTTAAAAATTTATTACAAAATAATCCTTATACATAATTGTTATATCAAAATCAATTTTGGTTTTACAAATTACTCAAATAATGTTGTTTTGAAATGATTTTGTTGGACCAGTATCTTTCATAAATTATTTGTTCATTTAAAGAAAAAGCTATCAAATCCATTGATTAACCAATAGACTTGTTAACAGAGACAGAGTTAGGATTTAATATTATGAGGGATAAATGTCTATTAAATCTTTAAATTTAAAAATTAAGAGAGATAAAAATTCTTATTAGTTAACATTTAAACAATTATACTAAAAAAATTGGGAGGGGCAATAACCCTCCCACGTTATGAACAGCTCCGTCCTTGGTTGTTGAAGTGATTTATAATCGAGTAGTTTTTTTTTATTTGAAGTCAATCTATAGTAATATAGATTTTTTATTATTATTATTTTTATTAATCTTGATTGATTCACGTCGTACATCTAATTTTAGTGGATAAGTCATTCGATAAAGACTTTTTTACATACACAACTCTCGAACTCGAGATATGTTTAAACAGAATCAAACTGCTTATCATTTTAACTAAACCTTAATAAAAAAAATAATATCCCATATTTTTTATACATTATATTTCACAAGTTATCTTTTTAACAACAATATTTAGGGAAAGTATTTAATAAATTAAGACTTTTTCGATAATAACAATTAAATTTTATTAAAAATTATAAAAATATCATAAATTTAACACATTTAGATTATTCTTATTGTTCTCTCTTAACCCTAGTCGCTCTCTTCTTTCTTGAAAATTCTTTCGTTCCTAATCGTTTTTCATTTTGATTTATCCCTTTGATCGGTAGTCGATAATCAATCCTAGTATTGGTTGTCGACCACCAGATCTATAAATCTATTATTTTTATTTTCAATTTTAATAAAAATCTTTGTTTTTATAGCACGCTCTTTCTGTTTTTCTGATACGTTTTCTTCTGTCTTTGTGACATATTTTTGTTTTGTGGTTTGATTCATTTGCTCCTGTGGCACGTTTCAGCATACTCTAGTGATCGATTGTTGTTTGACGATGGTTTGATTTATCTGCTCTTGTGGTTTGATTCAATCGACGTTAGTTTTTTATTTATGTTTTTTGTCGTTAGTCTTTTAAAAAGTTATATCCTCACTCAGTTGATGGTTGTTTGTAGATGAAATCAGGGTAGCGATACTTTTTACACGACAGTTTGGATTGTCAACAACTCCTTCTTCCTTCTTTATTCTTTATGTGTCTCGTTTGGACAGAGACAATGAGATTTAAGAAGCTTCTGAATTTTATTGGTATGCTTAATTCCATAAGAATTTTATTTTCTTTGTTTTTTAGTTGTAAAATATTTGGATTGTTCAATCCAATTTTTTACTTCTGAAAGACGATGTAATTATATTTTTTATGAATTTAATAAAAATTCAGTAACATTTGTCAAAAAATATAATGAGATTAATCTATTAAAATTCGTATAAAAATTTAAAGGTACAAAAATAAAAAAAAATACTTCTATAAAAATTAACCCTATAAAACTTTTATTTATTAGAAAATAAAGTTCAGTTACTTGTATGTATAGTCGTATATATTAATAACCTATGATTTGATTGAGATTATCTAAATGTTTAATAATTTATTAATATTTTTATTTAATAATTAAAATAGCATTATCTCATAATTTAGGTACTAAAAGCAAAAGGGTAAACTATATAAATAGTCCCTTGACTATATCTGAATTATCTTTTACATTCCTTGACTATCAAATGTTATAAATTGACTCATTGACTAGCTTTTTTGATATAAAGTAGTCTTGTGTCATTAAAAGTTTGACGAAAAATTAATATAGACGTTAACATGGTGGCTTAGATAACTAAGTGGCATCCCCAATTTCTATAATCTAAGTCAGCATGTTAATGTCCACATCAATTTTTCGTCAAATCTTTAACGGCACAGGATTACTTTGTATCAAAAAATTAATCAATGAACTAATTTATAATATTTGATAGTCAAAGAATGTAAAAGATAATTGAGGTATAATTAAGAGATCATTTATGTAGTTTACCCAAAGCAAAATCAAATACGTGTGCCTGCGACAACTCGTCGTGACATTCTGCAATGGACACGTGCCAATACCGCGGCTGTGTCTCTGGCGGACATGAAGGATTTCCATTTATTTTATTTATATATTATAATAAATACGTTACAACAAATGTCATGTGTATTATTTGTTGACCAATTAATTAATGTTGGCAGGTGTCTGATACAATTATTTTCAAGTGGTCCACCGAATAGCACCAGAACCTATATTTCTCATCCAATCTTATTATATCATCATTATTTAGTAAATCATATACTATTTATATGGGTTTTTAATTTTAACTAAATATTTGCATTTTTAATAAAATTTTAATTGGTTTTAGAATCTAAAATTTAACTGAAAATTAGATTGTTAATTCTTTTAAATAATTTTTAATAAATAGTTATCCTAGAACTCATTAATAAATAATACAGTATCAATAAAGATTAGTCTAACTAATAAATAATTTAATATTGTTTAATTATGTCTCGGATTTGAGATTTTGTTTGTGTACAAAAAACATTACTAAGAGACTTATCCACCAAAATCAAGTATACGTCACGGGCTAAGATTCGAGAGGACAACAATCAAATCAATGATAAAATAAACAAATAATTATTAGTTGATCTAATAGGATGAGAAGTTTTTTTTTTTTTGAATCAGCTATGTTGGGTACAAGTAGTAAGGGTGATAATGAGCCTGATTGACTCGCAAGTTACTCGGGCTTGGTTTGGTCAAAGCTCGACTCGGGTTCTGCTCGAAAAGCTCATAAACATGTTCGGAATAATTATATATATATATATATGTTACATATACACTAAAAGTAATCTCTTTAGCAAAAGAAAAGTGATAAAATAAAATAGGAGATATCAACTAAAAATAAATTAACTTAAAATAAATTGGACATTTTTCCCTTTCTCAATATTGAATTTCGTTTCAGTGTTGGTTGTGAAAAGAGTTTTTAACGAGGTTCTATCTTTTATAGAAAAATATAACAAAATTGTCTATTTTGAGTCGAGTCGAGCCGAGCCCGACGAGCTTCGAGCCTAAGTCAAACCCAATAATATTGTTTTCGAGCTGAGCCCGAGTCTAAAATTTCGTGCTCGCCGAGCACAATAACACTATTTTCGAGCCGAGCTCGAGCATAGACAAACCTAGCCTGGCCAAGCTTGACTCGTTATCACCCCTAACAAGTAGTATCTATTCCAGAATATACTCTCAACCATTAAACATGGACCCTTTAATTGTTGTGAATACTGATGCTCGAACATTTGATCTCCAAGAACAATAATCGTTCCATTAACCACTGAGGCAAGATAATTCATATAAAAATTAATTTTTTAAACAACATTAAATATTTAAATTATGATATTATGAATGAAATAAATTTAATTGAAATATACTTTTTAAAATATTTGATCCGATCTAATCTATCAAATCCATTCTCATTGTTTATATTAAAAAATCAAACTTAAATACATAATTGAAAAAAAAAGTTTTTTATAAAAAATTTTACCTTCAAACTAAATTGAAGTCCTAAAATGTATATTTACCTAAATTATTTAAATAAATTTTAATTTTCAAACAAAAACATTAAGTATAAAAAATAAGAATAAAAAAGCAGGTGAAAAGAAAAGGCAAAGTCAAAGGGGGCAAAGCTTTCAGCTTTTCAAAAGCCATAAAATCCTAACCAATGAGACTTTCAATTGCATCATCTTCAATTTAATCTTTCTCTTCTTTCCATTCCCTCTTTACTAGGGTTTCCTTCTACTCTCGCTTTTCTACAGCAATCAAATCTCTCTTCTCAAATTCACCTGGTTTTAGCATCTTTGGTAAGTTAGTTTAATTATTAGATTTTTTTTTGGTAAATTAGTTAGAGTTTCCTTAAAAAAGATTTAACTTTTAAGTGACTGTTATGGGTATTCAGTGTTTTGTACTGTTTTGTATTCTGATGGTTGGTTCTGAGATTCATTGTGAGTGTGTTCTGTTTGGCTGGTGAGAAAATTAGAGAAATGCTGGGTTTTTATTTTAATTGTTAAGCATTTATTAGCTCTTTGTTCTGGAATATCTGCCTTGAATTACTTTGAATTTAGTGATTGGCTTAAATTGCTTGCAATTAGGTGTTTTCTTGGCAAGGATCACAGAATCATTTTGTTTGTTGTTATGAACTGATGATAATTGTTGGGAATTGGAATATTAATACTATTTTTTTGTTCTATGGATGTTTTAGATTGGTCACTGTAAATCAATGGAACACTTTTTTTTTTTTTTTTAATTTGCTGTGTTCTTAATTGGGATCTGGGTTTTGAGTTGAGGTCTATTTTGTTATTTGTTTGTTCTGGAAAATATGGGGAACACCTAGTTGGTTGATAAGAATTGTACAAAATTGCATCTACTGTGTATACCTTGGTCATATGCAATCATTTTGCAACTAATTGATCTAACACAGTAACTGAATGTTTGGTTAGAAATTACTAGCCTCCAGCGGATTATAAAGTTTCCGATAACTAGAATTTTCTTCCCAATCTGATATCTGTTTGTTTATCTGTTCATGTCTTTTGACAGCTGATAGCAACTTAAAATTCTGTTTCAAATGTTGATTGGTTTCCCCTTGTGTTTGTGTGTCTGTCTGAAATTAGGCCTCATTCTAAGTTAATGTGCTCTCATTTCACTTTTTTTGTTCTTTGCAGAATCTGTTTGTCGGATATTTTGGTAAACAATGATGTGTTAAAGTCAGTGAGATATATGTTAGTGAGAATGAGATAGTCAGAAGTAGATTATTCCTGCATAACTGTAATGTACGTTTAGGAGTGTGGGTTTAGAAGTGGTGTATTTATTGAGTAAACCAATGGAAGCTACAAGGTCTTGGTTCAACAAGCTGAAATCAAAAGACAAGATAAGGTCTTCGAAGAATAAAGGTGCGGACAACGCAAAGGAGGGATCTAAACCACCAACAAGTGAAGAAGCACCATCAAATGTCACCCAACAGCGAGTAGCAGCTGCAAAGCAGTATATCGAAGACCATTACAAGAAGCAGATGAAAAGCCTGCAGGAAAGAAAGGAGCGGTATGATTTAAGTTCTTCCTTGGGCATTTATAAATGTAATAGTTACTTCTATGCTCGCATATAAGTTCTTGTTCAGAAAAATTATGGGAAAAAAAACTTAATGCTGTCATTTTATTCCATGTAATCTGCAAAAGTGTTACATGATAAAGTGTATTTTGTGATCGGAGGAATGCTGAGAACGTTATGATAGTTTTATTTTGAATAATAGGGATAATGGCTTTGGTTAATTATGATTTTCTGCAGACGTGATATTCTAGAAAAGAAGTTGGCTGACGCTGAAGTCTCTGAAGAAGAACAAAATAACTTACTAAAGTATTTGGAGAAGAAAGAGACGGAATACATGCGTATTCAGAGGCATAAGATGGGGGCTGACGATTTCGAGCCCTTGACCATGATCGGCAAGGGTGCATTTGGAGAGGTAATTATGCTTCTATCACAAGTAACAGAGAACATACAAAAGCATTAGAGTATTATTTTCGAGCACTAGAACGAAACCCGTTCTTACCCCAAGCTTTTAAGAATATGGTTGTGATCTATCATTACGTGCGACTATCTCCACTATAGAAATAAAAAAAAGGAAAGAAAGAGCAAATACGCTAGTAAAGAAGATGGGGATCCCTAGGAGAGCCGCCGACTCCAACTACCGTCCATGTACGATCCATACTAGATCTGACCAATCGCCCATCCTACCTCTTCTACGTTCTTGACAGCCCATCTTTGTCTCAGTAGAGTCTTTCAGTGGCATGTTTCAGTCCTCTTCCCCATTACTTAGAAAAAGTGAGCCACCGGTTCAGGTACAAGATACTATCATTACCGCCGGCGGGGGAGCAAGGCAAAATAGAAAAACTCACATTGGGTTTAGGGATAATCAGGCTCGAACTGATGACTTCCACCACGTCAAGGTGACACTCTACCGCTGAGTTATATCCCTTCCCTGCCCCCATCAAGAAATAGAAATGACTAATCCTAAGTCAAAGGATCGAGAAACTCAACAACGCCACTATTCTTGAACAACTTGGAGCTAGGCTTTCCTTTCGCACTAGATCTTGCTTTAATCTACTTGCTGATATTAAGAAAAATTGATGAGCTATGACTACCACTAGATCACTATGCTAAAATCTTACATTTGAACTTTCTTCCTTTCATTAGAACCTTTTTCCTGAGACAATGCATCTAGGGAACTTCTAGAAAGACAGCATTCTCTTATTACTGCTTTAGTTGCATGATTCTGTTGTTACTAATGCTTCTGTACATATTGATCATACTTTTACCTCTCGTCTATGATGAACCTTTTTTTAGCTTATCTTAAATTCTTGAAAATTTTGTTCTGTTTCGCTGTAATTAATTTTAACACAACTTTTCTCATTTCAGGTTAGAGTTTGTAGGGAGAAGGCGACTGGTCATGTTTATGCTATGAAGAAGCTCAAGAAGTCAGAGATGCTTCGTAGAGGCCAGGTACAGAATTTTGAATCAGCTATGTAGTTTCCTTAATTTGTTTTATGCCATGACGCTAACTTGTTAGCTTGCATGTCTGATGTTCAGGTTGAACATGTGAAAGCTGAGAGAAATCTACTTGCTGAGGTTGATAGTAATTGCATTGTTAAACTCTATTGCTCCTTTCAAGATGAAGAGTACCTATATCTCATTATGGAATATTTACCTGGGGGAGATATGATGACTTTACTAATGCGGAAGGATATACTAACTGAAGATGAGGCCAGGTTTTATGTTGGGGAAACTGTCTTGGCGATTGAATCAATCCACAAACATAATTATATTCATAGGTGAGTCAGAATGACATTAAACCTTTGCACACTTTTATATAATGATCTTCTTGAGTTTGGACCAAGTGGTGAACCCATCCTATGCCACATGTTGCAGAGATATCAAGCCTGACAACCTACTACTCGATAGAAATGGTCATATGAAATTATCAGATTTTGGATTATGTAAACCTTTAGATTGCAGTAATCTTCAGGAAAAGGATTTTACTATGGCAAAGAATCTCAGTGGGGCTCTTCAAAGCGATGGACGACCAGCAGCACCGAAACGCACGCAACAAGAGCAGTTGCAGCACTGGCAGAGGAACAGAAGGATGCTTGTAAGTACTTGACTACCACATAACTAATGCAACATTAAGTATTGCTATTTTACTTCTGGATTATTGGGTTTACAAAGCAAGACAGTTTGACTTTATTTCTCTAATACTCCATAGTTCAGGCTTTGTTTGATTTTGCCGAAGTTCTCAAGGCTTAGATTTTACTGCAGTTACTTACCTTAGATATTCTAGAAAAAACAAAAGCCTTGCCTCTTTATTCTGCTGAGTTCATAAAAGGAAAGATTTCTTTTGCTTTCATGGAAATTGCATACGAATGCTGCTTGAACATTTTAATGTTGTGATACTTCAGGCTTATTCTACAGTTGGTACACCTGACTATATTGCTCCTGAGGTTTTGCTGAAGAAAGGATACGGAATGGAATGTGATTGGTTTGTATATTAAACATGATATTTTTTTATTTATTTTTGTTGGATATGGTTTTAATGGGGTTTTTTTCTTTTGGATATTTTCCTAGGTGGTCTCTTGGTGCTATCATGTATGAAATGCTTGTTGGATATCCACCCTTTTATTCAGATGAACCAATGTCAACCTGTCGGAAGGTATGCTTTAACAGTAAAGTTATTGTACTGTCATCGTTGTTATTATAATTTTGTCCATCTTTACATCCAAGCATTTATTTATTTGAATGATTAACTTCCATTTAATGACCCTTTATTGCACTTCTTACCTTCTTTCAACATTTCTCAGATAGTAAATTGGAGAACACATTTAAAATTTCCCGAAGAAGCAAAACTATCATCTGAAGCAAAAGATCTTATCAGTAAACTTTTATGTAATGTTGAGCAGAGGCTTGGAACAAAAGGCGCCTATGAAATTAAGGTGTTGTTTCTGTTCTTGGTCTTGTTATTGTTCTCGTTATTGATCTCGTTCTTGGAGTATGTAATGTTGAGCAGAAAAGGCTTAGCACAAAAGCCGTGAAATTAAGGTGTCGTGTGGTGTCTCTTGTTCTAGATTCATTGATGTTTTAAAAATTGAATGCAAATTACTGTATTAACTGGCTTTATCTGTTTTTCCCAGAGTCACCCATGGTTTAAAGGTATTGAATGGGATAAGTTGTATCAAATGAAAGCTGCATTTATTCCTGAAGTCAATGATGAGTTGGACACGCAAAATTTTGAGAAGTTTGAAGAGGTGGATTAGGGTTATGATGATTATAAATTTGCAAAATCGTCTTCTTAGGCATGCATATTCTTATTGCTTTCCTTTCTTTGATGCACCAGGTTGACAGCCAAATACCATCTGCAGCAAAATCCGGTCCATGGAGAAAGGTTAGGACAATTTCATGTATTTTTCAACTAAAATATCGTGAACCAAGAACTCGAGTTATCAGTATCATAGATAATTTTTTATAATATTGTAAATTCTTGCTGCGACCATTAGCATGAAGAAGTGACTGTTTCTTATCCAAGTTAGATATTTTTCTTTACAGTAGTTTTTGAAATTAAATGGCATCATTATTTTAGGGTGGCAGTTTCTTTCTGTTCTTTTGTTGCACCTATACCTATGTTTCATCAAATGAATTCTTTGAAAATTTCCTTTTTCCTTAAATACCAGAACCAATTTGATGTCGAAATTTATATGTAGTGTTTTCTACCATTAGCTTTAACATGTGTTATACTCCATTATGCTTCTTAAACTATTAAAATTAACTTTCTAAAGAAAACAGATATAGTCTTTAATATACTTAACCTTTTATGGTTTATTTATTTGTTTTTCCCTTTGATGCAGATGCTTTCATCCAAAGATGTAAACTTCGTGGGTTACACATACAAGAACTTTGAAATTGTAAATGATAACCAGTTACCTGGCATCGGTATTTGTCTTCGTCCCTCGGTTTTTTTCATTTGCTACTTCTGCTTTCCATACACGAAGTTTATCTAATTACTCAAATATGTTATGCGTCTTTTTGACGATCATTGATACTTGTTTTATTCAATCAATATCTCGATTCTCGTCTCCTTCTCTGTCTACTTATTTTGACCGCAGGTTTATCCTCTGCAAATTCCTAACCTGGCAAACATCTTTGTATTTGACCATTTTTTTACTTGTTCCTCCGTGCAGCTGAATTAAAGAAAAAGAGCTCGAAACCCAAACGACCCTCCATCAAATCCCTTTTCGGTAAGATATTATCACACTATGTGCTTTTGGCCGGTGAGCTCCGATTGTTGTTCAACAGTTTTGGCAGCACAGATTAGTTGTTTATTCCATCACATTGCAAATACTAAATGCTCTCAATCAAGCAAAGGTTCGGTCGTCTTAACTTTGGGCAACGTTTTGCAGAGGATGAATCAGCTGAAGCTGCCAGTCAACCTGTTCAAGGGAGCTTCATAAACCTCTTGCCTGCGCAAAAGGAAGCCCCCGAGAATCGTTTGAGAAAGTGAACGTCTCAATATCCTCATGATATCAGGCAGTTCTCCGGTGAACAGCCTTTTCGCCCCATCTTTATGTTTCAAGGTTTCAGTGGCAAAGGCCTCCCAAAACAGGAAGTTGTCTGAAATATGGGATTTGTCTCCAGCTTGAGCCAGTTAGGAGATTGTTTTCTTGTTTTTGTAAAACGGTAAATATTCTTTTATATTTGTTGTGTATTTCCTCTCTCCCCATTATGTCAATTGTCAAAGCCGAAAGAATTTCCTGGTCAAGAAAACTCGCCCGGCCGATATACAGAAAAGTCGACATCGAAATTCTTATAATTTTATAAGAATTTTAACTGCGTCTTTTTTAACTTTATTTTAAGACGTCTCACATAAAAAAACTATTGTTATTTCATATTGCATGTAATTATTAGTAACTTGTTCTTAGGTATAGACGTTCTTTACCATGTGCACTTGTGCTATGTGTATTCGTATTATATTCGTATATTATACAATTCATAATCATAGTTTAAACATTTTTATATTAATTTTAAGATCTAAAATCATGGGTACATATTTTACTTTGCCACCATATTAATAAGTTTATATATTACCTTTTGATGTTATGTAGCATTTAATCACTTTTTAGCTATTGAATTTGTTATATTTTTTTAACATTTTTACAGTATATTTGTTAATCACATAGTATCGTATTATCAAAGAAAAGCTAAAATATAAAAAAAAAAATGTTTAGGGATTAATGTGAAAAATCAAAGATCCAATTTTTAAAATATTGTCAAATTCAAATACTAAAATTTGCTTTATCCCAAATTAAAATCCTCTTAGCCATGTAGTAATAAACTTTTCAACATCATTCATGAAGCATTCTATATGTCTATCTATTTATCTCTATATATTATGTGTATTCGATATTGATATCGAACATGGATGCTTTAGGAATAACGAAGAGTTTGAATAACCACTCGGGTAAAACCAAAGGCATCAACTGTTATTACCCTACACACTCCACTTCCCTTCACTTTTGAATCCCAAGTTAGGTTGCTTACTCATTAATGGCTACCAAAATGATGATAAAAGGATACCTAAACATCTCTTTTCTCACTTTAAACTAAAGTAAGCAGATAATAATAATGTTCAAAAGAAAGAAAGCAACTTAGAAGCAATGATTAACAACAAACCCCATGTTAAATTGTTAATCATTAGCAACATCCATTTTTTCTTACAGTTATTACAAACTTTAGCTCGGTCGGAGTCGGAGTCCTTGATTCGAATCAAGAGAGGTGTAGTTTCAAGTGACAAAGCCTTAAAAGGATCAGTAGATATTCAAAGAGAGCAATACTTTCAGTGTAAGCAGATGACACAGAAAGCTAGAATGTCTTTGTTATGATATATAGTATTGTTTAGGCATTCTTGTTTGCTTCTGATGAAATAAAAGAAACACCAAGTGTTGTTATTACAGCTAGAATTAATAGTAGGAACTCGGAAATATATGAACAATTTTCATGAGGTGATGAAGATGATATCATTTCACTCTAGAGGCATGACAATGCAAGAATACCTGACGAAAGGTGCGCATAAGGAAGGAGTTCGATGAGTTTTTTCCAGAGGAGAAATTTCTTCGGCGGAGATCGTTGAAGTTGTGGATGGAAACAAAGCAAGGACAGATGTACAGAGTAAACTGTTTGAAAATACCGGTTATGGTGTTGAGATCTCCTTCGTAACAAGCAAATCCTTGCTACTAGATGTGCATGCCATTTATTTCCTTCTCCCGCTTCCGATTGTCAGGAAGTCAAAGCTGCGGAGGGCATCAATGCGACTACCTTTTGTGGCTGCAGCACGAGTAAAAGATGATGATTTGGTTTCAAATCCAGGTTGGACTCTCTGAGAGGTTGACAGGCGACTGCTGCTCGAGACCAATCTGTTAGACCGGTTTTCACTAGGCTCACCAGAGGAGCCAGGTCGGCTGCCTGAAACAACAGGCCTCTTTGAAGTACTACCATTTCTCGAAGATGACTGAGCCCGATCAGAATCAGGTTGCTGAAGGAGAGAAAAAGTTCAAAAGAAAAATCATAAGAAAACTTGCAAACTCACACTCATCGGAAAAAAATAGATGAAATCCATAAAAAATGCAGACGCAGGATCACTCACCACATCCTTGGATGATGGCACATCATCTGAAGATCTGTATCGAGACTGATCACCAAGACCAGATCCATTCCGTCTTGCAAATGCTTCAACAGCACCAGAGAACCTTTCACGAATCTCTTGGCCAACTGGAGCAAATAAAAAAATGTGCTAAAACCGTAAGTTGGTTAACTTAAGTAAATCAAGGTCAGAACATGGTCAAGTTTAGGTATCTTAAATACAATAGTTAAATTTTCTTATATCCTCAAACCAAGTTGTGAAAAGGAACAGACCTGAAGGCCTTTCGGTTCTTTCAGCAGATACCCCTGGGGGATTTAAACCAGGTTTTGGGCTTGGCTGTTCAAGAATAAAACGAAAATATAGTATAAGCATCTTTAACGAATAAACAAAATCAAATATTTCCAAGAAAATCAAGTACATCAAGTTAAAGATCACTGACCCGTGCTCTAGAGCTAGAGCCAGCCTGCGGATATCTCAGCATAGTCCAATCAAATACGTAGTCAAACTGGTAACCTGCATTGGATTGTTGTCAAAATCAATAATTTTGAGAGTTCAAAAAAAGCAGATTTCATAATAAAAGTTATATAGCAAATTTAGGAGGATGAAATAATTGTAAAGACTCGTTCAACATTCAAAATTAAACAAATTAAAAAGGAAAGAAAAATTTGAACAGTGAGAAAAAGAATTTCAAGTCAACCCTCTCGAATGAAAAGGTCCCGGAACAGCCTCTTCAAGTATGAATAGTCTGGTTTGTCTTCAAACCGTAGTGATCGACAATAATGGAAGTATGATGTGAACTCCGAAGGATATGATTTGCAAAGGACCTAAAAATGGCATATTACTTGTCAGACATACAATCAACTTTTGAATTCTTGTACATGAACAGAACTAGAAGGAAAGTTTTTTGAATAGTTCAACTATTTGGGTTTCAGATACAAGTAATGCTACCTCTATGGGGGTAAGCATTTTCTTTTCGCTAATCTTGTCGTACTTCTGCTTTTTGGTGCCAGCTTTCAAGCCCTGCCATGGAAGGCTGAGACCGAGAACAAGAAACAAAGTTAACAATTGTGACCCGACATTAAAAAGGTTTGTGAAGTAAGCAACCAGATACGTGTTCAACAAACCTTCCCCTAAGGAAGTACATAAGTACATAACCAAGAGATTCGAGATCATCCCTCCTGCTTTGCTCTGCAAGTTACGTAAAGCACATTGGATTATACCATAAAGCCAAAATAGTCCAAACTGACCAGTGTTCATTGAAAGTAAAAACCCATATCAATATAAAAATGCAGTAAGTTCACTCACCAACTCCAAGGTGAGTATTAACACTTGCATATCGAGCTGTTCCTGTAAGATTCTTGTTTTCCCTATTAGAAGGAAATGGATAACTTTAAATGAGAGACCGTGAGCAGTAAAAGGGCTTATAAAGGCGGAAAATTAGTACAAGATGAGGTCGGTGTGGCACATATTAAATGATTTCACCAGAGAAACATACATCAACATATGAGCTATACTTATTGAAAGAATAGGGAATGGACACTACAGCTAAAAGCATCAAAAATGGATGTCTTAAGGTATGCTGATGTGCTACAAACATAACCTATGAAAATTTTAACCATCTTCCATGCTAGTAAATAGCCTTTCCATGAGAATATGTGGTCTTTAAATCTATTACCAAAAGAATTAAGTCAATATTAGAGTTCTTTAAGTTGGGTCAACTGATGATCAACCTACAAGAGGAAATATCAAATTCTAAGCATAAATACATCAAAAGTATTACCTGTATGGTATGTGCTTGTGTGTTTGAAGATCCCTATACTTTTTCGCAAGGCCATAATCAATTATATATACCTGCAGCAAAAAGGTGGAAACAACAGTGTAAGCAACACATACTAGGACATCTTGTTGATTAAGTGAGATAAAGTTATGTAAAACTAAAATTTCAGTTAAGGGAAAACGAAATTTCAAATGGTATTTAAAATTGTGTAAAAATCTTATAAATACGATCCTATGCCTAATCATCCATAAACAAGTCCATGTGCCATTAAATGTGGGGAATAAACAGAACATGCCTGATTTGCTTTGCGCCCTAAACCCATCAAAAAGTTATCAGGCTTTATGTCACGGTGAAGAAAACCACGAGAGTGCATATACTCAACTCTATTTAACTGAATTACCAACAATGAAAGAACAAGTATTAGTAAGGTAGTGGGTAGCCAACTAACAAATCTAGAGTTCCCTTAAAAAAGGTAGAATACTCACTAACTGATCTGCAAGCATCAAAACTGTTTTTAAAGACAACTTCCGATTGCAATAGTTGAATAAATCTTCCAGACTCGGCCCAAGAAGATCAATAACCATAACACTGTATTCACCCTCAACTCCAAACCATTTTAAATGAGGAATACCCGCTGCATATGAAAAGAAAGTAAGAAAACAGACTTACAGACTCCAACTTACCATAAAGTATATAGAAACACATGAGAGAGAGAGAGAGAACTGAAAACTCACTCCCTCCTTGAAGAAGCATGTACAACTTTGACTCGTAATGAAGTTGAGGATGCTTGGTCTTGACAGGTTCCTGCGCAAACAAGGACAGCAATAAAGCACATATTGATAACCAATCCAAAACTTCAAGCAGAGACAATATCATGAAGCTCATTAGATTATTGAATAGAATAATAGAAGCATAACTACAATCTAATGACACAAGTTCCAGAGTAATTTTGTAAGCACTTAAGCAGATAACCTAAAGATATCAGCTAAAATAATTGACGGATTAATCCCTATATCTCCAAATAAAGCATGATCATACAAATTCTTACCTTAATTCCTTTTTGCACGCCACAAAAGTAAACATACAAAGAAACTCACCAGCAATGCCTCTAATAGCTAAATATTATTATCTTCACATCAGGCTTGAACTAATTGCATACATGTAAACTCCAACTCAGTTAACTACTTAATGAAAGCATAAAGTTCATTATCTGGTTTTCTTAGATTTCAATGGCATAAAAGAATTGCTTGGGTTTAAACAATCTTATTCTTAGGTGCCACCTGATCTCCTTCGACAAGGTAGCTCTGCAAACATTGAATCTAGCATCTCTGTCATAGCATATGTATACACGTGAATTAATGAAATATTTTTACATTCCCCAAAAATAGGCATGATCGAAACTAAAGTACTAGTCATTCAAATGAAGCACAAAGAAATACATCACAACCTAACATCGAACACATGAACAACAAGCTGAGCTAAATCAACCATATTACATATCCACTGATCAATCAATACAATCTAAAATGTATAAAAAATCCACCAACTGAAGCTGTGGGAAATATAGAACTTCAAACATTACCAGCTTAACAGCCACTTCCTCTCCACTTTGTACATTAACACCTGAAAAAACAAAAAAACACCAAAATCAAGGAAACAAATATAAAGAAAAATACAAAGACAACAAAGCCATAATCATAATACCTAAATAAAGTTCACCAAATGATCCATTCCCGATCTTTCGACCAAGCTTGAATTTTCCACCAATGATATGTTCCATGCTCTAATCTTAATGAACGTTTTACACTCAACTAAAACACAATAAAGGGAAAGAAAAACACCACTACCCTCTTATTTAACTTTACTAATATTGACAAATTGACTTGATACCCTTCTCCTTAAAGTAACTCTCAGATTCATTAAAATTTTAAAATTCTAATCCATCAATTCCAAAGATCAAAACCCAGTTTTAAAATCCTTACAAAACCACCCTTTTTAGAAGAAGAAGAAAAAACAATCTTTAACTTCTTTAGTGACTAAAGGGATAAACAAAGGGAGAAAACTTGACTGAGAAACTACGGAATACCCATTAATCAGTAAACCAAAACAAACGTTTTGTGACCATCAAGCTGCATTTTTCTGGGTAGGAAAAAGTACAGAGAAATTTTTAAGTAGATCAAAGCTAAGGAATATAAAAGAAGGTATATTTTGATAGCCCAAGTAAAGGGGATAAGGGGAGGAGAATCTAAAATGAACGAATTTATGGGCAAGAATTTTGGGCGATGATCCTTAGATCTGGGTTATGAGACAATGATTTAATTTTCTCGGGAAAATTCTTTAGAACGAACAAAAAGGCTTTTTTTTTCTAAGAGGGAGATGAATAAAAACGGATGATAGATAGGAGAGGAAGCGGAATGGTGTAATTGATAAGGCATACGTGAAAAAATAAAATTTTAAAGTATATATATATATATATATAATAATAATAATAATAATAATAATAATAGGTGTTTAAAATATCAATTATTATAATTTTAATTGTTTTGGTATAAATTGTTGGTAAAAAAAAATTATTAACTAATTAAAATATGATATGCGATATATTTTATTTTTAATTTTTTTTAAATTTTAAAAATTTAAAATTTAAATTTTTACAAGATACTTAAATTTTTGAAATTAAAAAATAATAATTTTAAATTTTCAATACACAATTCCTTTAATCCGATCATTTTTATCGTCATTGGTCACGTTATCGATGACAGAATGAATTTTTTTTCCTCACTTAAACACCTATACATTACGCTTAGCTATTGTTCATTGTGAATTGTTTGAATGAATTTTTCACATATTTCAACCTTTGATCGATGTTTTGTATGAAGTTGGTCGATTTTTGATAACTAGAGGATAGGGTAAATGATAATAATGGTCCGGTAAAAAAAGTAATAGGGACAACTTAACTATCAACGACTGAATCGACTCAAAACACAATTTGAGTTTTGGAGCGTCAGGAATTTCAAGTTTAGGATTATTTTATAAATTTTTTAAATTTAAGAGTTTTTTTTAAAAAATAAGTTTAAAAAACAAAATAAATAAAATACACAACGATAGTTAACATGAGACACCTAAAAGTATATTTTCACTTAAACTTGTATTTTTTTTTAACTTTGGGGTTAAAAAACACGTTTAGATTTAAAATGATAAGTTTATCTTTCGTTAAATTACTAAATTCATCCTTCACTTTTTTTAAAAATATTTTTAGACAATATATCTAAAATATATATGTTATCTTTCTAAATTATTTTTAATAGCAATATCAAACATTAAATTCTTAAATCCAAATTTTTAAAATTATTTTTCATATTATTTTTTAAAATATTTGTATTTTATATAAAATTTAAAAGTAACATTAAACCGAGTCTTAATGAGATAAAAAATATAATATTTTCAAAAAATAAGTAAATTTCATGAATCAATTTAAATAAAAAATCAATTTTATAAATTATGATAAATTATTTTGTTTTTAAATTTGAAATTTTATTATTATTTTATAATAAATTAAAGACAATTTATTAGGTATTGTTAGGATAACATCCAATTTTTTTAAATAATAATAAAGTTATTTATTAATTAATGGTGGGAGTAGGAGACCATGATTGAGAAAGTAGAACTCTCCTATATTATGTGAGAGAAAATAATTAATTTATGAAATATCATCAAGAAATTTGTGGATAATAAGGTTGGTACAAGAAAATTTGAGAAACATGACAAATATTATAGGATTTATAAAATTTGCTTTTCAGGAGATGAGATGTATTATTTAAAAAAATAATATATTTTTTTTATATGAAGCGAGATATATTATTTTAAAAAATAATTTAATAAAAATACAAAGCTTATTAGACTTATATAATACATCTCGTCTCCTACAAGAGAATTTTTTTTATATAAATTGTAGTTTTTATCGTAATTCACGAAATTTCACCTAACACACCCTATTATCAAATTTTCATGGTAATTATTTTATATACTGAGAGTGAAAAAATGTTAACATTTTGATATTAGGGTAAGGGTGGGTGATAATGAGATTCACCAGCTTGCGAGTTATTCGGACTCAACTCGATCAAAGCTCGATTCGAGACTTTAATGAGTCGAGCCGATTCAAGCTCGGCTCGAAAAACTCATGAACAAGCTAAGAATAATTATATTGTATATATACACTACATATATACTAAAAGTAATCTCTTTAATAAAAGAAAAACAATAAAATATAATAAAATATGAGAAATCTACTAAAAATAAATTAACTAAAATAAATTAGACGCTTTTTTTCATTTTGAGTCGAGCCGAATCGAGCCTGACGAGCTCGAGCCGAGCTGACGAGCTTCGAGCCTGAGCCGAGCCGAGCCCAATAATATTATTTTTGAGCCGAGCCCGAGCCTAAAATTTTAAGCTCGCCGAGTCCAATAACACTGTTTTCGAGCTGAACCTGGCTAGGCTCAGGCTCAGCTCGTTATCACCCCTATATTAGGGTATTTAGTTAGTTTAAAAGTTATGGGTTTATGTTTGTGCCTTAAATTTTACGTTAGTATTTAGGGTTAAAATCTAATCTCAACCATATTATCTTAATATCTAAACCCTAAACCCTAACTATAAACCTTAAATTCTAATCACAGCATATAAATTTAAAACCCTAAACATAAACCCCTCACATCTAAATCTTAAATTATAACTTTAAATCCTGAAATAAAGACACTCATAAAAACTATTTATTTTATATCGTGTATGTATCGAATATAAATCCGAATATAATTTGGGTGCATGCTTGCATGTCAAAGAATATGCAATGCAGCTTTCATTAGTTCCCAAACAGAGAAATGTTTGGTACTTGAGATTGACCTAAAGTTTTTGTTTGGTCCAAAGAATATAACTTAGATATTATAAGACACATAATCTTATATTATCAAATAAAATTATATTTTATATTATCAAATATAAATATATTTTTCATTTATTATGCATAATTTATATAATTTTTTAAAATTTAAATCTAATTGTCTATCTACAACTTTAAATTAGTATTACTTAAATATTATAATATTTAAATTATTCTTTTAGTAAAAAGGGTATGGATTTATTGAGCAAAAATCATACATGGATAATATTATCAGGGTCTTATTAAAAATCTCTAAATAATAATTTTAATTAAATTAAAATATATAACTTTTATTTTTTTGTATTGTGCAAAAAATCTCAGTATGGAAATGTGTGGTTGGCACTTGAAGTTTCTGATGCCTTTGGACAAATAAATTATTGATTAGGTGGATTAGCTAATCAATACCAACAATGGAATGAGGTGTAATATAATATAAATATAGATATAAAAATTAGAGGTAAGATTTTTTTTTTACGTAACGTAAAATTTAAAATTTTATATATTTTTTGATTTATTAGATGAAAATAAATAGATAGATAAGATTAATAATAAAAAATATAAAAATTATTATTTAAAAAATAAAAAATAATTTTAATTATTTTATTATTATTATTCAACTGTTGAGAAATACTCTAAAAATCTCTAAAACTTTAAATCTAAAATTAGCGTCATTATTATTGTAAATAGTCACGTCGAACTTTGTCATTATCGTCAATTGAATTTTAAATAATTAATGTCTTTGGCGTTATCGTTTAATGTCCGATTAATACTTTTTTTACTGATTATCGATAATGAGTGAGTAGAGAAAATGAACGATAATCTCAAGTGAAGATAACGTTAGGATTTTACGAGACTAATAATGACGGTAGTTACATCAGTTTTGGGTTAAGATTTTTTAGTTTTAAACATTTTTGAGACTATTTTATAATTTTTAAAAATATTAGGATATTGTTTAATTTATTTGATTTTCATGTTAATTTTAAAAAATAAATAAAAATAAAAGTTATGTGTCAATCAATTATTGAGTGATGAATTTTTTTAACGGCATTACCTTAAAACATTAACCGAGTGAAACTTTAAGTACATATTTTAATAAAAAAAATATTACACATGTCTTAAAAAATATAATTTAAATACCTATTTCTCAATTAACCCTAAATTAAACTTCATTATAGTTTAAAGTTTCATATGATCCTAAACTATCACCCTCACTAAAATATCAGTTCATAAACTTTTAAAAGTTTTAATTTCATCCCTAAACTTAAACCTCATTTCTAAATTGATCCCCAAATTTTTTTAATATTTTAATTTCATTCTTAAATTACCGTTTATACTACATCATATTATCATATAATATGCATTAGTGATTCATGACAATTAATAATGTTATAACGGTTTTATTAATATAAGATATGACTAACGTATACTGATAATTTGAGGATAAAATTAGAACATTCAAAAGGTTTGAGGATGAAATTATAATGCTCAAAAGTTTGGGACCAATTTAGAATAAAATTCATAATTTAAGAGCAGAATTAGAACATTTAAAAGTTCATTGACCAATTTAGAATGAGTGTCATAATTTAGGAACATGTGGTGCAATTAATTATAATTTAAACTATTATTTTAAAATATAAAATACCTAAAATTTACACATGCCTTTCAAATTTAGGGTTTTGGTTTTAGGTTAAAGTTTAGGGTTTAGGGTTTTAATGTGTAGGGTATAGAGTTTAAAGTTTAGGGTTTAAGATTTAAGATTTATATTTTAGAGTGTTAAGAATTTAGAATCTAAATTTTATAACATAAAAATAAAAAAATTATATATTTTTTACACGATTTGTATATTAAAATATAATTGTTTTAAAATAAAACATAATTTTTTTAAATATCAAACAACCAACTTGAACCGTTGGGCCAAGAATCTGGAAATATATGTCCAAGAGGCAAAAGTAAAAAGGATCCAAAATGTTAAATAGAATTGGAAAATGGCCAAAATTTTAATTACTTACCTCTTAGAATTTATAAACTTAGATTCGAATTTTTTATAATTATCGATATTTAATTTATTGTTTGATTGATCTAAATAAATATTTTTATAGATTTATTTTGAAAGCGACTTTTAACCCAGTTTTCTCCATTCACAATGTCTTAATTTAAAAACCTGACTTTATATAAAGAATCTAATACCCTTAAATATCTGATTTTATTTAAAAAAAAAATTAACGTCTCATCTCACTGAGAAATTATATTACGGATAAGTTCTATCATGTGCCCATGAGATCAACCATTAAAATTTATCCATCTCATAATTTTTTCGTGTCATATTTTTTTTCAAGTGAATATTCACTTGATAAAACTGTTTTTTAAAATGAATTAATAGTAAATATAAAAATAATAATATGAATGATTTTTAGTGGTTAATCTCATAGATAAACCGGTGGAAAACTAAAACGACAACACTACAAAATTTATGATCTAACAAATTTAGACAGGGAAGAAATTATCCCCACACTTAAGGGAAAAAATATTTATTTTTTATATATTTTAAAATTAATTTATTTATAAAGTAACTCTTCACTTTCTTATATTTATATTTTATATTCTTAATCTCAAATTCTAATTCGTCCATGAAATTAATTATATCATAATTAATCTATTTTTTTATCTCGAAACATACTATGAACCTAGTGATGTACGTATATATAATTTAGGGTGGGCATAGACTCACCCTGAACTTTTCAAAGTTTATACATTCACCTTTAGTTTTTAAAATTTTATGAGTTAGTCTTTAATTTTTTTCAATATTTATCAGTTGTATTCACCGAAAATTTTAAAATGTTAAATGTATTCACATTTAAATATCTTTTTAGAATCGTCACTGAATGAGCCTGGATTTTTTCATTTTGTTAGAACAAAAGAATAACATGTTCCAAGATCGTGAAAATACTTTTTCAATAAATTTTATCGAAAAAAATCGAAAAATATCCAAACTATCAAATTCTAAGATGATCTTAAGTGCTCCAAGTACAATTATTACGTAAAAAAAGACTTAGAGTTAGTTTAGCATTGCTTTTGAAATGACGTAAAAAAGTATATTGGAATTTTTTTAAATTTTTTTTTTTGGTTTGAGATATATATGTTTAGTATTGCTATCAAAAGTGATTTTGAGAAAGTAAATGACTATTTTAGACATGATGCTATAAATTAAAAAATATATATTTAAATGATAATCAAATTCTTTTATATTATAATATTAACTTAAATTATGATAAAATATAAAAATATTAATATATGAATATGTAAAACCAAAATTGATTTTGATATAACAATTATGAATAAGGACTATTTTGTAATAAATTTTTAAGTCCTTAAGTCAAATTTTTGATTTCAAGTCAAACCAAGAACTTTGAAATAAAATTTCTAAGTGTTTTGATACGAGAGTATCGATACTATTTCAACCGGTATCGATACCCTACTGCATTTTAAAGCCTTGTTCTTGAAACTAAGAACCAGTATCGAAACATGGTTCGATACCATTATGCCACTGGAAACGCCTGTTTCGAACCAAGTATCGAACCACATCGAGTATTTTTATTTGTTTTAAAAAATCTTTTAAAATAGGACTCAAGGTATCGATACTGGTATCGATACACCCTTTAGTTCCCAACGGCTATTTTAGCATTTAATGAGTTGATCGTTGGTGGCAGTTAAAACTTTAAATATGGTTGAGATGTTTCGAAACATGGTTCGATACCCACCATTACAGTTTAGTAATGGCATCGATACTTGTTTCGATACCCTCCCTATTAAATGCACAACGGCTCTTTCTTTTTATTGGCTGTTCCGAAACAGGTTGCCCGAGTATCGATACCTGTGCCTGCAAAAGAGCATTTATCGATACCCTCCCTATTAAATGCATAACATCTTTATTTCATTTCCCAACAACCACAACGGTTAGAAATCAATGAGGACATATAAAATGAAGATATTCAAGCAGCATTAACAACTATTGAACCTCAAGCATCATCCAAGCATAAAAAATCCAACTCAAAGCACCTAATTGCATATCTTTGCTCCTAACTCTTGTAATTTCACTTTGATAATTTGTAATCTGAGTTTGGGGAGAGTTTGTTTGTATTTGTGGCATTTATTTCTTGTGAGAGACTTCCTTTTAGCCCACTCTAATCTCTTGTAACACTTTGTGAGGTCCAAATCAATTTTGGGTAGAAAATTGATTTGTTTGTAACGGTTATCCCTTGAACCGAGAAAAAGATCGAATTCAATAGTGAATTGGTTTCAAAATCCTTAGTGGGAGCTAAGGTAGTAGATGTAGAGCTTGTTTCGAAACTTGAACCACTATAAATCGTTTGTCATCAAAATTTTCATTTTTACCAAAAATTTCCCAATCAATCTTTTAATTGCCAATTCACCCCCCTCTTGGCCATACTTCAAGATCGATCAACTCAACAATTGGTATCAGAGCCTAATATTTGAAGAGATTCACATCTACCAAAGAAGATCCAAGGCGTGTTGATCACATCTACAAGAAGAATCAAATGGCCTCCACCTCCGGTTCATGGAACGAGTCACATTCCATCACTAAGCCACCCTTCTTCAATGGGGACAACTACCCCTATTGGAAGAATAGGATGAGGTTGTTCATCAACTCTAATGATTATGTTCTTTGGGATATAATTGAAGATGGTCCCTCAATTCCTATGAAGCAAGAAGGAGATCGGCAAGTGCCTAAGAAGATAAATGAGATGACCGATGAAGAAAGAAGAAGGATGTCCACAAACGACAAAGCTCTTCACATTCTTTTTTGTGCACTTGGTCCCGACATCTACTCAAAGATGTCATCTTGCACAAGTGCCAAAGAAGTATGAGACTCCTTGGAGACAACTTATGAGGGCACAAATGATGTCAAGGAGACAAAGATAGGTCTTCTAAATCTCAAATATGAGAATTTCAAGATGGAGCCGGATGAAGACATCACCAAGATGTTCGATAGATTCTTGGTGATCGTTAATGGTCTCAAGGGTTTCGGTGAGATCATTCCGGAAGAGAAACTCGTTCGAAAGCTCATCTACTCTCTTCCCGAGTCTTGGGATAGCAAGAGAACGACTATCATTGAAGCCAAAGATTTGAAGACTCTAAAGCTTGATGCTCTTGTGGGATCTCTTCTCACCCATGAGATCATGAGGAAAGGAAGAGAAGAAGAAAAGAAGAAGGAAGAGGTGAAGATTAAAAAGAGAGAGGTTGAGAAGAAGAAGCAAGGGATTGCTCTTAAAGCCTCAATGTCACAAGAAGAAGTAGATTCTAGTGAAGAAGAAGAGTTAGAAGAATTGGCTATGGTAGCCAAAAGATTCACTAGACTCATGAGGGCAAATAGGAATAGGAAATTCCAAAGAAAGAAGGATTTTAAGTCAAAGGGCAAAGAATATGAGAAAGATCAAATTATTTGCTATGAATGCAAGAAACCCGGTCACATTAGAACCGATTGCCCACAATACAAAAAGAAGGGTTTTGGCAAGAAGAAGAAACAAAAGGCTCATGTCGCCACATGGAGTGATGAGGAGTCATCATCCGATGAAGACAATGAAGTAGTCAACCTTTGTCTCATGCCTCTTGATGAGCCTAAGGTAACCTTTGATTCCTCTTGCAATGATCTTACATATGATGAACTGTATGATGCTTATGATGAATTGCAAGATGTTTATGATGAGTTGGTTTTAAAATTCAAAGAATCAATTTTGAAAAGCAAGAAAACTATTTCCGATTTAGAAACGAAAAATGATTCTTTGACAAAAACAATTTTGGATTTGGAAGAAAAGGTTATTACTTTAAATGATGATTTAAAGTTCTTTCAAAATGAAAATGTGGATTTAAACAACCTTATTTCTAGCTTGAGTGATAATCACCACAAAGTGGTGAATGAGCTTAAAGAACAAATCAAAGTGGTTGGTAGTTCTACTTTTGAAAAAGGAAGCTCTTCAAAACTCAACCATGTGAAAAAGAATTTTTATGGCCACAAACAAAGAAGTTTTCAAAGGCATGCTAGATTAAGAAAAATTAGGAGTGTGTGGGTTCCTAAGGAACTCATTATTTCTAATAATATTAATGCTATTGCATCTTGGATTCCTAAGGGAACCAAGCTTTTGGGAACTAACTCTCATGGACCCAAAATGATTTGGGTACCAAAAGTCAAAAACTAAATCTTTGTTTGTAGGTTGAGCATTGCTTCAAGGCCAAAGCTTCAAGTCAAAACATGTGGTACCTTGATAGTGGATGCTCAAGGCATATGACCGGAGACAATAGACGATTTAAGGAGTTAGAGCTCAAAAAGGGTGGAGTAGTGACATTTGGTGACAACTCCAAAGGCCAAATTGAGGGTATTGGCTCTATTGGTAATCACTCCTCTATTTTAATTGAAAATGTCTTACTTGTTAATGGTCTTAAGCATAATTTGTTGAGCATTAGTCAATTGTGTGATAAGGGTTTCTATGTCTCTTTTGATAAACATGGTTGCAAAATACTAGACATAGAATCAAATAGAACAATGCTCATAGGTCATCGCATAGGAAATATCTATATGGTGCACTTAGATGACATAAACATTTCTCATGCATGCTTAGTTGTTAGTGATGAAAATGATGCATGGTTATGGCATAGAAAACTAGGACATGCTAGCATAAGTGTTTTAGAGAAACTAGCCTCCCAAAATCTAGTTAGAGGTTTACCTAAGCTCAAGTTCTCCTTAGATAAAATTTGTGATGCATGTGCTAAGGGTAAACAAAAGAGAGTTTCTTTTAAGTCCATTAATGATGTTTCAACTAGTAGAGTATTACAATTGATCCATATGGATCTCTTTGGACCTATTAGGACTACTAGCTTGGGTGGAAAATCATATGCATTTGTTATTGTTAATGATTATTCTAGATACACTTGGGTTCTATTTTTAAGTACAAAAGATGAAGCCTTAGAAAAATTCATCACATTTTCAAATATTTCTCAAAATGATCTTGATCAAAGAATTTCTCATATTAGAAGTGATCGTGGAACTGAATTTCAAAATTTAGGTTTTGAGAATTTTTGTAATAAAAATGGGATTAGCCATAATTTTTCGGCTCCTCGCACTCCTCAACAAAATAGGGTAGTTGAGAGGAAAAATAGAACTTTAGAAGAAATGGCTAGGACCATGCTTTGTGAAAATAATTTACCTAAATATTTTTGGGCGGAAGCCACAAACACTTCATGTTATATTATAAATCGAGTAATGATTAGGCCAATTTTAAAGAAAACTCCTTATGAGATTTTAAAATCCAAAAAGTCTGACATTAGCTATTTTCACCCTTTTGGGTGCAAGTGTTTTTTTTTTTCGAATAATGGAAAAGACAATTTAGGTAAATTTGATGCAAAAAGTGATGAAGCTATTTTTCTTGGATATTCTTTAAATTCAAAGGCTTATAGAATTTTCAACAAAAGAACCTTAGTTGTAGAAGAGTCAATACATGTGGTTTTCGATGATAACCTCCTTCCTAGGAAGGAATCTTGTGATGATGATGATGTAGGAATCATTGAAACCATTGATGATGGACAAGCATCAAAGATGGATGGAGTTCCAACCAATGAGGAAACACAAGATCCTCCAATAGAAGCTTTAGGAGATGTAAAGCTTGAAGAAAGGGAAGTGAGCTACCCAAGGGAGTTCAACTATGTCAAAAGTGGTGAAATCTTGGGTGATCCATCCAAGTGGGTAACTACTCGTTCTTCTCTTAGATTAATGAACCATATTGTTTTTATCTCATGCATAGAGCCTAAAAATATCAAAGAAGCCTTAGGTGATGATTATTGGATATTGGCTATGCAAGAAGAGTTAAATCAATTTGAGAGAAGTAATGTATGAACATTGGTTGATAGGACTAGTAATAAATCTACTATAGGAACTAAATGGGTCTTTAGAAACAAACTAGATGAGAGTGGTAACATTGTGAGAAATAAAGCTAGATTAGTTGCTCAAGGTTACACTCAAGAAGAGGGAATAGATTTCGATGAAATCTATGCACCCGTAGCTAGAATGGAAGCCATTAGGATGCTACTTGCATTTGCATGTTATCATGATTTCAAGCTTTTTCAAATGGATGTCAAAAGTGCTTTCTTAAATGGTTTTATAAATGAAGAAGTGTATGTTGAACAACCACCGGGTTTTGAAGATCCAAATTTTCCAAACCATGTATTTAAATTAACAAAAGCTTTATATGGTTTGAAACAAGCTCCTAGAGCTTGGTATGAAAGACTTTCAAATTTTTTAATTGAAAAATGTTTTGAAAAAGGGAAGGTGGATACTACACTTTTTATAAAAAGGTTTAAAAATGACATCTTAGTAGTTCAAATTTATGTTGATGATATAATTTTTGGATCTACTAATGAATGTTATTGTCAAGAATTTTCTAAGCTAATGCAAGGTGAATTCGAGATGAGCATGATGGGGGAGCTCTCATTCTTTTTGGGACTCCAAATTAAGCAAAGGAAGGATGGCACCTTCATCAATCAAGCAAAATACATCAAAGATATGCTCAAGAAGTTTGGCTTGGAGAATGTGAAACCTCAAGCCACTCCTATGAGCTCATCTACTAAGCTTGACAAGGATGAAGGAGGTAAGTGTGTTGATTCTAAATTGTATAGATCCATGATAGGTTCTTTGCTTTACCTTACCGCAAGTAGACCCGATATCATGTTTAGTGTTTGCTTGTGTGCTAGGTTTCAAGCTAGTCCTAGAGAATCACTCTTAGTAGCCATTAAGAGAATTTTTAGGTACCTTAGAGACACACCTTGTTTAGGTCTTTGGTATCCTAAAGTCTCATCCCTTGATTTGCATGCTTATTCGGATGCGGATTATGGAGGTTGTAAGATAGATAGGAAAAGTACTTTCGGAACATGTCAATTCCTAGATAGTATGCTCATATCTTGGTTCTTTAAGAAACAAAATAGTGTAGCTCTATCTACCACCGAAGCGGAGTACATATCCTTAGGGAGTTGTTGTGCTCAAGTTTTATGGATGAAGCAACAACTCTTAGATTATGGCATTAAGGTAGAAACCATACCTCTTAAGTGTGATAATACTAGTGCCATATGTCTTACCAAGAACCCCATTCAACACTCTAGAACCAAACACATAGAAATTAGACACCACTTTATTAGAGATCATGTGTCTAAAAATGATGTTGTTTTAGAGTTTGTTGACACCCTAAACCAATTAGCGGACATTTTTACCAAACCTTTGGATAAGGAGCGTTTTTGGACCCTTAGGAGAGAGTTAGGTCTAACTAGCCTATCTTGACCTCTTAAGTGTTGTTTTTATGCTTTTTGCTTGAATCTTGATTAAAAATCATGCCTATGTTGTTTTTGTATCTTGTTGCTTCTATACATGTTGCTAGGGGGAGTATGAACTTGTTTTTGCACTATAATCTTGTCATAACATCATTTGCATGCTTATAGGGGCTTTAGAGACTCATTTCTAGTACTTTAGAAGCCTAAAATGCAAAGCTCGCTAAGGGGTATCGATACAGCTAACACCTGTTTCGATACCTGTTCATCGTGTTCATCTGGGTAAGTTTTGGGAAGAACTGGTATCGATACCAGGGTATCGGTACTAGCATCGAAACAGGCTGTTTCGATACCTGTTCCGATACACGAGGCGGCAGATTGCTTTAAATCATCCCAAACCTAACTTTAACCAAACTAAAACTTACCCAAACAAACCCTCTCAAACCCTAATCGGCCACTCCTTTAAAAACCCATCAAATCCATCGTTTTTCACCATAATTTCAACGCTTCTCTTTGGGGATTTCATTCTACATATCAAAGCCAAGATCATATCAACTTTTGGTGCTCCAAAAACTACAAATTCTTCCTAATCCAAAATCAAGGTAATTTTCGAAAAACCTTATTTTCGTTGATTTTTAGGTTGTTAAAATTTAGATTTTGAACATATTGTCACGTCCCTAGATTTTCACACCCGTAGAACTCGGCAACTCTATCCAGAACGTGCGGCCTTAGGCTTTATAACTCTAGACAAACGCCTAAGTAAGCCTTTTCACCCTTCACGGAAGATCAAACTTCCCAAGCACCGACAAACGCAAAGCGTTCTATGCGGAAGCGAATCAAACGAGATGAGCTAGGAAGAACTCTTCAAGAACGCTCAAGAACGTTCAAGAACACTAAAGAACAAAGAAAGAAACACACTTGGAGATTTAGAGAAAATGCCTTTATTCCTTGGAAACTTGGAATACTCTGATACACACTGATACATCAAATGAGGTGGGGAAGGCCTCTATTTATAGTTGAACTCCCCTCGATCCTACGGTCTATACAATTTTACACCGACGGCTATGATACAACCTTATCCATTTACAAAGCATAATTCTGGGAATATTCCCACCTAACTATGGAAAGAATCTTTTGTGTTCACACAAAGTGTTCACACACCTTGGATGGATAAGTCTCTCCCTGGATCGGGCCAACGTTGGTGGTCTTCGCAAGCCCAGCATTGCTCTTGGAATTACTTGGGCAGGCCATATCACACCATGTGATGCCAATGTCTTGGACCCCAAACAACGGTCCGTGACATTCTCCCCCAGGGCACCTTGGACTGCTTAACTCGACCAGGGCACTCTCGCGCTCTATGCGGCCCCTTGCACCGGTAACACTTGCGTCCCGTTACCTTCGGCTTATCACCTTTGACACTGGCGATTGCACCAAGTCTACTCGCTGGTTCACCATCTGAGTCGTTGTCCTGATGGACTATGGCATCGAGGCGGCTCCTCTTGTTCGGACACTCCTTAACCATGTGAGGTCCTTTACAATGGTGGCACCTTACGGTTCCTCGATCCTTCTGCTCATTTGGCTTGTCGTACCGATTGGACTTGGGGAATGGCTTTCCCTCGACGCTCTTTTCTTTGGGTTCGTCCTCATCTTCCCTATCACTGCCCTTGCCATGGGGCTTGGAAGACTCGTTTTGTATCTCAAACTCCGCAATCGATTCAGCAGCGGTCATCGCTTCTGAAAGATCCTTAACGCCCATTCTCTTCAGCTCCATTCTTGCCCAACGCTGAAGACCAGATTTAAAGAGATACAAACCCTCCGATTTACTCAAGTCTTTGATCTGCAACTTGAGCTCGGTAAACCTTTTGACGTAATCCCGGATTGAGTCGTCATACTTCAATTGATAAAGCCCATCTCGAGCTTCCTCGTTGGCATTCTTTGGATAAAAATGCTCCTTAAGCTCAGACTGGAAATCTTTCCATGTCCCGATTGGAATGTCGTCATCCGACTCAGAACATTTGTTTCGCCACCACAATAAGGCAACATCAGTCAAATAGACTACAACAGTGTTTACCTTCTCGGTATCATCAGTGATACTCATTCCCCGAAAGTATTGCTCCATGCACCATATGAAGTTCTCGACATCTTTCGCCGACCTGGTTCCACTGAACTCTTTGGGTTTTGGGATGTCCTTCACTGGCTTAGGTGTCGTTGTCGAATTCAACACACCGTTCCGCATAGCAGCCTGATATACCAACACTTCCGCCTTGAGTCCCAACATTTCCTCCCTCAATGCCTCAAACTTGGCTTCGAGAGCATCTCTCTTTTCCTCCAACTTATCACCTTGGTCATCCAGTTCCTCGAGGCGTGTGTCCACCACGTCGAGTCTCTCTACGGCATCCTTCACGGATCCTTCCATCCTGGTGACCTTGTCCTCAAGTGCAGACAACTTGTCCCTTGAGTTAGCTCGGCTTTCTTTGTTAGCCTGGGTTTCCACACCCTTCTGGCTTGCAGTAGCAACAGTCTCCCTCTTTGGTTCCATCTCAAAATCGATGCTTTCGTACCTCGAACGGCTAGAACGTTGCTCGAACAAGGCTCTGATACCACTTGTCACGTCCCTAGATTTTCACACCCGTAGAACTCGGCAACTCTATCCAGAACGTGCGGCCTTAGGCTTTATAACTCTAGACAAACGCCTAAGTAAGCCTTTTCACCCTTCACGGAAGATCAAACTTCCCAAGCACCGACAAACGCAAAGCGTTCTATGCGGAAGCGAATCAAACGAGATGAGCTAGGAAGAACTCTTCAAGAACGCTCAAGAACGTTCAAGAACACTAAAGAACAAAGAAAGAAACACACTTGGAGATTTAGAGAAAATGCCTTTATTCCTTGGAAACTTGGAATACTCTGATACACACTGATACATCAAATGAGGTGGGGAAGGCCTCTATTTATAGTTGAACTCCCCTCGATCCTACGGTCTATACAATTTTACACCGACGGCTATGATACAACCTTATCCATTTACAAAGCATAATTCTGGGAATATTCCCACCTAACTATGGAAAGAATCTTCTGTGTTCACACAAAGTGTTCACACACCTTGGATGGATAAGTCTCTCCCTGGATCGGGCCAACGTTGGTGGTCTTTGCAAGCCCAGCATTGCTCTTGGAATTACTTGGGCAGGCCATATCACACCATGTGATGCCAATGTCTTGGACCCCAAACAACGGTCCGTGACAATATCTTGAATGCTTATTGTATGGGTTTTCATTATCCTACAAAAATTTTTCAAAATCATTTTTTTTCATTCGAATATAAATTAATTTTCTCGTATTAGTTTTCACTGGTTTTTCAAGAATTTTTTTCTCAAATACCTTGAATTATAGATTAATAGGATTAAAATAGGTTGATAGAGCATACATATTTTTAAATATAACTAATCCAATTCTTTTAAAATCTCTAGATCATGGCTCCAAAGAAACGTGCTCGTACCGAGGCCGAGAGTTTATCTACTACTCGTCCTCCTCGTGTAAACTTGCCCGTGGTGTTTGATCGTTGTTTGGATGGTCCGGGTAGAGTTGATAACTTTAACAACTTCCGTGACTATTCGCTTAAAAAGGAGCGATGTGTGGACGTTGACTTCATGACATCCTACAAGTTCCCCTTTCGTTATTACGATCAAATCATCGAGTGAAAGTTTTTGCCTTTTCTCACCCATTCTGGCAAGTTCTTTCCGACTCTTGTCCTTCTCTTTTATGCTAATGCTAAGTGCATTCTATCTAAGGATAAGAGCAAAGTTGTGGCGATTGAATCTTATCTTATGGGTCGTACTTTCCGAGTCGATGTCGGCACCTTTGTTGATGCTTTTGGTCTTGAGGATGTTGGCCTTGACGACGAAGACTCTCTCGGATACTTTACCGGGTCGGTTATCTCGCTTGACGTTCATGACCGGTTCTTGCACCTTATCATATCTTGGTGGATTCATCCATCTAATGGTAAGTACTCCCGGATTCGTCAAGTTGATAGTTTTTGGTTGAAGTGTTTCCGTGAAGCTCGTCGGCCAAATCTTGCTCAGATTGTTTTCTCCGACATTGTGTGGCATATCTCAAATTGTGCTACTCCTCTTGTCAAGTCTTTTCCCTATGCTTGCATTCTCAGTTCTATATTCTTGCATTTGGGAATTGATTGCTCTTACGACAATGTGGAATCGGTAAAGGAACCCATAGGTGAAACTTCTCTCAACCGTTCCCATTTTCAATATGCTTCCAATGGTGAATGGGTTCGCGGTCCTCCTCCTCCTCCTCCTCTCGTTGTTGATCTGGAGCCTCTTCGACAACTTGGACCAAACGTCGAGCTTATGGACTTTCTCACCTCACGGTTTGATAGTTTGGATGCTCGTTTTGCTAGTATGGATGCTCGGTTCGACTCTCTAGATGGAAGGTTTGATTCTCTGTCAACTCATTTCAATTCTCGCTTTGATGCTTTGGATACGAGATTGACGGGCTTGGAGAATCAAAGCACTTCCATGAGGATCTCCATTGAAGCTCTCCGTTACATGCAAACCGCTTCCAACAAAGATGGAGATGATGAGGAGGATGAAGATGACGATGAAGGTGATGAAGATGAGGATGGTGATGATGATGCGGATATGGGAAATGAGTGATTCTTAGCGTTTTACCTTTGCTTTGCTTTGGCTTTAGGACTAGTTATGTTTTTCTTTAAGTTCTTGATGCATTCTCATTTCATATAGACTTATGCATCTATGTTATTTCCTTATGCTTTGGAATATTTTGTTGGATTTTGAATATTTATGCTATGGATTATGATTATATGCTATGCTTGTTATAATTTATGCCTCATATTGATTTTGATCTAACAAAAAGGGGGAGAAATATTTGTAGAATTTAAAGTTATGCACCTATTAAGGGGGAGTCCTTTTTAAAATCTATTTCAAAGTCTTGGAACCTAAAAGTGTGTTTTTAAACTTAAAAATTCATAATGGTTTTGTTATATCAAAAGGGGGAGATTGTAAAACCAAAATTGATTTTGATATAACAATTATGAATAAGGACTATTTTGTAATAAATTTTTAAGTCCTTAAGTCAAATTTTTGATTTCAAGTCAAACCAAGAACTTTGAAATAAAATTTCTAAGTGTTTTGATACGAGAGTATCGATACCATTTCAATCGGTATCGATACCCTACTGCATTTTAAAGCCTTGTTCTTGAAACTATGAACCAGTATCGAAACATGGTTCGATACCATTATGCCACTGGAAACGCCTGTTTCGAACCAAGTATCGAACCACATCGAGTATTTTTATTTGTTTTAAAAAATCTTTTAAAATAGGACTCAAGGTATCGATATTGGTATCGATACTGGTATCGATACACCCTTTAATTCCTAACGGCTATTTTAGCATTTAATGAGTTGATCGTTGGTGGCAGTTAAAACTTTAAATATGGTTGAGATGTTTCGAAACATGGTTCGATACCCACCATTACAGTTTAGTAATGGCATCGATACCTGTTTCGATACCCTCCCTATTAAATGCACAACGGCTCTTTCTTTTTATTGGCTGTTCCGAAACAGGTTGCCCGAGTATCGATACTTTTGCCTGCAACAGAGTATTTATGACGGGAAGATGAAGTCTCAACGTCTTTATTTCATTTCCCAACAACCACAACGGTTAGAAATCAATGAGGACATATAAAATGAAGATGTTCAAGCAGCATTAACAACTATTGAACCTCAAGCATCATCCAAGCACAAAAAATCCAACTCAAAGCACCTAATTGCATATCTTTGCTCCCAACTCTTGTAATTTCACTTTGATAATTTGTAATCTGAGTTTGGGGAGAGTTTGTTTGTATTTGGGGCATTTATTTCTTGTGAGAGACTTCCTTTTAGCCCACTCTAATCTCTTGTAACACTTTGTGAGGTCCAAATCAATTTTGGGTAGAAAATTGATTTGTTTGTAACGGTTATCCCTTGAACCGAGAAAAAGGTCGAATTCAATAGTGAATTGGTTTCAAAACCCTTAGTGGGAGCTAAGGTAGTAGATGTAGAGCTTGTTTCGAAGCTTGAACCACTATAAATCGTTTGTCATCAAATTTTTCATTTATACCAAAAATTTCCCAATCAATCTTTTAATTGTCAATTCACCCCCCTCTTGGCCATACTTCAAGATCGATCAACTCAACAGAATACATAAATTATTTTTGAAAAGTACTTTTCAAAAGTACTTTTGAGAAAATATATAATTTTTAAACTAAAAAAATAATTTATGTTAAATATAATTAAGTATTTGTAAAAATTAAATTATAATAAAATATAGTAAATGAACGTTAAAATTGTAATATGACTCATAAAAGTATTTTTTTCAATCGCAAAAACTAAAAATTTTAGCTTTTGTATTTGGGTTGAAAAACACTTTTTAAACACAATTTTTCTCCAAAAGTTAACTGTTTAGTATTGTTTCTGCGTTCTAAATCAGCTTTTTAGCCTAAAAACTGATTTAGAACGCAATACTAAACACAATTTTAATTAACCGAAGAAAAGATGCTTTTTGAGGCAGTTATTTAAGGCAATAAATGTTATAGTTTAAGAGATATATGTTCAGCCGATGGAGGGAGGAAAAAAAGGGAAGGAGTAGGTTAGGGATGGCAATGGATCGGACTTGGATCGGACTTTATAAAGTTTAAGTCCAATTCAATTAATAATCGAACTTTCAAAGAAATCCAAGTCCGAATCTATATCCATTTACATAAATCCAAATCCAATCTAATAAAATATCTAAAATCCAAATACAAAATTTCCAAATCCAATTATTTCTTAGAGTAATAACTTAAATAAATATCTTTAAATAAAAAAAAATATGTTTTATCAAACAAATATTTTAAATTTATAGCACAAACAAATCTCAACAAATATTATAATCCAATATAAAACAAATTAAAGTAACAACTCAAACATTTTAAATATAAAAATTTTAAATATTTTTATTCGGGTTTATATATGGATCGGATTCATATCGGATATGGATTCGAATTGAATTCGGATCGGATCATGGCAATATCCATATCCGATCCACCTCCTATTAGGACTCGAACATTATTTTTGGATTCAGATTCGGACTTTTTTAATCGGATTTGGATCGAATTTTTTTCTTCGGATCAAATCGGATTCGGATCGAATTCGGATTATATTGTCATCCCTAGAGTAGGTGGGTAATTAAAAACGAATTAAAAGTTTAATTATAATATAAATGTAAAATTATTGACTAAAATGTAAATATTTTAGAAGTTCAGGGACTACTAATGTAGTTTACCCTTTTATAATCGTAATAAAAAAACTCAGTGTGCCGTTGGCAAAAAAACAAGAAAGGTCATTTACGTAAATTCATATATAAATAATTTGATTTACTACTACAGTATTACACCTTTACGTTTCAGCATTCCCTATGCTTGTCGTCAACTTCACTTAAATTTCCCATTATACCCTCTTCAATATTTTTTTTACTAAAAAAAAGTAGGGATGGTAATTTGACCCCTCTCCGTTGGGTTTCGGTCCGACCCGATCAGCACGAGTTTTTTATTTAAAAAATCAAGTTCGGATCGAGTCAAGTGATTAAAAAAATAAAGTTGAGCCAAGTTAGGATTAGATTTAGGCTAAAAATTCTCTGACCCGACCTAATATATTTATATATATTCTATATTATATTTTTATATATAATATATAATATTTTTATTATTTTTTTAAATCAGATCAGATTTATTTTGGTTTTTTATTAAAATATCGGGACCGAATTAAAGTCAAATTATAATTTTTATAATATTGAATCGAATCAGGATAAAAAATATTAAAATTAAATCAAAAAATTTAAATTTTGAGTCGGTATCGAGACGTCCAAAAACCTACCCAAACCGTTGCATCCCTAAAAAAAATGCAAATTGAAGGAAAGAAAACAAATTTGATTCTCACAGTTCAACAGTTCCCACTACTTCAAGGAAACAGCAGGCTTTGGATCCTCCATTTCTCTCTCTCTAAAAAGATACCCTTTTTCACTTTCTCTCACACCAAAGCATTTATGTTTTCTATGTAAACAGTAAACTTTCCCATTTCTGAACCCTTTCTGATTATCTGCAAAACCCTTTTTTTGGGTTACTGAAATGAGCTATCTTTAGAATCCAAATGTCAAAATCTAAAGATGTTTTTCATTTCATAACAGTGTTGTTTCAGTGTTGAAGATTTGCCCTTTTTGAGGGGGGTTAACAATGAAGTCTTCTACTCAGCTTGACTCAGTTGTGTTCCAACTCACACCAACTCGAACCAGGTAATAGTTTTTCTTTGATCGGTAGCTAATACTTAGCTAGGTAGAGAATCAAAAGGTGTCATTTTTACTATAGAAACATGTTTTATGAAGCTTGAAGTAAAATTGAACTATATGAGCTTGGCTAAATGATTTACCTACTCGAATTTCGGATTCTATTATAGTAGTCCATTGAGCTTAGAGCAGTGAATTTCCAATGTTGTATTGTTTGTGTATAATCTTTGTGGACATATATGAGCTTGGCTAAATGGTTTACCTACTCGAGCTCTAGTTTCAGATTCTATAATAGTAGTCCATTGAGCTTCGAGCAGTGAATTTCGAATGTGGTATTGTTTGTGTATAACCTTTGTGGATATATCTAAATGATTTACCTACTCGAGCTTGAGTTTCAGATTCTATGATAGTATCCATTGAGCTTCGAGCAGTGAGTTTCGAATGTGGTATTGTTTGTGTATAGTCTTGGTGGATGTATCTAAATGATTTACCAACTCGAACTCGAGTTTCAGATTCTATTAACAATAGTTCATTGAGCTTCAAGCAGTGAATTTCAAATGTGGTATTGTTTGTGTATAATTGTTGTGCATATTGATTTATTATGTCATATTATGCTTTGCCTTCATCAGGTTTGAATTGGTGATATCTGCCAATGATAAGACAGAGAAAATGGCTTCTGGTTTGCTTAATCCATATCTTGCCCATTTGAAGACTGCACAAGAGCAGATATCCAAAGGGGGTTATTCGATTATACTTCGACCAGACCCTGGTATCAATGTGACTTGGTTCACAAAAGGAACCATAGAAAGGTTTGTAAGCTTATTTGGTGTGTTTTCTTGTTTTATATAGTATGAAGATTGGATGAATTGTTGTTCCATAAAGAAAAAAATGGCATCGGAACAATTTTCTTTTTCTGCTGTGATAATTTAGTGGCTGAGTCTGTGTTTGTTCATGGAAACTGCTCTAGGATGAATCTTTTGTTCCCCCCTGAAGTTGTCACGAGATACTATTTGTTTTTGTTTTTGAAGGTTTGTTCGATTTGTGAATACTCCGGAGATATTGGAACGAGTGTGTACCGTTGAGTCAGAAATTTTGCAGATTGAAGAGGCGATTGCAATTCAAAGCAACAGCAATATAGGGCTGAGTACTGGTGTAAGTAAAATCTTTGCAAGTCATATTATATGTATACCGTTACCCGTACGGATCAATAACTCTATTTGTTCACTTTTACGATAGGTGGAAGAACATCGTGTAAAACCTTCGGAAAGCATAGAAGGTACTGTTAGTAACTCTTTTGCAGTTTTGCCTATGTTTTTCACCTGTAACTTCATCATGATTACTGCCATTTTAAGCTTAATTATGGTTGGAACTGTGGATTAAAAAGTCATTCTATATCGTATTTTCTACGGATCTTGTATCTTCGGGTTACTGTACTGGTCTGGAGTCACTATCAAGCTAATAAATGTTCTTGGTACATATTGTGCACATTCAAGTTGTTCGTTTCAAAATTCTTTCGTCATTAGTTCTGAAAACTTATGTTTTGGTTTTAATTTTTGTTTGTTCTTGTATTGACATCTGATGTGTCTTTGAACAGGCAAAAGGGCTACACCGGATATCTACGAGGAGAAATCCATCATCCTTTATGCAGTGAGGATTTGCTAAAATATTCCTAGAATTTGCTAAAATTTATGGAAGTTAGTTTAACTCATTTTGTTTTGTTTCGGCAGCCTGATGCACGGCCACCTGAAGCGAATGGATCTGCTGTACAGGAAGGAAATCCAAAGTATGTTTTACTATGGCTACATAGATAGTTTTTAATCAAAGATATTGAATTGCTTGCATGTTATCTACTTATCTATAGTTTTTGGCAGCCACTTCAAATTTTGTGTAGTTCGATGTCTTTTTGCATCCATCGAGTTTCCTAAAAGGCCTTAAGTTTGACGAGCGAATCACGAATGTCATGAATGCGATAACCTTACAATGGTAACTAAATACCTGGACAAGTAAACATGTAAAATATAAGGGGTCTGTGATACTCACACTGATGTAACTGACAAAAATAACTTAATTCTTTCCATGCTCCTCGGGATACACTGATCTAACATGGCTCGGGTGAGTTAAGGGTGGTTGCATTGGAGTCCCAAATTTGACAAATCTAGCTTTCCAAAGTTTATTGCATTCTTCTTGCTCGAGCACGAATCATAGGTCCTGAAGTAATCCTTTCTGGAACATCTTGGGCCATGATCGCATCAAAAGGGAAAACAAGAATAAAACAAGTGTCACATTTTGTCATGTTAATGATGAAGAACATAGTGCAGAACACTATCACCTTTTAAAATGTTTTATTTGTTGGAATAATCTAACATATTGTTTCGATAGAGGTCAACTTTTGAAAGTCCTCGAGACAAGGAAGACAGTGCTGCAGAAAGAGCAAGGCATGGCCTTTGCCCGTGCTGTAGCTGCTGGTTTTAACATTGGCGACATGGCACCTTTGTTGTCGTTTTCTGAAAGTTTTGGAGCCTCTCGTTTGAGGTAAGTTGAATTTTCTAACAGGTCACTTGTGTTCAAGGCTTCAAGCATATATTTTCATGCATGATAGCATACTAGATTACCTTTTCTTTTTCTTTCATTCATTGCAGGGATGCTTGTGTAAAATTTACTGAATTATGGAAAAGAAAGCATGAAAATGGGCAGTGGCTTGAAATTGAAGCAACTGAACCAATGGCTGGTCGATCTGATTTCTCTGCTATGAAAGAGCTCAAGAGAACACGGTCAGGAATCTCAGAAAACAACGGAAAAACTGGTGTCGAGTCTAGCACAGGTATATTTTTTCCGAGGTTTTCTCTAGTCTTCCTTTTATATTTTCTTGTAATTTCTCTTACCCGTGGTTTGCCGATATATCTATCAGCATGTTCCGTGCATGTGTATTTATGTGCTCTAATGTATCATCTGTCTGCCCTTGCTTCTGGTGCATGAGATAGTCCTAATTTATGATGCTTATGGCAAAGGGAGACACTACTATTCATTGTTTTTTTGGTTTTGTTTTCTTGTCTTACTAAATATGTTGTTAATTCAGTTGGATTATTTAACAAGAAGTAAGCTTTTCCTGTCCGATTTTCCACCCACACCATGTGTTTGGACTTGATCCCGGGACTTGCAGACTCTTGCCATCGATAGCTACTTGTTTCGTTACTTAGCTGATTACAACATAAGTTAATAACTCAGCTAGAATATTCTTGCTTTGTGGCGCTCATCCATTTGTTTTACTTATGTTGAAATAAGTGGAATTTTGTTATCGCCAGATGAGAAGCCTCCCATGGATCAACAGACCCCTGGCCAGCAAGAATATTCTCGAGCCCAGTTTCCGCATCCCATGTTTCCTCCCTGGCCAATCCATTCTCCACCAGGTGGTATGCCAGCCTTTCAAGGATATGCTATGCAAGGCATGGGCTACTACCCACACTATCCCAGTAATAGTCCATTCTTTCAGCAATCTTATCCGTCAATGGAGGATCCGAAACTCGATGATGGTCAGAGAGTACAGAGATGGCATTCTATGGATGACCAGAATGGATCAGATGCTTGGAAACTGGAGGGAGCAAAACCTCAGGATGATACGGAGCTGGAGAATGAAACTTCAGTAAGCCCGAAATCAAGAAAGAAGAGTAGCAGGTCAGGTAAAAAGCAATCCGGAATGGTGGTCATTCGGAACATTAATTATATCACTCCAAAGAAGCAAAACTCTTCGGATAGTGATTCACAGTCTGAAATGGATGAGGAAGATGGAGATTCAGTGCAGGAGAACTCTCTAAGATCCTCAAAGAGGAAAGGGAATCGAATGAAACCTGTTGATTTATTGAATTCATTTAACATGGAAGAAACGGTTTCCGGGAAGGAAACCGATGGTGGACACTGGCAAGCATTTCAAAACTACTTACTTAGAGGTGCCGAAGAGGAAGAACGTAAGATGGACCAAGGCATTTTTTCAGCAGGAAAGGAGGTTCAAGGAAAAAGAAGACCGAATAGAGCAGATGAAGACCCTTTGGGTTTTGGCGGACGAGAAACGGGTCAATACAAAGAAAGGAATACAACTGACATTCATGCAAGTGGAGGTCGCATGCTTAAAGCACACTCAAATGACCATTCTTTGATTTCTAAAAATTGTGATCACTCGGTTGACGGCAGGATTATCAGTGATGGTATACATTATACAGAAGTAGATGGCAGGAGGGTGTATAGTAGTTCCATGAATGATGACTTTATAGTAGATAGACAAAAGAATCAGCCAGATTTTACGAATTCTCAGTCGGATGCATTGGCTGTTAACGGGTTTGATTGTTCATCAAAGAGTTTGGATAGAAGATCATTGAATATGACAGATGATGACTCCTACATAGTTCCTTTCAGGTCTGCCTCAGTCACTCAAGTTGGAACTGATGATTGCAATGCTATCAATATGGATTCTGAGTTCTCATTGTCGCTTCAGAAAGCAGGAACTACATCTAACAGGGTCGGAAGTCAAGTCAATTACGAAATAGATGATTTAACTTTTAGGCCTCAGCGAGGAACTGAAATGGGGTCGATTGGTTATGATCCTGCTTTGGACTATGAAATGCAGGTTCATGCTGGAAATGGTACTTCATTGGATAAGAAAAATAAAGATGGCATGAAGGGGTCTAAAAAGCCAGACATCCGAAAACCGAAACTTATTGCTGATCCTTTGGTTAAAAAGAAGACCGTAGGGCCGATGAGGCCTTTAGATGAAGCGAAAGCCCGGGCTGAAAGGTTAAGAACCTACAAGGCTGATCTTCAGAAAATGAAGAAGGAGAAGGTATGCTGCTTTTCGTGCCGACTTAGTATTTTGAATGGTTATTGTATAATCTCAGCTAGCTTGGGTAGTTTATCAAATAAACTACTTATTCATTTTCCAATATTTTTTTTCAGGAAGAGGCTGAGATTAGACGACTCGAAGCATTGAAGATGGAAAGACAAAAGAGAATTGCTGCTAGAAGCAATTCTGGTCCGGCTCAGTCGTCTATGGCTGCACAAAGCAGGAAACAGTTGCCGTTGAAACTTTCACCAAGCTCTCATAAGGGATCAAAGTTTACTGATGCTGAGCCTGGATTGTCGTCGCCTCTACAAAGATCCATCCGTACTCCTGTGGGATCAGCTGCTTCTCTTAAAACCCCCAAACCGAGCAAATTGAACACCAGAACCAACTCCAGTGCAAATAGATTAAGCAAGTCAGCTCCATCACTGCCTGTACCGAAGAAAGACATCATCAGTGTAACTCCCGATGCAAAGGCATCTATGGCAAGGATTAGGAGATTGTCAGAGCCAAAAATAAATGGCATTGCACGTGTTCCTTCAATGAAGTCACGGAACTCGGAACCATCATCCAAAACGAAAGTGTTTCGAGGGCCTGAAAGCAGAAAAATATCAGCAATTGTGAACTATGATAAAAGTAAGATTGCATCCCTCCCGGAACTCAAAATTAAGACAACTAAAGCCCACAATATTACTCACAGCAAGTCCGGAGAAAATGAAATGACTCAGAAGGTGAATGAAAGTATTTCTTCTACCACCGATGTTACTAAACTGAATAAAAACCCAGACAAAGTTCCATACGACGTCAACGGGGATGATGGCACAGTAATTGAGAAAACCATTGTGATGCTTGAACGTGAGAAGCCCTCTGTTACCAATGTAAGCTCTTCAGAAAGAACTGCAATAGCACAGAAAGGAGATGATGACTTCCACAATATAGGGAGGAAAACTGAGAAGATGGTTTCCGATTATGTTGCTCGTGCTTCGGTTTCTTCTGTTGACGCACTTGATAGAGAAAACCCTGTACAACAAAGATCACGAGCTTATGAGGTACAGTTGAACTTGATTGAAAATTGAAACCTTGTTCTCAGTTGATTCCTCTATGATCTCAGCTTGATACCAAATTTTCTGTCTTGTTGATAATATGTACAAATTTCCAGGTTCAAAAGGTTAATGGGAGTAACACTAAGAAGGAATCATCGGAAATTACAAATTCCAGTGTTACTGGAAAACCTTATCAAGCCCCTTTTGCTCAGGCCTCTTCTTCAGAAGCTTCACAAAGTGAAGCTCCGGAGAACAGTAGAGCACCTCCAACAAGATTGCAGGCTGCAGCGACAGAGTCCGAGAGTGTAAGAGCTCGTGTAACTGATTCTAAGAACTTGAAACTAGAAAACATTCCTGAAGTGTCGGATAAGCCTCAGGTAAAGGAGTCATCCAAAGGGTTTCGTCGGCTGTTAAAGTTCGGAAGAAAGAATCATAGTTCAGCGACAAGCGAACCTCTTATCGAATCAGATAGTATCAGTGTTAATGGTTCTCCGGCTGATGAGGTGGTTGCGAACCCCACCTCTTCTAGTAAAGGTAATTGCCTTACATTTCTTGTGACTTTGATGGATAGTGGGACACAAAATACATGACTATCTCCAACCTTGACATTCACCCTTAGTTTGAGTAACATAGACTTGCCTCGTTCTCTAAACAAGACAAATGTCTGATCATCATCGTATTATAAATGCTACATTGTACTCAGATTGTCTGCAACTTACCGAAAATCCCAGCGCTAGAATAACTAACTAATCCTCTCAGTTGTATCTGATCCGAAACTAACTAATCCTCTCATTTTTATCAGTTCGTACATTGAAGAATCTGCTCTCTCAGGATGAAAATCCAACAGCCAGCACCACTCCGAAAAAGTGTAAGTAGTTTCTGCACATTGGACCAACACATATTCAAACATGTCTGTGTCAGACAAATACTCGTATCCGACTTTCATTGTCGAGTCTGAGTAGCATAGTTTTACATCATAGAGGTTGATGATCTAACATAAACTTGTATGATCATGCAGCTGCTCGCTCGTTTTCCCTATTGTCACCATTCAAAAGTAAGACGACTGAGAAGAAGTTGACAGCGTAGGGATGAAGTGTTTCAGTTGTCTCTATTTATATGGATTTCTTTCCTAATTTATTTAGAAAAAAGAGTTCTTTCGGCAGAGCCACATTCATCAATTAATGTTAAAACCAAACTTCCCAGGTGGGACTTACATCTCCCACAGGATCTTATATACTGCCTTTACTTGTTGTAGCCATGGTATTCTACCATCGTTTACTGTAAATGTCTAAATGAGAATGCCTTCTGGTTTTGGAGTTCCCAATGCCCAACATCTAAACCAAACCCAAAAAGATACAAGCAGAAACAAACAGGTTGATGTCTATCCCACTTGAACCTCTAAGATCCCATTAAACATCCCAAGTTGGCTACTCAAAAGAACTTCAGAAACTTCACCAAAATTCAAATTTACCCAGTGGATTTAATTGTTTCACTGCTAAAAATATATGAATAATATACTAGACTATCTGCAATACTATTGGTGATTGGATCATTGGAATAAGCACTTGCTGCCATCATGCACTTGCTAAAAGAAACTCTCATTGGAGCCAATACAAATATCAGAGCAAGCAATCAAATTTGACAAGTCATATATAGAATAAACTCACTACAAAATCTGTCATATAGCAAACAAAGTTGTCCTCAACTGATCTTAACCATTTAACAATAAAGTGAAATCCACTTCCGAGACAACTCACGGAATATTGATGAAAACAAAGTAGAGACAATCTAATAATTCTGTATCTCACTTCAAGATGCATTCTCCTTTTTAAGCTTAGCAAGTTCTTGCCTGACAACTCCAGCCTTCTGCTCAGTCAATGTTCGAGAAAGAATTTAGTTGTTAACAAAAGAAATTAGGCATAAAAGGTAAAAGACCGTAGTGGTACAACAAAACTGACCTTGATCTTAGCTAACATAAGCTTGAACCTATCGAAATCGTTGAGAGATGCCCTTCTCTTCTGGACAATCAACTTTCTACCCCATGAGCTATTCTCCCACTTGTTCTTAACATCTGCAATAATTGCATAAGGCCAAATAGAAAGAAAACATCACTCTAGGAAACAATGCATGATACTGTAAGTAAAAATATCAAACATACCAGCCTTCTCCATAGCTTCAATCAATGTCTTCTTCTTAGGAACTCGGGGAATTTCGATTGTGATATCAGTCAATGTAAGTCTCTTGAAGTTCATTTGGCCTCTGACCATATCTGGAGCATCAACAAGTGCCTGCCATACCAATATATAAGCAAAATAAGTTTCTGGTCATTATGCAATAATTACCTTACTTTAAGACCCATGATTTTATCCTTAGGTTATGACCAGATGGCCAATAAAACTATAATTCTATTACCAAACAGCATGCAGGGACAGAGCGAGGATTTGAGGTTGGGGGCAAAACATAAATGTTTGAAATTGTGTGTGCGGGGGGATTTCATAAATAAACCAAGACTTTAAAAAATTTAAATAGGGGACAAAGGTGGGTCGATTACCCCTCCCCACCCACCCAGCATATATGCCGCTATCAACAAGTGGTAACAAATGCTGAGAAAAATGCACATTAAAAAAATGTTGGCATATCCCAATCCATAAAAAAACTTAGCATACTGTTAAGCACATACAGATTCTTGCATTCTCTCGAGTCGAGCAACATAAGGTTATACAACAATAATAAGGTTAATCATTAAAATACCATACCTTTAACATAACACAGATTCCTTTGAATAACATGTTTCAAACTAGATTACAGTCAACAAGAAAAAAAAACAGAAAACCTAATTTCAGTCAAACTCTTTCCCACAAAAAGAACTAAATTCCACAATAAGTTACCAATTCATCTTAGCACTAAACTAAATTTGATCAAATACCCTAAAATGAAAATCCCATTAAACTCCTCAAAATCATACCACGTTAAATTTCATATTTTTCCTCTTAATCCTACAACCCTAAGCTGAACCCATCACAAATTTCATAATTGAGAAATACTAAACAACTAATAAGAATGATTAAAAAACTAAAACGATACTACATTAAATCTCAAAAAACTGAGAAAGGAGTACATACTCTGTTCTGGTCAACGACATCAACGATGACAACCAACTTGCCGTAGTCTTTTCCGTAGTTGACGAGAGCCACTCTCCCAATCTCAACATACCTCTTGAACGGCTAAAAGAGTAAAAAAGGGAGAGTAAAATTAAAACCCATAAACAAGAATGAGAATAATGAATCAGATCCTCCATTGAAAGATTAAACAAGAAAACACTCACCATTTTTGCTGTGGCTGTGTGAGAGGTGGAAGGGAAATCAACGAAGGTGGCAACAATGGATTTAAGTTTATGGTTTGTTTTATAGTGTGTTTAACGCCGTCGGATCTAGGGTTTTTGTTTTTGAGATGGAGATGATAATCTTAGTGGATTTGGGCTTATCAAGTTTCCAATCTATCTTACATGGGCTATTTGCTATTTGGGCCTTATAAAGCCCTTAGGTATGTTATTCAAAGTAGTATAAATTATAGGGAAATTATATAAATAGTACCTCATATATTCATACATTATTATTTTAGTACCTTAATTATCTGTTTCGATAAAATAATATTTAACGTTATATTTTCATTTTAATATTACCATCAAAATATTGTCACTATTCGATTGGTTGAACGAAAAATGTTTAAACCCAAAATTCTTAATTTTAACTTAATCCAAGCCAATATCTTAATTTTAAGGGTTTAAAATTGAATTTTTATAGGTTAAAAACTGAATTCTGATCGTATTATCTTAAAAATTAAAATTTAATATTTAAACCCTAAATTCTAAACATCATTTGCAAATTTTAAGCCCTACTCTTAATCGATAAACCTTACACCCTAAAATAGATTCATAACCCTAAAACTAAGATACTTATTGAAACTTTTAATTTTCACTGATAGACGCTAGTGTATTGAATATAAATCCTAAGGGTATAGGAGAAGAACTAACAATCAATTAGTATATTGGGATGAGACATTAAATCTGTTCCGATAATGAATACAAAAAATTGAGTTGAAAGAATTGTTCCGATAATGAATCTTTGCAATACCTAATCTAGATTAATAATATTCTAGAAGTTCACTTATTGTGTTATGATAAAGGTAAGGTAGTAAACGAACCGACCGTTCGGTGAACTGTTCATGAACCGTTCGACGGGAAGTTCGTTTATGTTCGTTTATTTATTAAACGAACGAACATGAATAAGATTTTTCGTTCGTTTAGTTAAACGAACGAACATGAACAAAGGGCTCGCTCGTTCATTTATGTTCGTGAAAGTTTGATAATCTGTTCGTTTATGTCTGTTCATTTATGTTCGCTTATGTTCGTTCGTTTATGTTCAATTATGTTCGTTTAAATTTATTCACATATATCTAAGGGTGAGCATTAGATCAAGTAAGTCAAGTCAAAAAAATTGAGTTACTCGAGTTGAAAAGTCTTATTTTGTGCCTTGTTAAAAACTTTCTTGTTATAGGTTAGAGGTGTTCATTTTTCTGTTAAACCAAGTTAATCGATCAAACCAAAATAAAACCGGTTAATCAGTTAAATTTTAGGTTTCATCTAATAATTAAGATTTTTTTAATTTTAATTATCGACTAATTCGGTTTAAAATCAGTTAATTAGTTGAATTAATCCAAAATATTAAATATTTAGCATATTATATATGTTATTTATGTTCGTTCGTTTATGTTTTTTTATTTATATTCATTTATGTTTGTTTGTTTACATTCGTTTATCATTCATCGAACGAACACAAACAAGAAAATTTGTGTTTGTTTATGTTTATGTTCTTTCATTTGTTCGGTTAAAGTTAAACGAACGAACATGAACACACCCTCGTTCGTGTTCGTTCAGTTCGTTTACAACCTTAGATAAAGGCGATAATAAACCGATTGATTTAATGAAACGAGAAACTAAAATTTTAAATAAGATCACAAATTTAAATAATAATATTATAAACAAAACAAGTTATATTAAAAAATTATTTCTGTAACAAAAATCTTAAATTCTAATTAATTAATTAAATACCGATAATTATAAAAATAAAACTCCTAGACTCTGATGAGACTGGGGCTCAAGCCTAACCCATCCAAACTTAGCCCATAAATATCCTTAGATGATTTATAGTCAGGATCCCGACCCAAATAGGTCATTGGAAAAATTATATCATGGGTCAGTCCCATCACGTGTTCATGAGATTAACTATTAAAAATTATTTATTTCATCGATTTTTTTATGTCATATTTTTTCCCAAGTGAATCTTCACTTGAAAATTAAAGAATAATGTGGTGGATAGTTTTTAATGGTTTGTTCATGGATAACGCGGTGGGGCTAACTTAATATAATTTCTCTAGTTATTGAGATATTACTATTGGGACCCAATCACTACTTCCAATTAGAGAAAGCCACGTGTACACGCTTGAAACGTGTAGACGTGCAACCGACCAGTAGTACTTCAACTCAGTCTCTCTCTCGTCTTCAACATTTCAACTGAATCCAATTCTCCAAAACATATCTCCAGGTTCTTTTGTATCTTCATCTTTATCGAATCAATACCTTATACCCACATTTTTAATCTTCTCTTTTTTGCTTAATTCATCGGAATTCTCCATTTTTATATTGATTTTTCAGTTTTAAGAGCAGTAAAGTTCCATGTATGGGTCTCCCTATCATTTTTTTGATAGATCTGATCAAAACTAGCACTTTTTGATATGATCACTTGTGTTTTTTATATGATTGTTGAATTGGGTTTTTGAGTTTGAGTAAAAACTAAAAAGGTTAAAACTTTAGTGATTTTGATATCAGAAAAGTGGGGTTTTTTTTATATATCTTAATGTAGTTAAATCAAGTATTGAAGATTTTGATTTGATTTTTGCAGTGAAGAAGAAAGGAGAAAGTTGAAATCTTTTTGGAGCAATGGAAGGATCAGTTTTTACTCCATCATTGGAAGGGATGAAGCATATCAAATCTCCAGAAGGGGAAATGCTTGCTAAGCCATTTTTGGATGTCTGCAAGTTGGTTTTGCCAGTTATAGGTTTGTTTTTAGTATGGATTTGGGTATCTATTTCCAAGGATTTCTGATTGTGGGTTAAGTTTCTTGTGTTAAGATTGTTAGATTAGTTAACTTCTATAGCATCTAATTTGAGTTGAAAATCCTTCATGTTTTTCAGTGGAAAAGTTGACTTTATGGCTGCAAATTGTTTAGATTTGGAAGGGATTCTAACATTGAAATGGTTACTTTTTATGCATGATTCGATATCGAAATACTCTTTGATGATAAACCATGTGGTAATAGACAAATGTTTGATAGGTTTAGCTGCCAATCTTTTGGTAGGTGTTTAAGACTGCATTTCAAACTAGATCTGATCAGTTTGCATGTGCATTTCAAACCAGCATCTTCGGATGAAGGCTTATAGTTTACATTGCATTACTGGGTTTCTTTCTCGATTGACTTGATTTACATGAAAAAAAAAAAAAACTCTCCATGTTACTTTGACAGAAAAGTTTGGATCTGCTATGGCTCTTGTAAAGAGTGATGTCGGTGGTAACATATCGGTAAGATTTTTATTCTCCAGTAACTGTGTATGAGATATCTAGGTGATCATTGTAGCTGTTTTACTTTTCCCTTTTATGTCCTTTAAGTTCGAAGGCTTTTTAACGTCTGTCTAATGAAACAAATGTTATTTTTCCAAAAAATGTTACTTTCAAACTCTTAAGTAATTGTGTTTTGTTGATTCTTTTTTCAGAGGTTGGAAAAAAAATACGAAACTGATCCCACTAAATACAAATACTTGTACAATATGGTGAAAGAAGAGGTTGAATGTAAAACCGCAACAGGTTCATCTAGCTGTACCAATGGTCTTCTTTGGTTGACACGGTACATTACATTGGCAATTGCAGAAATCTCTTCGTATGTTCCATTTCCTTCTGTTTTGCAGTTTGTAATTTACTTTTTTGCTGATTTTCAGAGCGATGGATTTCCTCGTAGAATTGTTCCGCAACTTGCTTTCTCATCCAGATTGGACTATGACAGAATGTTGCACCGACTCCTATGGCAAAACCCTGAAGAAGTTTCATGGCTGGATTGCTAGTTCCGGTTTCACAGTAAATATTTTTGTTCTCGCTTGATCAAGTTTATTTTTTATTGATATATTTCTTTCATGATAATTAACCTATGATCTGCAGATGTTCGATTATAATTGGTACTTAATGTTTTCATTTGGATTTGGGATTTTTTGGATAGTTGAGTATCGAGTTACTTGTGCTACATCACTTAGTGAATTGTTTTGATTACAGGTTGCAATGAAGCTGGCTCCAGATAGGAAGAAGTTCATGGATGTGATATCTGGCTCAGGTGATGTTAATGCCGACATGGAGAAATTTTGCTCGACTTTCCCTCAATTTCTCAAGGAGAATCACAAATTTCTGGTAAGAACCGTCTAAGAGATCAATGTTCACTATGCTACCATTCTATGCAGCTATCTGTTTTTTCCGACAGTGGTACCTAAGAATGATTTCAGGACTAACGTTTTGACACGATGTAAAGGTGGAAGGGAGAAACCTTTTTAGTAGCATATATAACTAGAACAATAATATCTTTTGGTACCTCTTGTGTTTGCAAATTAAAACAATATTAAAAAAGAACCCGAAAATATCAATACGAAGAAGCATGCAGATAATAATTCTTTTTCATGTCGAATGTATTATATATTTTGTTGCCTATGTTATCAATTTAGTGTGGTGAAAATCAACCAACCAAATTCTATTCTGTTTATGCAGGCGAATTTCGGTTTGGATGATCTGAAGGCTTGATGATGGAGTAAGTTTACTGAGTAGAGGAGAGATCCTTTCATTTTACTTGTATGTTCGAATTTCCAGTATCCTGCTTTTGGCTTCTATAAACCATGAAATAATGAATGCTTTAAACACAGTGTTAATTACCCTAATTTTACTATCTTTCAATCAAATAGTTGTATTTGGTTACTCAAGTGATGTCTTTGAATGATTTGCTTATTGATTTCAACTTCATTCCATCACTGGGAAACATATTAAAACACACAAAAATGTAAAATAATATATAATTTAATGGATTCTTAAACAAAAAGACAATGGAAATGGAGTTTAAATCCATAACCAGAAGAAGACACACTAAATGATAGATATTATACAGATCAATATTCATACACCCTTCATGAGATTCAACATTCAATTCCTTTTTCAACTGAACTAAAAGAAGCAAATATTAGGAAAAATCTCATGAATATTGATGTTGGGGAAAAATTCACAAAGTATTGTTTTTCTCGTTTTATTTTTTGGAATATTGATGATTCTACAGTGATTTGAAGTCGGCACCTTTAGAAACCGACTTTGAATAGTACAAGGATGAAGACGGAGTCAAAAAGCTCCGACTTTGGCATCTGAATACTGTTGGAACAGACAGAACATGCAATATTCACGAAGAGATACCAAAATTGGAACCTTTTGGCTCTGTTTCACCTTTATATTGTTCAAAGTCGGTTTCTAAAGATATCGACTTCAAATTCACTGTAGAATCATCAATATTACGGGAAATAAAGTAAAGGAAACAATATTTTGAGATTTTTTTTCCCAGCATCAATACTCATGAGAATTTTCCAAATATTATCTTTACAGTCTTCTTCAAGCGGTGATAAAGGGAGCGGTACTGAGATGACGTGATAAATCATCACCTTGGTTCTACAAGCAAGTGCTTGTGATTAGAGGAAGCTTGTTTTCAAGAGGAGTCAATGGTAGTGGACTCAACAATGGCTTACCCTTTGCTGGCCTTAAGCAAGCCAGATAACCATTGTTGCATGTTGACAGTTTACTGGCCTTAACAATGGCTTCATTCTCTTCCGGCACGGTCTCCCCGGTCGGATCCTGCACATGCCAAGGAATAAGTAGTACTGTTGAAGTTCAAAGACGGTTTTACGAATTGAGCTCTATCAAACACTTACCCTGAGGACTAGAAAAGTGAAAGCTTGAGTATCTACATCATTTGCAACTTTTAGTGTTGTGATGAACTTACCAGGATTTTCCTGAGATGATTTCCATTTCACATAGATATCAATCTGATCACCGGTACATTCATAAGAAGGGATTTGGTTCTCCTTCAAGGATTCTGCCATTAAAGCAGCTGAGTTTTCCTTGTTCACAACACAGGACCAATGAGGATCAATGGTTTCAGTAATGGCTGCTTTTGCAGGTGTTGGAGTTATGACTTGTTGAAAAAGCTCCCTTTGTTTTCCGCAAAGGGTGAAGATGTTTTGGATTCTTAACAGTCTCGAAGTATCAGAATCCGTCTGTTTAGGTGCTGATCCGAAATCTTTCTCATTCGAGCATATCCTCTTTTCCTCTATTATCACCTTCTCCACTTCTTCATCCTCATCTTCTATTTCTTCTTCCTCATATACAATGGTGAGGCCTAGTTTTGCACCAAACTGTGGGCCAAAACCATCATGATTTGCAGCTCGAGGATGATTCGGATCGGTTTTGGATTGATTCACACCTTTATCTGCAGGTTTCACATCATGAATATATGGTTCAGGATCATTCATATCCAGCTGACCAGCTCCATCGACATTACCATCCTGGGAACCTCATCACCATAAATCCCTGTTAAGCTTTGTGCCTGTTAATTAATTTTATTTTTTAATATAATTAATTAATTATATTTTTCAAAAAAATATTTTATTAAAAGATATATTTTATTAATTTAGTGAGTTTAATATAATTAATATTAATTTAAAAGGGTTTATGATTTATGATTAAATTTAGGGTTTGTGATATATATTTAAAATTTAGAGTTTAAGATTTGTATGTTTAAGATTTGTGTTTAGGGTTTAGGATTGTTTTATTGTTTAGGATTTAGGGTTTAAAAGGATTTATGGTTTTAGTGTTTATTGTTTAGGGTTTATATGGTTAAAGTTTGTGCTTGGTTTTAGAGCTTACAGTGATTTTATTGTTTAAGTTTTAAGGTTTAAATGTGTTTTATGATTTTAAGGTTTAGGGTTTATATTTGTTATAGTTTTATGATTTAAAATTTGAGGTTTAAGATTTTAAATTTATTTTAGAGTTTTATGGTTTAAATACATTAAACATTTAAAGACAATGAAAAATAACTTTTAAAAATGTTAGGGTAAACTGCAACAAAGGTCACTTAATTATGGGTATAGTTATATCTGATCACCTAATTATTGAAAGTTACATTTGAGTCACTCATTTATGGATAAGAAGGTTACATTTGGGTCATTCAATTATAAGTAAAATTACATTTGGGTCACCCTTTATATTTTACAAAGTATATTATTTTGGTCGTTTTTCTTCTAAATCACTTGTATACCCTTGTTAACATTAGAATATTTTATTTGAAATCATTAATTAATCTAATACACGAATTGATAAAAAAAAAATTAAATATGAAGAGTGACCAAAATATAACCTTATCTATAATTGAGTGATTTAAATGTAATATTTATTAGTTGGGTGACTTAAATGTAACCTTACCCATAATTAAGTGACCCAAATGTAATTTTTAATAATTGAGTGATCCAAATGTAACCCTACCCATAATTAAGCGACTTCTATTGCAGTTTAACCAAAATATAATTAATTAGGTTCTTTTAGATTCTAGGCATAAAGATAAATTTAATCCTTAATTTTTATAGTTTTTATCATTTTGACCCTCATTCTTTATTTGGGATAAATTTAACCCTTAACCTAAGCTTTTTTGACAAACATCTCATTTTTTAACTATCATGATGACCGCACCATTAAAAATTTAATGATAATGACATATAGTAAACATATGATAATATATTTTAAATGACATGACATCTAAACTATCAAATACATACACATGGAATATAATTTTATTCTAATATAAGATATAAAACAATTAAAATTTAAATAAAATATTAAAAATTAATTAAATCTAAAACAAAAGTAACTAAAAAATTTTCAACCCTAATTACAATAGAATCAAAATCCTATCTAAACAAAATATGAACACAGTCTGAAAAAAAAGAAGAAATTTTGTAAAGATTGCTATCAATAAATCAAAGGTAAGAGATTTTGATACTAATCAAATGATTTTTTATTATTTTAGTTTAGAATTTAGGTATTTTAGTGTTTAATCTAAATTGAAAGTTTAGGGTTTTGATTTATAGTTTAATATTTAAATTTAAATTTAAAAGTAGTAAATTTGAGGGTTTAGGTTTTTGAGTTTTAATTAAATCCAAAAAATCTAAAATTATATAAAAAACAAAGTAGTAAATTTATTTAAGGTTTAATAGTGAAAATGTTTTAGATTTAATTAATTTTAATATTTTATATTTTATATTGGAATAAAAATATATTTCACATGTATGTATTTGATAGGTTAAATGCCATATTATTTAAAATAGGCATAAAGATAATCTTAACCCTTAACGTTTATAATTTTTATCATTTTGGTCCTTATTCTTTTTTGGGATAAATTTAACCCTTAACCTATATCTTTTTGACAAATAACTTATTTTTTAACTACCATAATAACTGGACCGTTAAAAATCTAACGATGATAACATGTCATATGCATACGATAATATATTTTAAATGACATGGCATCTAACCTATCAAATATATATATAATATAATTCAAATTATAGGATTTTGATATAGGATTTTGATAATATAATTCAACTATATCAACTAACCTATCAAATATATATATAATATAATTTAAATGACATGGCATCTAACCTATCTTAAAACAATTAAAATTCAAATAAAATATTAAAAAAATCAATTAATCATATTTTTTAATATAGGATTTTGATTCTATTGTAGTTAGGGTTTAGAATGTTTAGTAGTATTTTATTTTAGAAATAATTAATTTTTTAATATTTATTTGAATTTTAATATATATACATATTTTAGAAATATATATATATATTTGATAAGTTAGATGTCATGTTATTTAAAATATATTATCGTATACATATAGCATGTCATCATCGTTAAATTTTTAACGGTCCAGTTATCATGGTAGTTAAAAAATAAGCTATTTGTCAAAAAGATATAGGTTAAGGGCTAAATTTATCCCAAAAAAGAATAAGGGCCAAAATGATAAAAATTATAAACGTTAAGGATTAAAATTATCTTTATGCCTTTAAAATATATTATCTCATGTTTACTATATGTCATTATTATTAATTTTTAACGGTACGATCATCATAATAGTTAAAAGTAAGAAATTTGTTAAAAATGTTTAGGTTAAGGGTTAAATTTATCTCAAATAAAGAATAAGGGCCAAAACGATAAAAATATCAACATTAAGGGTTAAATTTATCTTCATGCCTAGATTCTATTAGAAAAATAAAAAATAAGCATTAATGATCGGAATATATTTTGTTTTATTAATAACACTTAACAGTTGTATATAATAAAACCTTATATTTTATTCATTTACAAAATTTAAATTCCAGACATTATATCAACGAAGATCCCTAATATTTAGTAAAATTAGATGGTTCTAAGAGTATTTTATTCATTTTTAATAAAAATTTAAATCTCGGAATTAGAGTACGACCGACTGAGATAAACTTAAAAATTTTACATAAATTTTATAAAAATAATTAGAAAATAATTTATACATCGTTGTAAGTATGATTAAGTGAATATTTGAATATCGAAAGAAAAAAAAAATTAGCATCACATATTTAAAAAATAATTTTAATAGTAACTTTAAAAAATCAACTACAAGATATCAGAAAAAGCCTTATATTTCTATAATTACACATAAATCTAGCTTTTTTTGATTTCAAGTTATACATAAAAACTATGAGAGACAATAAAGAGCAACTTAAGATGTTTTTATTTGTATAAAAAATGATATCCATATTAAGATCTAATAAGATCGTTGGGTATAATAACTAAAAAATTTAGACACTTCTATAACTTTTAAATAAGGATTTTGTTAAAAAATATATTTGTATAGTAGATTGAAGGTATACATCTTACGATAATTTCTTGAATGAATAAAGTTTCATTTATCAAAATATTTAATGAACAATCTTTTTCATAAAAGAAATAAAATATTTGATTCTAGCCTATAGTTTTTCTAAATTAAAATTTCAAAAGATACAAATTTTTTGTTAACCTGGAGAAACAGAAGAAAAAGAAACAAATGAACTTGAGTAATAGTATAAATCCATACAACAAATTTAATCTGAAACTCAAACATGGATCATAATATTCAAGTTCAGAAACAGAACTAACATCAAGAAACATCAATCTAAGCCCCCCTTTTTAATCCAAGTCTTCATAAATCTCAAGGAACACTTTGGGTTCAATTCACTGCTTCCAAGATTTCTATACAGCATTTTATTTCTTTGTAATCATATGTCTCACCGCATGTTCTCTCTACGCCGAACGTAACGAGTCCGGTCATTGTACCTTGGTCTGTCTTGTGCCCTTTGTGGCTGTGGTTCCACCCTCCTTTGTCTTTCGGGTGATCTTTGAACGATCTCACCATTAACAAACAATTCAGCTGCAAAGCAAGAGTTGCAAACGTCAAATGTCGTATAATCCATCTATGATATGCCTATATAATATGCATATTTTCAAATTGTTATGTATCATCTTAAATAACTCTCTATATAAAAAACACAAGTGTACCGAGAGGACTTCAATGTGAGTCCATTAGCTTTCCAACCTACAAATTGCCAACTCAAAGCTACTAGCTTTGCCAAGATGTCCCTCAGGTAAGAGGGTTTACAAGCCCTTGAAAAAAGACCATTTTTTTTCTAAACTACGAATTAATAATACTGACTTCAGCTTGTCAAAAAATAGCAAGCATATACAGAATAGACAGTTATTGTCTTGAACAAAGGATTAGATATGTGAGATAAACGCTTTGTTATAGTTCAAAAGAAGATTCCATATGCTATGTGCAAACACCGACTGATGTTTCATCTCCACGAATCTTAACAACATGTATAATGAGGTCAGAAAGTTGTGAAAGATGCATTCCATATAAGTCCATTAGCATTCAAAACTAAACATTGCCTATAAGACGTTTTAGCTTTGCCAAGATGGACTAAAAGTGTAGGTAAAATACATAAGAACTTGGTCCCTTTTGATGGTGCAAACTATATAATATCATGTCTTCTTTGGTTCTCTTCACTAATCCGAGCTCCAAATTAAAAAGAAGGAATCACAAAGCAGCGAGAGAGACATTTGATTTAAGTCCATTAGCATTCAAAATTAAAAATTACCCACAAGGCTTTTTAGCTTTGCCAAGATGAATTACCAATTACCTTTCAAAAACGGAACTGGGTGTTCCTGATTACACTCTTGCTAGATTACGGCATGATAGCTACCTTGTTGAGTTCAATTGAAACAAGTAGAACATTCCATCTCTATCATACAATTCATATCTATTTGCAGGTATTAACAAATAATAACAAACATAAACACAAAAAGTCGAAAACGAAAGTATATGAATACATCTGCATAAACAAAACAAGAAAATCAAGCCTGTTGACACCGGTTATCTTATATGCATATGAGATCACTAGACACAATTAAATGACACCCCCAAAGAGAGGAAACACAGACTGGATTTTTTTTTCAGAACTATATATACTAAAAAGGCAAACAGCTTACCCCCATAGTCCTTGTTCTCGGGATCGACATAAGAATCCGGGAGCACAAAGAGGACACCAGGTAATCCTGTTAATAAAACAAAAAAAATTTATTACAGAACATAAACTTCCATTAAGAAATGTGAAACACAATAATCCATCAGCTAAAGGGGAACTAAAAGCAAAGACCTTCAAGCTTATTTGAAGTTTCCTCATCAATTTCGCATCCGAATCCAAAGTACCTCTCACAGGAAACGTTGTAGATCTTCTTCTTAGCTTCTTCCTCACTGAAATAGAAAAATAATCAACATCAATTGTTTATGTAATAATGTAAGCAGTATCAAAGAATACTCCAAATCCCGAAATGAAATGTTTAGCATAAGCAATTATACTAAAGAATCAACCACTATGAAAATTAAGATAAATCCAGAAAATAGGCAATTAAACCCCCAAGATATTATCTTCCTATTCAAAGTTCAACCAAATAATTTCTTCCCATTTCCCCACACTTTCTCAGCATCCAAACACCCAAAACAAACCTGCCCACGACTTTAGCGAGAGTTTTGATATAGCAATCAATCATTTCCTGCTTGGTAGCTCCCTCTCCACCAGGCTTATCCATAACAATAAGCCAATGCTCATAATCGCACCCAGGAAACAGCGGGGCCATTTCGGTGGGTGGGCGGTCACTGAAGTTCGACCCCGAGTTCAGCGGGGAGTAAGCGGAGTTACGGGAGCGGTTGACGCGGCACCGGATGGAGGTGAAACGCGTGGCGGAGAGAGGGAGACATCGGACGGCGTGGGAAAGTGGGGTAAGTGGGCGATTGGAGAAGCGGAGAGAAGGTATGGGAGGAGGATGAGTGATAGATTTGGAGGAAAGGAGACGTTTGGAGAAGTGAAAGGATAGGGTAAGGTGGCGCGTGAATGTGGAGGCAGCGGCGCGTGACAGGGTTTGAGCCATGGTGGGAGGGGAACGAATTTGAGAGGCTAAGCTGAGGGTTTTGCCTTCTATTTATCTTCTCTATTTGGGCTTTGGCCTTTGAGTTAGACCCATTTATTTGACATGAATACTGAATGAGTTGGATTTTATGATTTTTATATAATAATAAAAATTATTTAAAAATATAGTAAGCTTTTGAATTTTTCAAGAAAAAAATTAAAATTAAAATTTTATCATTTAATTAAATTATTATATTCTAAAATATTATCAATTCATTTATTTAACTTAATAAATAAATAAAAATTAATATTATATGATTGATTACTAAAATGTATTTTTTTAACAGTATAGAGTTCGCCATCGATTTTAAAAATATTAATAAGGATACTTACACTTTTTCGTCTAAAATTTTGATAATTATATAATTTTTTTTTATTTCGGTAATTAAAATAAAAATAAATTAATAGTTTAGGGATTATTTAGGTAATAAATTAATAGTTTAACGACAATAAACGACTGAGTGATCAAAAATTTACATCCTCAAAACGTAATTAACTTTATTAATCATTTTTTAAAATCGATGATAACTCTGTACTAGGAGAAACCACATATGACTATTTAAATAGTTAATCCAATATTATATGAGTTGTTCACAAACAGTTTGTTGAACGTTCTATTTATTACACCCTATTTCATTTAACTAGACCAATTGATAATTAATAATCGAATATAACTTTAATTAAATTCTACTTACTTGATAACTCAAGACATCTTTTATCCACCTAAGATAGACCACAAAAAGAAAAATTAGGCAATGCCTTGTAAACCCAAGTCAACCTAAATGCCCAGCCTAGGTAGAACAAATAGAGAGCTCTAGCTATAAAAAGAGTGGATAAGGCCAACTCCCCCATAGATAAGTAAGTAGAACTCAAACTAGTTCTTTCAAATTTGAGTATAGCTTGCTTGGTAGTTCTTCCATGGCGGTTGAACAAGAGTACACTGAAGATGGAACTGTGGATCTTAAAGGAAACCCAGTTAGTAGATCAAAGAGAGGTGGATGGAAAGCTTGCTCATTTGTTGTGGGTAAGTTTCATATCTTCTTCATCTTTTTTTTCTATCGTTTAAATGAGTTTCGAGTTTAAGGCTTTATGTACGTAAAAAATTCTCCCCGAGAGACTCACCCACTAAATTATGTGTACGACACGAGTCAATTTAGATTAAACAAGACTTTATCTAAGAAAATTGAGAGGACAACTAAAAGAATATAAAGTATTCCTCTCTAATTTCTTTTCTTTCTTTAAGAGTGTTCGTATGTTTAAAATTCGAGTATCAAACTTGAAATTATTTTTAATGATTATAATATTATGAGTTTCTGACATTCCATCTCTTCTTTTCTCTTACTCTTTACGAGTATCTTATAAATTTGATTATCTATAATTTTTTACTTTATATTTAATGTTTTTTTTTCCTAAATTGAACAAGTGATCTCAATGAAAAGAAAGATGATATTTATCTTAAAGGATTTATATACGAATAATTTTATCTGTAAGGTGTATATACCTTATCTAATACATAATTAAAAAACATATAAGCATGCTTATCTTTTATCGTATGAACCATTAGAATTGAATGATTCGAAGTTTAACGAGAGATTATTAGGTGACTCTTGTTCACCACGTTATTTATGGTCTAAACAATTATGACCGTTCATCTTTAAATAACTCCTTAATAACTACTCACCCACTAATTACGTGTAAGAAAGAGGTGATGATTCACTTTATAAAAAATAGGATGAACAAATTTGATTGGTTGAAACCACATATGACGTGATGAATAAGGTTCATGTAATAATTTTTTCAATTCTGCCCTTATATATATATTTTTTAAAATCTGAATTTTAAATTGATTGATTAATCGTAATAAAATTCTTTTATTTAAACCCTAATATTTATGACAAATTATTATTTTCATTCTGAATTATTATTTATTGTCTACATAGAAAAGTCTATGGGTCAATTAATATAGCTAAAAAGTTCATTTCCTTTTCATTATTTCATGGACCCATGTACGTTTGTCATTGACCTACATCCATAATTGAATTCAACTATATCATGCTTCCCTTGGTTTTATTCGAATCCGATTCAAATCAAATTATTACATAAACATCTTTATCAATTGGTGCAGTGTACGAAGTGTTTGAACGAATGGCATATTACGGGATCTCATCGAATCTGTTCCTTTATCTGACCCGAAAGCTCCATCAAGGCACGGTGAAGTCTGCCAACAATGTGACCAACTGGGTGGGAACCATCTGGATGACGCCGATCTTGGGTGCATACGTTGCCGATGCTCATCTAGGACGATATTGGACATTTGTAGGCGCTTGTACAATTTATATCTCTGTAAGTAGTCTTTTCCTAAAAAAATATTTTATTAGTGTTTATATTATAAGCATGCATGCACCATGCATACAAACACTTTTAATGATAAAATCAGGTGCGGTTTAAAGATTTTGGGGTTCTGTGCAATTTATTAAAATATAGTCTTTAAAAATAATTGTCCATGACCTCCATTTATTATAAAACTGTAGCCCTTAGAAGCAAATGTCCCTTCTAGGGTTTCTAGGGGGCCTTGTGGGATCGTTTCTGTTGTGCCTGTCCAAAACCTCACTAGTTCTACCGAAGCAATAGTAATAGTAATAATCAATAAGATTTTATAATCAATTGTCATATTTAGTAATAGTAATAATCAATAAGATTTTATAATCAATTGTCATATTTAAGAAAATAATTATGACGTTTTAACAATTATAAATCATCTTTCTTAATAGCATTTTCAAAAATTTTCAATGAATTTCGAGATTAACACCATCTAATGAATATAGTTTATCAAAATTCGGAGGCCCCGTGCAATTTATTAAAATATGGTCCTTAAAAGTAATTGTCCATGACCTCTACTAATTATAAATTTATAGCCCTTAGAAGTAAATGTCCTTTCTAGGGGCCCATATGTGATCGTTTCTGTTGTGTCTGTCCAAAACCTCATTAGTTCTACCGAAGCAATAGTAATAGTAATAATCAATAAGATTCTATAATCAATTGTCATATTTAAAAAATAATTATGACGTTTTAACAATTATAATCCATCTTTCTTAATAGCATTTTTTAAAATTTTTAATGAATTTCGAGATTAACATCATCTAATGAATGTAGTTTATCAAAATTCGGGAGCCTCTTTTTCGAAGACCTTGTGTGGTCGCTCCTATTGCGCTTGTCCAGAACCCCACTGAATAAAATATAAATATTTAAATGTAGAATTTTGTTTTATATAGTTTTGTTCTTGCATGCATCAATGAGCATTTGTTATGAAATTTAAACATTTAGAGGATCGTGTATAATTTATTAAAATGTGATATTTTGTTGATTTGTTGTATACGTGTAATAGACTTACTTTGAAATTGGAAATTAAGTATAATAAGACTTAAAATCTATAAAGTACAAGAAAATTTTATTTCTTTCATGTCAGTGCAATGTCAGGATTTTGAGAAATTATATTATAGATCATTCTTATCATTCATGGACCAACTAATCAAAAACATCTATTTAATTATTTTTTTACCTCATTAATTTTATCAAGTGAATCTTTACTGATATTTACTGTAAGTTAAATTTAAAAATAATTTTTATCAAATAAAGATTCACTTAGTAAAATTGATAAAATAAAAAAATAATTAAATAAATATTTTTAATCGATCGATCCATAATATAAATGTTTTTGCACGTCAAAATTTCATGAAAGGAACCTCTTTTGATGTTAGTGGTTGAATATTGTCAAATTTCTCACGTGAACCACTAACTTTTATGTCAAAACTTCAATCTTGTCTGTCCAAAAGTCTACAAATTTTTGTCTGATTTGATAAACTACATTCATGTACATGTTTTAGTCAAATTAGTATATCAAGTAGGGGTATTCAACTGTTAATTTGATTACTCGATTAAATTAAATTAATTAAATATTATTAATCAAAAAATTTAACCTTTTAAACGTTAAACAAACCATATTAAAAAAAATTAAATCGAACTTTATTAGGTTACTTTTTAAATTAGCTGAAATAACTACAAAACACTTAAATTATATATATAGTTAATAACTTGTTTCGAACCAAATTAATCGATAACTTAACTTTTTTAAAAAGTAATCATTAATTGACCTAACATTTGGTTAACAATCAAAATTTTAATTTGGTCGATTAATTCGGTTTTAACTGAACAATAAACACCCCTAACATCAACTTTGGGTAAGAAGAAAAAATAAACTAGGTATGATTAGGACAGTTGAATTTTATCTTAGTTTAAAACGTATTAATTAAAGAGTTATGTTTTGATACACGAGTTTTACGATTTTTCACAACAGGGAATGGCATTGCTAACATTTTCAGTATCAGTCCCTGGACTAAAACCACCTCCCTGTCACCAAGCCAACGTAGACAATTGCAAGAAGGCATCAACACTACAATTAGCTGTATTTTTTGGTGCATTGTATACACTAGCTATCGGAACCGGGGCACGAAGCCGAACATTTCGACGATCGGTGCTGACCAGTTCGACGATTTTCATCCAAAAGAGAAGGCTCAGAAGCTATCTTTCTTCAATTGGTGGATGTTCAGCATCTTCTTTGGGACACTCTTTGCCAACACAGTTCTTGTTTACATTCAAGATAATGTTGGTTGGACATTAGGGTATGCTTTGCCGACACTCGGGCTCGTGATTTCGGTTCTGATCTTTTTAGCCGGCACACCGTTTTATCGGCACCGGGTGCCCACAGGGAGTCCTTTCACGAGAATGGCTTCGGTCATAGTGGCCACCATTAGGAAATGGAGCGTGCCACTTCCTAGTGACCCTAAGGAACTTCATGAACTTGACTTGGAAGAGTATGCAAGGAATGGGAAGTTCAAGATTGATTCAACGCCAACTTTGAGGTTAGTTGTATCAATTATGCATTAGATACTAGGACTGTTCGAAATTCTGTTAAAACCGAATCAAACGAAGATACAATTCGAACTGAACTGACTGTCTATGTACCCGTAACTAGCGAATTAATGTGTTATGACCGTGGTTGAATCACAGGTTCTTGAACAAGGCTGCTGTGAAAACAGGATCTACAGATCCATGGATGCTGAGCTCGGTAACCGAAGTCGAAGAAACTAAACAAATGCTAAGAATGATCCCAATATTGATTGCCACATTCGTGCCAAGCACAATGATTGCACAAATCAATACATTGTTTGTGAAACAAGGCACCACCCTTGACAGACATGTGGGGAACTTCAAGATCCCACCAGCAAGTTTAACCGCATTCGTGACGATTTCTCTGCTTACCTCCGTCGTCCTCTACGATCGTTTCTTTGTTCCGGTCGTGCGGAAATGGACCAAGAATCCGAGGGGCATCACTCTGCTTCAAAGGATGGGAGTTGGTCTTTTTCTTCACATCATAATCATGGTGATTGCTTCTTTCACCGAGAGGTATAGGCTCAGTGTGGCTAAACAACATGGTTTGGTTGAAAATGGAAGTCAACTTCCATTAACCATATTCATTTTACTTCCCCAATTTGTGCTCATGGGGATAGCCGATTCGTTTATAGATGTGGCTAAGCTCGAGTTCTTTTACGATCAAGCACCGGAAAGCATGAAGAGTCTCGGTACTTCATATTCGTGTACGAGTCTGGGGATTGGGAATTTTCTCAGCAGCTTCCTTTTGTCGACGGTTTCCGACATCACTCAAAGACATGGTCATCAAGGATGGATCTTGAATAACCTAAACAAGTCTCATCTTGACTACTATTATGCATTTTTTGCAGTACTCAACATCTTGAACTTCATTTTCTACCTGGCAGTCATCAAGTTTTATGTGTACAAGGCGGAAGTTTCAGATTCGATGCATGTGCTTACGGAAGAATTGAAGGCGGTTCGAGTAAAGTAATCAAATCAAGAAGATCTTGAGGATTAGCTCAATGAAACAATTGTTGAACAATTATCATTTATACTCCATTGAAATGCTATGTGTTAAAACAAGTAAAATGGCCTAATGATACAAAGAAACTGAAACTGGAAATATTGTACAATTTGCTCCCTCTACCCCCAAAAGATGTTGTTATAACATTTAAGGTAATCGAATTCAATACATTGTGCTTGGTCTCTCTTAGATTTCCTTCAATATAAACAGAATATAGTTAGACCATGAAAATTCTGCTTCATATATGCACAATATATGCATTTCCTCTGTCATATATCATTTCCTTTTTGCCAATTGAAATGACTTCTTTAGGAACTGATTCGCAACTCGATCGTTCCGGTGGTACAAGACCCTTAGTATTGTGTTTGGATCTGATCTTTCCCATCTTCCTGTTGTTGGTGGCATAGGTAGCTTTTGCCCTGTACCGACGACACCTATTCCGCTAGTCTCGCAAGTGATAATGCTGAGATCTTCTGTCAGTTGCTCGGTGGATTGAGACATCAATGATATTACCCCTTCAACTGTCTCAGCTTCTGTTTGAATGATGTCCTCGGATATCAATCCTTCTCCGCAGTTACGAAACACCTTTTTCAAACTGTCAAAGTCCTCGTTGATCATCTCATGATCGGACCGATTAAAGGTCCTGGATGGTCCACCAGCTAGCAAAACCATAAGAAATGCTTCAAAAGATGCTTTCATAACTTCTTTGGTTGCTAATAGTCGAGCTCGGTCTGTGACCATTGCATTAAGAAGGATTAGATCCTGCTTTAGAATTTTTACTGCAGGTCGAATTCTACTATTGGTTACATCACCAACGTAAAGGCCCTCGTAGAAAATAGAATTCGAGTCGAGGAAGATAAGGCGGTATGCAGCAACTTCTGATACATGATCACAAGCAGCCTGAATAGATACATTAACATTTTCAAAGAAGGAATATGAAGCACTGCGTTGTTCGCATATCTCGTTGGAATTGTTTCGTGTTGGACCTTGCGGCGAGATGGTTAGAGCTTTGTCGAGAGAATGGAGGTTGGACATAAGGTAGTGCAAGGTATTGAGTCGAATGTAAAGGCGTTGCGTGTCAAGGCTCGCTGATGGACGAGAATGCTGACCATCTAGATTCACAATTCGTTGCATATCTTCTACTCCAACACTGCAAGGACTGGCCTTTTTCAAGATTTTGAACAACTTCGAATCGGGATTGCATCTGGTTAGAGGAGGAAGTGTAGGTAGATGACTCTTTTTCGACCCTGAATCGAACCAAAAATGAGAAATACATCGAAATATTGTAAGCTTAGAACTGTGCATGAAACACAATGAGATGATTCTCACCACATGCTGCTATAAAGGCAGTGTACTCTTGGAAAAGCTGCTCTAAACCTTCAGCTAGATCGAGAATAAAATCATCGGTAATTCCGACCGGAATTTCAAAGAAATCTTTCACTATTTCATTGGCTAAACTAATGAGCTCCATTGATGACTGTGCATATGGCTCGGATATGGACATGGGGTTCCAGGGCTACAACATAAACTAAAACATATTAGTAAGCTCAGCCATTGAACTTAATTAAAGGAGGAGGAAATTGACTGACTTCAGTTTCTTTTGCTCTATCAAGAAAATCCTTCCCCTGCTTTAGCCTTTCATCTAGCCATTGTTTCAAGAGCCTCAATATGATCGAATCGACTTCGTACGGAGCCATTTGTGTAACAATTCCTTTTCCTCCATCTTCACATTCTTCGGAATCTTCGACCACCATTTGAACCAAAAGTTGTTCTAGCTTTGCAGCTCCTTGTAGTACCCCAACTACTTCGCTGTTCAGCAAACGCGTCCCGGTTAAATACTGCTTCATAAGTGCTCCATAGCATTGGTGTAGTGTCACAACCGCCACTCCGGCTGCAATCGAATACCATTTCTTCAATATGGGACTGAAAATTTCCCTCTCCTTCTCAGCCAGCTCCTCAGTTCTTTTAGCAAATTTTAACATTGTTACACTCGATTCTTCCCCTTCCGTATTCGAAAATTTGGCGTTTTCATTTTCTATCATCTATAGCAATCACAGAAAAACATTAGCATTAAACAAAGATCATGCGAAATACTATGATATTTGATGATAGTGTCTACTCACCTTTGTGAATGCATTTTTCACCGAAGATCGAATGTAACGATCTACTCGATCACCACCGGTCGAATCCGCATGCATTATATCCCTTTTCTTGCCCCCCTCCCCTTCATTGATCGTAACATCTTCACCTAAAATCTTTGCTGATGCTAGTGCCAAAGACAAAACACTTTCAATTCCACTGATACTTCCTTTGTTGAAATATTCGTGGTAACGAAGCAACCGCTTCTCCGCCCAATTTAGAATCGAGGCTAGCATCGAAGACAATAGTTTCACATGCATAGCCCCTCTGTCCGGTGCTTTAGCATCCTTTGCCACCTCTGTCAACAAAGTGTATGCAGCAGAGAGAAGATCAGGCTCCACCTGATTGGTGGCAACATATTGCCGAAAGAGCACCCAAGTGAGGCAAGCAGTGTGAATCGGCCTATCGATCCCCAATGTGGTCCATGTCTTTTTGATCAATTCTAGCAACTCGTCGACCTCGTCGAGGACTACCGACCCGTCTTTACTATCGAATATGGCCTGAAGGAGACAAGTGTAGAGGTGAATGTTGAGGGGGAATCCATCAGCCCAATGGCACACATCAGTAGGAACGTCATTGCTTGTTCGGCAAGCTAGAGAAGCTACGGCAGTGCAGAGTGTTTTCCATGTCTCAGAGTTCTTCGTATTGTCTATGGGCTTGGAATCACCTGCTCGGATCATCTCACGTAGACACATTGCAGAAGAATTCGACTTGTCTAGAGGGATCAACGGGTAAGTGAGCAGGCCTGCTTCAAGGATTTTGAGCTGATGCTTTTGCCAAATATGGTAATCATTCGGATGGTTGAATTCGGACGGTTCAGCCCAATGGCACACATCAGTAGGAACGTCATTGCTTGTTCGGCAAGCTAGAGAAGCTACGGCAGTGCAGAGTGTTTTCCATGTCTCAGAGTTCTTCGTATTGTCTATGGGCTTGGAATCACCTGCTCGGATCATCTCACGTAGACACATTGCAGAAGAATTCGACTTGTCTAGAGGGATCAACGGGTAAGTGAGCAGGCCTGCTTCAAGGATTTTGAGCTGATGCTTTTGCCAAATATGGTAATCATTCGGATGGTTGAATTCGGACGGTTTTATGTGTCGAATAAGCTCGAGCGGAATAATAATCATCTCCGTTCTCTTACCGGCCTGTTCAAACCAACACAAAATTTAACAAAAGGTTGATTAACTAGTAACATATGAATCGAAAATTTTCAAATGAAACACAGAAATTACGACGGTAATATAATGTAACGTCGCATTATAACATTTTTCAATGTTATCGCAATCGTAATTTAGTATTATATTAATACGTACATGACCAACGAGGGTTCTCATGAGTGTCTTCCGAAGCCTATTATCACTTTGTTCTGTCACCCTCATTTGTTGTCTCATGATCTCTGCAGCCGTCCAAGGTCGTTGAGGCCTCGCCGTGGCGGACGCCGGCAACATTGTAAACCCCGAATCAGATGACGACGGCAACCCATCACCCCCACTTCCGCCATTGTCATCACAGAAATTCAAAGAGCATATGGTCTTCCTCCTAGTATGTTGCGGTCTCTTCACCATCTTCAACCCCAAAGCCCTTTTAACCCTACTGGAAGGCGCATTCACCGCCCCATGATTCGCCCGCCGCCCCAGTGATCCCGTCCCTGATGCTAACGTTAACGCCCCATACCAGCTCCCTTCATCCCCATCATCATGCGAAGAATAAAACGTCAATGCATTCCGACCCCCAAAGCCCGGCGCCGAACGACAGGACGTAAAGAATATATCGTAAGCCGTTTCACGAAGGTCGTCGTATCCGATGCCTTGGAGCTTACCGAAAGACCATTCGAGTTCGGCGTCGATGGACGTAGAAGCGGCGGAGCCAGAAAAGTGGTGGACCATGGGGGAGGGGGAGTCAGTTACCGGCGGAGAAAGGGAGAGAATCCGACGAGACAAAGAAGAGATATTAAAAGAACGAACATTTTGTTTTTATAAACAGACACATAGAGATTCTTTTGGAAGACACCATTTCTGTCGTTTAAAGGACAAGACAGCCATGGGAGAAAATAGTTGTTTTGTTTGATAGGTTTGCCAACGTTGTAGCCATGAAACATATAGGTTAGTATTTCAACATACATTTTCTTTTTATTTGGGTGGTAAATATTTTTTATTTCGAATATAAAATATGGTCATTTGATTACGGATATGATTATATTCGACTCATTCAATTATGGGTAATGTTACATTTTAATCACTTAATTAATAAATATTACATTTGAATAACTTAATTATAGGCAAGATTATATTTGGGTCACTCTTTATACTTAAAAATTATAAATTCGTTTATAATTAGATTAATTATAGTTTCAAATGAAGTACTCTACTATTAACGAGGATATACAAGTGATTTAGAAGAAAAAACGATTAAATTGATATATATATATATATTTTTTAAAATATGAAGGGTCCTAATCGTAAACTTAACCATTATAGAGTGATCTAAATGTAACATTTAATAATTGGGTAATCCAAATGTAACTTTACCCATTATTAAATGACCTAAATATAAATTTTAATAAAATATAATTTTACCCATAATTGAGTGACACATCTGTTATAATTAGGGATGGGCATGGGTCGAGTTGGATTTTCGGCCCACCCGCACCCGACCCGAAAAATCATACCCGCCACCCGACCCGGATTTAGGGTGAAAAAAATCTGACTCGACCCGACCTAATTTTTAAGCTTTAAAATCCGACTCGACCCGAATCATTAAAAAAATTAAAATTTTAGTAACTAAACTGTAAAAAAATAAAATTTAGAATCTAATTATAAAAATATTTAATTTTAATGACCTAATTGTAAAAAAATTTAATTTTAGTGATCTAATTGTATAAAATATATATAAAGAGGGATCATTATTGCAAATATCCCTAAAATATATATGGGAAAATTACACTATTAGTCCTGGGTTGGGTCGGGTTAGATTTTTTTCACCCTAAACTCGAACCCGACCCAACCCGATCCGAGACCACCCTTAAAAAAATCCGACCCGACCTGTACCTGAATTTTTCATTAAAAATCCGATCCGATCGGACCGGATCGGATCAGAACCCGTCGGGTTCGAGTTCTGTGCCTATCCCTAATTATAATTTACCAAAATAAATTAAAGGTAAGTTTTAAGACTTAATAAAAATTCTATAAAATTTAAAAGATATTCAATTAAAAATGTTTAAAGAAATTAAGATTTAATAAAACTTATAAAAAAAACTTAAAGGGATCAAATTGAATTTTTTTAAAATAATACTTAAAAGGACAAATATATTTTTTCCCCAAAAATTTAGAGGCTCGCCTTTGATAAACACTATTGATTTTATTTATAGTTAAACCAAAGTATTGATAGTATTTTATAATTTTAATAGATACAAAGAATAATTTATATATATATATTGCGTCAAAAAATTATACAAGTTTATATATTTTTTTTAAAGTTTTAAATAAAAAATTAATCTATAAATTATATTTTTTGTTTGTTTATTTTTAATCCCTATATTATTTTTAGTCAAAATTAGTATTTAAATTATTATTTCCGGTCACTTTAAGTTTCATAATTATCTAAGTCAAAAAAGTTATTTCAACCAATAAGATGTTGAAATATCATAAAAAATTTTAACTAACAGATAGTTTAGGGACTAAAAATTATTATTTTGACAAATAAAATAATTTAAAGACTTAAAATAATCAAATATAAATATATAATACCTTAGAGATTTATTTTGACCCTAAAAATAATTTAAAGTTAAGAGCAAACAAAAGATATGGTTAAGGGTTGATTTTTCATTTAATATTTTTAAAAGGTATAATCTAAATTATTATCCCTATAAACTAAATTTAAACCTTAAGTTAAAACCTTATAAATTAAATAATTGTTGATGGTCGGTTGATCAGAGTTATTCATTTACTCTTATCTAGTGGCAGATCCAGAAATTTATTTGATGATGAGTACATATAAATTTTCGAAATCTTAAGGTATGCACAAACCTTAAATATTATAGAAACTTAAAGATTAATTCATAAAAATAAGGTCAAATACATAAACTTCAAAAAGACTCAGGGTGGGTTTGTGCCCACCTTATAAGAAGGGTGGATCTACCACTACTCTTATCCCTTCCCTTTAAGTCTCGGGTTCAAGATCCACCACAAATATTCATATTTTTAGAGTCTCCTTTCCTCCTTTTTTAAGTAGAAATAAAAACTAAGTTTTATTAAAAAAAAACTTACAAATTATATATTCAAATATTGTGAAATTACCATTGATTAATAAATCTCAATATTTTTTTCCTCTGATTAATATTTTTTTTAAAGAGATTTATTTTTTTAATATATATAATAATCATTTGGATTGTATTAGAAAAAACAACTTATGTTTCAACTAATGTGTTGGTCATTATAAAATGAGAATTAAATTAATAAGAAGTCACATTTAACTTGTTGAAATCTTCAACAATATTAAAGAATAAAACTTTAAAAATACTAATTATAAGCATAAAATAAATGAGATGACATTGCTAATTTGGCATAAATCAATAATATATTTTTGTTAATTTACTATAAATTAGGGAAGAATAAACATCAGTTAAATCTATTTAATCGATCGATTCGAATTAATTCACGTTAAAGAGATGGATAAAATTTTGATAACATATCATATAAAATTATGTTATATAAGCATATTTATGCATACTATAAAAAATCTAGGATAATTATTTGATACACCGACGGTGAAAATGTTTACTTTTCGCAAGCACTTTAGTCTTACGTTTTAAGGACTCGATTTAGGGTTTATGTTTAGTAGTTTAAAATCTAATGATTGTGAATAGAATTTATGGTTTTAGGTTAAAATTTGTGGCTTATAGGTTAAAACTTATGATTTATAGGTTAAAACATAAATCATCGTCATATTATCCTAAAACTTAAATCCTAACCTCTAAACTCTAAATCTTATCATAACCATGGGCGGAACCACCCATTGAAATAGGCGGTCAAATGACACCCAAAAAATTTTGGACCAATTTTGTATATATATAATTTATATATACTTTTTAAAAAAAATAAATGACACTAATATATAAATAATTGACACCCCTTAAATATAACTCAAGAAAAATGACACCCCTTAAATAATTTTCTGGCTCCACCCTTGATCATAACCCCTAAATTTTAAACCAAAACACCTATATCCCTAAACCCTAAACCCTAAATTGAGCCCTCTAAATCCCAAAATTAAGATATTTGTGAAAAGTAAAAGTTTACACTACCCTGTATTGAATATAAATCTTAAAATTTAAATCTTAAATTTCTAATCCTAACCTCAAAAAATTAAATTATGAACTTTGAACCATATACTCTAAATTATAAAGGTTTAATACATTTTCCTCCTAAACTATACATGTTTTCCTAACTTTTCCCCTAAACTTTTTTGTATAAGCATACCATACCAAGAGATAAAAAATACTTAAAACTATAGTGTATAAGCATAAAAGCATTACGAATGAGATTGCATTGCCATAATAGACATTCATATTGCTGAAACTTTATTTGAATTTTTTTCGAGTTGAATTATTCGGGAGTTTCAAGCGGAGTTCTCGCCCCTACATATATCCACCCTGGATTTTATTTTATCATATGTATTACTAAAACTAAACTTGTAGCATCCGATTCCACAGACTCAAACCATGGTTATGGTCTGACTAATTAAACTGCAGAAGGGAAGGCTTTGAATGGATTGTCAAGTGCAGATACATTCCCAGGCCGAGAAAATACAACCTACAAATGGAAGATTAGCAATATTAGAAGATATTCATATAGGTCTAGGTAGAAAATACACGTTGAATATGTGTCGGATACGAGTATTTTAGAAAGAAAATAAGTATGGATAGCCAATAGTACAGACTACAGTTATTCAGTTACTTGAAAGTTGAAACTCACCTGGTAATTCCCAAGAGTCCTAGTCTTGAAACCAGCAGCACCATAATCAAAATAATATATCCATGTTCGAATGAACTTCTCGTCGAATCCCAAGGCAAGGATTTTGCTAAGAATAACAGTAAAATGGAAAGATTCATCAAAGGTTCTAAAATGTAATGTTTACACTAGTTTATGTCTGATTCATGTGTGCAAGTGTTAGATACGAATATGTGTTCGATATATATAATGGCATACCTCTGGTTCTCCAAGAAAGTCTTTCTCCAATATCTAACTACTTGGTAGTAATGAATCCCTATGTTTTCCACATGCTCCACACTACAATTATAAAACTCCTTTAATTTTTTCCATAACAAAATATATATTAATAAAAGTTTACCAAGGGGAAAATGCATTATACCAGAGTCTAGATGCTGCATTCATGGCCGTTGTTATCCTTGTTAGAGAAGGTGAACATAAACCGGGGAAGATGTATTCCTTGAGAAAATCGGAACTTCGCCTGTGTTCATCGTAGCGTTCTTCCGGCATTGATGTAAACTGCAGTAACATGAACCACCCCAGGTATTAGACAAGAGCAAATGTACTAGTAATTATCATGGCCATGGCTAGATACTGAAATATTCTTCAAACTGCAGTTACCTGTAAAACAAAAAGTCCATCTTCTGCCAACAATGATTCGCAGCAGCCGAAGAATTCCTCCATGTATTCATGGCCAACAGCTTCTATCATCTCACTGGCGATGACAGTAAAGAATTATGATCTTTGTTTTGGTATGTATGGGGAAATTATGGTGCTTAAATAACTTACCAAGATATTATTCTGTCATACTTGTAGGTGCCCGGAAGTTGTCGATAATCGCAGAGTTGAAACCTTATATTTTCCTGGCAGTAAAGTAACAGAGAACTCTGAATTTGAATCCATGAAAGTTAAGTTTCAAGGTTAGTCCTTGAAAATAAAGAGATACCTGAAGTCCAGCTTCCTTCACTCTCATTTCTGCATATTTGATTTGCTCCTCGGATAAGGTAATGCCGGTATATTTGCATCCGGTTCGTTTGACAACTTCGATAGCTAATCTTCCCCAACCACATCCAATCTCAAGAATTTCATGCTTGCTGTCAATTCTAGCCTGGAAATTTTGATAAGGGATTATGGTATGGATGGAAAAAATGAATACTGTAAGGACTTACTTTTTCAATAAGAAGGTAGATTTTTCTCAGCTGTGCATCTTTCAAATCCTCATCCTCTGTCTGTAAAAAATAAAAAACTTACCAACATTCTTGTTTTATCACATAATATGTCAGGTATTTACAGTGAGTCTTACCTTAAACACTGGACAAGAGTATTGCATTGTTTCATCCATGAAGAGTGCAAAAAGTTCATTACTCTAAGAACACAATTCACAAAATGATTTATAAGCATTTGGTATTTCTTAAAATCTTCTATGGCAATAGATTTTACAGGTCATAGCCTCATACCAGGTCATAATGGCGAGAAATGTTCCTATGAGCTTGTGTAATAGTATTTTTCCTTAAGACATGTTTGAAGAAATACTTTGCTGATGCTAAGCCGGCGGTAAACAACAACGGTGTCCACCAACCCCTGAACATATGGAGTTAGATGTACTATCTAAACTGGGACTTAGGTGAGGAATATGTAGATACTGAGAGTATACCTTTTCTTACTCAGTTTTGAGTTGGAAGAAATCAAATCTCTGTTTGCAATAAAAATCTGCAGTTGACAAGGAAAATCTTATGAAAGTAAATACCATTAGTTATTAATCAATGCTATGATTGTGTCAATGTTATTACCATTAAAAGGTTCAGCAGACCATCAGTTTTATCAACAAAAGAAAAATCTCCATTGATATATGCATCTGCAAGGCCTAAATCTGCCTCTCTCATAACCTGACAAGGCAAGTTTAGTGCTCATCAGTGCTGAAATATAATGCTTATGAAACTGCCTCCTTAAAAAAAATCATGTTACTTTCATCGAATGATTGATTTCGAGTGTATTTACCTTCCAATAAAACTGTGGACTGTGAACTTTAATGACAGTTTTTAGAGAACACTTTTTGTTAGTTCCTTCAAAGGTAAACATAGTCCCACCTTCCTCCAATAAACTGCTCATGGAAAAATTGAAAACAATATTAATTACTAAAATTATGTAAAAAGATGTTCATGGTCAAGTGAATCAACTGCATAAACCGAACATAGATGGTAGGGAACTCACATCACGGAGCCGGTTGATATAAAATGACTGAGGAATCGAGTAACGAAAATACGTGCTCCGGTTTCCATCAGAGAGAGTACCATATGCCTTCGATTGCTCGGAATCTCACAACTCTTTCCCAGTAAACCATTTGCAGCAATCATCCCAGCCTGGAAAGAAGTGAACCTTACATGTGAACTACATTACAATCGCAATTTGTCTTGAAATGAAGCAAACTTGAGAGCTAACATAAAAAAATTATGATTAAAAGTAATCAACTACCTTAAATCCATCTTCATGGAAGCCATAGCCTGAAAAGAAAGTTACCTAAGTTACTATGAAGAACCTTAACAGAGATATTTATCTATATTCATATTTACTTTATGTCAGATGTATACCCTGGAATGCACCACAGAACCAAATTCCTCTCTTCCCTTGAATCCGTTCAAGCTCAAGCGAAGCTTTTGTTGCAGCAACTGATGGTTCTATATGGCTAGTCCTCCACTTAAGCAAGGTGTGTTGTGGCGTATAATCTGGATTAAGAGTAACCAAAAAGGGCAGGCCTGTTTCTCCTAGATTCTGCAGATCAATAAAATTGTAGACTGATAAGTTTATTGATGTATGAGTGGTACCTAGAGTTTGAATTATGAGTACTAAGGTTCAGTGCCAAAAGTACTAATCAGAATAACATATTTCCTTTTTCAATCCAATAGTTGCAGGCCTTGGGGCTTGCACTCTATGGTGAAATATTTATGCAAAGAGAGCATAGTAGGTACCTGAAGCACATTGAGCCAGTATGTCAAACATACTTTCTTGTCAGTACTTCCAACAAAATTCCAAGCACTCCATGCTGCTAGATTTTTCGGCATTAAATTTTTGTCGCGATGAAGATAGATATCACTGCAAGTGATTGTGCAAATTTGAGTTCCAATATCTCACTTCTCAGTACAATGTAAGATGCATGATCCAAATACTTATTTTATGGTTATTTCTTTTATGGTTAACTTCTTCATTGACATGTTCAAATCTAAAATCCTGGAATTTAAAAGGTCATTTTAAGTCCTTTTTATGGGGGAAAGGTAGAAACTTTTCAAGTAAAGATCCCTTCATAGTTGGGAATAGATTCCTGTAAATAGAAATATCTCAGACAAAAATTGAATAAAATATCAGTTTTAGTACCAATAGACATATTGGAAAGAACCAAGCACTGTTGATTCATCATATGTTGCTTGATTCCCTAGCAATCTCAATGCATCAGGTGCATGAACAGCCATTATGCAACCATGATAAAATTCTTGACAGTCATCTCCACATAATACAGTGCAACCTGTGAAAAAAAAACTTAGAATTACTGATCGAACCAAAAAAGTTAGCGACATGAGAAAAAATCACAATATAATTGCCAAATCTTCCATATAAAAGGTTGAGAGCTTGTGTATCTGGCTTTGTTGTATAAAATTTTTGATCGTGTCCGAGGAAATGCTCGAGTGAAACATTGAATTTAGATACTAACCTTCAGCATCACTCAAAACAGAATGCACCTCACAGCCAGTTCTTATTTGACAGCCTCTGCTCTCCAGCTCGTCTCGAATCTGGTGACATTTTGTCAATAACCAAACAGAAAAATAACATGTTCTAGAGGTTACATTTAAATGAATGTAACAATGAATTTGGAAATAGAAATGGTGCAATTGAAGAAGAGGAAATGGAGAAGCAAATTAGCACCTTATCAATGTAGCTATGTGAACGCCATCGAACAGTCATCCGCTGTGGCCGTCCAAAGAGCTAAAGATAAGCAAAGTAATATTATCAAATCCAAACTAACACAGAAAGCTCTAGTGACACCTACAGAAGAAATGACACATACTTAACACGATCTATGTTAACCAGACTATTCATTTTCCAAACATATTCGAACAGAAGATAGGGGAGTACCATTCATATTCATGTCTAAAATTCAACCGAGTTGGACTGACATAGACCATGACAGATTCTAACCAAATACTTTGTATAATACTTCATTTGAAAGAGAATGTACCTCAAGTAGATGATGGATGCGGAAAAATGAAAGAGTAGAGAAAGCTGAAAAATCCATAACTTTCTCGGAAGGGCAGGACCATATTGCAGCACATACAGGCACCTAAAAAACCACAAGTTTGTCAATGCAATTTGCTACGGATGAGACATTTCGTCGAACAAGTAGACTTATACATGAACAAAAGCATATCAGAAGATGTAGGCAATCTCTGATCTCACCAGATAAGCCTTCTGAAATAATTCAGAGTAACCCTTTGATGTTATGAACTGTCCCAATGTTTCATTGCGATCAATATCTGGGTTGTTTTCGAACAGTTCAAGATAACTGCACAATCAGAAATGAAAGGTGATCAATAAATATAACAAGCATAGATTTCCACAATGACTAAAACATGAATGCAAGGTGTTCTAATCCTATATTACTCTGAGTAACATAAAAGAATTTTTATCATTCCTCACCTTATAACATCATTCTTGAACTTGATAATTTCCCTAAGCATTTGCCAAAAGTAAGGATTGAAGAGGTTGAATTTCTGAGCAAACAAGCTCGAGAAACCATTTCGGCTTCCCCATTCGCAGCCTTTGCCTTCGTAAAGGCTCAACGAGAACGACATATCAGATGGCTCCATATCGATTCCAAGACTTTCAAAGAACTCCATCATATTTGGACATGGAGCCTGCCATAAAGTAATGTCATCCCCATTAACAATTTGTATATGAAAAACAGACTTATAATCAGAATTCCTAGTAGATGAACATGGTAATTGAGAAGAAATAAAAACTTACTTCATTAAAGACCATGAAACCAAGGTCTAAATCAACACCATCAAAACGAACAGTGTTGGCATGTCCACCCAAATAATCTTCTTTCTCATAAATCACAACATTTGCACCAGCTTTGGCAAGAACATAGGCTGAAACCAGCCCACTTATCCCTCCTCCAATCACTGCTATTTTCATGATACTGTACAAGAAAAAGGAAGTGAATTATGAATTCCTTCGAAGGCGAAACATGTCTGTCAATTTCAGACCTTTTGTTCATAACATGTATCGTTTATAGAATACAGAGAAACATACCTGAAACTTGGTTCAAATTATTTCCAAGAGATACAAGCAAGGGTGCTCACTTAACACTTCAAAAGAACCAACTGATGCATGCTAATTTATAGAATACAAAGAGAAGAAAATGCAGACATATTTGAGGGAGACAGTCCCCCTATAAAAATTTTAAATTCCCTTCAATTTTTTGAAAATTTCAGTTTATGCCTCTAATTTTCTTAATATTTTTTTATTAATAATCTAATTTTACATCATTTATATTTTTAATATAAATATTTTGAATATGTTGATACGATTATAAGATAACATTTGTTCAATTATTTTAATACTTTAACAATACACTGTGTATATATGATGTTCAAACGCATATCACTTAAATAAAATATATTATCTTTTATCACTGGTACTACTTTACGATCTTGTTTGAACAGAAATTTGTGTAAGAGTTTCAAACGTAAATTTCATGTCGAAGAGCTTTAGATCAGATTTTTTGGATAAGTAAAAATATAAAGAAAGATTTTAGCTTTGGATCAGCCTTATAATAGATAATGTTTTATTTTAATGTTTAATTTTGATTATTAAGTTGTAATTAAGGATGTAAAAAATTGATCAGACCTAAAAATTTCATTAAAATATGTTTGAGTCAAAATTTATTTTGATTTACAGTTGTGATTACTTGAAACAGATCTGTATCTGAATGTTGTTTATCTGAACCCGAGTTAGATTTGTTATTATAGTAACCAAATCCGATATACATCCGATCGAGAATGATCCAAACCCAATTGAACCTGTTACTGTGGACCCGAAACCTGACCTGTGTCTGACTGAAACGAACATGAAATTGAGTCTGACTTGATAGATAATTGATATTACCCGACTGAATTGACCCGAGATCTGATTTACTCGACCTGTTTTGAACACGACTTGATAATTAACACAATTTGTTTTGAACACGACCTATTATTGACCTAAACTAATATAAACATGACTTAATATTTATCTGACATGTAATTGAGGATGTTAATAATTTGATGATTTAATAAATTTAAAATGTTAATAAATGTAAAGTATTAAATAATAATCCAATATATTTAATGCTAACTCATTTTATAATACTCTAATTAAAATGTTATTAAATAATTTAACACTTAGTATTATCTAATTCAATATAAATTAGTTGTCTAATTAATAAGAATTTCACGATTAATATAAATTATTCATCTAATTAATAAGAATTCACGTATTTAAATTTATATATTTATATTATGCTTAAAATTTTACATACAATCATTTTTATTTTATTTTTTTGATAAAGTATACCACAAGTCCTTAACTAACTTAAATGAATGTATTTTCCCTAAATAACTTGACAAAATTTTATTGATTAATTTAACTAAAATTTATCGATATTTCTCCACTTGAACTCTAAATTTAATGGTCAAAATTAAAAACTATTTATCAAATACTTGATTTGATAAGAACTTGATTACACAAATTATTAATTTTTATCACCTAAATTCATAGCATATTAAAATTATTAAACTAAATTATAAAATTTTAAAATAAATATGGTTTAATTTTGTATAAAAGAAAATTTTAGGATTAAATATTATCGTGGGGAAGGAACTGTTATATCCGAAGTCTAAACTATGAGAATATTTATGATTAAATTGAATTAAATTAAAACTTAAAGTGAATATTAAGACTAAAATATAATATTTTAAACGTAACATGACTTAAAAATTAATTAATTTCTAACCTAAAAATATTCCTTCCAAAATTATGTTATTTTCCCTTTTTTTAATTAGTTAAAATAAATGGACAAAGGGAGGGAAAGAACCCGCCCAAATTTTTAGGTTGGATAAATTATTTTTTAGTTCTTCCTACTTAGATGTTTTTTATTTAATTCTTAATATTCATTTTTAAGTTTTAGTTTAATTTAATTGAATCTCAATTTAGGTTAATTTAATTGAGATTTGGCATTTAATGCTAGAGTTATTTAATTAGGTGTGTAATTTATGTTTTTAGTTTAATTAAATATTTTAATTGAATCCTAAAATTTTATTTTTTAACCAAAATTAACCTCTATTTATTTTATATTTTATAATTTAGTTCAATATTTTTAATATGATGTTTTTATTCATGTTAATCCTTAAAAAATTCACTAAAATTGACTCTTCTTTATTTCTAATTTTTATAATTTACTCAAATATTTTAATAAAAATGATATTTTTTTCATTATGATACTCAATATTTATTTTAAATGTGATTTGTGTTCGTGAAAGATACGAAATAATTCACTAAAAACGACTTAACACAAAGCAAATTGATAACTTGTACAAAACTCAAACTTAATACAAATTCAAAACATGAATTAACTCGACTTGAAATAAACTCGACTTGAAATAAACCCGACCTGAAATAAAGTCGATCTGAAGTCTACCCAAACTCGAATCCCGTCAATTAATTGATTCAGACCCGAACTATTTTTGATTCGACGTAAAATGAACTCGGCCTGAAATAAACCCGGCCTGAAATTGACCCACATCCAACTTGAATCGAGTCAAAATATCAAATTGACATAAAATGACATGTATCTAATTTGACCCGATATGACAGAACCCGACCTGAAACTCATTCGATTACCTATTTTTACATCCCTAGTTGTAATCATGTTATCTCTAAAATTGTTAGCTCTAATTCATAAGAAATTACATCATGGGTCATTCCCGTCACGTCATTTATGGAACCAATCAATCAAATGTATCCACTTCGTTAATTTTTTCATCTCATTTTTTTATCTAGTGAATCTTCATTAATATTTATTATAAATTAAATTTAAAAATAGTTTTTACCAAATGAAGATTCAATTAGTAAAAAGATTAAGATAAAAAAAATAATAAAATAAATGATTTTATTAATTAATCTAAAAAATAACGTGATAAAAATAACTCATGACATAATTTCTCCTATAACACTAATTCATGCTATTTTTAAGCCATAAATGTAGGGAAAATATATAATATATTCATGCAATGTTAACGTCATCTAAATATAACTATTAGACCCACATTTTCATAAATCAAGAGTTTCAGATCTATTAAAACCACCATTTTCTCTTTTGGATAAAATTAAAAATTTTCAAAAAATATATAATTAATATACATTTTAATTACGTAAATATGTTTCAAAAGTACATCTTACTTTCTTATGTCATGTTTGTAAAAAAAAATAATATATCGACTGCATTTTATTAAAAGTTAAAGTAAAAAATAATTTAAAAATTATAAAAGAAAAAAATAAAAATACAATAAATTTAAATTGAATAAAAATAAAGAACAAACATCAAAACAAAACACCTACAGTAAATTGTAAAACAGTGATAGAGATGAAACTCTAAAGAAATAGTAGTAGAGAGCAAGTTTTTTTTTTTTTTTTTTTTTATCTTTATCCGTCTATACGTTCCATGCTTGAAGTATGAGTGGTGAGTAAAATCAACTTTAGAGGTTATTTCGTAAAATAGATTTGATTATATTGACAAATGAATCACAAAAGAAGATCAAATTACTAATAAGGCCTCCAACAATCTGTAAATCAAAGCTGAACGTTATGAAAAACGTATCCACAAACACAAATTTACCACGACAATAGACTATTGTCATAAATCACGGAATTTAGGTTAATAATGATATTAGGATTAGGTTATTTGGTGTGTTTAAAAAATATTTGAAGGAATAGGCTAAAATAAACGGTGTTTCTTGGACCTCACCAACTACATGTGGCGAGGTCCAAGGAAACCGTTAGATTAAATTGAAAACGTAGTAAATTTTTATTATTTTAATGGTTGTCATAGACCTTACCATCTACAAATGGCGATATCTAAGGAACATTATTCATTTTCGTTTATTCCCTTAAATATTTTTAGATAAAACTCATTCCCCTAATATAAGAAAAATATATGTTTTACCAAATTATCCTTGAGATATATTTTCCTTTTTAACCAGTTGAATTCTTAATATAATTTTAACATTTTTAGTTGTGACTTAAATTTTTTATTTAACCCAAAATTGACCCTTTTACTTTCTAGTTTTATAACTTAGTCCAATATTTTTAAATAAAGATATATTTTTACTCAATTTAGTCCTAAAAATTTATATTTCACTCGAGGTTTTCTACTAAAATAGAACATAAAATTAATAATTTAAAATATTTTCCTTGTAATATGTTATGTATCTATTTTATTTTCTTACCAAAATTTTATAAAAAAAATTAAAAAATATTTAGACATTTTATCGAGTATTTCTATAACCATGATTTTTTTAAAATATTAAAAATACTTTTTAATATGTGTAAAACTATTTAAATATTAAAATAATATAAAATAAAATTATTTAATAAATGTATGTGTTTTAAATATGTTACAAAGGATCTAAATTAAGAAAATACATTACTTCAAGGATAATTTTATCCAAAATGATAGAAATTGACAAATACATAAGAAAAATGTGAGAATCGCATTTCCGGAATATTAAAAAAAAACATTAATGTTGGTAATCATCTTTTCCGGGTTGACAGAATGAAGACAAACAAAACATAAAAATAAGATTCTAAAAAAAATTATTCTCTCAGGTAATGATCTTTTTCGAGAACCAAATGTCGCTTTAGGGTAAGAATCACTTTAATAAACATACTTAAACATTAGGGGATACATAGAATATTTTGAAAGTTTATGGGTCAAATTAGAACCAACCCCAAAAGTTCTGGGCCAATCATGTAATTATCCCAAAAATATGGTTTAAGTAAAATTTTAATTTCTTATAAAAAAAACCATGTTCGTTCTAAAGAATTATATATGTAGTTTAATGTGTGTGTTTTGTTCGATCAATAATATTTAATTTATTAATCGATTAATTCAGATCAAATACTATAAAGACTCGTTATAAAGATAACCTCCTAACTTAATATATTCACGATGTTAGAATTTGAACACGTGACATTGCTTAAAAGATTTAGTAAACCATCCTACATTCTCACAAGACTAAAGGTGGTAAATTGACCCGAGACACAAATCGATTTTACCCAATCTGAGATTCGATATCAATCCGAATATGATATCCAAACTTGATCCAAAACCTAAAATAAATCAAATTAAACCAAAAGCTGACTTGATTTTTAGTTGAACTGATATGGATGTGATCCTATTTTCAATCAAATTGAATATACTCGAACCAAAATCATTTGAACCGAAGGTAACCCAAAATAAAAAAATATATTAAAAATGATAAAAGATTTGATACGAATCATCGTACAACTCACCAAAAAGCAAAATATATTAGCTTTATAAAATCATATATGTGTTAAAAAATTAATTTGATCTGAAACCCGACAGAAACATATTGATTAGTCTAATGGATTTATTATTATTATTATTATTATTATTATTATTATTATTATTATTATTATTATTATTATTATTATTATTATTATTATCATCTATGCAACAATTAAATATATTAAATGGTGAAATAATTGTACTCCAATTAAATTTTCAAGCATTCAATAATAACAATATTAATTAGTATTTGGTAAGCATTTATTATTATGCCCAACTGATTTTAAATTGGGGTGATCATAAACATTTAATTAATTCCACTAAAATTAAATTACTATTTAATGAAAAACAATTATCCCATTAATAGTCAACATTTCAAATTAAATGATAATTTATAATTATATAAAAATAACCATGATTTAACGAGAAATATTAATTAAACCATTAAAAATTAACAATGAGGACAAGACATGATAGGGTGTTCCAAATTACCTAGGCAAAACGAAGTAGTTTTAAAAGCAAAAAATCATTTTTTATCTAACCTGGAATTAAAGGAAAGGAAATAAAAATAAATAACAATAATTATCAATAGATTAATTTTCAAAAATAATAAATATTTTTTTTATAATTCTAATATAATTATATGATAACATTAGTAATATTTTTTATTGTTCTTCTAGTGTTCAGAGTCTAACCTTAACTAATCAGATTGACCCGTGTCGTACACCTAACTTTGGTGGGTGAGTCATCCAGCAGGGTTTTATATGTACACAACGTCTCAAATCTGAGACTTGCTTAAGCGAAATCAAACTGCTTACCACTTGAACCAACCCCTATTTGTAATAATATTATTTTTTTAATAACATAACACTATTTTTTTAATATTATTTTTTTACTAAAATTTATTAATATTAGTTTTTGATCATTTGAAAAATTAGATATTCATTTTTACGAATACTTATTTGTTTGTTTGTATTTTAGTTCGTTTAAGTTGAGTACCCACTATTGGTATCAGTTAGGGGTGAATAAAACTCGACATAACTTGAAAAATTGATTTTTTTTTTAATTTTAAGTTATTCGAGTTGAATCAAATAACTCGAAAAAATTTCGATTTCGAGTCGAGTTCAAATTTTCAAAATTCTAAGTTTTTCGATTTTTCAAATAACTTAAAAATTTTCAGAGTCTAATTGCACATTTAGTCCTGTAATTTTATTTTCAGTTATATTTCAGTTATATCTTCTTTATTTTTACCTTTTAATTTTCTTTTATTTACAATATAGTCACTTTTTATATTTATTTTATATTTTATTTAATACAACTTTTATTTATATTTTTTATATTATATTATTTAAACTATGTTATTTATTTTATATATTTTTTAATTTATATATTTATTTTATTTATCACTATTTTGATCATGGTTTGGCCTTTTTTAGATAAGAAAAAGGTTCTTAACGGGGCTTATAATTTAATGAAATGACATATTCATGCTTAAGGCATTTGATGATAATAATAATAATAATAATAATAACAAAATTAAAAATCTTATTTACACATATAAAAAAATAATAGTGAGAGTTGTTTAAATTGGAATCAAAATATACTATAATATTATAAATAGTACAATTAAAAATTATACATAAACTTAAAAAACCGAATCAAATTTAACTCGAACTCGCTAAAACCGACTCAAATCTAAAAAAATTCAAAAAAAAGTTCAAGTTGTAAAATATATTGACTCCACTCAAATAACTCGAAATTTTTTGACTCGACTCGCTCGAACGCTCACCCCTAGACTACCCGTAAAACCTGAGTAATCAGGTACTGATACTCTATTCAAATCTTTATTTACTTTTTAAAATTTAAATATTTTAAAAAAATTATATAATAAACACAAAAAAATTAAAAATATATAGTACATAATCCAACCACAAAAATTTTTGATTTAAAGTTTAAAAAATTAAAAACTTAAAAGTACATAATATAAACATAAAAATAATTTAGAGATTTAAATTTAATTTTAGATACAAATATTAAGAACCTAAAATAAAAATATAATTCAATACTAAAAATATATACTAAAACTTATTCGGTTGAATCGGATTCCCGGTTATCAAGAAAAATCGAATCAAACACGATTTAATTATTCTTGAGTCGAATAATTTTTTTTAAAAAATACTTAATTTTTTTTATCAGATAATTTTAAACACCATTAATCGTTGAGGCTGATGCATGGGCTGATAATATTAAAATATATATAAAAAATACGAGAAAAAAAAGACTACCAGATCAGCACTGAAACTAGCACCACTGTTGGTGAATAAAAGATTGGGCTAGAATTGAGAGAGTGGCGCTAGAGTTTTAATAATATCTTATTTTTGTACAAATTAAAATAAGACAGTTATATAAATTTAAATTTGAAATAATATTAATAATTATATAAAAATAATCTTAATGTACATAATAATAATAATAATAATAAAAAAAAATTGTAAGTTGATTTTATAGAAAATAAAACCACGAATTTTAAGCACAAATCTATAATGAATATGTACTTTAAAAGACTTATTAAATTTTTTATTTAATTTTAAAAAGAAAAGGATAATTTTCTTAAAGACCTTTCGATCATTCAATCAACAACAAAAAGAACACGTGCCATTTTTTTTCAAGTTGAGTTAATAAAATTCGAATTGAATTTTTGAGTTTTTATATAAATTTAATTAATAATTATAGTATAGTTTGATTTTAATTTAAATGTCTTTCTTTAATCATATAAAATATACATATGTATTTTATCATAATTTTTTTATATGTGGAATATATTTCTTCATATTTTTTATATTGGTATATAAATATATCAAAAAATTAAGGGACATGACTTAAATTTAAAAATTAATCCACTAATTATTTAAAATTTTAAATTATTCGAGTTATTTGAATTTCTGTTTTACAACTTAAATTTTATTTAAAATTTTTTGAGTCAAATCAAGTTAATGTAATTTTGATTCGAATTAAAACAAGTTAAGTTTTATCACCTTGATTCAACTTGAAAATTTTAATTTTTTTTTGAGTCGGGTCGAGTTTTACTCACCGCTATATTAGGGACACATAGAATATTTTTAAAGTTCATGCTCCACATTAGAACCAACCCCCAAAGATCTAGGCCAATCCTGTCATTATCCCAAAAATATAGTTTGAATTAAGCAAAACTTTATTTGCCTTATAAAAATCATTTTTCAATCTAAAGAATTATATTAATAGTTTTTTTTATTAATCACTGATATTTAATATATTAGTCACTAATTTGAATCGAATATTATAAAAATTTATTATGAGGACAACCTTCCAACTCGATTTACTCCCTTCACAACTTTAGAATTTGAACATATAACCTTGCTTAAAAGATTCAATAAATCATCCCACGAGATGATGTTGATTAAACTAATAGATCATTTATTATTATCAATTAAATATTTTTTTGAAAAAGGACTCTAATGAAAGAAATATTTTTGCTGAGTCATAAACTCAAAACCTAAAAAAAATAAAAATATATAAAAATTCTGATCAACCGAACATCAATTTTTATTTATCAATTAAACATTTAAATATATTAAATGGTGAAATAATTATACTCCAATTAATTTTTCAACCGTTTAGTGATAACAATATTAATTAGTATTATTAATTTGATAAGCATTAATTATAATTATACCTAACTGATTTTAATTTTGGAATGATCATAATTATTTAATTAATTTTTTCTAAAATTAAATTAAATCACTATTTAATTAAAACAATTATCACCATTTATAGTCAAACATTTCAAATTAAAATGATAGTTCTATAATTATAAAAAAAAATCGTTATCATGATTTAACAAAAAAAAAAATATTAACTAAACCATTAAAAATTTAACAATACGGACATGATACGATAGTGTCACGGTCCGCGAGTTCAACAAGCCCAACGGTGGGGTTGTTACAGTCCAATCCGTCCAAGCCTATTTCACAAAGGTTTTGGGTCTGTCAAGCCCTCTAGAATAGCCCACTTAAGTAATGTGAACATAGGAGATTCTTTCCTTGTATAGTCGAGAATATTCTAAGAATGATGCCTTTGTGGTTGGTGGGAATTAATCCTAGCCATCGATGTAATTTAATTGTAACCGTTGGATGTGATGGGGGCCAAGTATAAATACAGGCTCACCCCTCCTCATTTTGTCACTTCATCATTGAGAAATACAAAACATTCCACTCAAAAGCTCTCTCTCTTATTTGCCTTTCTTCGTTTGTTTGCTTTCCGCGAGTTACAAAGCTTTGAGGGCTTTGTGTAGAGGCTGACTTAGGCGAGTTGAGTCCTAAGGCCGCACGGTTTTACTAGAAAGGTTCTAGATCCATGACAATAGGGTGTTCCAAATTACCTCGGACAACGGCGTAGTTTTAAAAGATTTTTTTTATAATTATGATGTGATTAGATGGTAGCACATTTTATAAATCTTATTATGTTAAGTTTGTATATGCTCGATGGACAACCGATTATCTTTGTCAAGTTGTGGAGAAGTGATAATTTGGGTGGATTTGTGTGAAAACAAAAAGATATGAAAATAGACACAAGGATTTAGAGTAGTTCTGAGTTCTAACACAAGTCTTACATCCAATATCTTAACTTCCCACTAATGATTTTCATAATTCACTAAGAATTGAACGTTTTAAGGAACAAAGGGATAACCTACAACCTTGATTCACAACCCGAATCAAGCATCCAAAATTTACAACCGAGCCTTAGGAATTCACTCACAAAGAGAATTCTAAGCAAACTCGTAATCCTTCTAATAAGGCTAATTGTTTTCAACTAAGCTTTCACTAAATCCTAAGACACTTGAGTATACATATATATTAAGCTCACAAGTGTTGTCTACCTAAAAGATGAGAATTAAGCTCTAAGACATTTCTTGAACCATAAGATGTTGGCAATGGAAGCATTAGTCTTCTTGATGCTTGAAACTTTCTTTTATCATCCCAATTGAGCTTCTAGCTGTTGGTGACCGTTGGGATTGATTTTGAACCGTTTGAAGCTTGTTTCAAGGCCAATTTCTGTTTCTGGTGCATCTGGTATCGAAACGCATGGAAGCCGTTTCGATATTGCTACTTTAGGAAATAGCCATTGAACCTGTATTTAAGATCGGTATCGAAACGCCTACAAGGTGTATCGAAACTCTTAGCTCATCGTATCAAAACAACTAAAGCCTGTTTCGATACTGTTCCTAACCGTTTTTTTTATAAAATCGTTGAAGTTTTATAAAATCGTTGGAGGTGTATCGAAACACCTAAAACAAGTTTTTAGGTTTGTGGGTGGGAGGACTAAGCATAGGATAAAAGAAAACCCTAATACTATATCATAATTAGAATGATGTGGGTGGGACTAATATTTATTCATTAGTATTTATTTAGGTATGTGGGCGAATTATGTTGGCTAGTATCTTGGCTAGTTTAAGTTAGATATTTGATATTAGTACTCGTAAAATTTAGGTACTTGGATAATGGGCAGCGTTTTATATTTTTATTTATTTATTTCTAAATTTAAATCCTTTAAAATTTGAATTATGTGGGTGATTTGAGTTCACAATAGCATCAGATATATTGTTAATTGAGGGTGTTTATTGTCGATTATCGAATCTGAATTGATTTGGTTTTTTTGGATAACCGGTTTTTTAGATTGGCGATATAGTGATTCGTATTTGATTTGAATTTTTTTAAATATTTGATTTTTCGAACATCGGATATTCAGATATCTGATTACCCAAAAATATATTTTAATTTAATTATTTTTTTTTCAAAATTAAGGTCATATTTTAGTTTTTTATTTTAATTTTAGATGTAACAAGTATCAAATTATTAAAAAGGAAAAAAATAATATTCGTAAAAATTTAAATTTTTGAATTTTTGGATAATCTAAAATTTGAAATAGCGCGATCAGTATCTGATTCAAAAAAATTAAAACGGATCGGATATCCGGTCTAAAAATTAGATCTAATATCTGAATTTTCGGATCAGGTCAATGAATAATTAGATCGGTTAGATCGGATATTTTTTTCACACCCAATTTTATCAATATAAGTGTTTATTCTTGGGTAGCCAATTTTTTCAGGTACTTATTTGTTGGCCCTTACCCTGGCCCATTTAATTTGGATACCCTAAATACTCGTAAAACTTGGATAATCAGATAATGGATACACACTTCACATTTTTATTTATTTATTAAAATTATATGTTTTAGAAAATTATATAATAAACACATAAAATTTAAAAATTCATTGTACATAATTCAAACACAAAAATCAATAATTTGAAGTTGGTTTTACAATATTTGAATATTATATATATATATATTAAAATTTAATATTAAAAATATTAATTTTGTTTTTTTATATTAAAAAATTAATAAAAATATATTTTTAAAATTTTAAAATTTAAAAGTAGATAATATAATTATAGAAATAATTTAAATATTTAAATTCAGTTTTAGTTACAAATATTAAAAACCTGAAATAAAAATATAATTTAACTTAAAAATATATATTAAAATTTATCGAATCGGGTAGCTGGTTATCAAAAAAATACCCAAATCAACTATTCTTAGGTTGAGTATTTTTTTCTCAAAAAATATTCGATTTTTTCGAATTGAATAATTTTGAACGCACCAAATTATTGAGGCCGGTGCATGGGTTGATGTTGTAGACGGGACGGTATTAAAGGGGTGATAGCTCTAGTAAATAAATTATAGAAAGCACCAAATAGTTCTAGTAAATTTGACTCGAAATTTGAAATTAATTTATTTAATCCAAGATTTGATATTGATTTCAAAATAATGATTTAAATTTTATCTAAAATCTGAAACAAATTCATAAAATAATAGTTAGAAACATATTAAAATGCTATATTATTTTAATTACAATATAGATTTATAAATTAATCATGAAATATATTTTTGTTGATTCAAAAGTTTCTAGGAACTCGTTCTTTTATATAATATAGATATTCATTTAGGGATAATACTTTGGGTAAGGTATCAATGTGCTGAAATAAAAAAAAATCATCGAACTTTTAAAAAAATAATTTTTTATCGTCGATTATAATTTTTTAAGATGAAATTTTGAATTAAAATAGAATAAAATTGTCCAAATTAATGACAAAATTCTGTTAATGATCCAAAATGGTCCAAATTTAGGGATAAATTTTTTTATCGTCGATTATAATTTTTATCGTCAATTATAATTTGCATACAAAATGGTCCAAATTAGTGACAAAATTCTGTTAAGTTTAATGATCAGATATTTTATAAGTTTTGAAAGAAATTAATGACAATATCATAACTGTTTCGAAAGTTTATTGATTGTTTTTAAAAATTTAGTGATAAATAATTATTTTGGTATTAAAATATATAAAAAGATAATACAATGACTTGATTAAATAAAAACATATAAAAAGATGGTACATGAGCAGAAGAAAATAGAAAATAAATAAAAATTTAAAGGTTCGGATTTAACCTGGGATGGTTCATGTTACTACAGCAACAGAAGAAATCCTTCACCTACTCAAAATTATACTCGAATTCAAGTAACATAGATTTTGCTTGGGATGGTTCATGTTACTAGAGCAACAGAAGAAATCCTCCACCTACTCTAAAATATACTCGAGTTTGAGTAACATAGATTTTGCTTGGGATGGTTCATGTTATTACAGTTCATATAGAATAAATACAGAAGTTCATGTTATTACAGTTCATATAGAATAAATACAGAAGTTCGGATTTTATCAAGGAATGCATCTTCCTAGTGGATATAGGTGTTCAAAATCGACTCAATGAATACCCAAGAACCCAAAAAATCTAATATCAATACTATATTATTAGTATGTTTCTATATCATTTTTGTATTTTTAACTTGCATTATGAGTTTATTAAGCCATTGGATACCTATTGGGTCGATTTTAAACACTCCTACCGATGGATGCCTACCTTCTTTGGCTAGAATAACAACGGCCATGAATGCTGCATCCAGACTCTGGTATACTGGAATTTTCCCCGAGTAAACATTTATGTACATGGCCATGCATTTTTTATCAGTTCTGTTGTACATACATGGTTATGGAGAAGACAGACCGAAGTGAACTTGTAGATAGGACTTCATTATTACCAAACTCTGCGATGTCTCTGGATTACTAATTCATGCAGGCTGCCAAATTGAAACTATGCAACCTTTCCTGCATCGATTACTTACCTTCTATCGACCGTTCCGTCAACCATTGTTGATTACTTGCCTTCTGTCAACCATTTTGAACTCTCTTTACAGCAGTAACTAAAGCAAATGTATCAGTTCACACACACAATTGGTAATCCTAACTAGCTTACAGCTTTAAAGGAAAAAGTCGATACCGGAGGGTTTTGTTGCCTAATACTAGTATTTTGCAACATTTGAACCCCAACTCATTTCTGCAGTCAACGAACTTCTAAAATCAATGGTCCAAGATGCTCTCAGCACTAAAATACTATAAATGAATGATGGAAGAATTCAACCCAACCCCAAGTCCCTACCTCCTCCCAACTTCCTAGATTAACGAGTTATTAAATCAAAGGTTACCAACAGAATTTAGAAGAGAAAGGCTAACCTACTGCCAGTAAATGGGAAGAACTCAATTAATTCATTTCAAAACTAATGATAATCTTTAAGGACATACTTTTCCAATGCTCTAATAATCAATAATCATGGTATGAGATCTACTCCAAAGAATCAAAGGATTCAATAATTAGGGACTACTGCAATCTTGATCTGCAGACAGCTAAAGCTTTGAGTAAACAAAGCTCCAAGCAGTTTGATTCACTAATCAAATTCCAACTTGAATGAAACCCACAGAACCTGGATGAAGATCCATGAACTTTTTGATTTCAAAAGCCAAAAATTCAATGTGTTGGGGCAGCAGCGGGAGGGAAAGGTCCTCTCTCATGTCAGGTTAGTTCAAAATTTCAAATGAGCAAGTCCTCTGCTGAAAAACCTCCATCACAGCTCAGGTTCAGCCATGAGTGGACACTTGACTCCACCTTTGAACTCTGAGCATCTCTCCGCCTGTACAACAAGGGCAAATACAGGGGGAAATGATTATGACATCCTCAAGTGTCAACTACCACTACGTTTAAGGCTACGGCTACCACTACAAGCGATCAATCCAAGTGGCCCATAGCTCCACTGCTATCATTAAAATTCCTTTGTAATTCTCCGTACCCTACTGATCATATCAAATCAAGCATGATTATCTATCATCCAACTTTCCTAGAGGATATAAATAAGTAATAACAATAAAATACTCAAAATAGCAAGATACCACAAACTTAAGTTATATAAACTAATATAGCTCAAACACTACCATAGATAAGAAATGTACTGGAGCAGCAAGAAAAAAACAAAGAAAATATAAAGCAAGCCAAATTTAAACTACACTCAGTAGCACAACTGAAGAAAGACATCTATTATGCCTCAAAACTACTTATTATGATTAACAAAACAGATACTGCAAACTACAGGGTTTCAAGCAATCCAACCAGTCCCGAGGTGATTTGGCATCCAACTTGAGCCTCCACTGCTGGGAATAAGAAACCATCACAATGACAAGAGCAAGGCGAAGGTTATGCACAGAAGAGGATGAGATCAAGTTGTCTTTCCAGTGATAGATCACTGTTGTTGAGCTTGTCGACCCTGTGCACCAGCGTACCCCCCACCATAACCACCTTGTCCTCCATGAGGACCATTTGCCTGAGCACCACCATAACTTCCAGAACCTTGGGATGAATCAGACCTCCATGAGGCATTACCATATCCTGAACTTCCATTTACATCTCCGTATCCACTTCCCACGTAACCACCACCACTACCTTGTAGGTCTCCCCCACCTGCACTAGCATTACTATTTGGAGTACCACCAGAACGACCTCCAGCAGCCCCATATCCAGCATTCCCATACGACCCATCACTTCCTCCATAACCACCATATCCATAACCTTGATTCCCATACCCAGCAGCTCCAGTGGGAGATTGACCAGTAGCTGCAGAACCTGGGCCACCACTACCAGCACCCCAAGGAGCAGCATTTCCATAACCCATTGCACCATAACCAGATGGATTCTGAGCACCCCACGAACTTCTAGGGGCACCAGGAGGCCCACTTGCATAACCAGCATTGGGATTCCCATACGCTGCACCAGCAGGGGAAACATAACCAGCACCTGCAGCACCATAATTGCCATAACTACCATAGCCAACACCATTACTGGCAGGACCATAACCGTAACCAGGTGCATATCCTGACGAGCCATAAGGTGGAAAGCCAGCTCCGGTACCCTGGGCCCGCATGTAACTGTTGGAGTCCATACGACCATCATAAGAACTTGAATTCCCGGAAGAAGCATAGCCCTGATAACCTCCAAAACCACCAGAACCACCACTCATAGTTCGGCTAGCCCCACCAGGATTAGCATCTTTAGGAAGGGCCCGCTTCACTTCAACTTGCTTGCCATTCAAATCATGGAAATTCTTGTGCAAAACCCTATCAACAGCATCTTCAGACTCAAAGGAGATAAAACCAAATCCACGAGGCCGTTGAGTATTCTGGTCATACATGATTACTACATCAGTCACATGACCATAAGCCTCAAAGTATTCACGAAAACCATCTTCACTTAAAGTAGGAGGCAACCCTCCAACAAATATCTTCTTGGTCCTGATATTTCCACCACCTCCGGAACTTCTACCCTGATTAAAACTACCAGATCTAGCAGATGTTTGCTGATCCTCTCTGGATAAAGCCCTCTTTGCCTCAACCTGTGAAACAAGTATCTTATAATCAGTAACTATTTTTGCAGTAGGCAAGGCCAATAACAATACAGACGAGATAAATACACAAACTTTGATGAACTCAAAGCAATAAGAAAAACTATGCTAACCGATCAATATATAACATACACCAAGGAAAATCAAGTATAAAGTTCACAATTAACAATAAATACAACATAATTGAGAAAAAAGACATGAACCCAGAATTATATATATATATAACCCCAAATTTATTTCCCTTCCTAAAATCAGTATTACAAAGGGAAAGTCACAATAGTTACCATAACGCAAACAAAAAATACAAAAACAAAAGAATACCAGGAAGAATCTCACCGTTCTACCATCGATTGTATGTTTCTCTTGAAGAACAGTATCGAGGACGGACGGATCTGAGAAGACAACGAACCCGAAACCTCGAGGTCTACCCGTAACCTTATCTCTCATAACAACAGTCTGCAAGATGTCTCCGTATTGACCAAAGTATTCCTTTAGCCTATCCTCGCTTGTTTCCCATGATATCCCACCGATAAACAACTTTCCCTGATCTGAATCCATCCCCTCTCCTTTTTCTTCTTCTCTTTTATCCCTTCAAAATCTAACAAATTCTTTCGATTTCCAATCTTCTTTTATGTTAGGGTTTTTGTTTTTTTAGGGATTTGGGGGGAAATTCGGAAGAGAAGAATATATTTCTGAGGGGGAGAAGTTGAGAGAGAAAGCTGCTGGGTGGAAGAAGCCAAGGATAAAGAAGGGAAGGGAAGTGTGAGGGATCGGATTGTATGCCGTTTGGACGGTGGATATTGTGGGATATTCTGGGAATAAACGGCTGAGATTTGGTTATGGGACAGGTCCGGTTTTATCTGGGCTAGGGTTTAGTTTTGATAAGGTTTTATCTGGGCTAGGCTGAACCGAATCGGAGTTTTACACCCGGCTCTGCCTAGGAATTTAAATAATTGTATGTAAATGTAATTTTAATTATATTTCATAATTATTATTTAAATAATTATAAATTAAAAATATATTTAAATAATTATAATAATTAAGATATGAGAAAATTAAAAATATATGGATCAGATTTGTTGGACCACGAATGAATATGTGATGTGTGGTGATATGGGTCAAAATAATACATATACTTGATATTTTAGTTTTGTAAAAAAAATTTAGTATATGTTCGATTCTTGATGCGAAGTTATAGAGAGTTTACTATGATTTATGTTTAGAATGCGAGGTTTGGCCAAATTATTTTTAAGTTGGATAATTTAAAGGCGATTTGAATTCTTAAAAATGATTTTGTTGATTTTACGTTTTTAAATGATATTATGAGCTTCGAAATCGAGATTGAATTATAAAATTTTAATATGTGAGGCGGTCCTAGAATAAAATTAGGGGTGAGTAAAACTCGATTCGATTCGAAAAAATCGAATAACTCGACTTGACTTGAGGCGAAAATAATTGACTCGTTTTGACTCGACTCGAAATTTCATAGACTTAACCCGACTCGAAAAATTTTTAAATAAAGTTTGAGTTTTAAAACGACAATTCGAATAACTCGAATAACTCAAAATTTTTAGTAATTAAAGGATTAATTTTTACGTTTGAGACGAATCTCTCAATTTTTTATGATATATATACATTGATGTTTAAATTGGAATCAAATTATACTATAACATGATAAATAATTACAATTAAATATTTATAGGAACTCGAAAATTTGACTCGATTCAACTCGACTGGAACCGAAAAAATTTCAAATAAAGTTTGAGTTATAAAATATGACTTGTCAACTCGAATAACTCAAAATTTTTTGATTTGACTCGATTGAATATTCACCCCTAAATAAGATTGTCAACGCTTGTACTAAGAGTGGATGTTTATATTTTTAAGATTGCGTATTATGAAAATCTACTAGAATGAATTCAATCGTTGTCGATTGAGGATGTCATGTCTGTTTAGTTATGGTTTTAGTTTGTTTATTTGATACTTTACCAGGTAATTTTTTTTATTATTATTTAGATTTAAAGAGATTTTTAACGAGACATATAAATATCTCTTATATGTATGATGAGTTTTATGAATATAATCTTACTATTTCAAAAAATAATATAATAGATATTTAAATCATAATACACATGTAAAAAAGTTATATTTATTAATTTTTCGCTTTAAATTAAATCTTTAACCCGTAAAAAATACATATAATGGGTTATTCTTTTTCTCGATATTTTCGATTTCCCGAACATAAAATCAGCCAATAGTGTCCTTCCTGGAGATTCAGTAAGCTTTCTTGAACCATTTTATTCAGAATTTCATCTTCATGGACGTTTCGGTTTTCGTTATTTTGCTGGTAAATGTTCTTTGTTTTCCCTAGAAATTTGTTATCTATGAAAGCTATCTGGTAGAAAGCTAACAGAATCCAGGTTGAAAAATAAAGCCCTGTAGTCATTTTCCAGCAGGAAATATTCCATGTCTACATTATTATACGGATGCAGGAATCCTTGTCGACACTCGACAATCGACATCATCGTCGGAATTGCTCACATCGCTGCAGCCACATGATAGGACGTTACGATGAGCGAGATCCGATCATGAATCAGTGAAAAACACATTATCAACTAATCAAGTCCTAGTAAATCATATGGCAAGTTCAGATTGTACTTCACATGAGTAATCCTTTCCTTTTGTAGTTTGACATTGTATTGGGAATGCAAGAAAACTATTTGTATCCACTGAACAATACACGCCGGAATTCTGTCGGATCGTTCATACTGTGTGGTTGGTATCGAAATTGCCACAATACTATTTGGTTGGTATCGAAATGGCCACAATACTTTAAAACGCGTCAAATACACTGGTGAACTATTAAAATTGTATCGAAATAGCCACTGCCCGTTAAAAACTAACGGACTTGATGACGTGGCAATTAAAAATAAAATAGAATAATTACACATTTACTCCCTGTCATTCATATATTTTTTAATTCAATCCTAATTTTAATATAATAAAATAATAAAATAATTTAATTAAGTGGTGACAGATGATATTATTTATAGATTTTTAATTTATTAAATTTATTTTTCTCCTCAATCAAGTGATGACACGTGTCACCACCTGATTAAAGGAGAAAAACAAAATTAAGAAGACATGCTACTTCGGGGATTCAAACTTGGGTGCGATTGCAATCATGAAAATGCATAGGGTTTAACCACCAGGACAAGGCCATCAGATTTTAATTAATGTCCACATCATCATTGTTAACTTTTTCTGTTAAATTTTAACGACGTTGATACAAATAGGTAGGGTTTAAAAGTTGGGTGGCCTGATTGACAAACTCTTTAATTAAGTGGCCAAAATAAGTATCCTAATTAGTTAGGTGGTTACTAGAATAGTTTACCCTTATTATTATTATAACCCTAAAATAAATATCCACATCCAAGGTGGTGTCGGCAAAGGATTCGGGTTTGGATCCTGACACGGTTTGGACTGAAAACATAACCTAAACATTGGCGGAAGGGCCCCAATGCCGTTACCTCGTGCCGCGAACGAAAATAAGACAATCCTGTAATTACACGTGGACCAATGATATGTTTGGAAAGAGGAACGTACCCCAAACGTACGTATTCTCACTCGCTCTGCCTCCGGTCGGACACAACCGCCGCAATCACCGCTCCTTGGTGTCATCAATGTTGTCATCTACCCTTCCCGGCTTATGATAAGCAGCCGCTGCAATCTGTTTACTCTTCAATTAAGTAAGCCAATTGTTTAATTACACGTGGAGAAATGGAATGTTTCCGACAGGTTTGTCAACTTGTTCATAATTCGGTTTTATTACCCGTCCATGTCTCTTAAATATTTAATTAACTGGAATAAAAAAAATGTGAGTTACTTAAATGCAATAGTTTTATTTGATCTTTCCAATTTGTAACCAATGTGAGTATAGATTTATAGATTTTTACATATATAAATAATATTTAATAAAACAAATATAATCTAAAATTATAAAATATATTTATAACATCATTTTTAAAAAATGATTTTTTAATATAAAATATTGGTGAGAATATAAAAAAATCAAAAAATTAACGAGAAGAAATTATTTGCAAATAAATATGATTGAGGGATCATATTATATAAAATACAAAGTTAATAGACTAAATAACATAAATTACAAAGTTAATATATTATTCACACCACCGCTACTTTTTTTTGTCATTTTTTTTCTTCACATTATCCATTAAACCCATAATTTTATTTTTCTGTGATATTTTTTGGTATTTGGTAGGGTTAAACTTATAAATTATATAAATATTTTTTTTATTTTTTGGGTTTTTCGAGATCTCACTATAAATTTTACCAATATAGATTCTGATTATCAACTCATACGAGAAATTATATTATGGGTAAGTCTCACCACGTCATCTATAGAACCAACCACTAAAAATCATCCATCTCAATATTTTTTCCATGTCATATTTTCTTAAGTGAATATTCATTCATATTTACTGTTAATTCATTTTAAAATCAGTTTTTTCAAGTGAAGATTCACTTGAGAAAAAATATGATATGGAAAAATTGATGAGGTAGATGATTTTTAATGGTTGGTCCCATAGACACGTGATGGGACTGACACATAATATAATTTCTCAACTCATACATACTAGATTCAGTCATATTTATCGGAAACCCTTTCATCATTACTACATATGTTGTCAGTGATATATAAAATCATATTCGATTATCTGGGAAATTCGGATCGTTTAATATTTAACCTTAAAAATCAATTATTTCTACCATCATCATTAAATAAACACATAATTAATCTAAATATAAATATTCAAATATATTATCCAACTGAAATATGATATTTCAGATACATTACAACTTTATTTAAAAAAAAATCTTACAATGAAAAAAAAACATCTCTGGATATCACAAACTCAAAATTAAGCCTGGTAAATTCTATTCATACTAAAACTGCTCCCTCACTCAACAATCCATCACAAATAGGTCCCTGCACAAAAAAAATGTAAAATTATGATGAAAATGGTAAAAAAAATAGGGTAAACTACATAAATGGTCCCTTGACTATACCTCAATTATCTTTTACATTTCATGATTATCAAATGTTATAAATTGGTCTATTAACTCTCTTTTCTGATACAAAGTGGTATTGTACCGTTAAAAATTAGACGGAAAACTGATGTGGACGTTAATATGTTGACTCGGATTATAGAGATCGGAGATGCCCCATAGTTATCCAAGTCATCATGTTAATGTTTACATCAGTTTCCCGTTAAATTTTTAACGGCACATGACCACTTTATATCAAAAAAGTTAGTCAATGGACCAATTTGTAACATTTGATAATCAAGAAACGATTTATATAGTTCACCCAAAAAATAGTTGGAAAAATGGGGAAATTACCTAGATTATCCTTCCATCACTGCTCCGTCAACCTCAGCCTGGGCTTCGAGGTCTATTTCCCCATCATTTCCATGAACAATGCCTCCGGCTCCGAGCTCAATTTCACCTTGGCCCATGCTTCCGATTCCGGTCACGTGGTTAATGCTTCCTCCGAGCTGAATCCCACCTTGGACCATGCCACCGACTCCTGTCCCGTGGTTACGGCGTCCTCCTCCGATGATTTTTTTTGCGGCGGCATAGAGGAGAATAGCCAGAACCACAACCACAACCAGAACAGAAATCACAATTTTTTCACTGATTTTGAAGGTTTCTGAGAACTTCAGTGAAGAAGACAGGTCAGTCTTGGAATCCATTGGAGAAATGAAGATTGAAAAATATTCTGGGTTTCTTTCTTTTTTTCAGCTCAAGCTTGGGGAAGAAAAGATGATGGAGGTGATATATATAATATAGGCATTGAAGGGTCGTAGGGCCCGGCATTACTTAAAACGGGTCGAAGATGGGTCGAACGGTTTAGTTAGGATCTCTTACGCGGTTGATCTCAGAAACACTGTCAATGTTCTGAAGTACGGATTCTGTTCGTCACACCGCCGCCGCAATCAGCGGTGCCAAGCCACCGCCGGAATACTTCTGATAACTAGTAAGACACTCCGGTACTTACATGTGGGCCAATGAAATGTTTCGCCAGGTGTTCGATGGATTGTCAGCTTGTACTTTGACCTGCCACTGCCGCTGTCTCGCTACAACAATTATGAGTAACTTTAAGTTATTTTATTATAAATGTTATATTTTTTTATAATAAAATAATTTTATGATATTATTAATTTAAATAATCATGACATATTATTATTTAATCAATAATATAATAATAGTTATGATATTAATTTTTTTACAATTAAATTATCAGTATATTGATTATTTGCGACATAAATTTGTTTGTCATTAAAACTTTGTTCATAATTTAAATTAATTATTATGATATCATAATTTGAGTTCACTGATATTTGTCTTAAAAAAACATTCTCTTTTAGCATTTATTCATGGTCAATAAAAAGATTTGACTCGACTTGTTATTCGTTAAAATTGTATTCGATTCATACTCGTGCTCAACTTGACTCGTTGCTCGTTAAGCTCTTTAAAAATACCTTATTTTTAATTAAAACTGAAATTTAATAATACTATACGAGGATTAATATTAATATAAATTAATAAATTTAACCATAAAATATCAAAAGAGTATATAAAAAACTTTTAAAGTCTAAATTTTAAATTAAGAATCCACAAACACACCAAACTAACATATTAAGATTAAAGTAACAATTAACAAATTAATAATTATTATTTAGATTTATTTTTGAATAAAATAATTTTAAAGTAATTATTAAAAAAATAAATTAAGCTCTACTCACGAACTTATCGAGTCGAGTTAGACTTTGCTCGATCAACTCATTAAGGTCTCGAGTCAAGTTCGAGTCGAGTCAACTCGAGTCAAATATTTATCAAGTTTTGACCGAGTCGAGTTCGAACTACTCAACTCGTTAAACACTCCGAGTTAGAATAACAATTTGAATAAAAAAATTATGTTTTTTACGTTTAAATATTAAAAATTTTAAATTTTAAGTTATAAGAAATTTATATTATAAATCTTAACCCACAAATCTTGAAATACACATTATCTTCAATCTCTTAATTTTTAATCTAAATCTAAATATATTGTTTAGTGAGCAAATACAAAATAAAGCACTAAAAAATTATATTTTCACAACATAATAATCTGTGTCGCAATAAAGAAAATATGTAAATTGAAATATTAGGTAATTAAATTATTTTATATCAAAAGAATACTCCATATTTATTAAATATTTAAATCTAAAATCTATATAAATAAATAATTTTAATTCATATATAAATTAACAATAACTTAAAATATCAATATAAAAAATTAAGAATGACAAGCGCTCAAAGCTCAATTCGAGTGAGTTTGTCTCGGACTCGGTTTTGGTTCAAAACCTTAACGAGCCGAGAGGAGTCTATCCAAGCTCGCTCGAAAAGTTCGTGAACAAACTCGGAATAATAATATTATATGTATACTATATATACACTAAAAATAATTTCTTTAGTATAAGAAATGTAATAAAAAAAAAAAAAGAAAAATCCACTAAAAATAAATTAACTAAAATAAATTGGGCATTTCTTTCCTTTCTCAATATTGAATTTAGTTTCAATGTTAGCTATGAAAATGATTTTTAACGAGGTCTTATATTTTATAAAAAAAATAACAAAATTGTCTATTATAAGTCGAGTTGAGCCTGATGAGCTCAAGCCGAACCCGACAAGCTTTGAACCCGAGCCGAACATGACAATATTGTTTTTAAGCCAAACCCGAACTTAAAATTCCGAACTCGCCGAGCTTCAAGCCTAACCCAATAACATTGTTTCCGAATTGAGCCCGAGCTTCGTTATTAGCCCTAGTTACATCTCTAGCCGCAACATTATTATTATTTAATAAAAACTAAAGTAAAACAATCCTATACTTACACGTGGACCAATGAAATGTTTCAGAAGACGAACGTATCCAAACGTACGTACTCTCGCTCACTTTTCAACATGTGCTGATTATTTGGACAACTTTAAGTTATTAAAAAGAGACGCTGACTTTCAGGATTTGGGTTAAAAAATCAAAATATAAATATTTTAAAATAAAAGATCATAAAAAGGAAGGGCCTAAAAATAATATAAAAATAAATTAAATATTTATAATAAAATATGAATACATAATTATGTGTATATATAAAACAATTATATAAAACTTAAAATATGAAAAAAGAATGATATTATTAGATAAAAACTAAAAATATTTGATTTTTAGATGTTTAATATTAAATTTTTTAGGGTTTTAGAAGATAATTTAATAGTATCTTTATATTAATATAATTTTTTAAAGAGAAAATTACTTTTCTTATTAATTATAAAATAGAACTTTCATTTTAATAAATTACATAATACCTCAAAATTTATTGAACTTAAAATTCATAATTTAAAGGGTGAAGAGATATATTATTTTACTATTAAGTCTAATAAAAATTATTCTTTTTGTCTCGAAAAGATTATCCCTTATTTAAAATTTATTAATATTTTTATATATTTTTTAACTTTAACTCATAATCCTTTAAAATTTATTATTAATAAAAATATAAAAAAATATTTTTAAAACTTATATATAATTTATAAAGTTTAATTATTCAAAATATATAAAATATTTAATTTGGTAACAAAATTTATAATGTTTTAGTGTTATCATTATAATTTTTAATTACATTTTAATTTGGCCATTAACTCTTAACGTCCGTTAAAAGGGTGATGTAACTGTTAAAATATTTTGTATAATAATACATTTAAGTCTTCATAATTTTACATTAAAATCTGAAACCTAAACTCAAACCCTTAAGGGTTAAATTATTATAAAAAATAGAGAAAAATCCCTTAATTTGTTAATTTAACAACGGTCGTTAATGAGTCAATAGCCAAATTAAAAAATAAAAAAACTAAAAGTTTAAGGGTAACGCTGAAACAATTAAAACTTTGATTACCAATTCGAATAATTAATCAAAGTTTAGTGACCATTTATAAAATTTATTTTTACCATATGTTGTAAAATTTAAATTTTATTTAATATTTTAATTGAATCAAATTAAACTATTGAAATTATATATAATTATTATAATTTTTTCATTATTATGATGTTACATCTTAGTATAAAATCAATGACCAAAAATCAATTGATAAATACATCCCAATTTACTTTATAACGTTAGTAATTTGTAGTAAATAATGACATTTATAATAATATTAAGTTGAAAACATTAAAGATACATACCATAATTTAATCTGTAATTACATTTTTTTAACTTTTTAGTAACATTTGGAATTATTTTTGGTTATTTAAATTTCACCTAGTGCTTGAAAATATTATTTAAAATTTTTCATTGATTGATGGATTAAATTGAATAAAATATAAAATTTTAAAAAGAAACTAATGTTAAATGGTATAAGAAACTGGACTAAATGGTATAATTTCTCTTTTTGGATTCACAATGATACCAGTCTGTTACGTGTAAGTTATTTGTATAGGTATACAGTTCAGTATTTGGTTGTTACGTATAGTTATCTGTATAGGTAAACAAAAATCAAGATTTAAGATTTGTTAAATTAGTTAAAGTTATACAACTTAGGTTATTTAAAGCTTATATATACATAAGTTTATCTGATTGTAAATCACTACTTTTGATATATGATATGAAAAAGAAATTTGTCTTCTTTCAGTTTCCAATACAGTCAGTATTGTCTGCAAACAAAAAGAAGTTTCGAGTAAGAAACTTTATGTTGACAAACATTGAAAATATAAAGGGTAACCCCTAATATTGATCTAGAAGTGTTTGACTGGATTTTAAGGGCCATGTCACGACCCTGATTCGGATCCGAGTGTCGGGTTAACTCGAAGAGTTGAGCTTCGGTTTTGTGTCCCAGGTTTGTGTAGTTGGGCCTTTTTGGGCCTTAAGTTGTTGGGTTTGTGTTGGGTTTTAAGTTAGGTTTTGTTCTGAGGAGTATTTTGGTAAATGTCAAAATAGGAGAAATAGGGGTTTGGGGTTTTAATTCCCCTGCAGAGTGAGCTCATTTTTTCTCTTCACTTTTTCATCTTTTGAAAGCAAGAAAAGAAAGGTAAAATGTTAGAACTTTAAGAGTTTTGGTTGGAATCTCGTTTTCAGTATATTGATTATTTGCGACATAAATTTGTTTGTCATTAAAACTTTGTTCATAATTTAAATTAATTATTATGATATCATAATTTGAGTTCACTGATATTGCGTTCGACTCATGCTCGTTAAGGCTAAGCATGGTTAACCGCAAAACTAAAAATTGAATCGAACTGAGATATTATAGTTCATAAATTTATGAACCGTGGTTAACCGAATTAAAACGAATTTTATTTTTAATTGATTTTTAATTATTTTTATAAGGTAAAAATATATATTTTATACTTAAAATACTATAGATGTATTTTTATTTTTTATTTTTTTACTTAAAAATAAGTTTTTAATAAATATTTATGAAAAATATCTCAAAATTTTTATCTTTTAATGTTTAAAGGTTATAAAATAAAGCTATTTTGTCAAGATAAAATATAATTTTTTAAAAATTAACGTTAATATAGAAAACCGAAAACCGAAAACCGAGGTTAACCGAACCGAAAACCGGTGGTTACTAAAATAGTTTACCGAATTAAACCAAAACCGAACCGATTGCACCCCTGATGCTCGTTAAATTTTTTGTTGCTCAACTTGACTCGTTGCTCGTTAAGCTCTTTAAAAAAATTACCTTATTTTTTAATTAAAACTAAAATTTAGTAATACTATATGGGATTAATATTAACATAAATTAATAAATTTAACCATAAAATATCAAAAAATATATATAAACCATTTCAAAGTCAAAATTTTAAACTAACAATCCACAAACACACCAAACTAGCATATTAAGATTAAAGTAACAATTAATAAATTAATAGTTATTATTTATATTTATTTTTGAATAAAATAATTTTAAAGTAATTACTAAAAAAATAAATTAACGAGTTGCTCTGCTTGTGAACTTATCGAGTCAAGTTAGACTTTGCTCGATTCGACTCATTAAGGTCTCGAGTCGAGTTCGAGTTGAGCCGACTCGATTCGATTCGAATATTTATCAAATTTTGACCGAGTTGAGTTCAAAAAGCTCGCGAGCTGCTCTACTCGTTAAACACCCCTAGTTAGAATAACAATTTGAATAAAAAAAATTATGTTTTTTTATGTTTAAATATTAAAATTTTTAAATTTTAAATTATAACTATAAATTTTATATTATAAATCTTAACCACGAATCTTAAATTACACACTATCTTCAGTCCCTTAATTTCTAATCTAATTCTAAATGTATTTTTTAGTGTAATATAAAATAAAACACTAAACAAATTATATTTTCACAACATAATGATCTGTGTCGCACAAAATATATATATAAATTGAAATATTAGGTAATTAACTTATTTTATATCAAAAGAATACTCCATATTTATTAAATATTTAAATCTAAAATCTATATAAATAATTTTAATTCATATATAAATTAACAATAACTTAAAATATCAATATAAAAAAAATTAAGAATGACCACGCTCAATGCCATGATCGTTACGTCTAGGGGTGATAATAAGCCTGATCGGTTCGCGAACTACTCGGATTCGGTTCGGTCAAAACTCGATCAAAGCTCAACTCGAGTGAATTTGTCTCGGGCTCGGGTTCGGTTCGAGACCTTAACGAGCCGAGAGGAGCCTATCCAAGCTCGCTCGAAAAGTTCGTGAACAAACTTGGAATAATAATATTATATGTTTACTACATATACACTAAAAATAATTTCTTTAGTATAAGAAAAGTAATAAAAGAAAAAAAAAAATCCACTAAAAATAAATTAACTAAAATAAATTGGGCATTTCTTTCCTTTCTCAATATTGAATTTAGTTTCAGTATTAACTATGAAAATGATTTTTAACGAGGTCTTATCTTTTATAAAAAAAAATAAAATTGTCTATTTTAAGTCGAGTTGAGCCTGACGAGCCCAAACCGAACCCGACGAGCTTTGAACCCGAGCCGAGCATAATAATATTATTTTCGAATCAAACCCAAACCTAAAATTCTATAATTTGCCGAACCCAATGACATTATTTCCGAATTTAGCCCGAGCCTCGTTATTACCCCTAGTTACATCTCTGGCCGCAACGTTGTTGTTATTTAATAAAAACTAAATAAAACAATCCTATACTTACACGTGGACCAATGAAATGTTTCAGAAGACGAACGTATCCAAACGTACGTACTCTCCCTCACTTTTCTACATGTGCCTAAAAATAATAAAAAAATAAATTAAATATGAGAAAAGAATGATATTATTAGATAAAAACTAAAAATATTTAATTTTTAGATGTTTAATATTAAATTTTTATTATTCTAAAAGATAATTTAATAGTATCTTTATATTAATATAATTTTTTAAAGAGAAAATTACTTTTCTTATTAATTATAAAATAGAACTTTCATTTTAATAAAATACATAATACCTCAAAATTTATTGAACTTAAAATTCATAATTTAAAGGGTGAAGAGATATATTATTTTACTATTAAGTCTAAAAAAATTATTCTTTTTATCTCGAAAAGATTATCCCTTATTTAAAATTTATTAATATTTTTATATATTTTTTAACTTTAATTCATAATCCTTTAAAATTTATTATTAATAAAAATATAAAAAAATATTTTTAAAACTTATATATAATTTTTAAATATATAATTTATAAAATTTAATTATTCAAAATATATAAAATATTTAATTTGGTAACAAAATTTATAATGTTTTAGTGTTATCATTATAATTTTTAGTTCCATTTTAATTTGGCCATTAACTTTTTTTTTTTGAAATAGCCATTAACTCTTAAACATCCGTTAAAAGGGTGATATAACTGTTAAAATATTTTGTATAATAATACATTTAAGCATTCATAATTTTACATTTAAATAATCTAGTTAAATTTTGAAAAATAATAAATTTAATCATCATTATTTACGTATTATTTATATTTGATTATATTTTAAATTAAAATAATTTAACTTTAAACTCAAGCACCGAAACCTAAACTCAAAACATTAAGGGTTAAATTATTATAAAAAATAGAGAAAATCCCTTAATTTGTTAATTAACATAGTATTAAAGTTTTGGATTTTAGTTTTAAGAGCGAAGGGTTAATTTTTTTTAATTTAAAATAAGGTTAAATTAAAATAATCTATAAACAATAATGGCTAAATTTATTATTTCTTTCAATAGCCAAATTAAAAAAAAACAAAAAAACTAAAAGTTTAAGTGTAACATCGAAGCAATTAAAAATTTGATTACCAAATTGAATAATTATCAAAGTTTAGTGATTATTTATAAACTTTATTTTTACCATATGTTGTGAAATTTAAATTTTATTTAATATTTTAATTGAATCAAATTAAACTATTGAAATTATATATAATTATCATAAATTTTCATTATTATGATGTTACATAGTATAAAATCAATGACCAAAAATCAATTGATAAATACATCCCAATTTTTTTTATAACGTTAGTAAATTGTAGTAAATAATGACATTTATAATAATATTAAGTTGAAAACATTAAAGATACATACCATAATTTAATCTGTAGTTACATTTTTTTTTTTTACTTTTTAGTAACATTTGGAATTATTTTTGGTTATTTAAATTTCACCTAGTGCTTGAAAATATTATTTAATTTTTTTCATTGATTGATGGATTATAAATTAAATAAAATATAAAATTTTAAAAAAAACTACAAAAACTAATGTTAAATGGTATAAGAAACTGGACTAAATGGTATAATTTCTCTTTTTGGATTCACAATGATACCAGTCTGTTACGTGTAAGTTATCTGTATAGGTATACAGTTCAGTATTTGGTTGTTACGTATAGTTACCTGTATAGGTAAACAAAATTCAAGATTTAAGATTCTATTAAATTAGTTAAAGTTATACAACTTAAGTTATTTAAAGCTTATATATACATAAGCTTATCTGATTGTAAATCACTACTTTTGATATATAATATGAATAAGAAATTTGTCTTCTTTCAGTTTCCAATACAGTCAGTATTGTCTGCAAACAAAAAGAAGTTTCGAATAAGAAATTTTATGTTGACAAACATTGAAAATATAAAGGGTAACCCCTAATATTGATCTAGAAGAGTTTGACTGAATTTTAAGGGTCATGTCACGACTCGGATTCGGATCCGAGTGTCGGGTTAACCCGAAGAGTTGAGCTTCGGTTTTGTGTCCCAGGTTTGTGTAGTTGGGCCTTTTTGGGCCTTTTAAATTGTTGGGTTTGTGTTAGGTTTTAAGTTAGGTTTTGTTCTGAGGAGTATTTTGGTAAATGTCAAAATAGGAGAAATAGGGGTTTGGGGTTTTAATTCCCCCTGCAGAGTGAGCTCATTTTTTCTCTTTTTTCTCTTCACTTTTTCATCTTTTGAAAGCAAGAAAAGAAAGGTAAAATGTTAAAACTTTAAGAGTTTTTGTTGGAATCTCGTTTTTATGTTAGGGAAGATGTTGTAGGGCTGGTTGTGATCTATAAAACAAGGTAAGAAAGTGTTGGTTTGGAGAATAGAAGGGGTTTAAGGGGGGGTTTAGGATGAGTTCGGGTTTTGTTTTTTGGGAGCTTAAATCTTAGTTCTTTTAGTGTTTGAAGCTCCGAAAATCATCTTTAAGGTGTTTCTAATCTGTTTTTCATCTTTCTCTTGTAGAGAAAGAGGTTGGAGAGTCTTCCAAAGGCTTGGGGAAGGAGAAAGCTTGAGGTAGAGGAAGAAGAACGAGTTTGTTGCTGTTTTTGCTTAAGGTTGGTACCCTTCCAACTCTTAATCATCATGCATATCATGTTTTAAGCTTATTAGCATGTTTGTTGATTGGTTTGGTATGTTTGCTTAAGCTTAAGGTGGTCTTTAATGGTGGATCATGAAATTATTGATGAACTTCTGTTATTAAGGTTTAAACACGTTTAGGAAGGTTCTCTTATAGTCTAGGATCAATTTGGTATTAAATAGATAGAATTTGGATAGAGTTCTAAGTGTTTAAAAATGCAAAACTACATTTTTCGTGCAGGGGTATCGAAACGCCCTGTCCGCGTTTCGATACCGAGTCGTCCAGTGACCTTCCCGATTTGATATCGGTGTTAAAGTGGGTAGGTTCTCTTTTGTTGACTTTGAGGTTGGTCAAAGTGTTTCGATACCCCCTTTGGGAGGGTATCAATACAGGTCATTTCGATACCCCTTGGTGAGGGTATCGATACCTGGTGTTTCGATACTCCAAGTAGGGGTATCGATACCCCAGGGCAAATTAGCTCAAGTTCTTGTGGATAAAGTGGTAAAGTCTCATAATTCTATCTTAGAAGTTCCTAAGAGTTGTTTAAACTTTAAAATGAATATTAAACTAAGAGATAGGCACCTAACCCCGTTAAAGAGATAATTGGATAATAATTGGAGTCTAGTGATATAAACCGGTATGTAGAACCATTAAGGTTTCGGTGTGACATATTTGAGTCATGTGGCGTACTAGGAACCTTGCTTAGTGCTGATGGATTTCCAAGAGTATATATTATATGATTATGAGATAACCTAGTAACCTTGCTTAGTGTTGATGGATTACTAGAGTAAAATTATATGAAAGGTAAAACTGATAACCTTGCTTAGTACTGATGGGTTATCGGTAATATATTATGCGGAAGACCAGCTAGGCCCTTGCTTAGTGTTGATGGGTCTCCTACTTCTATACTACTATGAGGCGTTATGGACACCGATATATATGTATATGTATATGTATATGTATATGTATATGTATATGTATATGTATATGTATATGTATATGTATATGATGAGTGCATAAAAGTCCTATTTTTATTACCATTTTCCCACTCGATAATTACTAATAAAGGACAAGATTCAAGGACTTTAATAGATATTTCTGCATATTTTCCATACTTCAGCATCCAAACATATAATTCATGAATTCATCTAATAATTGGCATAAAACAGATGCATTTGATAGTTTTCTTTCTTAGACAAGAAACTACATATAAAGATGGCCAATTGGGAAGATAGATGCTGAAGTGTAGATGTAGCACCCATCGAGGCAGCACTTTTAAGGCCGTGGCAGCAGAGTGAAGATGACAACCAGTGCTCGATAGAAAGAGAAAAAGATGATGATATTAATAGACAATAAACGAAAGAAAGACGGAGCCAAACTACGGAGTCAAGCCTTGGTCAAAGTCACGTGCGGGAAAGAAGAGATATTTTAGGAAATAAAGTTTAATTAGGAATTATACTTCTTTCTTCTTTAGAACTCTTTCCTTGCATGGAAAGCTTTAACCTAGAGCTTGGCCTATATAAGGCACATATTAGGTTTAGTTTTAGGAGAGGAGTTTTTTACCCTAGACAATACCTTTAGCCACCAACTACATTATGTTCTAAACTTCTTCGGAGGTTTAGTTTGTTTGTGGAGTAGTTGGAGAAGATAGTTATGTTATGCTAGATATTTATTAATGCAAAACCTATTTCATAGTTTATTCTCTCTTGGCATTTACTTTCTTTGCATATGAGCTCGAGATGATAAGTATGTGAAGAAAAATCCATTTGTCTAATATCGGGAGAGTTAGACTCACAAAACAAAAGAATACGGTCTTTGCTCATGGGCATTGACTAATCCGATTATCCAGGATTTCAACGACTAACAGGACGCATGTGAGGTTGTTATCCGCCCTTGATTCACGCCGGGAGGTATCATCAAGACTCGTGGGTTTCAACAATTCTCTTCGCTTAGGGATAAGGAAGAAGACATACAAGGATGCTCTGTCGAACTATGGAATGTTGATTTGTCGACAAGGCATAACCCCGCCTAGGCAGCTGCGACAACCCTTTGTGCGATCCGCCGAGGCAATAAGTGGATACGTAGCATAACTGAATTCTCCTTTACGAAGCACTCAACTTAACCTCACTTTATTCATCTTTATTTCTTCTATACTTAGTTTAGCTTTAGTAGTTAATTTAGAATTCTCAACTCAACCATTACCTGAGCTTTTACTTTTTCTAGTACAGTTATAAGAGGTAGTGAAGTCGACACAGTCCCTGTGGGTTCGATAATCTAAAGTATTACAATCTGACAAAGGTGGAAAAAGAAAAGACTTCCGAGCCTCCATCAAGATATAAATATGAGTTAAGAACTTGAGATGTTGTGTGGTCTTCTCTTGTCATGCATATGCTATGTGCTGATAATATGTCATCGTGATATCATGTGTTTAGGCAGTTATGGTAGCGCCATCGTACTCATGCCATGTCATCATTCATGTTGCTTATGCTTATTTTATGCTATGCTTGATGTGGACCGGTTGGTTGAGTACCCACTGAACTTTAGTAGTTCAGCGTTTGAAATGTGTTTTCGTGCGTAGGTTAAGGAAAGCTGTTTGGAGGAGGAGCATTGTGATGGGTTCAACATCGACATCTGTTGTCAGAGTATTGTTATTAGGCATAGTGGGCATTTGTACTTGTAGGACCCTATACGTGTAATTTGTTTGTAACTCTGTTTTATTTAATTGTCGAATGATTTTAAAACATATTATAATATTTTGGAGCTCCGCTAGTTTATCTTACTCCGATTTATGTTTTAAATGGATTTAGATTTATATATCTTATGATGGAAATGGATTTGGACTCATCTTATTGGGCTTTTGAGAAAAAAATTTAAAATACAGATTTTGGGCCGGAGGCCCGATATGACACCAGGCCGAGAGTGTTACAGGTCAACATAAAGAATTTTTGTATTTAAATGATTAAAAATAATAAGATTTAAAATACTCTATTTTTAAATGGTTCAAACAAAATAAGTCCATTCAGATATAAAATTCTAAAAAAATTCAATAAAAGAACTTAATATAAAAATTGAAGTTTAAGTATGAACTGAAAACCTAATGTAAATTGTAATTACGTTTCGAGTCCAAATACATAATGTCTCAAATAAAAATATCATAAAATAATTTTAATGGTTAAAATTGAAAGTAAAATATCATACAAAAAGTATGATGAGCGTTGCAATCGATCGATAAATGTCAAGAGGGGGGGTGAATTGGATTTTTAAAAAATCGGTGGACACTAATTGCAAAGAAAGGAAATTGCAAGGTGATTTATAGTGGTTCAACTTCCCAAATGAAGTCTACATCCACTACCTTAGTGACCACACTAAGGATTTCCCACAAATTCACTAATTTGTCTTTCCTTTAAGGATAAGGAGTAACCTCACACAATTCAATAGACTTATACCCCAAAGCCTATTGAATCAATCCCCAAATTTGAATACAAATAAGCAAACTAGAAAATCCTCACAAGGTAGATGTTTGCACAATTTAAGTTCTCTCACACACCCAAATAACACTAGTAAAAGATTACAAATGAAGAACACACTAGTGTTTTTGCAAGAAAGATTGGAAATGAAGCTCAAACTTGAGTCTTTGAATGCTTGAATGTTTGGATATGCTTTCTTGTTGTTCCAATGTTGTTTTCAGACCTCTTTTGTATGCTCTTAATTGATTCTAACCGTTTGTAGCCGTTGGGAGTACTTTGGAGCCGTTGGGAGTACTTTGGAGCCGTTGGTTGTCATTAAACTCGAGCATTTAATGCTCACCTGCACATAAGTTTCGAAACCTTTACCAGAGGTTTCGAAACCTTTAAGAAATTTAAAAGAAACTAGCCGTTACAGGTTGAAAGTTTCGAAACCTTTATCAAGGTTTCGAAAACATATCATTCTAACTTGAAAGTTTCGAAACCTTTAATCAAGGTTTCGAGACTTTGGCCTTGAAAATCATTTTTGACTATTTTGTTTGACTTTTAAAAGTATATTCGATATGAATAAAAAGTCAATAATTTTATAAACCATTTTGGTAACTTTAAATTGAGTTTTTGAAAATTTAATTCGAGAAAATAATTTTACAAATTTTTACAAATTAGTCATTTCAAATTTATTTTAAGTTATATCAAAATAAGTCTAACAAAGTACAATAAAAAAATTAAAATTTGAGATATTCTTCGAATACCAAGGCTTCTAAAGTCCAAAATTATTTATAAGGAGAACTACAAGAGAGTTGGTCATAAAATTTAATGTGTCTTTAAGATGTAGTTTAACAGAATAAAACACAATTTACGTAAATATTTTCTCAAGAGTAATTTTTTTTTAAATACAAATTATAATGCATGAATGATACCATACACAATGTATATATCTTAATTATATCGTCACCATTTAAAATGGAAGAGTTTCTCATAACCCTCACCTATATCATTACCAAATCCGAGAGTAGACTTAAGGCTTTCATAATCGAAAAACTGTTATAACTTTATTCATACACAATCTCACGCATACATACACTATGATGTAGCATGATTTAAAAATCCGAAAACAATCACAATAGAGCTAGAGTTCACAATTTTTTTTTTGTAATTCTTAATTATATGTCACAAAAATCATAATTACTTGCTAAAGTGTGAAATCTCAAATTTTAAAAATTTATATATTTTCTCAAATTACAATTACATCATCATCTTCCTCACCCAAACGTAAGCCGACCAAACATTCCCCCCACCTCCCATTATTTCAGACAGAACAAGACAAACACACGTGGGTTATCACACCCATAAACCAACTGTTTTCCTTCCCCTTACAAATCGATTATCAAGACAAAACCCAAACTTTCCCTACCCTCTGCAGTTACAGTCTCCGGCGATGTTTCTAGTGAACGGCCGGTGAGTTTTAATGGAGGTAAGTGAGCTGGGTTCAAACTGGCCGAACCGAGTCAACCCAATCAAAATTGGTCAAAGCCCCTGAATCAAGTCAACCCGGTTTGCTTAATTATTTAAGTGGGCCGGTTTATTATGACCCGTATCCAACCCACCTGGTCCAAGTCTGACCCAAATTTGATCGATCAGACCGATCCATTTAACTGAGTCAACCCATTTAACCAAGTTAAACTAGTATGAGTTAAAGCTGTTTATTGAGCGAATCGATCGTGAGTAAAACAATACTCGATTTATGTCCGTTAAAAAATTGTGTTATTCAACTCAACTTGTTGTTCCTTAAGCTCATTAAAATTATGCTCGACTCGTACTCGTTAAAATTTTTTTCTCAACTCGACTCATTACTAGTTAAACTCACTAAAAATTTACCTAACTTTTTAAGTAAAAGTAAAATTTAATAATATTATATAGAACTTAATATTAAATTCTAAAGTGTCAACCTGCAAATTAATAAATTATTATTTAGATTTGTTTTTTAAAAAATAATTTTAAAATAATTATTAAAAAATAATTTTAAAAAACTAACAAATGTTTGCGAACTTATCGAATCGAGCTAAACTTTACTTAATTCAACTTGTTAGTGTCGAGTTGAATTCGATTTGAATCAATCAACCCAAATCTAAAACTTATATATTCAATCAAAATGCATACATGTTACAACATCTTTGGTTATTACAAAAGCTAGAATTACCAATTCTATTATAAACAACCTATAGAAGAGATATCAATCTCGGTTCATGTATAAATACCTAACATTTCAAACTTACAAACTGTCATGGAATGGTGAGGAGTTGTCCGACTAACATAAACTTCCGGCCCGGATCTTGCTACCTCGACGGCTTTATACTTTTCGGCCGGAAATTGGGACTTTGAGAATGAATGTATGCCACTGCAATTGAGAAAGATTGCAGGGCTGAGAGTGTTGATTGAAAATGAATGAAATACAGGCCATCCTCAGCATTTGATATCCTCAACATCGGAGAACCGAGCTTCGAGCCCTGAAAAATGTTGAAGTCGAGGCAATGGTTATCGAGATGATTATTCCGGTTATATTATCGGTTGTTGTTCGACATTTTTTAACATTTCAAGTGAGGCTAAATCGTAGTTAGAGACTTGTATACCTGCACGAAAAAATCGAATAGCTTGCATGCATCGGACGTATCTGTTGAAGACAAACCTTGTACTTGACTTGCTCTGGCTTTAAGTACAGTCAATGGACAGCCCAAGTCCCAGCCGCTGCAGTCACATTGTCCACCGGATCTCCATCTGTCGATAAGACTAGAGGGGCCACCATTTCGGGTCCTTGGACCACCGTGAATACCTGCTGGAACTAGGATATCCATGCTTGTTGAGCAATCACCAGCATTCGGAGAACAAGCACATGGGACTGAGGCTTCTGTAGTTTCAACATGTAGCTTAACGCCCGTTTTTCGGAGAAAGTTTAAGCCCCAACCCCCGACGTCAGGCAGTGGATTCTTAGGCAAATGGTTCCTCACAACTATAGCAGTTAATTCGAGATTCGGTGGAAGTTCTTCCTCTAAGTGATTCGTCGTATCGGGTGAAACAGAATTGGTGACTGTCTCTTGGCATGGACTCCAAGAGGAATCCTCCATTATGGAACTAGACTGAAATCTCGGCTTAGATGAGTGACTGCTCTTGAACACTTCCACCACCTTTCTCGGTAGACCCTTATTCTTCCTATGGTTATGGCTTGAAGTTTGCATCTCCGGATTAAAAGTTTCGATGCCACTAAACAGAACGAACTCCGTCTCCTTGACTTTAGAACCATGAGGACAGATCGAGAAAGAATTCGATACCGTCATCTTACCGACAAGGTTCGACTCATCATCAGAAATCCCATGTTCCTTGTGACTACCCTTGCTTGAATGGAACAAGTACATACAATCCGGACCCCTAACCCGAGCTGATCCTTCCTTTGACAAACTGGCTACATACACCTTCCGCTGATTATCCAAGGAGAAAACAAAATACGGATCCCCTCCCTTCCATCTGCATTGAAGCATTCCCCGATAAATTGTCGTTGAAGTACAAGAAAAGGACTGATCGGAGCATGTTGAGTTTGTACTCGACATGGAAACAAGCCGTTTATGCACGGTCTTGGATCCGAATTTACGATTTCCGGATATTGGCGTTTCACTTCCTAGCATATGCGAGGAATAGATACCAGAACCAGCAGGAGAGCTCATGAAGTCATGACTTATCGATCTTTTAACATCATTCGAACTAGGATTGACATCCGATGCACCAAATTTCCGTAACAATGGACTCTTCAGTATATTAGCCATACTTTGGCTGCCCCTTTTTGAACTTATGACCTGTATGACTACTCCACCGGTTCCAGCTGCAGGTGGACAGTCGAAAACAAAATTTCCGAATTCACAAGTATGTTCATCCCCAATTTTAGCTGAATTCAATCCATTAGATAAAATCCCCAGTTTTACAGAGCTGAAGTTCACAGATATGTTGTATTCAGCTGCTTTCGATGCGTCGATACGAATCAATTCCAGGCAACGTCGAAGGTATTTCTCGTCTAGAGTAACCACATGCCTTGGAACCATATTGCCTAAGCTAAGAACAATCGGAAGAAACGAATCCGTTAAAAGACTTTTTCCAGCTTGTAACCGTTTACCATCAGTTACTATCAGAGCATGCTGTAGACTTGCACTTCTTGACACCTTTTCCGATCTAAATCCGGAGTAATCCGTTCCATTATCTCCCAAGATAACCCTGTTTTCTTCCAAGTTTTGCAGCCATTCATCTTTCCCTTGCTCCTCTTTCCGACCACTACCAAATGTGTCGTCCATCTTCGGTCTCGGATTAAACATATATAGCCTAATGACAAGCACACCTTGCTGCCATTTTCAGCCTCGAAAACTATATAAGCCTCAAATTAATCAGATTTGAACTTCACCAGAAATCTGTAGAATAAGATGAAGGATTACATCAAGGTGAAACCAAAGAAACCAAACAAACACAACACACCAAAACCGCGACAAAGCTATAACTCGTGTACTAAAGAAAATCCGATGTAAACATAGCGAAATTCGGTCTCGATAACAACTCCATCTCCATGTAAAACATAAAACGGAATCATATGGAGAGCATTCAGTTCTAAGCTTGAAAGCTGTATATGAACTAATTCAGACATTGAGAAAATATACAGAGAAAGTATACATGTTATGCACATACATATACATACACATACACATACATACATTCTGAAACCTTCCAAGCATCCCAGGAAAGCTAGCTGCTGTTAAAGATCCTGGACAATGTATGTATGTATGTATGTATGTATGTATGACATCCAAAGTAAGTGATTCCCTTGTATAACCAGACACATAAATTCTCATTGTCTTAACTAAGACATCAAAAAGAACTTCTAATTTAGCCAAAATTAGCTAAAATCTAGGGGCAATCAAATTTAGCAACAAAATGAGAATTTCCAGAGGAAAAAACAACCCTTTTTTCAATCATGAGGAACAAAACATCATAGAATTGGATTGGAATCATAACTTCATCAAATCAATTAGTGAAAGTTATCAACAAGAACATATGCTTTCCCTTGTCTTTTCTTACATTTGGTGTCTATATCTGACATAAAAACAAAACAAATGCAAATTAAACAGTAATTAATTAGCTAACAGTCATAATCAAAATTCATAATCCTTTCTCTTTTCTATGTTTATGAATCATAATTACATCAGCATCAAAGGGTATGAAACAATTTTAGTACAGAACACAAGCAAAACATTTGAATCAAAAGAAAATGAAACAGTTAACCAGAAAGATGAATCAATCAACCAATCTTTTAGCACAAAAACTGGGAATTCATTGCTATTTAAGCAAAGACTGTCAGAATTAAACTTGGAATAAAGAAGAAATAAAGAAGAAAGTTTCAAACTTTTATGCATAGAATAAGTAAAAAGCTGAACTTTTAGTTTTCTTTTACCTCAGAAATGGATCCAAGAAACAAAGATCAACTTAACCACCCATTAATCCCTGAGCTCAAAAGCTTCAACTTGCAGAAAAAATGGCAGCTTTTCTGTTTGATAGAAAGAGGAAAAGAAGGGAAGAACCGAAGAAGGCAAAGAATACAAGCTTCCAAGCACTGTATATGTATGTATATGTGTATATATTGGTTAGGTGCGGTTGAAAGATTTTTGAGTCATCTACAATTTATTAAAATATGGTCTTTAAAAATAATTGTTGATGACCTTTCCTAGTTATAAAATTATAGCCCTTAAAAGCAAATGTCCTTTCTAAAGACCTTATGCGATCGTTTCTATTGCACTTGTCTAAAATCTCAATAGTTCTACTGAAGCAATAGTAATAGTAATAATCAATAAGATTATATAATTAATTGTTGCATTTAAGAAATAATTATAATGTTTTAACAATTATAACTCATCTTTCTTAATAGTATTTTTAAAATTTTTTTAATAAATTTCGAGATTAACATAATAAATGTAGTTTATCAAAATTTGAAGTCTCTCTTTTTCGAGGGCCCTGTACGATCGCTCTTATTATATCTGTCTAGACCCACTGATATCGGTTTTGTTAATAGTAAAAGTTGGTAAGTTTTAAACTGTTTTAAGTCACTAATCAAGGTTTCTTCTGTTAACAAAACTGAAGCAAAGGTAGTGGTGGGATGGTTGAGCTGGAACGCAGGATATGAACATGAATCCAGTAAGGCCAGAGTAGAGTCACTTATATCCATTGAAATGGACCTTTTTGTTTTAATGTTTGATTTTATTTGGAATTTTTATTTTTTTTAAAATAAAAAAAGGGTTTTTCCCAGAATTCATGTGATGGAGAGAGAAAGGAATAATCTTTGGTTTTGAATTCTTGATTAATGGTGATGTTCAAATCAAAGTTCATTCAAGTTGGCAGAAGAATTTTCTTAATTTGAAAAAAATATATATATTTTTAAAAGGTCTATAATTTAAATAAAAATAGTTTTGGGTAAAAAACACCTTAGATCCTCTTTAGTTTCAAAATTAGGCAAGTTAGTCCATACAAAAATGGGTAATTTAGGAAAAATTATATCATGGGTCAGTCTCACCACGTCATCTATGGGACCAACCACTAAAAACTATCCACCTCATCAATTTTTCCATGTCATATTTTTTTCCCAAGTGAATCTTCACTTGAAAAATTAAAAATTGATGAGGTGTGTAGTTTTTAGTGGTTGGTCCCATAGATGACGTAGTGGGACTGACCCATGATATAATTTCTCGTAATTTAGGGTCTATTTGGTTTTATAAAATATTTTCTATTTTTTTAGAATTACAAGTAAATTAATATAATGCGTAAATATTAAAGACCGAATTTATTACTATATCAATAAAAATTGTATAAAATTAGTGAAAAACATTAAGGTGTGACTAAATTGTTCTTAATTGCTCACTTATGAAATTAATAAGAATTAAATTGCACCTTATTTTAGAAGGACCAATTTACCAAATTTTAAAATTGAGAGTACTTAATAAGTGATTTTCAATAAATTATTTTATATAATTTTTTTAAAATTTTGGTCCAGTTTTTTAGTAGAATACATGCTGCTGCATCTTTTGCACGTTGGTCTTGTCTTATTGCACCTTTCATAAGCTCTTTAAGTTTATTTTATTTCATTTGTTGAACCCTAATTTGTTTTTTAATCAATTTCGTCCACTAGGGCCGATTAGGGTGGAATATTCCAAAACATTGTCTCACACTAGTCTCTTCTTTCTCCACCATAATTGAAATTAAAAGTTTAATATATGCAAATCATATATACTATAATTTTATTAAATATCCACTTTTAAATTTGAATAACATTTTCAACCGATTATTTGTTCGATCAGTAGTATCGTTATTGAAATATATAAGAGGACGTGAACGTTTAAACATGTATTATCTTTTGATTTAAATGTTTGAGAGGTCTGAACCCAGTAAGTGTCTTAGCGAAAAACGGATGATGTTCATCTTAGGAGATACGGGATCAAATCGCTTTGTTTACGAGGTGTATACATATTATCAAAAAATTAAGAATATATATATATATGAGCATATATCATACGACGTTAATCTCGTGTTCGATTTCTCGTATATTTAAATTTATCCATTATAAATTTGTAAGTGGTTGATGGTCTCTATGCCAAACTATGGTGTGGGTCCAATTAATGGGGCATACTATATGAATTTTGTGTTAAAAAAATTAATGTTAGCTCCACTAATGGGACATTAGGTGCCATGTGACATGGACAAGTGATATAATTTTTCTCTTCCTTCTAATGTTCAACCAAAAAAATTTCAAATTTCAAATTTTCATTATTCTTTTGGTCCAACTCCTTGACTATTTTTTCATGTGAATTTATATCCATCAAGTTTAGGTCTTTACTTGTATTAAGTGTGATAGAAAATAAATTTTTAATTTTTTAAAATTAATTTGAAGTAAAAAATATTTAAAAAATAAAATTAAAAATTATTCGAATTTAACTTGACCCGAACTACTCCGCTAACAACTCTTTTAGTATATAGTATACATCGCTAAAAATGCAACCTCCCCATTGACTCCCTACTGAATTTAATTGGTTCTCTTGCATCAATTTTATTCAACAAGGAAGTGAAAGGATATTAAAAATTCTTATTTTCTTTGATTTGATGTATGAATTAGATTTTTTCATAATATTTTCCCTTTTAAAAATCACATCTAAATTTAATATTTTTTTGAATTATTATGTAATAAATTATGGACGTAACCAAGATCGAAATGCTGTAAAACGTAATTAATTTTATACATTTTAAAAATATTTTTATATGATAATTTTTTTATTTTTTACTGTCAATTTTAGATACAATGACGGATGTATGTACAAAGGAGGGTGGGACAGATTCACCCTTAAACTTTTTAAAGTTCATATATTGACCTTCAATTTTTAAAATTTTATAAATTAATCTTTCAAAAATTTTAATGGGTCCTACAATATCATGATTTGGACAATAATTGACTCAATCAAATGAACCCTAAAGTTTTAAAATTGAAGTAGCCTTTGGATCTTCTTAGAAACCGGCAAAGCAACAACCTTGTTGAAAAAATCAACAAACTTTATTTCTTGTTGTCTTGTTAGAACCAAACTCCATGTTCCAAAAAAACATACCTAACTTCCCTAGCCTTTAGATTTTGTCAAATCCCATAGTCACATGATTGCATTCCAGGAAATGAAAATAAATTAGGGTTTGATTATGCATTTTTGAAAATCATCATCTAATTTATACTCGTTACAAAATTCTAAGATTTTATATATATTCACTCTTAAAAATATTTTAGACACGTTATTGATCATTATGAATATTTACTTTTACCTATGTTAAGTATATCCACATATATCTTCTTATATTCGTATTGTATTCGTGTATATCGGGTATTATGTATTTTATGAATTTTTTCCACCGTATTACCCTAAAAACTAAACTTTAACTTCTAAACCCTAAATTTTAACCCTAAACCCTAAATTTTAATCATTATCCATAATTCTAAATCTCCAAGGACGAAACTAATTGTTTCTCCCAAACCCCGAAGAATTTTTTTCACCTTTGTCTCACTATTTAAATATTTTAGTTTATTTATGAATTTGCTCTCATCCACTTTTTAGTTCTTATATTTTTTCTTCTAATCCTAAATCTTGGTTTTATCCTTATAAATCTCTATACTTAAATCTTACGCCCTAGACTAATCTTTTAATCCCCAGGGGTGATTCAAAGATTTTGAGGGCCTTGTGCAATTTATTAAAATATGGTCCTTAAAAGTAATTGTTCATGACCTCCACTAGTTATAAAATTGTAGCCCTTAAAAGTAAATGTCCTTTCTAGGGCCCCCTGTGTGATCGTTTCTATTGCGTCTGTCGAAAACCTCACTATTTCTACTTCTACTGAAGCAATAGTAATAATCAATAAGATTCTATAATCAGTTGTCGCATTTAAGAAATAATTATAACGTTTTAACAATTATAACTCATCTTTTTTAATAGTGTTTTCAATTTTTTTAATAAATTTCGAGATTAACATCATATAATGAATATAGTTTATCAAAATTTGGGATCCCTCTTTTTTGAGACCCTATACGATCGTTCCTATTATGCTTGTCCAGAACCTCACTGTTAATCCCTAAAACTAAGATGCTCGTGGATTTTTTTTATAAAATGATTCATGCATTACATGTATCATTTTTATGTCTTTTTTATTATACACAAATAAACTACTCTATTAATCGCCTAATTTTAGTGTGTTATCAGCTTGATTATCCAAAAATGATTATCAATTTAACTACTCTTGTTAGAGAAATCAAATATTTTAGTACCCACCATTAAAATTTTAGTAATAGAGTGAATACAATATTTATTTTCTTCAATAGTTGTGACTAAATTATTTTTTTTTTGTATTATCAAAATCGGGTATACGTTAATACTCATTGGTGTACGAAATAATTATTATATTTTTATTTTTATAATAAGGGGGTGATTGGAGAATATAAATTCTTTACCTCTAATCATATCCTGTATATGTTTTATATTAAAATATTCTTAAAAATTAATTTTTAAATTTTAACTCTAATTTTTAATATATTAAATCCTACGCCCTAAAGTATACATTTTAACCTTAATTTCTTAAATCTTAACCACAAATTCTAACCTTAAACCTTAAACCCTAAACTCACTATTTTAAAGTAAGACACTAATAAAAATATAATAAAAGAATAGACGATTTATCCGGTGATAGAATTCTTTATCAACATTATATAATAAGTTTGGTACTTTGAAAATATAAAACATTGTGGACCGCTATTAAAAGTTAACTTTTTTATCATTCTGTATATTCTAGATTGTGGTATTTGTTAAACTTTTGAAGAACTTTAGCAATATTTATATTAAAAAAACTTTAGTAATATTTCACAATCATGGTATATTCTCATTATTTTTTTTTGCACATAAATATATCTAATAGTATAATAATTCGATTAATTTAATAATTATTTTATAATTTAATAAAATTTAATAATTTTTTTATAATTTTTAAAAGTTTAATGACTAAAATAATATTTTTATAGTTTATTAACTACTTGTGTATTTTACCGTTTGTATTAAAAATGTTAAAATTGAAATTCAGATCCTTCCAATTTTATAAATTACAACAAAGAGATGAACTTGACTACAAAAATGCAAAATCTCGCTCACTTTGAAGGAATTTTAGTTTATGCTACAAATGCTAGTACATGTTTTACAATTTTATTTACTATCTATTGCTATGTTTTACAAAGGACCCAAATTATTTTTATTTTATAATAATTTTTAAGAATTAAATTGAATATTATCATAAAAAAATCTCATATTATGTCAGGAACATAGTTTGTAATTGGTTCTCAATCACAGAAATACGAGAGAAGAAGAATTCTTAGGAAAGAATAAGAAGAAAAGGATAATTTTCTTATAACAATTGACATATCCTGCTACAATATTATTATTCTCTTATATAATTTATTGATTACACAAAAGAAAAAGAAACAAGCCACGTAAGGTTGTTAGTTCTCTCGTCTCAAACGGTTTTCCTGAAATCTTTACTAAATTCTGTTGTTGATTGTGTCTTAGAACAGATTGAACTTGATGTTATTGACTGACCATTTATACGGTTGCTCCCTTGGTCCACAGTCATAACAATACCCTCTCTTAATGAAAGAACCTTTTTCTCAAGGTTCGAGATAGTAATTTCTCTTTGAATCTCCTTCATATGTATATGAATAGCTACTTCTTTACCCAACTCAATAATTTCTCCACGCCCAACAACATTAAATTTTTGATGATGTTTAGGAAGGGAATGCTTATGCAATGCCTAATTCTGTTGAGGAGACAAACTGATAATGAGGACAAAATTTTATTTATATGTATCTTTGTCAATCCTTGAAAATATACTAATAGAAAGAGTGTAGACATCAAATTGGCCTTGAAATACATATATTTCACAATTAATGCATACATGACTTTAAATACTTGGTAATACTGGTAAAAATCGTTTGCCTTTTTTCCATGCCTACATTTGTGTTTCCTGTTTAAATTTGTTAAAAAATTGAATTTTAAACTCTAACCCTAATTTTCTATATCTTACACCTTAAAAATTACACCCTACCCCTAATTCTCTAAACCCTAACCAAAACCTCAAACTTTAAACCCTAAACCTTAAACCCTAAACCCTCTACTTTGAAGTGGAGGCACAAATAGAGGCATGAAAAAGAGGTAGACGATTTGCATCCAATATTAACTAAGAGTGATGAAGAATATAAATATTTATTCCCAAAACTGATTTCTTAGAAGGTTATTAGTAACCATATGAGTAAAGCATTCCCAAAACTGATTTGAGCCAAAACTAAATAACCATGTGCATCAATAAACATAACAACACATTTTTTTTCTTTGAGCATCAACCTCATTAATGTGTTGAAGGTGCAAAAATTTATAAGACGTTGTACCTTAATTGTGGGTAGCATTGAAACCAGTTCTTCAAAACGATCATGAATCATTGTTTTACTATCATGAAAAGTATCTTTTGTACCGGCAAGAACATGTTGATCAATAATTTTTATTTTTGTTGGTGTTAGACTGTGTTTATCATTGTGTTTTAAACTAACTTTTGGGCCAAAAGATAGTTTAGAACGCAGAAGCAATGCTAATCAGTTAACTTATGGAGAAAAAAATTGCGTTTGAAAAGTGTTTTTCAACCCAAACGCAAAAGCTAAAATTTTTTTAGCTTTTACGGTTGAAAAAGTACTTTTATGAGTTAGATTACAATTTTAACCTTCATTTACTATATTTTATTATAATTTAATTTTTACAAATACATAATTATATTTAACATAAATTATTTTTTTAGTTTAAAAATTATATATATATTCATATTAAATTTTTAAAAAGACACTTTTGAAAAGCACTTTTCTCAAAAGCACTTCTGAAAAACACTTTTCAAAAATAATTTATATATTTATTTATTAATATTTTTATATTTTATCATAATTTAAGTTAATATTATAATATGAAAGAATTTGATTATCATTTAAATATATATTTTTAACTTATAACATCGTGTCTAAAATAGTCATTTAATTTCTCAAAAGCACTTTTTGACATCAATACTAAACACATATATCTCAAACCAAAAATTTCAAAAGCACTTTTTCACTACACTTTTTTACCACACTTTTCTATCGCACTTTTTAAAAGCAATGCTAAACTGGCCCTTAATTTTTTTTATTAAACATCTGGTGGGTCATTGTGGTTGACTGCTCTTGAGTAACCAGAGCTTCACGTGAATGTAGTCCACCGATCCCCAAATGTGCTAAAATAGCGGCAATTTGATGAGTCATTTCCTGCAACGTCATTTTAGTGCTTGCATTCCAACGTTTTTGAGCCTCGACGTAAGCTTACAACTGAGTGGTGGTATCTTGGAGGGACTTGATCGACTCTGAGTGAGTAACCATATTGAATTCTCTCAATGAAAGTACCAATGTCAGGAGCAAAGCCTGAAATTGGTTCTCAATCATTATGCAAAAATAAGAGAGAAGAAAAATTCTTAGAAAAAAATAAGAAGAAAAAGATAGTTTTTTTATAACAATTGGTATGTCCTGTTACAATACCATTCTTCTTTTATATAATCTATTGATTACATTAAAGACAAAGAAATAAACCACGTAAGATTGTTAGCTCTCTTATCCCAAACGATATTCTTAAAATCTCTATTAAATTTTGTTATTGATTGTGCCTTGGAACAGATTGAATTTGACGTTGATGACTGACCATTTATACGGTTGCTCCCTTGGCCCACATTAGTAACATATTATTTGTAAATTATATATTTAAATTTATGATTGAATTGAGTAATTATATTCGAAGGAGTTGACACCATTGATATGAGCATAAATATCCGAGGAATTAACCATATTTTGCTCTTCTTTCACGACAATCTGCATGTAATTGAAAAAAAATAATATTAAACCAAAATTATTGCATATATATGGGTTAATTGGATCATCTGAATTTAAATTAATTTTTAAATTTTAAAATATTCGAATTAGGTCATTAAATTATCGATATTATATCGATTAAATCCTCTTGTCGGTTTAAATAGTGGCGGATCCACCCTTTAAATAGGGTGAACCCGTGCCCACCCTGAACTTTTTAAAGTTTATATATTTACCCTTAATTTTCTTAATTTTTATGAATTAGTCCTTAAGTTTTTGTAATATTTAAGCTTTGTGCCCACCCTGAGATTTTGAAATTTCATATGTGCCCACCCTCAAATAAATTTCTAAATCCGTCACTGTATGTTCTACATGTCATATTAGAGTTGACATACGATGTTTGGGATAATTAATTTAAAATTTAAATTATAATTTAATAACATTTAGTAAAATTAGTCATATATAAATCTTACTTATCATCATCATCTTCCTCATGATTGCAAGAAACTTTAATCAATGTCAAAATTAAATTTAATAAAAAGCAAACTCTGCTTTATGCATGCATGCATGCACGTACATATAGAAAATTTTGATCAGTTACGAATTTTAAATATATAACAATAAAATAAAATATTTAATGTATTCCACGTGTATATTTTAAATGATAATGCAATTAGATTTACTTTTTGGCTAAACTGAAATGGAGCTGACTTATGCTTTCATCCGAGTAGGGATGACAATATAATCTGAATTCGATCCGAAAATTTTTTTTGATCCAAATCCGATTAAAAAAAGTTTAAACCCGAATCCAAAAATAATGTCCAAGTCCTAATAGGAGGTGAATCGGATATGGATATTGCTATGATCCGATCCGAATTCAATCTGAATCCATAACCGATATGAATCCGATCCATATATAAACCCGAATAAAAATATTTAAAATTTTTAGATTTAAAAAGCTTGAATTGTTACTTTAATTTGTTTTATATTAGATTGTAATATTTATTGAGATTTGTTTGTGCTATAAATTTAAAAATATTTGTTTGATAAAAAATTATTTTTTATTTAAAATATTTATTTGAGTTGTTACTTTAAAAAATAATTGGATTGAATTTGGATTTTAGATATTTTATTGGATTGGATTTGGATTTATGTAAATAGACTTGGATTCGGATTTGGATTTTTTTGAATATCGGATTATTAATTGGACTGGACTTGAACTTTATAAAATCTGATCTAAATCCGATTCATTGCCGTCCCTACATCCAAGTCTGTCGCTCTTTGCTTGGAAATTCAACACATTATTAAGGAAATCCATCATGTTCGCTACTGGAAGAGGCCATTATGAAATGATGTTCTTTTCTTCGAACAAAATTACCATGTCATTCATTTTTATGACGAAATCGTATATTCTGAGTTCGAGTTTTATGTATGCAGCTTGAAGACTACATCTGCTATATTTCATCTCGATGGTCTATTCTTGGTACAGGCACAACAGGAGCTATTGTTAGAATCTGGGATGCGAAGAGTAGGGTACTTAGAAACTATGTTCTGAGAACCAAACTTTTTTTTTTCTAGATTTGGTATGTAATATCTGGACAACAGGCATATTCAATTCTTGTCTGGTACAGGTTCATGTTCTCTTCCTGTCTCCAGCTGAATTCAAAGAGCTACATTTTTCATCTATCTGCAGGTAAAGCTACTGGTGTCAAATTTGGCCTAGATGGAAGATACTTGGCAGTTGGATCAATGGACCGCAACTGCCGGTTATTCGGGCATCTTGACGACGATGCTTCAACAGAGTCATAAAAATGAAAGATCCCCTTCTGTTTCTCATCCATGTAATGGTAAGTTATCCCAGAAAACTCCTGCATGCAATCTTCTAAATCACGACTGTTCTCTGTTTTCGCCGGATTTGAGTACCGATTAAATCATAGTTTTTAGTTTTATTTGAGGTTAGGGCATGAAGGCATACCTGTTTTGTCCAGTCCTCCATCAATCACTGTATCATTTAACAGCTTCTGAAGAAATGAGAGGCAAGCAAACCATATAATGACAAGTTCTACTCATAGATTTAAATCCCACATTCATAAATCCCCTATACCAATATACAATTATATATACATATATATAACATCTATCGTATCTGTTTTACGATCCATATTCCTAACAATGTTTTGAACATGGATTCTCTCCTTTGCTCAATGCAAAGATAAGCAATTCACTCCTACGATGTTTTTGCTTAGAGTAGAGGTCAAAGCTTTATATCTGTTCATATAAAAGAGATTCAAGAACTGATAATGTATAAGTTACAAGTTGTTTGCCGATCACACTCGATCTACTCGCCTGAAAATGTAGGTCAAATCTTGGATGGGTGTGAATCCCAGTCTTATGATGCATGAGTGAATCCCCAAAGCTGCAAAGTAGGAGGAAAGCACATCGAATAAGAGATACAATCGATGTTACTCGGACTTATCAAATATGTAACCAAATATATGTCCAACATGGGCATCAAACACGAAAACTAAAAGAAAATTAAGACTCAAAACAACAAATGGTGGAAATTAAGTTACCTCGACATTCTTTAGTTCAAAGTCTTCATTACAAGCCAAACATAGGTTCCCGAATGTTTCGCAAGGTCCACTAGTTCCAGTTAACCTTATTGTGAAGAGAATATATGTAAAAGTAGTTTAATGGAAGTCTAGTTGGTGAGAGTTTGAAAAAGAGATAGGCAAAAAGCAACTTACAGATCTCCGTCGAAGCTCAAAGCAAAGTGGCCACCACCTCCGAGTGCTAGCATGTCATTCATACATATATAATAATAACGATTCATACCTGTTTAGATAATATGATACAATATCAGAACCCAGGTCATTCCCTATATGGAGTTCATGAAAAAAAACAAAGAATCTGGTCAGAAGATTCAACCTTTAATGGACATCGGACATTTGATAGCATTTAGTAGTAAATTGAACCGATAAAGAGGACATTTCAAGTAGGGTGCATGTGACAGAAACACAGAATACATGAAAAAACCTCAAAGAAAATCAAACATGCTTGTGTCTGATACATATCAATATCCGAGTATCTGACACGCACCAGAATCTGAGTAATATAACATTAAATTAATCTTTCCCTTCATGAATACCGCTATTATGTGTAAGCAGTAAGATTTTTCCAAGCATCTAAGAAATAAAGTAAACAAAATTGCATACCAGTGGGTCTAAAAAGCCTTGGTTCACCATATTTGGTTGTGAACACAAAAGTCTGGTTTGTTCCCTGTCATAAAAACAGATAAATAATCCGGTGTATAAATTAAAAAATGAATTGTGCAAGAATTCAACAAACCATAAACAGAAACCATATCATGTGAAACAAAACTACATTCAAAACTTAAGCAGTCGCTTGTTGCATACTTGATATTTTCTCTTCGGTGTAGGTTTCAATGGGCATTCTAACATTGCACCAAAGATAGCTCCTTGCTTATCTCCAGTAATCTACAGTTTATACAGCAACATGCGAATAATTCCAAGTATTAAAAACTAATCAAGCATTGTAAAATTCTGATTTCCGAAAGACAGACAAATTCTAGTAACAGTTGCATTTGTTAACATATAAACATCACCATACCAGCAAACAAGGTCCAGGAAGCGTAGCACTCTTACGGATTAGAGTACGAAGTGATATACCATGCTTCAACGTACTGCCCTTTGCTTGAAAGAGTTAATACCAAATCAAGATCGAAAGCCAAAACCAAACTGCAAAGCTTATTGCAAAACTTACCTATACAACAACATCCATTGACACCCTTTAACAATATTAGGAAGGGAACACGTTAAGAACTCGTACAAATCATGGTTAATGAATACAGATTCATCAGAAAGTTTTGGTGGAGACTTCATTGGACTCTGCTCTTCTCTTGCTTCTTGAAATTCTTCAGAGTCAATACCAACGATTTCAAAAATGCAGTCCTTATTCTCACCATGAGGACTAAGTTTAACAACCATTTGCTTATCGTAATTATGTGTCCCGATTTCCTTCTTATCTTCACTAGCCTTTTTTAATTCTCTGCTTGTACAAGGAGTGCTGTATTCTTCATCGATATTCAGGTCTTCATGTCGCATCTCGAAGTTGTTATGACTATGTTTAACAACCATTTGCTTATCGTCATTACGAGTCCAAACTTTCTTCTCGTATTCAGTGGTCTTTTCGAATTCTACACTTGTAAAAGCAATGGTGTATTCTTTGCCACAGTTTGGGACTTCATGCTGCATCTCTAATTTGTAATTTTTCCATCTAATAGGCTGCGACTGAACCAGCTTCAGATTAGTTCCATTATCATTCAATTCAGACTCACCGTAGCTCAGCGAAGGGATAATGTAAGAAGCTATGGAAGACAAAGATTTTGACCCTTTGGAGTACCATCTGGCCTACACATCGAAAACTCTCTGTAATGAAATCATTTAACTAAAATTCACAACTTTCAAAACTTTAGTACATGAAGGTAGTGATTCTTTGAAAATATAGAAATACAGGTGAAGCACATATAAAGATATAGAATCAAGTTACACGTATAAAACTCTCTGAGTTTTACACATTTTTTAAATCGTTAGACGAATAAAATGAATGGCTCAAATTAATTTTTTTACTTTTTTTTCATACCATAATCTTCCCATGACCGATTGTTAATCTGATCATCTATTTTCCTCATCCAACAATTCAAAAAAAAAATGTAAAACTTAGAAGTTTACCCTATTATAACTTCTCATATATAGATAGATATAGATACATGCATGCATACATGTGTATATAATAATTTTACCATTCCAAAGATCAAACAATTGAAACCCCATTAATTTAGAACAATCTATGAAGTGGGTTATCTTAAGCCTACACAATGACAACCTATTTTATGAGAGTTTCGGCTACAAATCTCGACATAAACCCTAAAACGAACATGAAAGAAAAAACATATAAATATCACAGCCCAAGTGGCAAAATTAGCTACATTTCCTACAACTAACCCAGATCCAGATTATTAACAACAAATATATTAGAGGAAAAATAAATAAATTACCCGAGAAAGATCTGGTGCAGAAGACGGAGAAGGAGGATAAGAACGAGACGGTGAATCTGTAAATAAACGTGAAAGACTTCCCGCTACTTTATCTTTCAACGTGGACATTATCACCCCAATTTTTTTCTGGGAAACATATATAGATTTTAACCCATATATATAAGCAAATAAATGGAGATTTTTGTGTAGAATTGAATGGGGAAAATCAAACTTTTCTGGGTTTGAACATAGACGAGGAAGAAAATTGTCGGTGAGGAAAATGAGGGAAAACTGAAACTGATTTGAATTAAGTTTGAAGTGTTATAATTAGTATATGTTCTGTTTTTAAACTTTAGGATTTTAGAATTTAGAATTTGTAGATAAAATTTAAAGACTTAGATTTTAATTAATAAATCTTAAATATTAATTTAAATTCAAAATTTTATGGATAAATTCTAATTTTAAAATTACTTTACTTAATTCTTAAACCTTAAAATGAATTGGTATGAATTTAACGAGAATATACTGTTGAAGACTGAGACTGGGATCTTCTTTTTGGTGCAGAAATTTAGAACCTTTGGCTTCAACAAAATTCTATTGTTTTTAATAGCTCCGAGGAATGAGGCACGGTGTTGGAGAAGAGACGAATGCTTACAAGCAGCTTCTCCAAATGCTCGGGATGTCGTTGTGCATGGGGTGATTTGGACCTAGGTGTATATCATGGGTCAGTCTTATCACGTTATCCATGAGATCAATTTTTAATTTTTCAAGTGAAGATTCACTTGAAAAAAATATGACGTGGAAAAATTGATGAGGTGGGTAATTTTTAGTAGTTGGTCCCATGGACACGTGGTGGGACTGACCCATGATATAAAATTTCCCGAAAAAGGGTGGGTTAAACTCGATATTGATGGTGCGGGAGATGGTGGTACATGCACCGTTTCTTGTGGTGGTGGTGTGTTGCGTGATAGTTTTGGGAAATGGCACCATCATCATGAACTTACTCGGAGATCAGACGAGTGCAGCTCGAGCTTTGCCACAACAATCCATCGTCGACCCACGAATCCTCCATTTTTGAGCTCTGAAATCCCCACGTTTTGATTGTTCCGTTTTCAAAAATTTAATCACTCTTCTACTCCAAATCCAACCTCCTCGATTCCTCGCTTCGTCTCTTTAATCAAATATCGTCGCCCAACATCGTCTCATGGACTTCTCTCATTTCATCTCACTCCAATTCTCCTATTTCCTTCACTTTGTTCCTCTCAATGTTACACCACCCCATTCTCCTGAACCAACGAACCATCGTTTCTCTTTTCAATGTTTGCGTTTCGCTTCCTCGTGTAACGAGTTTATTTTGAGTAAAACTACGTCGTTTAGTGCTAGTTATGTTAAACTACGCCATTTTGTTTTGGAGGGATAAAAACTCCTATTGTACTATATTTTTCACGAGCAATCAATGGAATGAAAAGTTTTTTTTATCTTTCTCATTTCTTCTGTTTTTCTTCTTTGAAAATACTTTTTTCTTCTCTTATTTATGTTCCATTCTATCTCCTTCCTCAGTTAAAAATTCTTGTTATTTAATTTGAGTCCTTACAAAGGTATTCAAAGCCACCTTCTTAACCATGAAAGAAGGTTACCAGTGGTTTTTATCGGAACTACAAACATTGTTTGAAAGTTATTTGGGCAATCGAATCCTCCAGATTATAATCCATCATATAATTTATCCTATTACTCGAGAAGAGATACACCAAGTTTGTTCTCCTTATCGATCATTAGAAAAAATAGTTCAACTCCAAAAGTCAAATGGTTGTCAATTTTTAATCCAATATCAAAGACTCCATAATACAATCGAGGCTAGATCGTCTCTTCAAGGTCGTAATGTTTATGATGGATGTTGTCAACTCGATATTCAGTTCTATAAGGATACAAAGACAACAGATTTCATTGAGCTGAAACAAGTATTGACAGAACTAGACTCAAGTGAAGTTCAACTATTCGATCAAATAGGTAAGAAATCGGATGACTCGTCCTTGGTAGTTGAATTCACAGAACCAAGTGAAGTATTTGATAAAATGGTTGTAAAAAAATATGATGTAAAATATTGCCGTTAAAGATAGAGAAGTGACAATAAAGGATGAATCACTAGAATCTTATGAAGATTTGAGTTCTTCAGTAGCTTTGTCTTCAGTAGAGCATTCTATGCGATTGTCATCTATGTCGAGTGCGATGATAGTAATGAAGACAAAGGGCTTAGATGCTTCATTTAAGGGTATGCCTGAATCGTTGAAGGATAATATTCTTACGAATTCCGTTGAAAATATTTAGGATTTCTTTGAACAGTCAACTACTACAATTTAAGAAAGCATTGGACATGATTTTTATCAGGAGTTAATTTAGATGTGTCAAATATTTGGAATGAAATTCAATTGGGATCCAATAACTATTATATATTCAGCAAGACCATATCAAGTTAAAAGGCATTGAAATATGTATTTCATGTTGCTGCAAACAGACTTAAAGGAAAAAAACTAAAATTACTTATTGTCATTTTTCGGACAACAATGGTTCTTTATATGGTGATCTTAAAGAGATTTGTGAAACTGATTTGGATTTGATTTCGCAATTTTTCCTTACAAAGCACGTCTTCAAGGTTAGTGGATAGTATTTGAAAAATATGTCACTTAAAATAAATGTTAAGATAGGAGGAAGAAATTTTGTGCTCTTAGATGCTTTAAGTTGGAGAATTCTTTTGGTTAGTGACATTTCAACCGTAATATTTGGAGCTGTTGTAACTGTGACACCCTCGTCCCGGGTTAGGAGACGAGAGTGTCAACCGGACTTACAAACTCATAATTAGATCAAACCATGTATTCATTTCTAGAACATTTCAATTATTGTATGTTAATTCAAGTTTGACTTATGTATTACAATTCCAAATCCATGTTGTACATATCAAAATTGAGGCCAATTTAAAACTTTTTCAATCTTGAGCTTACTTTATATTTTCAATCATAATTTATCAAGTTATTCGATCCCTAACTTTTTATCTAATACCTTGGGACCACTAAATATAATGTGAGATCTTAAACCAAACTTATTTGTTTAACAACTTTCATACATTACATGTTAACCAATCTTAACATAGTTTCGAATGATTGAACCAAAATATCTGGGTGTATCGAAACACCTATATGGTGTATCGAAATAGGTGGTATCGAAACACTCCATCAGTGCTTCGATACGTTGACTCGTTGACCCGTTAACTTAAGGCTATGGTGGCCTGATTCGATACGGGTATCGAATCGAAGAGTACACTGGATGATTCGGTATCGAATCGATTTTGCCATTATACATCCTAGTATCAAAACGCATTCTAGGCGTTCCGATACGCCTGATATACTTGCTTGGACCTTTTAAGGGGGTATCGATACGCATGGAATTGATATCGATACCCCTTCTCGAATTAGCAGGTTCTAAGTCTCTAAGTCACTTAAACACTATCCAAAAGGCCTATAATCTAGCCTCGATTCAATTTTAGACTCCAAGGAATAGTCCAAACATATTTTTGTCATATATTTCAATATACCAATTCTATTACTTCTAACCAATGACCATTCATACTATCATATGCCATTTAACAAGCTAGCTAACCTTTATGTCATGTACTTTCACTATGGCAACTAACATACCCATGGTGTAGTTTTAAGGATTCATATGTTATCCTACTTAGTTCCATGTTTCTCATGCCAAGACAATTACTTACATACCACATGCATATTACAAGGCCAACATATACAAATCATAAGCTAATCTCAAAATATATATGGCTAGCCTAACATGATCACCATGCCTTAAAGCTTACATAACAAATGTATATGACCAATGCCAATATATACAAACCATAGCCAAATGCCAAAATGCATAAGCTAATCTAATCATGATCACTATGCCGCCATAATCTAGGAGTTAACAAAATTACAAAATACCATACTTTGCTTGCTTGGTGTCCTTGCTTGCGATCAAACTCGATCTAGCTCCTTGGCTCAATAACCAGTTGTTTTGGGAAGGAGGAAACAAACGGTGATAAGTACTTATTAGGTACTTAGTGAGGCATCCCTAAGTCTAACCAATTTAGACATGATTCAATAACAAATATGACATGCTTTAATTAAGCAAATTAATCAATTCATGGCAATAAATCAATCAATATAAAAGGATTATCAATCATCAAGTATCATGCTTAACATGCTTCTCATGTTCATCATACTTTTAGCATACAATTCAATTTCACAATCTATATGCTCATGCATTAGTTAATATATTTGATGCATACGAATCAATAGTCAATTTCCATTTCTCAAGCTTTCATAGACCAATTCATATTAAAGGCTACTTATAGCCATATATTCATTCCAAATATCATTAGAAATTTCTTATTCAAGTGCTAATCATAGCAACAATTCCATTTCAATGCTCTATAGCAAATTCATAATCAAGTTTCAATGCTTCATGAGCAAATACATGTACATATAGTTTCACATTTAAGCTTTAGTCTTTCAATTTAATTTCGTGTGATGACTTAGTATAGTTTGACAAGTTAAGCGGGTCAACAAGAGTGCCATGAAGACACTAACAAGAGTACCACAAAGACACTAACAAGAGTACCACAAAGGCACTAACAAGAGATACTGATGGTATCTAACAAATGGTGATTAACCACCAATCAAAGGTACCCAAAGTACCAAACAAGAGTACTGAAGTACTAAACAAGAGTACCGAAGTACTAAACAATTAGCTTAGACCCTAGGCATGCCGTACTACCTATGACCAACTATCGACCATGGCTCAATAACATTTTCGTTATTCTTTTGATCATAGTTCAATTCATATTAATCCAATTCATATCACCAATAGCAAGTATCTATAACATGTTACCAAAGACATGTACATCATATTAGCAACAAACATGCACATCATGTTATCAAACCAATGTTCATATCATTATATACATGCTTCATGCATGATTTACATACTTGACATCCCGTAGCCACGTGCCATAACTTACCTCGGCATTTTCGAGCTATACAAATGTACTAAGCTAGTTCTAACAATCTAGCATAGAATCATGGTATCATACAAGTCATTTAACATTAAGCCTCCTTCCCTTTTTACCGACTATAAGATTAGTCCATTTACATGACAAATCAAATAAAAAAAGGATGGTTAGGACCTAGGTCCTAACCCTAAAGTTTGCCACACTCACTAATTTTCTAAGCAAATTAAGGGTTTTAGATGGTGATCCCTTTGCCCCTTTTTCTAGCTAGCTCGAGCCTTTCCTCTTCTTCGATATTTTCTTCTCTTGGGTTATCTAGCAATCCATATACAAATAGCCATTCATTAGAACGTATGAAAGTCACTTAATTTAAGTGATCATAGGCTTAACAAATGTAAACATTCACATTTGTTCGTTAGGGACAATTTTGCTACCCTTTAGAAAATAGATCGTATCTCCTAGTTCCTATATCCGATTTGAGCTTATTTTATACTATTAGAAAGATAAGAAGATCCTCTACAATTTAAAATTAACCTCGAATTTTAATTCCTAACCAATCAGTACCAGATTTTGTTTAAAGTCGGGTCTATCCAAATTCGGGACTGCTCGAATAGCACTTACGAAAAGGCTTATAACTTTCTCTACAAAACTCCAATTGAGGTTCCGCAAATTTTCATATAAACTAGATACATGAGGATATTCTAATAAAAAATTTTAGCCCTTAATTCCCAAAAAATCGATCTAGGGAATTTTTCTAAAGTAGCTACCTGAAGTTGCCTTTCTAGGAAATTAAAGCTATCTTTCATTCCATGGCCCTAATTCATACTCCAATTTGTTCTCATGAATTTTACAGCACCTTAAATTTGAAATCAACATCATTTAATCCCCCTTTTTCGGCCACTTATCGAATCAATTAACACAATTAATACATTTACAAAATCCAAATTCCAAGTTTCCCAACTTATTTCTTCATGCTTCAAAAACCCATAACCAAATAAATTCTAACTTTAGATTAGGCCATCTAATAACCTAATCTAACATAAAAGCATCCTAGAACATTCAAAATTCAAGAACTTAAGCTATCAATATTTAGTTATGGAAAGAGAAGCTTACCAAGACTTTTAGATTTGATTTCCTAGACCAATTGCCTACCCATGTAAGGCTTTTAGATCTTCTTTCTTTTGACTATGGGAATGGAGCAAGGAAGGAGATGAAACTCTCTCTCTTCTTCTTTCTCTAATTCACGTGAAATGAGAGAGGAAGAAGGATGAAACCCCTCTCTTTATTTGACATGTGAAATGTCACTTTTAGCCTTTTAGTTATAACTAGGCTTGATTTATTAGGAAGGGTAGTCTAGGGAATCCCTATATTTACCATTCAACTCTTGGATTTTTATCTTGTCTCACTCTAGTCACTTTAATTTAGTCCATCTTATTTTTCTTTAATTTGAATTAATTCCCCTATATTATATAATTTAACTTTCAATTGGTCAACTTTATTATCAATTGGTCATGATTCCTCCTAGGCCCCTTTGAAGGTGTTACAATCCTCCCCTCCTTAAAAAGAAATTCGCCCTCGAATTTACCTGAAGGGAACAAATACGGATATTGCTCTTTCATTGTTGTCTCGAGTTCCCAAGTAGCTTCCCCTTCCTAGTGATTCATCCAAAGGACTTATACCAAGGGAACACTCTTGTTGCGAAGTATTTTAACTTCTCGATCAAGAATCCAGACCGGTTCTTCTTCATAAGACAAGATGGGATTCAACTCTAATTCTTCCGGTTCTAAAACATGAGAAGGATTGGATCTATAATTTCTAAGCATGAAGACATGGAAGACATTGGGGATCTTATCGAACTCACTAGGGAGTGCAAGACGATAAGCCACGGGACCAATTCTTTCAACAATTTCAAAAGGTCCAATGAACCGAGGGCTAAGCTTTCCTTTCCTCCCAAATCTGAAGACTTTCTTCCAAGGACAAACTTTTAGGAAGACCTTGTCTCCCACATTGTACTGAATATCTCTTCGTTTTAAATCTACATAAGCCTTTTGTCTGTCGAAGGCTTGTTTCAATCGGTCATGAATAACTCAAACTTGTTCCTCAATTTCTCAGATCATCTAAGGTCCCAAAACTTTATTTTCTCCTAATTCAGAACAACATAAAGGATTCTACATTTCCTCCCATATAGAGCTTCAAAGGGAGCCATTTGAATAGATGCTTGATAGCTATTATTATAAGCAAATTCCACTAAGGGCAAAGACTTCTCCCAATTCTTTCCAAAGTCTATGACACAAGCACACAACAAATCTTCCAATACTTGTATCACTCTTTCAGACTGACCATTAGACTGCGGATGAAAGACAGTTCTAAGATGCACTTTGGTTCCGAGAGCTTTCTGCAAAGACTTCCAAAATCGGGATGTGAAGTTCGAATCTCTATCAGAAATGATGGATTTCAGCACACAATGTAATTGAATTACCTCAAGGATATACAACTCGGCCAAGGTCTCCGAGTTCATGTTCTTTCGAACCGGAATGAAATTTGTAGACTTGGTAAGTTTATCAACAATCACCCAAACATCATTCTTCCTCGGTGTGACAGGTAAGCTAGTAACAAAATCCATCGTTACCCGATACCATTTCCATTTAGGCAATTTGATAGGTTGAAGCAATCCCGTAGGAGCTCGATGCTCAACCTTAACCTTTTGACAAGTCAATCATCGAGATAAAAAGTTTGTGATGGCTATTTTCATGCCCGACCACCAATACAAAGATTTTAAATCTTTATACATCTTAATAGAACCAGGATGGATCGAGAATGGACTTTGGTGTGCTTCTTGTAAGATATCTCTATCTCTAAAGTAGAGCAATCCATTCGGATTGAGGGAGAATTCAGCATTAGCTTTCGAATCAAGCTTTGAGACAATAGCTTGAAGATCAGAATCAGATTGCTGAAGGTTCTTGATTCTCGTAATCAGATCAGATTGAACCTAAAGTTCAGACAAATATCCTTGCTTTTGATATACCCGAAGGTAGGGGTGAGTATTCGATCGAGTCGAGTCAAAAAATTTCGACTTATTCGAGTTGACGAGTCATATTTTACAACTCAAACTTTATTTAAAAAATTTTCGGTTCGAGTCGAGAGTTCCTATAAATATTTAATTGTAATTATTTATCATGTTATAATATGATTTGATTCCAATTTAAACGAATTTCTCTAATCATATAGGATATGCACATATATATTTTTTCATATGTAGCAATATTTCTTTATATTTTTATATATTAATGTATATATATCATAAAAAATTGAGAGATTCGTCTCAAACTTAAAAATTAATCCTTTAATTACTAAAAATTTCGAGTTATTCGAGTTATTCGAATTTCCATTTTACAACTCAAACTTTATTTGAAATTTTTTCGAGTCGAGTCTATGAAATTTCGAGTCGAGTCAAAACGAGTCGAGTATTTTCACCTCGAGTCGAGTTATTCATTTTTTTCGAGTCGAGTCGAGTTTTGCTCACCCCTACCCGAAGGTGAGCATTAATCGCATTTGGGGCTACAAGTAAATTTTTAAAATTAGACACGAAAATTCAAAGGAAGCCTTTAACATTTCAAGGTCATCAAATAGCTTATCCAATGTCGGTCTACGACTAAGAGCATCGACCACCACATTGGCCTTTCCGGGATGGTAATCAATGACTAAGTCATAGTCTTTTAGCAATTCCATCCACTTTCTTTGTCTCAAGTTCAAATCCTTTTGGGTCAGGAGGTATTTGAGGCTTTTGTGATCAGTGTACAAGTAACACATCTCACCATATAGGTAGTGTCTCCATATCTTGAGAGTAAATACAATGGCCGTTAACTCAAGATCATGAGTAGGGTAGTTTAGTTCGTGAGGCTTCAATTGCCTTGATGCATAAGCAACCACATTATTTCCTTGCATCAAAACACAACATAGCCCCATATGTGAGGCATCACTGTACACAGTAAACTCCTTGCCTGATTCCGGTTGGATAAGAATAGGAGCATGGGTCAAAGCTTGCTTAAGTTGATCAAAACTTCTTTGTTGGTCCTTTGACTATTCAAACAACTGATCTTTTCGGAGGAGTTTAGTTAAGGGCAAGGCAATAGTAGAAAATCCCTTAACAAATCTCCTATAATACCCTGCTAAAATCAAGAAAACTTCTGACCTCACCAACATTTCTCAGAGGTCTCCAGTCCAGAATAGTCTGCACTTTCTTAGTATCAACCTTAATTCCTTCGGCCGAGATGACATGACCAAGGAATGATACCTCTGATAGACAGAATTCACATTTGGAGAACTTAGCAAACAATTGACGTTCTCGAAGAGTCTGCAGGACAATTCGAAGGTGTTCAGAGTGTTCCTCATTGTTTCGAGAATACACCAGAATATCATCAATAAATACAACTACAAACTTATCAAGATGAGGCCAGAATATTCGATTAATGAGATCCATGAATGCAGCCGGGGATTTGGTTAACCCAAATGACATCACTAAGAACTCAAAATGGCCATAACGAGTTATGAAAGCAGTCTTAGGAACATCTTCTTCTTTTACTCTCATCTGATAGTACCCTGATCAAAGATCAATCCTAGAGAATACCGTAGCATCCCTGAGTTGATCAAATAGATCTTCAATTCTAGGCAAAGGGTACTTGTTCTGAATGGTCACTTGATTCAGTTGCCGATAGTCGATACAAAGCCTCATTGTACCATCTTTCTTCTTTACGAACAAAACAGGAGCACCACATGGAAATGAGTTAGTACGAATGAATCCTTTATCTTGTAGCTCTTGGAGTTGCTTTTTAAGTTTTTTCAATTCTATTGGTTCCATCCTATAAGGAGCAATCGATACCGGATTAGTCCCATGCTGGACTTCTATCCCGAACTCCACTTTTCTGGTTGGAGGAAGACCAGGGAGTTCCTTAGGGAAAACATCAACAAAATCAGAAACCACAGGGATTTTCGGCAAACCGAAGTCATATTCATCTTGCAAAGCCATAGCAACAAAGATCAAAGTTGGCTTCTTATCAATTAGGATAATTGACTCCTTTCCCAAACAAAGAAGATACAATCTTCTGTTCTGACAATCGATCCAAGCTTCATGCTTGGTCAACTAATCTAACCCAAAAATTAGGTTAAACTCGCATAACGATAGTACAAATAGATCAATTCGAAAAGGAATGCTCCGAATTATGATCGGAGAATCTTTACAAACGAGGTTAACATTCATTATACCTCTTATTGGGTTTGATAATACAAGACCCCTATCAATATTTTTAGATTTTACTACAGTAGAGTTGGCATATAGCAGCAATTCTAGCAGCGTTTTTGGAGGAAACGCCACAAATAATTGATACATAGTGGCGTTTGTAGAGAAAACGCCGCAAATAGATAATATTAGTGGCACTTTTTATATAAACGCCGCAATAGAACTCTATCTTAGTGGCGTTTTCTGATAAACGCCTCAAAACATCAAGCTTTTAGTGGCGTTTTTTTCCAATAAACACCGTCAACGTACCAGTATATTGTGGTGTTTTTGCAAACACAGTAGTTGCTTGTATATTAGCAGTGTTTTTAAGTAGAAACGCCATAATCATCAGCTTGTAGTGGCGTTTGTTAAAGAAAATGCCGCAAAAGTACTGGTATATTAGCTACGTTTGTAGATACAAACGCCGCAAAGTTTTATTTCAAAACTCGGAATTGCTTGCCGTTTTAACCCCTAATAATTAAAACACCCATCCCCGATTCGACCCCCTACCCCAAATCTAATTCCTCTTCCTCTTCCCTGATATTCCCAGCCAGCCTCTTTTCTTTGCCTCGTCGCTGCCTCGTCGCCGAACTGAACGGCCTCGACTCGCCGTGCTGAACGATATCGCTTCGCCGTCGACGTCCTATTTTCTAGTGAAGTCGGTCTTGTCGAAGAGAAATTATATTGGATCCCCTCATCTTATCGGTAATTGTTTTTTGAAATTATTTTTATAGTTTAATGGAAATGTGCAGTTCGTTTAGAATCAAGAAATTGATGTTGTATGTACTTATTTGTTGTTTGATGCGTGTCAATTATACGCAATTAGTGCAAGTGAACAAGTCACAAGTAATAAAGTGATAAGTATATCAGATATCGTCTCCACAGGGATTGGTCTACTTAATATGCCCTTTTCGTCTTCTTGTTCTGTAAAAAGAAAAAAAAATAAAGACACAAGTAAATTGGGGTTTGATGAAACTAAATAAAGAGAACTAAATAAAAAGAGAAAATTAGATAAAGAAAGTGGCCAGGATCCAGTTGTGTTGTATAGTGGATTCAATTGAATTGTTTCTGTCCAATGCAATCGCACAACACTGCCTCTGCAGTACTGTAGTTTACTGCCTCGACAACGATGATGCTTGTCTGCCGCGACAATCTCTTGCTCTTGGGTAGACTTTGTCAAAGTTCGGCAAAGTGTACTTTAATGCCTCCGCTTATCTATAAGTCGAAGTACTGTTGATGACCAGTCCTTGATGATACCTCTCTATGTGAATCAATTATAAACACCGTACTTATTCTTTTCGTGAATCTAACTCTCTCGATATTAGATAAATGGAGTACTCACAAACTTCTCTCTCGAGCTTGAATGCAAGAACAAAGAATGGCAAAGAATAAGCAAACTTCGATACTTTATTGCATTGAAACAAGAAACAAGGTTCAATCTCCTCACACTAATACGCTACAACCTTCACCTAAGCCTAGAGAAAATTAGAACATAATGTAAAGAAAAGAAAACTCTAAAAGATGAAGTCGGCTAGGTCTAAGCTCTTCGTGCCGAAAACTCTCATCTCCCTCCTCTTGGACGGCTAGGGATTCTATAGGCTTGGTCTAGGGCAAACCTTTCCTAAGTAGAATACAACTTGGAGTAGGGAACAAGTAATGTACATAAATAAAATATTTCCAAGTTTATTCCAAATAGGAGGCTTTCCCGCGTGGCCTTGTCTTGGGCTTTCCTCGTTCTATCCAGCTCCGATCCTTAGGCTTCTTGTCCAGCAACGTTCTCCTCATTTTTCTCCTCATCTTGCCCACAATATCGTCACTTGTCTTCTGCTGCCTCGGCATCAGGTCCTGCATCGGCCTCAGTTTACTGCCACGACAATACTTCTTCCTGTAAAGATGTAAAAATGCAGTAAAACTTGCCTTTTCTGTAAATATCATCTTTATAAGCATAACCTCTAAATATATCACATTAAGTATATGCATTGGTCCAAGTAGGTGTAGATTTGATGATTAATGCCCATAAAAGGTGTAAAAAGTGATAGTGAGTTGAGCACTTATCACACCCCCAAACTCGAACTATTGCTTGTCCTCAAGCAATGCAAACCATCAATTTGCCAAACTCTATTCTCTCTTGGTCTTATGTTTCCATCTATTCTCTCCACCATAACTATTCCTATTCTTTAGACTTAACCTTTCGGCTACCCAAGGGTTTACCTAGAAACAAACTATAAGATTTAGTGAATGTGTGCGTTTTTGTGGACAAGTTTGATTAAAGGCTTTCTTAGACAAACTCTAAGTTAAATACAAGTAGATTTGGGTTTAGTGTTCTCTTCTTTTCTAAACAACCAATTCTTGAGCCAATTTCGGGCACCTCAAGGATTGTGTTTTTCTCATCACTAATTCCTTCTTTCTTTTGATATTCTTTTTAGCATACTAAAGCCAATTTCGGACACCTCTAGCATGAAGAAGAGTAATTCCTAGAGCCGGTGATAGGCACCTCTAGTCACTTGCCCAAAAATCTAAGTCTTTATCACCTAAGTTCATTAAAAGATTCCTATAATCCAACAAGTTCCAAAAGTGTTTTTAGGATTTATCTTATAGTAAGCTTCTAAGTTTTCATCCTTAAGTATCCTAAGGTTAAACCTTCTTAACAAGACCTAACCATGGTAAGGAGAAAGATTTCTATAGACTTAAAGAATAAACTAAGGCAATACTGATGATGGGCAGTGCAAAAGTATGGGCAACAGATTCAAGTAAAGTGGTGGACATAAAAATTTAAAAAAATTATCACTTAAATACTCCCTTATCTTGGCAAGGTCGCGGCAGTGGATTGCCTCGGTAGTGGATCTACACCCCTAAACTCGAACCAAGCATTATCTTAAATACTTATATTAGAGGTAAACAGTAGGCAACAAAATATGAAAAGAAACAAGCAGAGATAGAGATAAAAAACATTAAATATATAAAAATTAAAGGGACTCCGAAGAGCTGCTTATCACAATCTTTCGTCGAGGTCGTACTGTTGATTGCTTCATCTTCGGTGATGGCGATGGCTGAGTTTTTACATGTCTTGGTGGTTGGAATCTTGTTGGTGGTGTCCATTGCATTGGAGCATCCACTTCTTCTCCTTCTTCCTCTTCAGCAATTTCCTCGGTGACCATGATGTCTGTCCCACCTTCATTTGTTGCATTTGCCCAGGCATGGTGTATGCTTGTCCTGACAGCGGTTGAGCTTTGATGTACATAGGCATCTATCTCTGCTGATAGACTGCCCATGATGATGGGGGATCTTGGTGGAGTGCTGAAGACTGCCGTCCTCTTTGATGGTCGTCTACTGGCAAATGATGCCGTGGCAGAGTCTGCTGCCCTAGATGGGCCAACAGCATGAAATTGTTGCTGAGGGCCAGTGGGGAAGAATAGCTTCGGTCCTCCTGGAGCTGGTGTAGTTTTGGTGTAGGGTGCAGCTGTTACAAACATGTTGGTGGAGAATTCTGGAAACTGCATCCCTTGGTCTGGAAAGTTATGGAGCATCATTTGGGCAAGTATGCTATTAAAGTCTCTTTGATACTCCATGTATCTCTGTTTTCTAAGATCCATAGCTTCTATCCTTTGTAGTATTTCTTGGTATGGGTCTGCTGCGGCAGTGGTGTGGGCAGTGTCAGGCATGTCTGTCGTGTATTGGGCCCCAACAGCAGTATTAGCAGTGAACTGCTGGGGAGTTGTCTGGACTGGTTCTGCCTATGTGATCTGCATGATTTTATGGTAGAATTCTCTTGTCCACCCTCTCCTATAGGCTATGAATTCATCTGTTTTGGCCGTAGGTACACCTGCAGCATTACAAATACCAGTAATTAAACAAGGGAAATATAGTAGTCCTCTATCCTTCTTACCGCATTCTTATATTTCTCGTAAAATAATTTCTCCAACGTTGATGCTCCGTTTGTTGATGATTGATTGGATGAGCACCAATCTTCTCCGGTCCACCGTACTGTTGTGGGAGGTTGGGATAAGGCGTCTCTTGACAAAGGTGTTCCAAAGCTTGGCCTCGGTTTTCAAACTTTGCCTTGCTACTGATCCTCTATGGGCACCGGTTTCCCAATGAGTATTCTCGTAGGAAAGGTCGTCTTTTATCAGCTCATAATCTTCAGTGGTGACATCCTCCATGAATTCGGCATGGACATCACGTATAGGTATGAGGCCATAGAATTGGTTGATTGTCTCGGCATCAAGCTTGACAGGCCTACCTCGGTAGTGGACAAAAAGAGAGTCATTGCTTGGTCCGTGCGCATAGAATTCTCACACGATGGTGGCATTGGCCTGAGTTGGTTGTAGGCAGAAGATCTCCCAGTTTTGATATTTTATCTTGTTGAACAAGTAGTGCTCAATGCCGAAATTTTCTTCATCGGAATATTGGAACCCTTGTTCCTCCCATTGCTACCGAGCAATGAAAGATCTGTTGAAACGGTCTTCAACAATGGCTGGGGCAAAACGTTTGTAGGTGGCCATGAGTAAGTATTTTGTTTGAGAGTTGAGGTTCTTGGAGATTTTCTTGAAGAAGTTCTGAAAATTGCAAGAAGGCTTGTGAGTAGGCAGAGAGTATTGTGAGAGCAAGATTAGCAAATATTCTAAAGAAAACAAGAATGCAAGAGTGAATAGTTCAAGAGGGAGAGATTGCTTATATAGGCATCGGCCTTGTAGCCGTTTAAACCACTAGCCGTTTTGTAGCCGTTAAACTTTTAATGTCGTTTGCATTTACTGCCGCGGCGGGAATCTCGCAAACTAGCCGTTACACTGTTCTGCCCGTTGGGACTGTTGCGACTCTGACACTGTTTTCTGCCTCGGCAGAATTCCTACTGTAAACTATTTCTCTTTTATTCTTGCTTATTATCCTAAAAAAATTATTAAACATAAACAAGAAAAATAATTAAAGATAAAAAAAATTAACTCTAAACTAAATTAATCCTAATAATATAAAGAAAAATTATAAGAAAGAGATTATGTCACTGGGGGAGTGCATGCAAATGCATCTACTAAGGTGATTATCTTTTGTTGGCCAGAATGATTTTTTAGATATTGACCATTCTCTTTGGATTCATGTTCATCCTTTTCCGTTTTGATCTTCACTGCACCCTGTATGTCTAGACAATCTGAATTTGAAGTGCCTGGACACTGTGTTTCCCTATTTGCTGCCTCCACCTTTTGCTTAATCTTCTTGCCAAATATTCTGTCGAGCATGCTACCAAGGCAGGATATCTTGGTGCCTGCATCTGTGGTGTGAAGGACTTTGCACTCTTCTGTATCGTCATGCCTTTTCAAATTGTGGAAGGCATTGAGTTTGGCTTGTTGGTCATTGACCCTCATTGTCAACTCTCCTTTTTCCACATCAATTAGTGTGCGTCCAGTGGAAAGGAAAGGTCTCCCGAGGATGATTGGTGCATTATCATCTGCTTCACAATCAAGGACAAGAAAGTCAACGGGAAAAATAAATTTGTCAACTCTTATCAGTATGTCCTCGATTTTTCCGTCGGGTTGCACATATGATCGATCCGCAAGTTGGAGCATCACTATTGTAGGTTTTGCCCTTCCTATTCCAAGCTTTTGAAAGACAGATTTGGGAATTAGATTGATGCTTGCTCCAAGGTCGCATAGGGTCTTTCCTTCATAGTTATTACCTATCGCACAAGGTATGGTAAGGAATCCAGGATCCTTCAATTTTGGTGGCATGCGATTGTGTAGCATTTCCATGCATCCTTCGGTAGTAGCCACTGTTTCGAACTCACCTAGTCTCTTTCTCTTAGACACAATATCTTTCAAGAATTTAGCATAATTAGGCATTTGTTCTATTGCCTCTACGAATGGTAAGTTGATGTGGACTTGCTTTAAAATATCAGGAAATTTCTTAAATTGATGGTCCTGTTTTTGTTTTTTCAACCTTTGTGGGAAAGGTGGTGGTGGTCTCATCTCATCCAGGGTTTCTTTAGTTTGGAATTTAATACATGGAACCACTGTGTCTATTGCTGTCTCGGCAGATTGTTTAGGTACTGCCGAGTGCTCTGCTGGGGCGGTGTTATCTGTTAGAACATGATCAGTTTGTTCAGCATCCAAATCCTCTTTTTTCTGGTTCTGTTGGTGGGACTTGGCCTGCTGGAATTCCTATATTTTCCTTCAGCTGTAGACCATTCCTAGTAGTGATTGTCTTACACTGTTCATGGCCTATTACCTTATCAACTTCAGTATTGCTAGGTAGTCCTCCTTGTGGTCTAGTGTTTATGTTCTGAGCAAACTGCCTAACCTGAGTTTCCAGTGCCTTAATTGCTGGCTCTTGGTTCTGCAACCTCATCTCAGTTCTATTTATGAATGCATTTGTTCTTTTGATGAAGTTGCTATTCTTTGTCATGTATGATTTAGTTTTCATCATGAATGCTTTTAGAGAATTTTCCAAGGAACTTACAGGCTGTTGCTGCATCTGCGGCGGCGGCATTGGCTCCTGCGGCATATGTTGCATTGGTTGCTGGAATCCTGGGGGTTGAGTGGTTGGATTTAAGGCATTGTTAGGATTACTCCATAAAAAATTTGGATGCCTCTTCCATGAGGGGTTGTATGTGTTGGACATCACATTGGTTCGGTTATAGTTTCCAACATACATGCTGGATTCTTGAGTCTGCATACATTCAGAAGAATTATGGTTACCTCCGCATAAATTGCAAAAAGAATCAATGGCCTTAACCTCATGGGTATTTGCTGTAGCTGCATGTTCTGCACCATCTTGGTAAGAGAGGCCAATTGTGCTGCCACTGAATTTGATGTTTCTAACTCATTCACTGTGGCTTGGCGTCTTACTCCTCCTCGCCTAGATGTAGGGAATTAAAAATCATTCTTTGCGAGTTTGTTTAGTATCTCAATAGCTTCCTCAGGTGCTTTATCAAGGAGTGTTCCATTTGCCGAGGCATCTAACATCATCCTTGTCAGGGCATTCGTGGCATTATAGAACATGGTCACTTGTGTCCATAGGGGAAGTCCATGCAACGGACACTTGTGTAGCAACTCTCTGTAGCGCTCCCATGCCTCGTACATAGGTTCATCATCTGCCTGTCGAAAAGAAGTTATTTCATTACGAATTCGATCATATAGATTTGTAGGATTAAAGCGTGTAATGAAATATCGGCATAATTCACTCCAAGATCCTATTGATCCTGCTGGAATGCTATTTAACCAGGTTTTTGCCCTATCCCTCAGTGAATAGGGGAATAATTTCAATCTCAAGACAACTTCATGGGCTCCTTGGATTTTGAATGAATTGTATATATCTTCATGAATGACTTGAGGTGCTGCCTGGCATCTTCAGTCATAGATCCACCAAACTGTCCAATAGTGTTGAGCATATTGAACATGACAGGTTTTAGCTCAAAGTGGGCTGCTTCGATCTCTGGTGTAACGACTCATGGATTTAACTCATTCAAATCCTCTTCCAAGAAGTCTCGAACAGTAAGCTATCGCGGCCCTAGTGGCGGCGGAAGACCTCCATTGCCGGCAGGTAAGTTTTGTCCTACCGGATGATCTGCCATAGCTCCTTGGATTTGTCTCCTCAACCTTTGTCGTGTACGTTCGATCTCTGGATCTAGTTCGTACAAAGGGTTGGTTGGGTTGGCCCTGGTCATACACCAAGAAAAACCGAAGAGAAATAAAAAAATAAAAAACAATAAAATAAAGAAAACAAAATTTAGTTGTCAATCCCCGGTAACGGCGCCAAAAACTTGATGCGTGTCAATTATGCGCAATTAGTGCAAGTGAACACGTCGCAAGTAATAAAGTGATAAGTATATCAGATATCGTCTCCACAGGGATTGGTCTACTTAATATGCCCTCTTCGTCTTCTTGCTCTGTAAAAAGAAATAAAATAAAGACACAACTAAATTGGGGTTTGATGAAACTAAATAAAGAGAACTAAATAAAAAGAGAAAATCAGATAAAGAAAGTGGTCAGGATCCAGTTGTGTTGTATAGTGGATTCAATTGCTTGTTTCTGTCCAATGCAATCGCACAACACTGCCTCGGAAGTACTGCAGTTTACTGCCTCGACAGCGATGATGCTTGTCCGCCGCGGCAATCTCTTGCTCTTGGGTAGACTTTGTCAAAGTTCGGCAAAGTATCCTTTAATGCCTCCGCTTATCTCCAAGTCAAAGTATTGTTGATGACCAGTCCTTGATGATACCTCTCGGCGTGAATAAATTATAATCACCAATCAATCCCACACTTATTTTAGCCGCTGAAACTCTTAACCTATCTCTAGGCCGAGTTAGTGCTTCCCGATTGAAACACCGTACTTATTCCTTTCGTGAATCCAACTCTCTCGATATTAGATAAATGGATTACTCACAAACTTCTCTCTCGAACTTGAACGCAATGGCAAAAAATAAGCAAACTTCGATACTTTATTTCATTAAAACAAGAAACAAGGTTCAATCTCCTCACACTAATACGCTACAACCTTTACCTAAGCCTAGAGAAAATTAGAACATATGTAAAGAAAAGAAAACTCTAAAAGATGAAGTCGGCTAAGTCTAAGCTCTTTGTGCCGAAAACTCTCCTCTCCCTCCTCTTGGATGGCCAGGGATTATATAGGCTTGGTCTGAGGCAAACATTTCCTAAGTAGAATACAACTTGGAGTAGGGAACAAGTCATGTACATAAATAAAATATTTCCAAGTTTATTCCAAATAGGAGGCTTTCCCGCGTGGCCTTGTCTTGGGCTTTCCTCGTGCTATCCAGCTCCGATCCTTAGGCTTCTTGTCCAGCAACGTTCACCTCATTTTTCTCCTCAGCTTGCCCACAATATCGTCACTTGTCTTTTGCTGCCTCGGCCTCAGTTTGCTGCCACGACAATACTTCTTCTTGTAAAGATGTAAAAATGCAGTAAAACTTGCCTTTTCTGTAAATATCATCTTTATAAGCATAACCTTTAAATATATCACATTAAGTATATGCATTGGTCCAAGCAGGTGTAGATTTGATGATTAATGCCCATAAAAGGTGTAAAAAGTGATAGTGAGTTGAGCACTTATCATTGTTCATTTCAAGCATCTTGTTTCTTCCTCTGTGATTATTATTTTAATTCGAAATTATTTTGATTATTAGGGTCTAATTATTTTGATTATGTTTTGAATTCTATTTTTATGTTTTGATTCTAACATGGATTTTATTTTGATTGATTTTTATTTTAATTTGAACTGTTTTGTTTTGAATGCTAAACATTCAAAAACGCATATCTTTTTGTGTTCCAAAGTGGTAATGTCAATGTTGAACGACGAGGCTCATCCCAAGTTCTATCAGCTGCATATCTCCCATAATATCTCCCTTTATCACTTAAACCTTTAAGAAACTTGGTCAGCCAACCGATTACTTGAAACGCTATTTGTTAACTAGCAGACGGTCTTCTAGAACACCAAGTAATCCAATTAGGACAACAAAAACAACTTCGAAACCAAAAATGGAATTGCAATTGTAGCTACTCAAGGAATTAGAAAAAGGTATAAAACCATAATTAGAAAACAATCGTTGTTTACATATTGTTAGATATGGTTCTTATGGGATATTTAGATAAATTCCAACTTTGGGAGGCATTACCCCAATTGACTCCAAAAACTATTTTTAAAATAAAGATATATAAGAGAGAAACCCTAAATAAGAGAGAAACCAGTTAATTAAGTAATTAACATCCAAATCGACAATTAGTGTGTTCCAAAACACATATCTCTCTTGCTATGTCGTTTCCTTAAATTTTATAAAATCAAAACCCTAAATAAATCTATAAACCCTAAGTTTAAGAAACTTGTAAAATGACATAGAAGATGGTTACAAGTTTAAGAAACTTATTATGGTAAGTCTTAGTCTCTTTGATTATTAATATTTCTCTGTGATTGCCACTGTGATTGAACCAAAATCATCTTTTTGTGATTTCGGGTGGATATAGCCAACATATTTAAATATGTTGATGAAAGATACTATCCAAACTGTAGCGTATTTAGTAGAAACACTTGGAATTGTCGTCCAGTGTATAAGGAAGTTAACCTCCTTGTTAGTGTATAATTCTATGGAAAGTCCAATTGTATTCCATCGAAGTTAGTCTTCTTATTAGTATTTAATTGATGGGTGATGTTCATATTATTATTTAACATTTGAATGTATATTACAAAAATCCAAAATGGATAGGAGTTGGATGAATTTGTCAAGGGTAAACGTTGGTTACCGAAATGCAGTAGAAACTTTTCTAAATATAGCTTTTGCGAATGCAAGCCAAGAGAATATGATTCTTTTCCCATGTAAGTAGTGTGTTAATATTAATTGGCATAGTTGTGAAGTTGTCCATGAGCATTTAACTTTTTATGGCTTTATTCCGGGCTATAGAAAATGGGTATTCCATGGAGAGTTGACACCTCGTAGTTCTTATTTGAGGACTAATTTGTCTTTTCCTTTTAATTCTGATCGTCGATCTGTTAGAGAAGATGGCGTGGAGGGTTTGTTGCGAGATGCATTTAATATGCATGATTATCAACAGTCTGTTAGAGAAGATTGTGATATTGGTGTTGAAGATTTTACCGAGATGGGAAGAAACGAATGTGATGAAGAGCCAAATGGAGACTCCGCAAAGTTCTACAATTTACTAGATGAAATGAATGAACCGCTTTATGAGGGATCGAAACATTCAAAATTATCCTTCTGCATTCATCTTTTCCACTTAAAATGCTTGGGAGGATGGACAGGTAAATCTTTTACGCAATTATTAGAGTTTTTAAGAGAAATGTTTCCTTCTACAAAAATTCCTCAATTTGGCAAAGATATGAAGAAAATGATCAAAGATTTGGGTCTTGGTTATGAGAAAATTCACAGTTGTCCGAACGATTGCATGTTGTATTGGGGTGATAAAAAAGCCAAGAGTCATGTCATGTATGCGGTAAATCTCGTTGGATGAATGTGGGCGCAGAAAATGTGAGTGAGGAAGAAGTGGAAGCACGGTCAAGAAAAAAGCCAGTTAAGATTCTGCGATATTTTCCTCTAATACCTAGGCTTCAAAGGTTATTTATGTCTTCAAAGACTGTAGAGTCTATGAGGTGGCATTATGATGAAAGAACCGATGATGGATTATTAAGACATCCTACGGATTGTTTAGCTTGGAAGTTATTCGACCAAAAATTTCTGAGTTTTGCAGGAGATCCTCGAAATGCGAGCTCGATCTTGCATCTGATAGGTTTAATCCTTTTAAAACCATGAGCACTTCGTATAGTACTTGGCCTATTATACTTATTCCTTATAACTTGCCACCATGGATTTGCATGAAACAATCATCTTTTATCTTAACGATGATAATCCCCGGTGAAAAAGGCCCCAGGAATGATATTGACATCTATATGCAACCCCTGATTGAAGAGTTGAAACTGTTATGGGTGGGTATCGAAACAGATGATGTGTTGAATAAGGATAACTTTAATTTGCGTGCAGCTTTGTTGTGGACTATTAATGATTTTTCTGCTTATGCAAATTTATATGGATGGAGTACCAAAGGTCGTTATGTTTGACCTTGTTGTGCTGCTCAAACATGTTCAAAGTGGTTGTATAATGGAAAGAAGTTTGCTTATATGGGGCATCGAAGATGGTTAGATGAAAATCATAGATTCAGATATCAAAAGAATATGTTTGATAACACTGAAGAGTTTAGAAATGCTCTTGAGCAAACAATCGGCTCTGATATCTTATTGATGTTGAAAGATACGAAGTTCACTTACGTAAAGAAGAACCAACCATCGAACCAATGATCAAAGAAAAAGATAAAAGAGGTGTACGAGGGTGATGCTGAGCAGCTTAGTGGTAACGAGTCTGATGAAGAGGATGATCCAAATGAGGCAGAGTTATGGAAAAAGAGAAGTATTTTCTTAGAATTGCCTTATTGGGAGCATAACATTTTGAGACATAATCTTGATGTCATGCACATTGAGAAAAATATTTGTGAAAATATTATCGGAACCATTCTCAATTTCGATGGAAAATCTAAAGACAATCTAAAGAGTCGACTTGACTTAGTTGACCCAGAATTCGGCATGATCTTCATCCTCAGATACTTCCTAATGGAAAATCGTCGTTACCGCCTTCTATTTTTGTGATGTCGAAGAGAGAAAAAGAAATGATTTGTAAGGTGCTAAAAGATATAAAGGTTCCAGATGGGTATGTGTCAAATATATTTCGATGTGTCAATATGAAAGATCGAATACTTTATTCTCTAAAGTCACATGATTATCATATACTGATGCAAGATCTTATGCCAGTTGCTTTACGTGGTTGTATGTAGAATGAGTTCATATCTTTTATAATTGAACTTTCCAATATAATGCAAGCTCTTTGTGGTAAAGTTTTGGTGGTTGAAGAACTTGAAAAACTCCAAGATCGAGTAGCCTTGAATTTATGCAATTTAGAGAAGATATTTCCACCTTCATTCTTCATAATTATGGTGCACTTGTTGGTTCATGTCCCTCACGAAGCTAAAGTTGGTGGACCCATTTTCTATCGGTGGATGTATCCTATAGAGACGTATAAGGTTTTTTGTAGTTATTGAATATTTTTTATTTCAACTAGTTATAATAATGTTCCGTTTATTATATGTCTAGGTTCTTATGCAAGTTGAAGTCTTATTATCGTTATAAGCATTATCTAGAAGGATCAATTGTTGAGGGGTATTTAGCAGAGGAATGTATGACTTTTTGCTCTAGATATTTGGATGATGTCGAAACGAGATTTAATAGACCAAATAGAAATGAAGTACGTAGCACTAATAACTTAGCTAAGACTTATTTGTTTGGAAGCTATGGTGAACCACTCGGCAAAGTTGAAATTGTACAGTTAGATGATAAGTCTTGGGTACAAGCATATCGATATGTTCTTTTCCATCATGAGTCAATAGAGCCCTTACTCACGTAAGTTTCTATAATTTATAATTTAATTACTTAATCTTTTATATTTAACATTCTTTAACGACATAACTTACTTTATAGTGAATATAAAGAAGAGTTACAATCTCGTGTACGCGCAAGAAGATTAAATCTACGAGAGAGATATAAGTTGTTTGCAGAAACTTTTCATGAATGGTTAGGGAAGACGGTAAGTAACATAATATATTACTTTTCTTGTCTTATTATATCAATATGAATGTTAATCAAATTTTTATTTCACCTGTAATAGGTTTGGGATGGGAGAGAAGTTAGTGAAGAGGTCAAATGGTTTTGTCAAGGCTCGAATATAATTGTTAGGAAATATAATGTCTTTCTCATTAACAGGTATAGGTTCCATACAAAATCTCGTGAAAGATTAAGGAGGACACAAAATTGTGGGGTTGTTGTTACTTCTTCAACTACAAGTTATGCGAGTGCTAGGGACAATCATCCAATCGAGGGAGATGTAGAATATTATGAAATTATTAAAGACATTATTGAGTTGGATTATTATGGCAAACGGAAGGTTGTGTTGTTCCGTTGTGATTAGGCTGATGTAAATAGTACTCGAGGGATTAAAAAAGATCAATTTGGTTTTACAGTGGTGAACTTTTCTCGATTAATTCATATTAGACAACAACTAATGGATGAACCATATGTATTTCCTTCTCAAGTCAAAAAAGTTTTTTATTCTCATGATCCAACAAAAGATGGTTGGTATGTTGTACTCCGTAACACACCTAGAGACTTGATTGACATCGGAGATGGAAGTAGAGATGACATTGAAGCAAGATCAGAAACTTTGCCTTTTGCAACACAAAACTTAGATGGAACATGTTCTACTTCTGCTTCACAGTTTCAATGGGTTCGAGACAACATGGATGGAGATTTTAATGAAAATTAATTGAATATTGTAGTAAGATTTGGTTTATAGTTGTTGTCCAATACATACATACATTGATATATATTATTGTTGTCACTACTAACTTTTTTTCTATTTATTACAGGTATTATGCCTAGGAGGAAATTAAATAGCTTAAATATTGTTCAAGTTCCTCGAATAGAGGAAGAAGCAAATGAATATGATTTTTTGGGTGATGGATCTTCTCAAGTTCCTGAAACGGTTGAAAAATATAAAAATCGAAGGTATTTTTAAAACTTTATCTCAATAATTTTGACTTGATATATTTGTTATATTGAAATTATTTTAATAAATTTTGACTTGATATATAGGTGGTAGTGGTCGAAGGTGCAAGACTAGAGGACGCACGACCTTGACGAAGTTATACGATCTCCTAGTTGGAGAACATGTGAAAGTTTCAAGAAACAATGCCGGCCAACCGATTGAGGAAGAAGCATGTGTTTTGGCAAGTTATTTAGACATCGTTGAACGCAATGCTTCAATTTTACCAATCAATTATAAGTCATGGTGTCAGATACCGAATAGTAACAAAAACCAAGCTCTGGATCTTATTAAGGTAAAAATATCATTATAGTATATAATTCATTATATTTAAATAGTAATATTTATATTTGTTTTGATTGTGTGATTTTTAGGATAAATTTTCTTTAGAAGTCTCAGACGATTATGTGAAGCATGCGTTAGGCAAGAAATGGTGAGACCATAAGAGTGTTTTGAAGAAGATATATTTCAAGAATACTCTTAACCTTCAAGAGAAGCTTCAAAATGTTACCCCGGGAATACTACGGTATCAATAGGAAGATGCGGTCAGATTTTGGATTTCAACAAAAGGAGAGGTAACATCGACAAAATTTAAAAAATGATATTATATCACTTCGTATATGAACTTTATACGTAATAAAAATTGGAAATTATACAGGATCGAGAGCGCGTAGGAGTTGCTAGTAGACAAAAACAAAAGTTTACTCACATAGCTGGGACAAAGAGCTTTGCTCGTATAGCTAATGAAGAGGTATTAATCTTTTTCTTAAAGATTATTTTTACTTGTATTACATTGAAGTTAATATTCATTTTTAATATATGTTGTAGCTTATTACGACTGGTACTAGCATTGGACGGTTAAAGCTCTTTGATATTACACAACCAAAAATTTTAATATTTTTTAAATAAAGTTTTTATTTATTATGTATCCATAAATTATTATTAGGTGAAAATGAAGGAAAAAAGACAGAGTTTGAAGCTACGGCTTCAACTGATGGTTCAGTTAATATTGGTGATATCGAAAATCAAGTCTTTGTCGATGTTTTGGGTCCTGAAAGATATGGCAAAGTGTGTTTTCAAGGATCATTTGTTACTGCAACAAAATATTTTGGATCAAACTCGTCTCAGTACATGCCATCACAAAGTCAGTCTTCTCAAGCGGAAGTTAATCGTTTAAAACAACAATTAACTCTATTTCAAGCTGAGATGAAAGCTAGAGATGCCGAGAGAGAAAGGAGAGAAGCTGAAAGGGAAGCAAAGATAGCAGCAAGAGAAGCAGAAAAAGCAGCAAGAGAAAAAGCAAGAGAAGTAGGGAGAGAAGCAGCATATCAGAATCTTCAAAAACAATTTCAAGATATGTTGGCAATGTTAAAGTAGAACAAGCAAAAGGATTCATCACCGTAGTTTATTTTTAGTTGATTCGGATTGTAGTTCTTACTTATAATTGTTATTTTACTGTTGAATTATATTTTAGTTTAATGTTATACACTTTTGCTGAAATATTTTTTTTGGTTAACTTTTGTTGGTTAACTAAATATTATTATTATTCTATTGTATATGTGTTGAAATATTTTTTATAGGTAAATTTGGGTAGTAATAAAATATTTTAAAGATTTGGTTGCTTTAAAAGCTACTAGAAGCGTTTGTAATAAAAAAACGCCATTAAAGACCATGCTAAAATAGTGGCGTTTTTATCCAAAATGCCACAAAATGACATGACAAAATAATGGCGTTTTTACAGGAAAACGCCACTACAGTACATGCTAACTGCGGCGTTTTATATGTAAAACACTGCTATAGGACATGCTATCTGCTTCGTTTTAGTTATCAAACGCCGCTAAAAGGCCATGCTATCTACGGCGTTTTACTTACAAAACGCCGCTAAATTCCATGGAATTTGTGGCGTTTGAATTATAAAACGCCGCTAAAGTTCATGTACATTAGTGGCGTTTGTCAGAAATAAACGTCGTTGATATTTGCGGCACATGTTTTAGCGACGTTTCTTGCGGTGCTTTTCCAAGCGCCACTAAAACTTATATCGGCGCGTAGAAACGCCGTTGAATACATGTTTTGCTGTAGTGTTTCAATTTAACTTTTACAAGCATATTAGAACATACAAAGGAGTGAGTTGACCCTGAATCTATTAAAGCATATGCAGGACTTAAATTTAATTCAACGGTACCTGCAATAACATCGAGAGACTCATCCTCTCCTCTACCATGTATGTTGTACATTTTAGCAGGGGCTCGAGATTCTTGACGAGGAGGGGTTGATTGATGGTCTTTTCCCCTGCTTTGATTTTCGGAGTGGGCCTGTCTTGGGCCTTTGTTTTTGTTCTGAGGTGGAGGACTCTAATAGGCACGAGACTAAGGTGTACCTCTATTAGGATTTCGGGGGCAATCCTTGACAAAGTGGTCTGATCCATCACATGTATAACATAACTTCATCTGAAATCGACAAGGACTAGCATGAAACTTTTGACAAAACTGACAAGTAGAAGCTTTTCCAAAACTTCCCGTGCTATGAATAGAGGCAACCGGGGCCGAAGGTCTATTGGCCGAATAAGGTCTCGACACATAATGACTCTTGCATTCATGATGGTAGGTTGAGGAGCCTTCTTTCTGATGCCTGGCTCTCTTTACATTCTAATCCGATTTATCCTCCCATTTTCGCTTATTCTCATTTTTGTTTCCACCTTTTTACTTTTTCGAAGTTTTCATTTTAGCTTCAGTAGAAATATCCCGATTGACTAAAATTTGGAAGTCAGTGATTCCCAAAGTAGTGAACATAGGGCTCATTTCATCATTTAGCCCATCGATAAACATCTAACATTTTTGTTTCTCGGTCTTTATGTACTTTGCTCTATACTTGCACTATTTACAAAAGTCAGCCACTTATTGCTCAATAGGCCTATTAGCCTGCTTCAAGTACAAGAACAGTCTTCTTCTTTCAGCCAAATATTTCTCACTGATATACTTCTTCTTGAACTCCTCTACAAAGAAGTCCCAAGTGATAGAGTCAGTAAGAGCGATTAAGATCGTAGTTTCCCACCAACTTAAGGCTTCATCTTCTAGAAGCGAGATTTCATATTCGAGCTTGTGCTCATCGGAGCACTGTAATTGCTTACTCAGAATTTGAGTGGTCCTTTCCAACCACTACTTCGGTTCCTCGGGCTTTTCCTCATTAACACCCGCAAAAGTATTGGCTTGATATCGGACAAGTTTCTCGATAGGATCCCTACTCGGTTCAGCAACAACAAGAGCAGTAGGGCGATTTTGTCTCAGGTCAGACATTAATTGATCGAACATCTCCTTCATACTTAGGAGACATTCCATCTGAACATCATGTATAACCAGGGCTACCAACTCAAGGACAGCTTCCACTGAAGGTTGTTCTTTTTCTTGAGGAGGATTCGGTTCCATCCTCACGCTATCGTTCTTATTAGACGAACCCTCAGGTTTTTCATCACCTAGGACCAATCTTGTACCAACCATACTACATAAGGTAGACAAAAATTAATTAAATAAGCAAGTACGGTATAAACTTCTAGGTGGCATAGTTCAATCCTATATGATGCATGCACATTCGTTTCGGTCCGAGAATCACGTAACTGAAAGCTCTGATAATAATTAAACTGTGACACCCTCTCCCCGGGTTAGGAGACAGGAGTGTCAACCGGACTTACAAACTCATAATTAGATCAAACCATGTATTCATTTCTAGAACATTTCAATTATTGTATGTTAATTCAAGTTTGACTTATACATTACAATTCCAAATCCATGTTGTACATATCAAAATCGAGGCCAATTTAAAACTTTTTCAATCTTGAGCTTACTTTATATTTTCAATCATAATTTATCAAGTTATTCGATCTCGAACTTTTTATCTAATACCTGAGGACCACTAAATATAATGTGGGATCTTTAACCAAACTTATTTGTTTAACAACTTTCATACATTAATTGTTAACCAATCTTAACATAGTTTTGAATGATTGAACCAAAATATCTGGGTGTATCGAAACACCTATATGGTGTATCGAAATAGGTGGTATCGAAACACTCCATCAGTGCTTCGATACGTTGACTCGTTGACCCGTTAACTTAAGGCTATGGTGGCCTGATTCGATACGGGTATCGAATCGAAGAGTACACTGGATGATTCGGTATCGAATCGATTTTGCCATTATACATCCTAGTATCAAAACGCATTCTAGGCGTTCCGATACGCCTGGTATACTTGCTTGGACCTTTCAAGGGGGTATCGATACGCATGGAATTGGTATATATACCCTTGCTCGAATTGGCAGGTTCTAAGTCTTTAAGTCACTTAAACATTATCCAAAAGGCCTCTAATCTAGCCTCGATTCAATTTTAGACTCCAAGGAATAATCCAAACATATTTTTTTCATATATTTCAACATACCAATTCTATTACTTCTAACCAATGATCATTCATACTATCATATGCCATTTAACAAGCTAGCTAACCTTTATGCCATGTACTTTCACTATGGCAACTAACATACCCATGATGTAGTTTTAAGGATTCACATGTTATCCTACTTAGTTACATGTTTCTCATGCCAAGACAACTACTTACATACCACATGCATATTACAAGGCCAACATATACAAATCATAAGCCAATCTCAAAATATATATGGCTAGCCTAACATGATCACCATGCCTTAAAGCTTACATAACAAATGCATATGACCAAAGCCAATATATTCAAGAACTTAAGCTATCAATATTTAGTTATGGAAAGAGAAGCTTACCAAGACTTTTAGATTTGATTTCCTAGACCAATTGCCTACCCATTCAAGGCTTTTAGATCTTCTTTCTTTTGACTATGAGAATGAAGCAAGGAAGGAGATGAAACTCTCTCTCTTCTTCTTTCTCTAATTCACTTGAAACGAGGGAGGAAGAAGGATGAAACCCCTCTCTTTATTTGACATGTGAAATGTCACTTTTAGCTCTTTAGTTATAACTATGCTTGATTTATTAGGAAGGGTAGTCTAGGGAATCCCTATATTTACCATTCAACTCTTGGATTTTTATCTTGTCTCACTCTAGTCACTTTAATTTAGTCCTCTTATTTTTCTTTTATTTCAATTAAGTCCCCTATATTACATAATTTGACTTTCAATTGGTCAACTTTATTATCAATTGATAATGATTCCTCTTAGGGCCCTTTGAGGGTGTTATAGTAACTCATCCAAAGTTTGAAGAGGATTGTAGTCCGTCGATAGTCGTTGTGGTGGTCTCACAAGACTGGCCAAAAGTATTAAAATATGTTGGCCTAGTATCTGCTCAGACTCAAACTTATTCAAGATCTATTCAGGACTTGGCATGATCTACAACGAGAAACAATTGATGGAGGCTTGATCAAGGAGTTCTTACTTGCATTTAAAAAGGTCATTGGACAAAAGTCGTTGAAGAGTATATTTTACAAAAATAATGTGAGTGAAGGCCAATTCTACTAGAATCTCCTATATGAACTCGATGCCATAAAAATGTTCCTAGGCATATTTGTGGAGAGTTGGAGTATCTGAAAAAGCTTACAAGTATAAAAGAAAACGAATTCAACTTGTGGATTGGTTTAATCAACTCACATGTAAGATTATGAACAAAATCGAAGAATTAGAGGGTAAATTCTTATTAGAATTATCAATAACTTCTTCAAGTGAAATGATCTTTGTGTGAGAGCTCAAAGTGAAAAAGATAAATCCTTTCGAGCATAAACAGATGAAGCTTGTAAGGAGTTTAACTTATTAAAAGAATGATGAAAAGAAGGCTCTAGAGTGTTAATAGCTGTAGTTTCTGGAATGATAACAGTTGTGGTTTCAGTTGTTGTAACAAGATTTTCCAAGCTGATAGTTTGTTAGATTTGGCGCCAAAAAGATAGAAACTAAAACCCTAGTATAATCTTCATTATAAAAGCATGTTCTATGATTGTTATGAATGCAAGGAAGTACAATATTTCTCTACTGTTATTTTATAAATTTCATTGAAAGTTTAACAAAACTCGTGATAATGATTTGGGATGTTTGACTCAAGGTGCATGAGCTAGTTTACCTTACTACCAAGGTGCATGAGAATTTGGTATCACATAGTCAACATATCAATAAAGAGAGTATTAACAACGGGGTGTCAATTTATGGATGGTTATTCGTTGTTAAGGTGGTTCACATTGATCCCGAGAAAACAATTAGGATGCTTTTTGATTCCGGAGGTATTAAGTTTGCATGCATCAACATAAAAATCTTACAATTGATTCATAATTGGTTTTCGATTATTGTCGGTATGGAAGAACTATTATCGATTCATACTTCTTCTTCCATTAAGGTTAAAAGAGCATGAGAACACGTTTGATCTAATCATCGAAAAAAGAGAAAGATCTTATTCAATCTATTTAAGTAAAATTACAACATTTAATATTAGTTATGTTAAACTACGCGATTTTGTTTTGAAGGGAAAAAATTCTTATTGTATTTTATTTTCGGCAATCAATCAATGGAATGAAAAATTTCTTGCCTTCCTCATTTCTTCTATTTTTCTTCTTTGAAATTTTTTTTTCTTATCTATGCTCTATTCCATCTCCTTCCTCAGTTAAAAAATCTTATTATTTAGTTTGAGTCCTTACCCCTCGTTACCTTTTATTAGGCTTTGCATGCTCTTTCCTTTAAGCCCTCCCTCGATACCCAACCTTTTTTTAGGTTCCGCTTTGATCAATTTTTACTAAAAATATCGTCTCCCGATGGATGCCATGAAGGTGTTCGATGAAATGGCTGAACGGGATGAAGTTTGCTATGCTGCGGTGATTGTTGGGTTGGCCCGGAATTCTAAGATGGTTGAGTCTTTATCTTTGTTCGCTTAGATGAGGTCTTGCAATGTGGGTTCTACCATGTATAATGTTTCCTGGGCTTTACGAGCGGTGGCCGATTTGGCTGCCTTAGAGCAATGCAGGAGGATTCATGGGCATGTGGTTGCTACTGGGTTCGATAAGAATGTGATCGTAGGGAATACTTTGGTTGATGGGTATGGGAAATGAAATCAGGGCTTGTTTTGGATGCACGGAAGGTGTTTGATGATAATTTTGATGTGAAGAATATTGTAGGGTGGAATGCTTTGATGGCCAGTTATGCACAGCAAGGCGATGCAAATTCTGTGCTCGAGTTATTTTAAAGGATGGCGGATAAAGGGTTCGTGCCAGATGAGTATAGCTTTTCAGATGCGCTTTCAGGTTTTTACAATGCTGGATTGGTTGGTGAAGAAGAGATGTGGTTGAAGAGGATGAAAGTGGAGTATGGTATCAAGCCATGGCTCAAGCATTATACATGTTTGATTGGTGCACTGGGAAAAGCCAGGCGGTTGGAAGATGCCGTTTAACCCAGATGCTGCAGTTTGGAGATCATTGTTGTCGAGTTGTGCTCATCATGGTGAAGCAGATATGGCTTTGAGGATGGCAAAAAGGTTGCTAGAATTGGATCCTCACGATTATTCAATAGCTGCAAATGTCTTATCAGCTACAGGGAGATGAGCCGAGGTTGCCAATATGTAGAAGTCAATGAAAGATCGGAGAGTGGATAAGGAAGGCGGTAAGTGTTAGATCGAAGTCAAGGGCAAGTGCATGTGTTTATGGATGGGGATAAGAAGCACCAGAGAACCAAAGAAATGTACACAAAGGATCCATACCCACTAAAATATCATTAAATTATACTAAAATGATGGTTTTTATTTTATATTAATTTGATAAAAAATTTAATGATCATTATAATATATAAAAAAACTAATGATTTTAATTAATTCGGTTACACTATATTAATCGATAATTAAAATTTAAAAAATATATAACCATTAACCTATTTTACTCAAAATTAATTGATTAATTTTCATTAATATTTACTATAAATTAAACTTAAAAATAATTTTTACCTACGAATATTTATTTGATAAAAATTAACAAAAGAAATATATTTAATTGATTAGTCTCATGAATGATATGACAGGAATGACCGATATATAATCTCTCCTTATAGTGGGTAAAAATCATCTGCCTCCTTCTATGCCTCATTTAAAAATTTTCTAAAAAATTGAATTTTCAACCATAACCTTTAATTTCTATACCCTAAACCTTACACCTTAAAAAATACACCATACCCTTAATTTCCTAAATCCTAACCACAATCTCTAACCTTAAACCCTAAACTATAACCTTTAAACTCTCTAATTTGAAGCAGAGGCACGAATAGAAGCATGAAAAAGGGGTAAATGATTTTCACCCCTTACAGTGGAGAGATTATTAGGTGAACCATATTCACCACGTCATTCATAATTCAAGCAATCAAGATTATTCATTTTTAAATAATCATTTAATAATTGTTCACCCATTAATTACATGTAAGAAAAAAGTGATAATTCACTTTAAAAAAATTAAAAAGAACGGTATTTGATTAATTGAGACTACAGATAAAGTAATACACGTATCACCTAATAATTTTTCCTTCCGGTGGGCTAGTAAACTAATCTGAACTCATCTTATCCCGGTATCCCCAATCTTATTGGACGAAATCTTGCCACGTCAGCTTAGATAACTCTTTCCAGTTCCACCCATCCCTTCTTGTTCTTCATCTTTTCCCACTGCCAAACCCCACCGTCACTGATTCCATTTTACTGCCACTGATATACAGGTTTTAAGTGACGATACTCTCATCATGGCTGCTGCAGCAGCAACAGCGGTTGCTTCATCGTATTCTCAATCCATCAACGCCGTTAAATACATGCGTTTCAACCAATTCACGGCCGATCACCACCACCACCACCAATCCTTCCTCAAAATCCCATCTGCTCGCCTATCATCTTCGCCATGTCATTATTATCACCAACAACATCACTCTTGTTTTACTCATGATCTTTTCCCCACCGCCGGGACCGTTCAGAAGCGGCGGACGCTTAAAGTGTCCGCAGCTGTTGCTGAACAGGAGATGGCGGAAACCGCCCCGGTGGAGGAGGAAGCCGAAACCGAAACTGAGGTTGAAGTTGAGTCTGCTGTGAACACTAAAATTTACTTTGGGAACTTGCCTTACAATGTCGACGGTGCCCAACTTGCTGGGATACTTCAAGATTATGGCAGTCCAGAGCTTGTTGAGGTACGTCTTAGGTCAATTAATAATTTAACTAATCAACTAATTACTACTAATTTACTGGGCTTATATCCTAAAACTCGAAATTAGATTTGAATATTATGAGTGTTGGATACGAATATAATATTTTATTGCATAATCTCAATTGAGTTTAGTTTGGTTGGTATATTCGTTCACATGATATCACGGAATGATATCACGGATTTAAAACGCGTTTTTATCGTGTTGCGTTTATTATGGTTGTGGACATAACAGTTGTTATAGTAATTACAGTCATAATTTTTTTTTAAACTCGTACGACTTATTATAATAAGTCATCATCATCATAATAACAATAATATAAATTTATTTATGTTATATATTTATTTATGTTGTATATATATTAATTTACGGAGATGAAAATTGATGGATGATTTTTATTTTTCTGAGAGTTTTTAAAATAACAGGAGAATAACGAGAATAACATTGTTATTGTCGTTATTGAACGTTAACCATTAAATTATGATCGTTATCGATTGTTATTGGTGTGATTCTGAATCTCACCGTTATTTATGTTGTTAACAGTTATGGTCAGCAGTGTTATCGATAAATAATGACCATTATAACGGTTGTGAATCGTTTTTTGAATCCTTGCATGATACCTTGTCAGGGACGGAGCTGTGTATCTGTTGGGAGGGATTGCTGCTCTCCCAAAATTTTTGGTATAATTACAATTTTAATCCTTTCTAGTTTAAATATTAATTAAATAAAGTTTTTTGTCCCTCCTAATTTTTTAATTTAAAGGTTTAATAGATTATTGGCCCTCCCAACATTAAATCCTAGCTCCGTCACTGTACATTATTGTATTTAAAGATCGAGCATACTTAATCGTTTAATATATTTCAATTTATGTGTGGGTAGCTTTTTAAAATTAAAAGTTCGAATAACATAATACATCGGAATCAATGATTTTTCAGGTGCTTTACGATAGACAGACAGGGAAAAGCAGAGGCTTTGCATTCGTTACGATGAGCACCATTGAAGATTGCAATAGAGTTATCCAAAACCTTGATGGAAGTGTAAGAAACATATGGAATGACTCATGATTTTAATTTAATTTAAAAAATAAACTCGAATTCGACACGAATATTTCGATAATTCAGACAGTGATTTTTCTTTTCAGGAATATCTTGGTCGAACATTGAGAGTTAACTTTTCGGAGAAGCCTAAACCGAAAGAACCATTATATCCTGAAACCGAGTTCAAGCTTTTTGTAGGGAACCTGTCGTGGTCGGTGACATCCGAGAGCTTAACACAAGCTTTCCAAGAATATGGGAATGTGGTCGGAGCTAGGGTTTTGTACGACGGCGAGACCGGAAAGTCTCGAGGCTATGGCTTTGTTAGCTACTCAACAAAATCAGAGATGGAAGCTGCCATTCAATCTCTCAATGGAGTGGTACGTACTTTTATACACATATCGATTCTTTTTCGTATCGAACGTTGATTCGAATATGAGTACGGAGATAAAGATAATCCGAATACTTCCCAAATTAGATAGGTTTATTTATTCGGATACGAGAACGGAGATAAAGATCATCCTAATACTTTCGAAATTAGGTAGGATGAAGATATATCAAGCCTTATTTTTAAATATATTCGACGTATATTCAGACATGAAGATAAAATCTCTCTAATACCTCCTAAATTCGATAGGGTGATACTTGTTTATATATAAGGCTAATTGCACTTAGGTCTCGAATTATGTCCAATTTTAAAAGGTAAATTATAACGGATGTATCTTAATTATGGGTAGGATTATATTTAGATCACTTAACTATAAGTAAAATTATATTTGGGTCACCCAACTAATAAATGTTACATTTAGGTCATCTTTCATATTTAAAAAAGTTTATCAATTCGCAAATTAGATTAATTTATGATTTCAAATGAAGTATTCTAATATTAGTGATTTGAAAGAAAAATTGACCAAATTGATTTATTTTTTAAAATATGAAGGGTGATCCAATCGTAAACTTACCCATACTTGTGACCTAAATGTAACCTTTAATAATTGAGTAACCAAAATATAACTTTTAATAATTAGGTGACCCAAATATAACCATATTCATAATTGGTACCTTCATTGTAGTTTACCTAATTTTAAATTTATATAAAATTTTGAAAATCTTAATTGAATTAATAAATTACATATATTGTGTCATATAAATTTTTAGGTCTAGTTGTTTTTTAGGCCCTTCTTAGTTTTGAACTAAACAAATTAAATTGTCTCCCTTTAATTTTTGGTTTAATTTCATTTTAGGTGTTCTTAGTTTTAAAACTAGTCAAATTAAGTCACGACCATCGCTTTTTTGTTTAAATAATTCTTAGGTCCTTGTTAATTTTAAAAATTAAATAAATTGCACTTTGATCCCAATTTTTTATATTTAAATTAATTACCGAACAATTAGATTCTAATCCTCATTTTATTACTATTTATATTTATCCTCAAAATTATGGGAAAATTTGAAAGAAAAAAAAAATATTTCCAACATGCATGCATGTATTTACATATTGATTCTTACTTTTTTTTCATAAAATTTTTTGAGCAGAAATTATGTTATTTCGACTTTTTTTTCAAATATACGTATTTAATATGTATATTTGTTTTTCCTTTTGATATGAATACAAATATAACTTTATATACATTCGAGTCTTTGAAATTTTTTAAATATATTCGTATTCGACATTGGTTATTTAAAAAGTGTTTTGTTGAATGATGTTATAGGAACTTGAAGGAAGGGCATTGCGGGTGAGCTTGGCTCAAGGAAGACGGTCGTAAACGAAACGAAGACGTGAGTTTCCACAAAACATGATTGGCTGTAATTTCTAAATTTACGAAAATGATGGATTATTAATCCAAAATTAAGTTTTAGAATATAAGTAATTCTTGGTTATATTTTGGATTTTAGGATAATTTTTATAATACACAGGGCAGAACATCATGTGTATATGCCGTTGTCCTTAAAAAAAATTAAAAAAATATTTTAAAATAGGAAAAACGTCACTTATAGATAGATAATATTTCTCTCTTAAGTCTTCATTTGCAAGTAGAATTTTAACACTTGTATTGTAATTTTTGACCTAGATTTTAAAATTAACTTTAAAGACCATATTTTCTTAAATAAAATCCGTAAACATTTAGTTAATCTTTTGCATATAATAATAATAATAATAATATAATGTTAATTAATTTGTTTTATTGCACTACTTAACATATTGTTTTTGTCCTGTTGGATTCATAGTCTTGGGTTTGGTTCATAGAGACATCACATGAAAAAGATATTACAGATATCTTAAAATGAATATTTAAATTTACAAAAATATATAAAATAAATTATTTATGTTAAAATTTATACAAATAAATGATATTTTAAAAGTATTATACATGTGCTGCGAAAATTTTGTACTTGTCTGCTTATTTACTCTTTAAAAATTTATCTATAAACCCTAAATAAGGGACAAACCATTTTATGCATTGTGATGGGCACTTGTCTAGGGTTGTGTATGGTAGATTATGTTAGAAAAACCGTTAGTCTAAGATGAGAATCAAATATTATTAAAGAAATGTAAATAAACGAAATTACATATTTATTATAATAAATAAATGAGAAATTAAATCAAACCAAAATATAATATGTTGAGGTTTGTACGAACGTAGTTTCTTTAAGACAGATTTTTTATCATTCTTATGGTGTTTGAGTTTTTTGGTCATCAGTCTTCCAGGATACAATAATGGATGATCTTTGACAGCAACACTACTGACGAGATCATACACGTAGTCTTATCTTTCCGCCATCATCGGAAAAACGTATGAAAAATTTCGGGGGTTGAAAAAAATTATAGTTGTGTAAAAATCAAACGAATGACATTCTATTTATTGAGGAATGAGATAGGTTAAATGTGAGAATAAAATATTTTAAAATATGACCATCAATTCTTAAATTCAATTGGATTCTAGACATTCACATCACCCGTGTCATACGAGTGATCTCAATCAAAATAGATTTAATTCAATTTGATTTGCACCCATCATGCACTTGTGTGTAAGACACAGTATCTAATCAAATCATTCAATGATCATAAGATGGGCAAATTTATATAAATACTTTCCACTTTATTTATTGTATGAGTGTGGGATAGAGTTTTTTCACTCCCTTATTCGATTCATAACTATCTTATTTTGAGTTTAAATTTCTCATTCATCACTCAACCGTTTTGAGCATATGAGATATCGTTGTAAGGGTATCATAGAGGAGAATAAAATCATATAAAATCATTTTTTGAATCTCTATCTTTACTCATTCAAAATATGACTCAAAGTCACCATTTTCTCACATTTTTTCAATAGATTAATTATATCATTTAATATAAATGATTGGTTAACTGTTATAGCGATTATTAGGGTTGTAAATGAACAGAAAAAACAAGAACGAGGGTGTGTTCATGTTAGTTCGTTTAACTTTAACATAACAAATGAACGAACACGAACATAAACAAACACAAAATTTCTTGTTCGTGTTCATTCATTAAAGAATGTAGCTTGTTCATGATCTTTCGTTAACATGATAAACAAACACAAATGAACATAAACGAACACAAACAAACATAATCGAACACAAAAGAACATATTTGTTAATTAACCGATTTTAAAACAAATTAATTAATATTTGAAATTTGAAAAAAAAACTCTTAATCATTAGCCAAAACCTAAAATTATCTAATAGATTAATCAATTTTGTTTTAGTTCAGTCGATTAGTTCAGTTTAACCAAACAATAAACACTTATAGACATAAGTGAATAAATTTAAATAAACATAAATGATCGAATTACCGAACGTTCAAGAACATAAATTAACGAACAAGTTTTTTCTCCATATTTGTTCATTTAATTAAATGAACAAAAAATCTTGTTCATGTTCGTTCATTTAATAAACAACTCTAGTGGTTATTAAATCGTAACATAACTAAGTGAACGTTTATACCCAAAATCCTGGCAACACTCACTCAAGGATACAAAATTTTTAGCAAACTAAGAAGCTTCAATAAACTTGAATTTGAGCTAAGACTTGAATTTTTACTTGAATACTATCTCTAAGGAAAACTCGACCTAGCTGCAACATGATGAAGAGGCAAGGTTCATTAATCTTGATCTATCTGCAATATTAACGACGAGGTAGAGTATATATATAGCATTTGATCCAACTGCAAAACTGATGGAGAGACAAGATCGAATGATGAAGGTTTTGATGTTTAATCCAACTGCAACACAGACGAGAAAATAGTTTTTGATATTTGATCCATCTACAACGCTGATGTCTGATTTAACTGCAGAACTGATGGAGAGACAACATTTGCATATCTTGATTCATTTGTAGCATTGATGATGAGACATAATCGAATGACGAAGGATCTAGTGTCTAACCCAGCTGTAACACTTACGGAGAGCAAGATCCGCAAATCTAAGAGGGTTTTAGTATTGGATTCGACTACAACATTGGCGAGGAGATGAATTCTGACATTTGATTCTGCTGTAACACTGACGAAGAAAAAATGATCTTTGGTTCAGTTGCATTTTTCTCAAATGCACAGGGATTAACGAATTTGACTTGTCTTTACCGGTAGTCGTTTGCTCCGGACTAGTTGTATCATTTCTCTAGGTACAATCAGTTGATACCAATAATGATATTGAATTTCCTTAAAAGATTTAATCCCTTGACCATTCACGAGAACGAATTTTAATGGACATTTGAATGATCCTTATCAATACATTTTTTTTTCAAATGCACAGGGATTAAAAGATATAATACCTTGACCATTCGCGAGAAAGAATTTTAATGGACATTTGAATGATCCTTATCAATACATTTTTTTCCAAATGCACAGGGATTAACGAATTTGACTTGCCTTTACCGAAAGTCGTTTGCTTCGGACTAGTTATATCATTTCTATAGGTACAGTCAAATTATACCAATTATGAGATTAGATTTCATTTAAGGATTTATTTCCTTGACCATTTAAGATAATAGATTTCAATGGATATTTGAATTGTCCTTACCTATGCATTTTTTTCAAATGCATAAGGATTAACTGATTTGACTTGTCTTTACATGTAGTCATTTGCTCTGGGCTAGTTGTACCATTACTTTGGGTACAATCAGTTGGTACCAAGGATTTAATTCCTTGACCATTCGCGAAAATGGTTTTCAATGAACATTTGAATTGTTCCTTACTTTGTTTTTTCTCCCCTTTTTCTTGTTTATACGGGAACATATCAAGCTTAGTCCACTTCCTCCATCTTGCTACCTTCAACATTTGTATCCTCCGATGGGGTAAATTGACATCAATTTTAGTTTTACCATATTTATACAGGAACATGTCGCTTAGTCAATTTCTTTCATCTTGCTACCTTCAGTATATGTATCCTCTGATGGCGCATGTCGGCATTAGCTTCAGCTTTACCTGTATTTTTAGCTTGGTCAACTTTTTCTTTTCTTTTTTGAAACGATGTACAGTAAAAATTCTATAAATTAATACTCCTTAAATTAATAAACTCTATTAAATAATAAATTTCTCCGGTCCCGACTTAGGTTAATGTAAAAAATCATCAAATTTGATTAGATAATAATATAATATTTTTTTTGGAGTTCCCTTTATAAATATGAAGGTCTTATCAAAACTATAAATTAATAATTCATAAATATTACAATTATTACTTTGGTAACTTGCTAAAATATGAATATATTGTAATCTGTTTCTTTTTAAAATTCAAATCTAATTCAATTTCATCTCTAACTTTTCTAATTGCACCCACAAGTTCCAGCGTTAAGGTCTCCAATTGCAATAAAAAGTTGTGAAGAGTTGTTACTGCATTCAATGCTTCTTTTCGCGTGACTAGTTCAAGTGGTGTTGAATCATCTTCAACTTCATCATTAGTAGAACTTTCAACAATATTAGCTACAATTTCCTCTAAACTTTGAACTTGTAAACATTCTTCAATTTCTCCTAGATAATCCAACAAGTTATCGACGTCCATTTTATTGCGATAGCCAATATCGTTGATCATATTCTCAAGTTCATGTAAACCTTATTCAAAATTTGTCTCACTTAAGTCCATTGAGGCTGCTTCATCATTTGAGAGAATTTTGCAGTGTCAAAAATAATTTGCTATTCTCAATTAGGAAATTTTGGTTGTCCAAGCAGAGACGACAAAATTGATGGCATCTAAAACATTAGTCTTCTCTAGATTTGATTTCCCTAACTCATGACCTTCCAATATCTTTCTATAGAACCTCCTTCGATAGTGCATCTTAAAAGCTCTAATTATTCCAGCATTACATGGTTGGATTTTTGATGTCATGTTGGGTGAAAAAAAAAAGCTCAACATTTTGTAGCCCTTCAATATTTTTTGGATGGGTTGGGAAATCGTCTACCATCAACAAAATTCGCCTGTCATGCCATTCATTTTACGATCAAGCCAACAAACATATTCATCAAAAAGCACACTAGTCATCCATACCCTTTTGTTGGCACGATATTGACAATCAATGTTACTCATGTTAATATTCTTGAAGCAACGCGACTTTGCATATTTCCGATAATCCATAAAAGAATTTTCTCTAAACCGTCCTCGTAATAACAAATAACAATTGTAAGTCTTTCTTTATCTTGTTTTCTTCCCTTCAAGTTGCTTGATTGTTAGAGAATGATCAACTTGTAACATGTAAAATAAACTTGTTTCATCCAAATTAAAAACATTATTCTTAGAAAATTGATTTACTTTTTTCCTTATGGACTTCAAATTCATTTCCTTGTCTTGTATGTCCACCGAACCACTTTCTCCAAAACGACGAAATGATTTAATACCATGTCTTATCTTGAATTTTTCAAGTTAACCTTGAGAAAATTGGTGCTCGGACGTATGTTGAGGATACAAAAGCTTCATTGTCTCCTTTGCTTTCTCTAGAATCATCTTTCCTGTCATGTTTACTCGATCTTGGTATTGAAGAAACCATTCATAAACAACCTTCTCCATGTTTGGATATTTTGCTGGTTTGTGTCGCTTGACATATCCTTGTTTTTCAAAGTTAGCTGCAAGGTACTCTGATGATCTTTTAAGAGTATTTGATATTGTACCTTGACTAACTTTCAAACGATATTTTTCCTCAACCCACTCTTGTAATTTTTTTTGAGTGCATGTAGGGTGGTCTCTCTTTTACTCACATAGTGCTTTACGCATTTAATCGGTCATGGATTATTTTTTGATACTTTTTAGATGAGAGACCATGGTTGGTTTTATGATCTTATAATTTTTCTTTACATAATTGAGAATTATATAGTAATTTTGTTCACTTATCATGCATGAAATATTTAATTAGTTACATTAAATCAGTACATAGTTTTTTAACTTATTATTTGATTAATTACAATGAACTTAATAGATACATGAAAATATTAAATTAGTTTCAATGAATTCGTAAATTCATGAATACAATATTAAATTGAAACAATGAATTATTAAGTACATGCATTAGTCTAATTACATATAAATAAATTGATACATGAATATATTTAATAACATATACATGAATCAACTTATTTTTAATTAATTGGAATATTATGTACAATTTACAATTTATTTGCACACAATATCTTTATCAAAGTTATATTTGTTGAATTGAGAAATTTTTTAATTAATAAATTATTAATTTATCGATATATTAATATCTCTCTAAATTAATAAAATTTCATGATCCCAAGGATATTAATTTATAGATATTTTACTATATTTACTAAGACATTTTATAAAGAAAACTTAATACGCAAAACTAGTAATGCGACATAATTTACAGAAAAAATAATTTTGATCAGCACAATTCTAACGAAGTGACATGATCAAGAGCGTTTGGTCCGCACAACTCTGATGATGTGGCATGATCGAAAGAGTGTTGATTTGCACTACATTGATGAAGTGGCATGATCGAAAGAGTGTTGATTTGCACTACATTGATGAAGTGGCAAGATCTCGAAAAAATTGACCCGCACCATACTGACGAAGTGGTAAGATCTCGTGAAAATTGATCCACACTACACTGACGAGATGGCAAGATCTCATGAAAATTGATCAGCACTACACTGACGAAGTGGTAAGATTTCGTGAAAATTGATCTGCATTACATTGACGAAGTGGCAAGATCTCGTAAAAATTGTACACTAATGAAATAGAAAGATCTCGTGAAAATTGATATGCACTACACTAACGAGGTGGCAAGATCTCGTGAAAATTGATCTACACTATGCTAACGAAGTATCATGATCTAGAGACTTGATTTGCATTACTCTACCGAAGTGTCTTGATCTGAATACTTGATTTGCACTACTCTACCGAAGTGAACCGATCTGGAGAATGTGTGATCCGTATTACTCTGTCAAAGTGTCGTGATATGGCTACTTGATTTGCATTATTCTGCCGAAGTGAACCGATCTGGAGAAGGTGTGATTCATATTACTTTGTCGAAGTTTCGTCATCTGGATACTTGATTTGCAATATTGTGCCAAAGTAAACCGATCTGGAGAAGATGTGATCTGTATTACTCTGTCAAAGTGTCGTGATCTAAATACTAGAGCTTTCTGTGTCATCAACCTTGTCATGACTTTAAAAGAATGAAGTTATTTTCTGAATTTATTATTTTGTAATCATGGTTATTGTGATGATAAAATTGTTATTGTTCGTCTGTTCCATCGCTTGTTGGAGGAGCAAAATCTGTAACACTTTTACAAAAGGATTTTAGAAGGCTATGATTAGCATGAGTTTAATGATTATAGCCTAAATAAGTCTGATAAATGCATGTATGGTCCTAACATGAAATGCAAAATATCATATGAGGGTGACTTTAATAAATATCAGCTCAGAGAATTGGCGTAACTATTTGTTGGAAACTTGCTTTTCTTTAATGAGCCTTCCTTTCTTCGGGCATGAACATGTCTCAAGAATATATTATCCTTACTCTGTTCGTATAATATCTCTTTTCTTTTCAGAGTATTTCTTAGCAAAATATCTTTTTTTGAATCAAGATCATTCTCAATCCCTATATTTTTATGAATCTTTCGAGAACAATGTAGTTAAATTATTAACTTATTGAAAAAACTCAGACAACACTTATCAATAGTTAATCAAGAAAACTGAAATGTAAAGGGCAATTAAAATGAAAATAATGAATGAAATGTAAAGCACTCAAAATTGAAAGGATAAATTGCAATGATACAGGAAGCTGAAGGGTCGCGAGCGTAATTTTTCCTTTTTTCCCAGTTAAGGCGCAGGTCGGGTCTGGAACCGAATCTGTTCTGGAGCTCCGGGTGTAAAACAACGTTGTTTAATGGCTATAGAAACTGGGGCCAAAATGACGTCGTTTTGAACCCCTTAAATACCCATTTATAACAAAAAAAAATCTCTTTTGTTTCAGTAAACAAAGGGATTTTCTCAAATTCTCTCAAGCCCCACTGGTGATCGGTCATCTCTCAAATTCTCTCAAAAAACCTCATTTAAAAAGAAATCACCTTTCTGATAGTTCTCGACGTGGTGAGTTCGAATCCAGGTTCGAATCCAGACCTACTCTCCTTATTTTTGCACATTTGAATGACAAGGACGATGGAACGGTGAAGCAACGTTTAGGCGGTGACCGGCTAGATGGTCCAATAAGAGGGCGCGGTTGGCAAAGATGGGAGCTGTTTAGGGTTATTTTGATTGGGTTAAATGGATGTTGGATAATGGATTTGGGTTTAGTGGGTTGTATTGGATTGTACCATTTTTAATTTGGATTTAGAGGAAATAGGTTATGACAAATTGTTTTAAGAAAAAATATTTTAAAAAATATATATAATTTAGCTTAAAATATATAGGAGAAAAGATAGAATTAAAAAAAAATCTTTTGCTTTTTAAAAACATCCTTGAAAGAAATAAAATTAAGATTTTTTTTCTTTTAAAAAAATACATCTTAAGGATAGAATTAAGAAATTCTTCTGATTTAAAGAAAATATCTTTAATTAATTAGAGCTTCTAACATAGAATTTAAAAAATTGAATGTATGATGTATTTTTTATGTATACGATTTAAGATTTAAATTTTAATATATTTTAATATTGGAGTATGAAAAAGAATTTGTTTGTTTGAAAAATGTAGTCTCTCTGCAGCAATACTTGGGGTGATTTTTCGTACCCCTTTCTAGTTCCTTTGCCTATGCTTATCGTATTGAATACGTATATTAATCTAGAATTATACATTGTCCAACAAGTACTTAGATTTTCATTTCATGGTGATTAAGGTTTTACCGCTTGGATTAATTCCGTCGGTGACACAGTAGATTATTTGATTGAGTTGAGTTTGGAGAGTGAGGCGGTTCAAATATTTAGGGTTTTGTATAATTTATTAAGGGTTAATTACTGCAGAGGTCACGTTTGTTTGTCTCCAGTGCAAATTTAGTCACTGATTTTGAAAATCAACCAGTATGGTCACATACGTTTTCGGGCTGTAAACTTATGGTCACTCCGACATTAAAAGCCGTGAGGGATTAATGGAAAGATGAGTTGTCACAATAAAAAAAGTAAATTACCTAAATAGTCATTAAATAATTATTTTATTTTTATTTTATCTTTAATTTAACTATTAAAATTTAATTTTTTATAATTTCATCATCTCCTTAAAAAACACGTATTTCTCTTTGTCAACACTAACATACCAAATTTAAATGAAAATAGTAATAATGGAGAACCTAAAACCCCAGAAAAAGGTAAATCACTATGACATTGTCGTTGGACAGATAGATTTATTTGACATTTCCAACCGACAGCACTTTCAAAGAAGAAGATGTTTCAAATTACTTCAGGTAATGTTACAAGATTTTTACTTGTGTCGGACATTGTTGTTTCTGGTTTGAGCTTCCACTGTTGAACTGTAAGGTTGTTTGTGTGTGTATGTTTCATAGCATTTATAGACCTGTACAAGATGTTAGGATACATTACCTGCAAAAGAGGATGTTTGGGTTTGTTACATTTGTGTATCCTGAGACGGTGAAGCTCATTTTAACTAAACGGAACTCGCATTTCGTTTGTGATTCTCGGGTTCTGGTTAAGCCGTACAAGGAGAATGGCAAAGTCCAAGAGAAGTAAAGACTCTATTTTCTGGTTCCGTTGTTAAATCTTTCAATGTTTGCATACTGTCTGCAATCTGCATTGATATGATTTTTTCTTTATTGATTAGGAAGCAACAGTTGGAGAGAGGAGAGCATTCGGCATGCTCAAGTCCGACCCCGGTAGATTCCCGGGAGCCATTTGATCTCCAACTTGGTGAGTAAAAATATTGACTAGGCTTGGATTTATGTTGAATTACAGTACTTATTTGTGAGCCTTTTTTTGTTTCGATTCGAACTTCTTTAGGAACAAGAATGTTTTACAATACTCCTAAGATGTTGTTGCAAAGGAAATTGGAGGAACAGTCCGAATTACAACAAGCCATTGAGCTTCAAGAAAAAAGGCTAATGAATCTGCAGATGTTAGACTTCAAAGACCATCATCAGTCTCCATTCCATCATGGATTGTCATTTAAATGTAGGTTCCCACACAAAACGAAACAAAATGCCTTTTTTTAGGGTAAATTACCTAAATAGTTTGAGTTTTTCGATCCCAAGTTTTTGGGGGTTTTAGGTTCTCCATTATTATTATTTCTATTTAAATCTGGTATGTTAGTGTTGACAAAGAGAAATAAGTGTTTTTTAAGAAGATGGTGAAATTATAAAAATTTAAATTTTAATGGTTAAATTAAAGATAAAATAAAAATAAGATAATTATTTAGTGACTATTTAGATAATTTACCCTTTTTTTATTGTGCCAACTCATATTTCCGTTAATCCTTTACGGATTTTAACGTCGGAGTGACTATAAGTTTACAGCCCGAAAACGTATGTGACCATACTGGTTGATTTTCAAAGTCAGTGACTAAATTTGTGCTGGGGGCAAACAAACGTAACCTCCACAGTAATTAACTCATTTATTAAATTGTGACTCTTAAAACTAATTATCCATTATTCTCATTAGTTTTAAATATGACCCTTTAGAAACAATTGTCCTGTGCGGTCATTACTATTATGTCTGTCCAGAACCTCACTAATTCTACAGAAGCAATAATAATAAAAATAATAAATAAGATTCTATAACCAACTGTCACATTTAATAAACAATTATAACTCATCTTTCTTAAAATTATTTTCAAAACTTTTACAATGAATTTCGAGATTAACATCATCTAATGATTGTAGTTTATCAAAATTTTGAGACCCCTCTTTTTCTAGGGGACTTGTGCGATCGCTCTTATTGTACATGCCCAAAAACTCACCATTTAAATATGCGTTAAACACGGATAATATACGGAAAATACGAGTCGGACTCGGAACAACAAAGCAAAATATTACTCTTTTTCCCCTAACCAAGCATAATCATAGATGAGAAAACGAGAGAAAAAAATCCTTTAGGAGGTTCAATTACAGTGCTGGGATTGTGAAAATATTAATGGCTAGAACGAAAATGAACCAACCAACCCTACACAAATTATGACCACAAAGAACAAGTTTCTGTAATAAAAGCTACACCCTTTCAAAGTTCATCATGCATAGGTTGCTGTAACGGGAGTCCCTTATCAAGAGCTACATTACCGTCGTATCGACCTTGGTTAATACCTTCTTCTACAGCTTTGCGAGCCAGCTCTGGTTTTCCGGCCATTCCGGCTCTTATGGCTGCAGTAATTGTCCTCTGTAACCTAAGGATGCCGATACGCTTTGAAACAACATAAAGTACAGCACAAGAGAACAAGACAAGTCCCACTACGAGTATCACCCTGTCCAGACAGAACATAGCATAAGCTGTGACATCCTCGGATAGGTCGACATTTCTAGAATGTAAAGGAAAACCTAACCTCTTATTATTACCTGTCAATAACATCGTGGCGTTGCATCGTGGACAGTAAATTCCGAGTTCGTGACAACAATGATTTGTGACCCTTGTATTCACTTTCAGCCTTCTTTAATACTCCCGTTGATTCCTCTACATGTGCAACACATGATATAAGTCAACAAATCGAATGTACAAAACTCCACTCTATGTCCCAATATCCGAAACAGATTTTCTAAAACCAAAGACAAACATGACTTCATTCGCAAGTACCAAATCTTTTAAAACCACACTATTTTCACCATGTTTTCGGTAAATAAAAATTTCGGAATAGGAATATCAAGACATACCAAAAGTCATGAGTGTGCTTGTGCTTCTTTCGACCTCCTATATACACGTACACGTAAGGCAACAAAACCATATTGAGAAAACCATAAGGAACCATATTACAAGTCCATTAAAGATAAATCAAAACGAAGAAAAAGAAGTGAAAAAAGCATGTTACTAACCTGAACCATCAAATGGCGGGTGCGGCGAAGACTCTCTGTGATGCTTTCTGCAGCAGATGTCATTCCAGCCTTCGTCCTGAAAACGATTATAAAAAACAGGCAAATTAAAGAGCAGAAGATTACTGCATAAAATTTGAGGATCCGAAGCTAATTACTATATCAATGAAGGCTAAAGAAAAAACTAATACATACTGCAAATTGCGCCGACGAACCGTGGATTCTTCTCCACCACCGAGAAGAAGTTCTCTCTACAAAACATACATAAATATAACCATGACTGTAAAACACCCAAAAAAAAAAATTTCCCATGATGTAATTAACAACATATCTATCAAACTTTGCATGGAACACTAACCAGTTTCAGTTACTGTCAGAAACAAAAGATTTTACACATCAAAGAGCTATTATCAAGGATTTAAACTATGATTCGCGTTGGTTCAATTACATTAAATATCGAAAGCAAAGTGAACCGAACAAAACCACAACGAAAGCAACATGCCATGGCTATTACCATCACTTTAACATTACCTACATTTTACTTCAATCCTAGCAAACGAAATTCCATACCTCTTTCTGAGCAGTTTTCCTCACATTATCCTTTGCTTGCAGATTCGCATTCCTCAGATTCATTCTCAAACTAATCGCAGTAATAACAATGAAATCTCATCAGTAAATGCAATTAAAACACCAACAACGAACCTAAATTACAGCTAAACCCAATTAACAAAGAACGTAAAACCTTGAGCATTGGAATCGGAAGATTCAAACAATTAAAACAATGAATAAAACGTAAAACCCAGAATCAAATAACAAAAAATTTCGCATCTTTGAACCGAAATTTAAAATCCGTGGTTTAAATTAACCTTTGGGATTGAGATTTCCATGTTTCCAGCATAGCTTTAGCAGATTGGACCTCTTCATCGGTAAGAAGTTGTGGAGCGAGAAGATCGAGATTGAATTGCAATGAATTAAGCAAAGCTAAACCATCTTGAGCCAAACCGTTCAATCTGGGCAATGAACTTTTGTTCTTAGTTTCTTCCATTGTTGATTTCCCATATTCCTGAATCTCTTTTATGTGTTGTTGGGTCTTTGAATAGGCTTCGTCCCACTCTTTCTTTGTCTTCTCCACTTCTTCTATCACCTTGTCCATTTTTCTGTTTTCCGATTTTTCGTTTTAAGTTTTTTGTCTGTTTGGTTAATGAGAAAATAGAATGGAATTTTTTCGAAATGTTTGATTTCAGGGATCAAAGAGGTCAGCAGAAGGGAGAAATTGTAGTTTTTAATGAAACGGCAGCGCATTAATGTGTTATTACTTAGTAATCTTTTGATACTAGTAACTAAATAAACTCCGCTTACGGATGGCAAATGAGTGGGTGGGTACGGATACTTCCTCCCTCATATCTAGACCCATCTAAAAATTTTATATCCATCACCTACCCATCATTCATTATAAGTATAATTTTCAAATTCACACCCGCTCATGTGGGTACATTCTTAAATCCATTCTCACACCCACCACTCAAAACGTATCCGCTACTAATATCAAATTATGTAAAAATAAATCACAAACTTTTATAAAAAAAAAAAGAAAGTAAAATTTTGCATACTTTATTGACTGATTAAGTGTATATATAACATATTTACACCTATATAAATTTAATTATATCTAAGTAACGATAAGTAATTTAACTAAAACATATTTTTACTAATATAAATTCTACATAACTACAACTAACTAATATATATAGCTAACTTAGCTAAAACATATTTACACTTTTACAAATTTTACTTATCCACACATTACAAATTTTAACCTGATTAATGATTATAAATCGTCAGTTTTTCAAACTAAATTAATTGAGTTCAAAGCCTACATGATTAAGGATTAACATAGATTTTAAAACAAATTAATATATTAGTACATAAAATACCATAATAAAAGGAATAATCAAAGTCCACAAATAGAAATGATTCAAAATTCATATGACGGGCAGATACGGAGCGAGTGGATATGAGGCGGGTGAATACGGTGCGAGTAAGGTCTTAAACCCATCACCTACCCACTACCTATGATGAGTATGACTTTTTACATCCACACCCGCCCACTACCCACCAAACTCATACACATCCCCACTTCAACTAGTGCAGGTACGGTGCGGAATCCCTAAAGTTGTACCCGTCTGCCATCTCTAACCACTCAAGTGAAAAACTAGACCCAATTTTATTCGAATTATAGTTTTATAAATATCATTCGATTGAAACTTTTAAAATATAATTTAAATTATAAAATAAAATTTTAAATAAGTTAAAATTTTTAATAATTAGTGTAACAACCCTAAAATTGATAAGTGTAACGACCCGGATTCGGATTCGAGTATCAGGTTAACCCGAGAGTTTGGGCTTCAGTTTTGGACCCTGGGTTGTGATGTTGGGCCTTGGGGCTTGTTGGGTCTTGTGTTGTGTTGGGCTTGAGAGTTGTAGGTTAGGGGCATTTTAGTAACTGCACAAAAAGGATAATTTTGAGAAGGGGATGGGTTTAACTCTCCTGCAGAGGTGACCTCATTCTTCCTTCTTTTCTCCAATTTTCCTTCCTCCATAGTTGCAAGAAAGAAAAGAGAAAATGTGCAATCTTTGTTTTGAAAGTTAGGAATCTCGGTTTTGAGCTGAAGAGGGTTTTATAGTTGCTAAGGATCTATATAAAGAGGTAAAAATATGCTAGTTTGGTGAGGATGGGGGTTTATGAGTATGGGTTGAGAGAAAAATGAGAATAAGGTTTAAAGGCTTAAATCTCAGTTTCTTATGTCTTTGTTGTTTTGGGAATCTTCCCAAGTATTGTCTAAAGCTTAGTTTGACATCTCCTTGTAGAGAGGGAAGTTGGAGAGCCTTCTACAAGTCTTGGGAAGAAGAAAGCTTGAAGGAAGGGTGAGTGACGTTTTGTTATTGTTTTAGAAGGTTGGTACTCCAAACTCATTTCTTTATCATTCATTATGATAGTATGCATGACATGTAGATTTTGTGCTTGAATGCATGAGTTGTAGCTTAAGAACCATTAATGGTGAAATTCGTATTTATGTGTTTGATGGTTGGAAAATGATGTTAAAATACCCTAAACATCTCTATGAACGAGTAGGAACACTTTGGGATCGATTCAATTAAGTTTGGGAAGGATTCTTAGAAAATTTAAGTTTAAAACTGTAGGTTCGTGCAGGGGGTATCGATATCTGAGAGAAAAATAGGCTAGTTGGCTAGGCGATTCGAAAACCCTTGCCCGTGTTTCGATATGTTGTGTGCGATAATATACATTACATTTATGTCATGTGATAGGCAAGCATGCTAGACCATCATATCATGCACGATATTTTGGAAAGAAAAGTACATTCCCATGAGTCAATATCGTACTTTCTTTAAAGCTGAAATTTCGATGGTGTAATCTTTCTTGTTATTGTCGTTGTTGTTTGTGCAGAAGTGTTAAGTATGTCAAGGTGAGTAAGGGAGCGTTAAGAGAGTATGGGTTCTTGTGAAGGAGACTCCGACTATGAGTATGAGCCCGATGAGGAGGTGTCATCGGACGTTGCATTTGGTCAAGGGGCCAACTACTTTGCTCAATAAAACCGTACCCTGCGTAGGATAGTGAGAGCTATACCGAGGCCATCTTTTATGCCTCGTGAGGCACCGGTTGAGAGGGTATGAGAGCTATAACCCTATGCAAGCATATCAGTGGTTGCATGATACAAGGTGTATAGTGAGACAGATGAGGCTGAGATCAGAGTACAAGCTATCGTGTGTGTTGTCGCTTCTAAAGGGCAACGCTAGAGAATGATGAGAGATAGTAGAGCAGGATTGTTATCCTCATCGTCCAAAGTGTGAGGACTTTCTTGAGGAGTTTGAGAGTAAGTATGTGGGCGAGACTCACATCGGCACCCTAAGGGAGCGATTTACCCATCTTGTTTAGGGGAACCGTTTGGTCTTTGCTTATGAGCAGGAGTTTCTTTAGTTAAGCCAGTATGCTCCAAAGCTTGTTGCTATAGAGAATATGAGATGTAAGAGGTTCTTAAGAGGTCTAAGGAAGGAGATCCAGACTTATCTCATTGCTTCACCACCTAAGGTGTTCTCAGAGTTGGCTGCCAATGCAAAGTCGTTAGAGCAGGTTGAGTGTTTGACCTAAGGGCTATATGTTGGCCAAGGAGGCTCAGGTGGGGCCAATAAGAGTCATGTAGGTAACTCTCAGTCTCACTCTGATAGGAGTAGGAGCCATTGGAACCAGAACAGAGGAGCATCGAATCAAGGTTCGAGGTCAAACCAAAGATCAGAGTCTGTGAGACGTAGGAGGCAATCTGAGTCTTCCTCTACTAGGAGCCCAGAGAGTTTACAAAGGAGTGCCATTGTTCATACATGTATACATTGTGGTCGAAGCCCCCGGGGAAGGTGTTGGGGAACTGCCATAGCTTGTTTTCAGTGTGGGTCACCGGATCATCTTGTGAGGGACTGCCTAGAGGTTGTGACGTCACCATCAGGTCAGGCTCAAAGGACCGTGTTTTAGGCCTACAGGGGTCGTGGTTTCTCACATGGCGGAGCTAGCCATGCATTATGAGGCACCTATCAGTCCACCGCCAAAGCACCAGCGAGACAGTATACAATGAGAGCATAGAAGGCCTGTGCTGCGACAGATGTTATCTCAGGTACGTTCAGTTTGTTCTTTGTCCCTGTAGTTGCTCTTATGGACTCGGATCTACCTACTCGTATATTCGTAGTGAGATATCGCAACATTGAGGGTTACCAGCGGAGGATCTAGAGATAGGAGTCTGTGTGACCAGTCCGTTGGGGTTAGATGTGTTGGTGGATAAGGTATATCATAGGTGTCCGATTGAGGTACAAGGGTCTATCTTCTCGGCCGACCTTATGGTCTTACCTTTTTAGGAGTTCGACGCAATCTTTGGGATAGATTGGTTGTTCTAACACGACACGAGTTTGGGGTGCAGATCTAAGAGTTTGAAGCTTCGAGTGGCTGATGGTTCTAAGCTTGTGGTGAGGGGTGAGAGAAACTCGTGTCTTCCAAATGTTGTGTCAACTTTTTCAGCTCAGAGGTTAATCCAGCAGGGTTGTGAGGCTTTCTTAGCTTACGTGGTGGATGTAAGTGTTGAAAGTCCAGTCTTAGAGAGTTTGAGAACAATTTTTTAGTATTCTGGTGTGTTTCCCGAGGAGTTGCCCGATTTACCTCCCGACCATAAGTTAGAGCTCCGTATAGAGGTGTTTCCAGGTACGACACCGGTTTCCATAGCACCGTAACGTATGGCACCAACAGAGATGAGAGAGTTAAAGTAGCAAATCCAAGAGTTGCTTGAAAGAGGTTTTATCAAACCGAGTGTGTCACCGTGGGGAGCACCGGTTTTGTTTATCAAGAAGAAGGACGGATCGATGAAGATGTGTATCAACTACCTTCAGCTCAATAAGGTCACGATCAAGAACCTTTACCCTTTGCCTAGGATCGATGACTTGTTTGATCAATTGAGAGGTTTTCGTGTGTTTTCTAAGATAGATCTGAGATCGGGGTACTATCAGTTAAAAGTAGTAGAAGATGATGTCTAAAATACCGCTTTTTGGACGTGGTACGGACACTATGAGTTCCTAGTGTGTCGTTTGGACTCACGAATGCACCTGTAGCTTTTATGGACTTGATGAAGCGGATCTTTCAGCCTTATCTAAATCAGTTTATGGTTGTGTTCATCGAAGAAATCTTGGTGTATTCATGCTCGGAGGAAGAGCATGACTATCACCTAAGAGTGATTCTTCAGGTATTGAGGGATAGGCGTTACGCCAAGTTCAGTAAGTGTGAGTTTTAGTTATCTGAGGTGGCGTTTCTTGGCGAGTCTATCCAGTGTTTCTAGACTTTCTTGGGGTGGGCGGTCTAAAAGTATATCATTGGCCGATGCATCAAGCATTATCCTTGTGGGTGTGTTCACTACATTGTAAAATATGGATACTTGAGTCCATTCGGGCAATCCATGCATCAAGCATTTTCTGTAGAATTTTCGATATCTTTCTCATGTCTCGTACATGGATTCATCATCATCTTGCCTAAATGACATAATATCATTTCTTAATTTATTTCTCATGTTTGTGTAACTGAAACAATAAAGAAAACTACGACACAGTTCCGTCCATGAGCTTAGAGATCCCGTTTGAAGGTTGTTTAGCCAAGATTCATCTCTATCCCTCAGTGAATAGGGGAATAGCTTCAGTTTAAGTACGTCGGCAGATACTCTCGATAGCTTGAAAGAATTGCATATTTCTAAGAAATATTTGAGGTGCTGTCGAACATCCTCATCGGCCGATCTTCCAAATTGTCCCAAGGTATTTATCATACTAAACATGATTGCTTTAAGCTCGAAGTGTTCTTCGTCTATGTTTGGCATGACAACGATAGGTGTCAGCCCATCCAAGTCTAAGAAAGAAAATGATTAACCGTACCTGTTTTATACAAAATAATATATATAAAAGAATGAATTAAGTGCTTGGATACTGTAATATGAAAAATATGCAGAATTATCCTTTATTGTCATTAAATTTGTTCATTACTAACAATAATTGAGAGGGAAAATTATATAAAAAAATATAACTTTTATGCACTTATCATGGATTATATGTTATCCGTTTTTTAAAATATTTTTAAATTTTTTAAATGTGCAGGATGTGAATTACTCTTAAATTTTATAAATCTCCGAGTTATTTCTCACGATATTGGGTGTAATTCACGTTGTACATGACACAAATTACCTATATTCGCATCATGCATGATGCGAATTAAATTTAAAATTTTAAAAATATTTATATAAAAAAGATACAAATCAATAATTCGTGTCTTACAGAGTTTTAAGGGTTTGGAGATTTGGGTTTTATAATTTTTAGGGTTTTAGGTCTTAGAGTTTAGAGTTTTTATTTTTTAAATTGACTAAGTTAATATTTGATATAATTATTTAAAAAATTAATATATAAATATAATATGAATAATATTTTAATTTAATTTTTATTTAAAATAATTAATAATTATATGTTGAGTTATTAAAATTTTAATTCTTTATTAATTAGTTTAATAGTATTTAACGATGTTCAACGTTAATATTTAAATTTTATTTCGATCTCCGATGTTAGGATTTGATGTTTGATTCTCTTTCCCTACGTTGAATTGCAAGCATCATGTGTTTTTCATGTCGGAATATTCTCCCATGGCTAAAGTTTATTGGAAAATAGTCAATAATTTGTAAAAAAAAATGTTAATAAAATTAAAATTTAAGATAAACTACACCAATAGTTTTTGAATTTTTAAGGTATTTATAATATAGATATTAAACATTGAAAATTTATAATATAATCATTAAATTTTTTAATTTGTTTTCATCACCATCACTGACATCAACTACCATTAAAAATTAACGTGTTAAGTTTTAAAAAAAATGTTTTCTCACCTTATTTTTTCTTTTTCATCCTTTTTTTTTTATTTTTTTCATCCAAACTGTTAGAATAATCGTTAATCTGAGAATAAAATACAAAATAATAAAAATTAAATATTAATATTATTCTTAATTAAAAATAAACCGATTGAAAATAGTTAAGACCTATAATTACGCGGTTGAGATTATTGGTTATCTGTCTCATAAAATACAATAACTAAATGATCAACCACAATTACACAGGTGTAGATGGGACGAGCATGGTTAACCGTAAAACCGAAAATCGAACCAAACTGAGGTATTGTGGTTCATAAATTTACGAACCATGGTTAACCGTGGTTAACCAAATCAAACACGATTTTGATTTTTTAATTAATTTTTAATTATTTTTATAAGGTAAAAATATATATTTTATACTTAAAATACTTTAAATGTATTTTTATTTTTTTACTTAAAAATATGTTTAAATAAATTTTTATGAAAAAAATATCTTAAAATATTTATCATTTAATGTTTAAAAGTCATAAAATAAAGTTATTTTGTCAAGATAAAATATTTTTTTTTATAAATGAACGTTAATATAGAAAACCCGAAAATCGTAGTTAACCTAATCGAAAACCGGTGGTTACTAAAATAGCTTACCGAATTATACTAAAACCGAACCGAATGCATCCCTAGGTATAGAGATCACGAATTATCTCTCACCTTCGTATATTTCCGAAAATCACTCTTGAAACTAACGTAGTAAAAAATAAAAAAATCTATATGTTTGCGAAGAAGAAAAAGCATGACAATCAAAATATTTTGAGTTAATGATCATTAATTTTGTGTCTGATTTAATTTGAAAATTCTTAATTAATAACGTGATTAAACAAAGATATTTTTGCTTATTGTAGAAGCTATTGTTACATATGGCTTGAAACGTAAGAGTTTCATGGCCATTCAATTCACTTTAATATACCCATTTAATTGGATATTAAATGGTGTATGGGAAAATTATTTTTGGGTCTTTAAATATTAGGCTATTTACAGGTTTAGTCCTTGGAGCTTAACTATAAATAGGGATGAATTTTTCATTTCATATCATCCCAAAAAATCCCAACCATCTCTCTCGATTGGTTCTTTCTTCTCCCATTTGTTGTATTCGGGAATTCCTAAAAATTACATTTGTTTGTACCATTTTGGTAATAGTGAAGTTATCATCCGGTGGTGGTGCCCGAGGAGTAGACATTTGTCGAACCTCGTAAATTCTCTGTGTTCTCTCCATTATTTATTTTGGTTGTTTATCGGTTTTTCCTTGGATTACAATATTCAATAGTTTGACGGGTTTGTCCGCTGTGCAAATTTTGGTGGTTTCAATCTTGTCAATTCAACTCAGATTTGAAGCTACGTTCGTGTGGGAAATAACCCGGTTTTCCCAACAGCTATCACTTTAATATTCGAATTTAAAGAAATCTAAAATTATCATTTTAAATTTAGAATATAAAAAATAATTTTTTTAAAGAAAAATTAATTTGAAGTGGGTAAAATTTTTATAATTTTACAAAGGACTTAAAAGTTTGAACAATCGCATCACTCATATCATGTGATTACATCCGAACTTAGATTTTTCAGACAACTTCAATTCACAACCCTTATTTTTGCACGTAAGACACAATTTACGTCTAAATTATTAAATAATTAGTAAGTGGGTTGGTGTATTTAAAAATTTCTCATGCTTGTTATCCCACTAATATGGGATAAGGGAGTTTATTTATTTATTTTTGCATAATTTACAATTATCTTACTTTAAGCATTAATTTCTCATTCAACGTTTTAAGCATATGTTATACCATTATAAAAATCTCATAAAATAAAATATAAATCAATAAATTTATTATTCGAATTTTTATTTTTATATTTTTACATAAGATCCGGAACAATTGAAATATCTCAATCAAAACCCAGAAACACAACACATGATCCACCCTTCGATAAATGAGTACAAATTAATTGTCCCTAATTGAATTTTTATTAGTGTCTCATTTTTCTAAAAGCCTTATATTTCTGACTCTGTAACACCTTAAATAAAAAATAGTAAGGGAGTGTGCAAAACCCCACAACCCCTTTGTTTATAATTGGTTACTTAACCATCTAATCTACAAAGCTCATAAGATCTAACTTTTTTATAATTCTTTTATCATATATCTAATAAAATAATAATAATCCGATTAATATCTTATATACCCTTCTAAAAAGGTTATCTTTCCCCTACCAGCTTCCAACCGAACTTGGTTATCATCGTTCCGTGACCGTTATCGCCGCTACCTGTGGAAGCACCGTTGTCGTGCGAGCAAAACCCCCTTATCCACTCGTTTCACCATTGTCATTAGATTTAGTAATCGACGTTCGAACTCCAAAGAAAAAACCTAGGGTTTTCTCCTTCATTTTTCTTTAAATCAGGCCACCATCAACGTCGTTTAGGCGTGTCACCAATCTCATCGTGCTCACCATTAAAGGGAGAACAAAACCCCTCTAGTTTCGCTTTCGTTCGTCACCGAAAAGACCATCATCGAAGTAGACACTTTCAGTTAGGTAAGTTTGGTAAGTTATTTGGTTCTTAGTGTGCTATATGGTTCTTAGTGTGTTATCTGAAAATTTTGGCTTTGAAACTGTTATATTTAGTGTTGAATCTGGAATTATGAGATAGTAGGAGTGTTTCCGATCGTTTTGGGCCGCGTGTGGTCTTCACACACAGCCTAAGGTGATTTTCGATAGCCTTGGATTGGTGATGGGTGAATCTGAATCGTAGATTAAATGAGTCAAAACGTCATCCGTCTAAGACCTATTTAATCTACGATTCAGATTCACCCATTTATTTACTGAACCCATTTAAATTTTACTAAAATCATAAAATTTTAAATTTCAGTCCTTTCCGTTGCTCCCCAATTCTCCCCTTATATTATCACCCCAAATTATTTCACTTTCGTCATCAAATCTTTCTCTACGAAATTCCCACATTTTCTTGTATCTTACATATGATATAAATCTATAATACATACTAGATGTATATTAATATATTATATGTATATAATATACATATATAATACATATACAAATATTAATATATTAATGTATATATTAATATAGTATAAAATATTAATATAGTATACTATACTAATATATATTATATACATCTAATATATAATACATCTAGTTATACATAGATCTAATTACTATGTATACACTATACATATATTAATATATACATGATACATCTAATTATTAATATACAATTATATATACATATAATATATATTAATGTATACATCTAATTACCAATATATATCATATACATAGTTATATTAAATTGTTATATTATATATATATATATATTATTATTTTATTTCCAAAAATAGTATTATTTCATATATAATATAATTTTTATATATAGTATAAATTCTTTATATAGTATAAATTTTATATATGTTATTATTTCATTTATAATATAAATTCTATATATAGTATAAATTTTATATTTTTATATATAGTATTAATTTTAAATTATATAATAAAAATTATTATATTATACTTAATATACTTATTAATTTTCATTAGTTTTAACATGTCATGTCATTTTTTTAATGAGATACAAATAATAACGTAATAACTATTGTATCAAAGATGTGATATATTTAGTATCTTTTAAAATTTTATATTTATTTATAATATTTGAAAGTTAAGAAATTAAAAAAATATTTTAAAATAATTTACTGGTATTTTTTTGAATTTTCCCCATAAAATCTTATGGGAAAGGTGATGGGAGACTCTCATTGGTTGGTTTTAGCATCCCACAGATTATCATCCATGATTTTGTCAATGGACAATTTAGATCGTATCTTACAGTCAACAACAAAAATAGTATAATTTTTTTCATATATAATATTAATTCATATATAGTATTATTTTATTTTCAAAAATAGTATTATTTCATATATAATATTATTCCATTTCAAAAAATAATATTATTACGTATATAATATTATTCTATTTCCAAAAATAGTATGATTCTATATATAATATAATTTTTACATATAATATAAATTCTTTATATAGTATAAATTGTATATATACTATTATTCCATTTATAATATAAATTTTATATATACTCTAAATTTTATATTTTCATTTTTGAAATGTATTAAACTATATTGTATAATTATAAATTATAATGTATTAATTTACATTAAAGTTAAATTTTTCATCGAATTTAATTATTATTAATTTATAATTTTTATAATTTAGTCCTTACAAGTTATATATATTTTTTATTTTGAATTGACTATTAGTTATTTTTCTAATTTAGTTTAGTGTTTTTAATAAGATGATATTTTATTTTATTAATGTTTAACTTATATGATATTTTTAAGATATGAATTATTATTCATTATATGATATTTTTGTTAAGTCTACTGCGTAATATGTATTTTTAATGGGATTCATGATAGTGAAAGACGTTAGATATTAAATAATTAATTCAAAATGAATGATAAACTATTCAACCAAAAGTCTATCGTTTATTTACTTATTTGTACCAAATCAAACTTAATAATTTTAATTATTATCAATTTAAAACCCAAATTAATTCGACTTGAAATAAAACCGACTTGAAATGAACTCGACCTGAAATGGACCCGAACTGTTTGAACTCGTCCTGAAACGGAACCGAACTGAAATTGACCCGCACCCGACCCGAATCGAGTCAAAATATCAAATCAACCTGAAATAATCTGTATCTGATTTTACTCGACTTGACAATACCCAATCTAAAACCCATTCGAATAATTATTTTTACATTCTTATCGTTCGATTCTCGAATTATAACATATTTTTCTAACATATACTACTGGTAATTAATTTCCTCACTGAGTTGGTGCAAAAAGTTATTGGAATACCGATTTAGTCGAAAAACGAAAAAAAAATGTTATTTTCATAAAATTAATCTTATTATAACTATATTTTTATTTTTTTTATAAAAAATTATCTAAATAAAAATTTATTTTTTATTTATAAATTTTATATACAAGTTCATAAATATTCCATAAAAAGTTTTATTACTCTTAAAAACTAATATATTAGTTGTTATAAAATGGTCATTCAAGTTAATTTATTTAAAGTTACTCAATCTAACTTATTTGATCTAATGACGTGAAAGAAAATATCAGATAATTTTTAGAAAAGGATATTTTGACGGATACGGATATTTTTCGAAAAAAATTTATCCGATCAGACTGGATACCCATTCTAAAAATAATTACGTTAGATTTTAATCGATTTCTTAATTATTGATTACTTGACCCGGTAACTTTTAATATATTAATTATTAGAAACAGGGTACAACATTCCTAATTAAGGTATTTAATTGTTACATAATAGTAATTCAATATTAATTATTAGAAAAATGTTTATTGGACAATTTAATTATTACAAAATAAGGTTAATTACAGGATGCACTACAAGTTTCTTTTTAGTTAATTTCATGAGACTTTTTTCCGAAAACATTTCAAATTAAGGAATAATGTAATATTTTAGTATAATTATATATTTAGTCCCTTAAATAAGGTTTTTATTTCACTTAATTTTTAATTTTAAAAATTTAATAGATTTTTATCCTTTTCAACATTAAATCACAGTTTCCAACATTAAAATGGAAGGAATTGTTATTTTTTTTAAAAAAAATCTTTTAAATAAAGAAATCAAAAGTTTCTTCATTAAACATTTCTGGAAAAAAATCCTTTCATTGTAATAATCAATTAATATTAAAGAATTAAATAATTATTTAGTAATAATTGTTCAATAATTATTATGTAATCAGAATATTTTTACTTTTATCCTTTTATTTTTCAAAATTTTAATTTATTTATGAATTTACCCACTTAATTCCAAATAATTTATTTTTTAAATTTAATATTATTTTTAATTTTTAAAATTTATTTAAAATGTAATGTTTAATTTATATTTTATAATTTTAAAAGATCAATGACTAAAATAATTATTTTAAAATAATATAATGACTATTAGTTAATTTTACACAAAATAATAATAGCACACGGTAAACTAGTAAAGTGAATTGAAAAGTCTTCATTTTTTTTCCTCCAAAGTCTTTCTATATAAACCATCTTCACTTCTTCCTCGCTGTGCCCATAACTTTCCTTCTCCTTGCTTTCCTCTCACTTCTGTAAGATTTTAGGTCAATGGCTAGTTGTTCAGACGACTTAGCTACGCTCCTCGGTGGCAACGCCACCGCCGCCGCCGCCGCCGAATACATATGCAACAAGTTTACTGACTCTGCCTATGCAGTTGACAACACTTACCTTCTCTTCTCAGCCTACCTTGTCTTCTCCATGCAACTAGGCTTCGGCATGCTCTGTGCCGGATCAGTCCGAGCCAAAAACACCATGAATATCATGTTAACCAACGTCCTCGACGCGGCCACCGGCGGCCTGTTTTACTACCTTTTTGGCTTCGCCTTTGCCTTCGGAACATCTTCTAATGGCTTCATCGGCCACAATAACTTTTCCTTGGGATCGACCCCTTCGGTTTTTCTTGATTACAGTAACTTCCTTTATCAATGGGCTTTTGCCATTGCGGCTGCCGGAATTACCAGCGGTTCCATTGCCGAAAGAACCCAGTTCGTTGCTTATCTGATTTACTCGTCGTTTTTGACGGGTTTTGTTTACCCGGTTGTTTCTCATTGGTTTTGGTCCGGTGATGGTTGGGCTAGTGCTTTAAGAACCGATAATGATTTCCTTTTCGGTAGTGGTGTCATCGATTTCGCCGGCTCCGGCGTTGTTCATGTCGTCGGAGGGGTTGCCGGTTTATGGGGTGCTCTTATTGAAGGACCGAGGATCGGCCGGTTCGATCATACGGGTAGATCGTTAGCCTTGCGTGGTCATAGTGCGACTCTTGTTGTTCTTGGAACTTTCATGCTTTGGTTCGGTTGGTACGGGTTCAACCCCGGTTCGTTTAACAAAATCTCGACTTTTTACACTTCCGGGAACTATTACGGCCAGTGGAGCGCGGTGGGGAGAACAGCGGTGACCACCACTTTAGCCGGATGCACAGCGGCGCTGACAACTCTTTTCGGCAAAAGAATCTTATCAGGCCATTGGAACGTGACAGACGTCTGCAATGGTTTACTCGGCGGCTTCGCCGCCATCACCTCAGGCTGCTCGGTTGTTGAACCATGGGCTGCCATCATTTGCGGCTTCGTCGCAGCCTTAGTTCTCATCGGGTGCAACAAACTCGCCGAGAAACTCAAATTCGACGACCCGCTCGAGGCCGCCCAGTTGCACGGCGGATGCGGCGCTTGGGGCGTCTTTTTCACAGGCTTGTTCGCTTCGGAGAAGTACGTGAGGGAAGTGTACTCCACCAGACCTGCTCGTTACGGTCTGTTCATGGGCGGCGGATTTAGGCTGCTGGCGGCGCAGATAATCCAAATCCTGGTAATCGTGGGGTGGGTGAGCGTCACAATGGGGACTCTGTTCTATATTCTTCATAAACTCAACCTCCTGAGAATCTCCGCCGATGATGAAATCGCCGGCATGGATTTAACGAGGCACGGCGGACTTGCATATGTATATCACGATGAAGATGCAACGCAGAAAGACATTCAAATGGGGAAAATTAATAACTATCCAACTCCTCCTTAAACCCTTTTTTTTTTTAATTTTATTTTTTACATCTAAAATGGATCGAATCGCGAATGAAATTTATAAAATTTTATTTTAAATCTTCGGTTAATATCAGATTTTTGAGTTTAATTGTTTAAGTTTTTGTTTATATTCGATTTTTCTAAACTCTTTGTAATGTTGAAAAATGATTATATTAAAATTCAATAAATTTATTTTTCCTGTCCTAAAAAATGTCATTATTGATTTTTTTTGATATTTTAAATTTTAATTGTAATTTTTTTAAATAAATATTTTACAAAAAATTGAGAATATGTGATTGTCGAATAAAATCTTATTATTTTAGTAACAATCCTGTCACATGGTTGTTGATAATTTATTTTTAATTAAAATATTTGTCTCTGATATACGTTCACAGCAATTTTGATAAAAATATTATTTTTTTAAAATTTAAAATTTTAATAAATTTTAATTTTTTAAAAAAATAATTAAGTCTTTAACTTTTTATGTTAAATAGTTGGGATGGAATCTTGTACCTTGTGATAATAATCTGACCCTAGGATCTTGGAAGTGATTGTCTTGTCTGATACAAGATTTGTTTTAGTAATAAAAAAGCACATGGAAAAAATAATAGGATAGAAAATCTGGGGATGGGAAATTCGATAATATTGGCAAATTAAATAATAACTTTATTTTATAATAATAAATGCAATCAGGTTATTATTTAAAAAATAATAATAACTTTACTGTTTCCAAGAAATTCGATAAAATATTAGAATTTAATTATTAATTATGAGAGAATCTAATGAATTGAGATATTGATTAAACGATAGGCAAAATTTTAAAAATAATTTAATCTTGAATTAAATTTTAAAATATAATTAGTTTTTATGGTATAAGTAGGGAAATACTATATGCATATAGCATTGTCTTTTTAGATTTTATAAAAAAATATTAATAAATATTATGTAAATACACAATTATTTATAATAAATAAATTAATTATACAATCACTCACCATCTTATCTCTTTATCATCCAAGACTAAAAACTCGACAAATTAAATTTAATAAAAAAATGTCAAAAAAAATTTGTAAATATAATAAATTAAATTTAATATGATTCTCGTAGTTATAAATATAATAATAATAATAATAATTATTATTATTATCATTATCATCATCATTTAATTATGAATTTAACAAGGTATGAATGAATGATTATTTCTTTATCATAATATACGAGTTTATTTAAAATATAATTTTAAAAATTAATTCGAATATAATTATTTTATATAAAAAATAACTTTTTTAAACTCGAAAGCTTAAATATAAATTTGGTACCTAAACTAGACGCCTCCTCCCAAATCGATATCTAAAAACTTTTATTTTCAAATTGGTACTTGAACTAGATATATTCTCCCAAATTAGTATAAAAACTTTTACAATCTATCAGTTTGCTCGTAATTCAAAATAAATCAATAAATTTAACTTTCTATATTTAAAAATCTATCAATTTAAAAAAGTTTATCGGTAAATTATTGTTTTTATCATAAAATGTAGTTATTCAATTATTTTCTTGATCCGATAATCTTGCTTGGTTTTACAATATCGTAAAAATTAATCAAATTAATATAATTTTTAAATAAAAAAGTTTATTAAATTATTTTTAATTATGATAAATTGATAGAATATGTAAGTCTGAGGGTTAAAATTATTAATAAAAACATCAAAATAGTAAATAAAATTAAAATTCTGATATCAACTTAAAAATAAAAAATAGATATTAATTTTAAAAAAACGCTTAATTTAATTATCAAATTTATATTTAATTTTAAAAAATAGATATTAATTTTTAAAATTATCAAATTTATTACAAAGGAGTGGGAAATTGAATGGTAAAGGCTTCCATTTAAGTGGTAGAAGGAAGGGTGGCTGGTCAAAAAGTAAAGGCTTGAAACAAAAGCAAAACAGAAACAAGCAAGTGGTTTGGTTTGGTACACATCAAACTCATAAATGGTTTTGTTTTTTTCTATAAAGACTTAAAAATATTTTTGTTGACCTAAAAATTTAATATTTATTTTATTTATTTGATTATTTCTTACATATAATGATAAGATATATTATTTTTTTAAAAATAATTATCGAATCATTAAAATATGATCATAAAGTAATTATAAATTTTGAATATAAATCATCTCAGTATAAATAATAAAACGGATCTGAGATCCACTGATTGACCTAATGGTCAATGATGCTCATCCTATCCTATCTTGTATGGATTTGAATCCCAGTATAAGAAAAAGATGTAATCTTTATTTAATAAAAAAACGGATCTAAAAAATAAAAATAAAAAAATCATTAATTTTTTTCTAGAATCTTTAAACAAAACCCATAGTAAATAAATCAATATTATTTGGCATTTTTGTCACATTTAATTCATGCACAAAAAGTAGTCTTGGCTAATTATAAAAAGACATTCACACTTCAAAAAGAACCTTTTACAAATAGAATACTAAAAAGGTAAAGTTTATTTATATTATCTTTTATTTCAACTTTTCTTATTATATTTTTGCACTTATATTGAGTAAATATAATCATTTAATTTTAAAAATATTTAAAAATATAATTAATTAGCAAAATATTATAAGTGAGAATGATTCTAATTTAATTTATTTAAATTTATATAAGAATATTAAATAATATTTAAAAGGGTTTTAAAACATTTACCAAACTATTAAATTTCATATTATATTTATTAAAAATGGAAACACTTGAATTTTTTTTAGGGATGAGAACTAGAGGAGAGAGAAAGTAATGAATATAATATATTACTTATTATATCACCTTAATTTGAAGGTTCTTTCCTATGTAGTTTAAAGTAGTTATAAATAGAATTGCAATCGAAAAAATTATTAGATGAATCATGTTTATTATGTTATTTGTAGTTTTAACCAATCAGATTTGTTTATTTCAGTTTTTTTTCAAAATGAATCATCACCTCTTTCTTACATCCAATTAGTGGGTGAGTAGTTATTAGATATTTAAAGATAAATGGTATTGATTGTTTGGACCATAAATGATGCCGTGAATAAAGTTCACCTAATAATCTCTGGTGCAAGTGGGTTACAAGTTCCACTTAATTAAATGTTAGATGGAGTGGTAAGAAGATAATTAAATAATTTAAATTTGAAGAATTCTAATTTGATCTAATTTTATAAGATTGAGCTTTTTAGATTTAAATTTGGATTAGATCGGGATGAATTTTGTAAAAGATAATCAAATCAAGTTCGAGTTTAAGGTATAAAATTCTTGACCTGTTTCCATCTATAAGTAAGAAGTTTAAAGTATTTTAAATAAAAATTTAAGTGTTTAATCTTGAATACGAAACTTAGGTTAGATGATAAAGATTTTTCCTACCTTAATCAGTGGTCGAGTGTTTGATTATTATCTTATATATGAAACAATTTTAAAATTTATAAGCAGTATATAACCTTTATATAGGAGAGATTATTAGGTGAACCTTGTTCACCACGTCATCCATGATCCAAACAATCAGAACCGTTGATCTTTAAATAATTGCCTAATAACTATCCAACCACTAATTACATGTAGGAAAGAGGTGATGATTCACCTTAAAAAAAATTAAAATAAACGATTCTGATTAATTGAGACCAAAAATGGCGTGGTGAATAGGATTCGCCTAATAATTTTTCCATATATAAATTAACAAAATAAAAAAATAATTATTAAGATCATTCTAATAGATACCTTAAAAAAATACTCTCATGTGATATCTTTTTCTACTTATTACTTAAAATTTTAGTTGTGGGGCCCAAATTTGAAAAATCTTTGTCTATAACTTACCTTAAAGAAAATCCATATGTTAAAAGTCAAACATTCATTCAAAACTGGCTGCTATCTTTACATAGAAACAATAGCTTTAGGTGCCTATCTCATTTATAATTCCCACCTAAAGTAGAATAATTTTTTGTCTACTAAAGAATATTACCATGTTAGCTTTTTAACTATTTTAGTTCGAATAATCATAAATTTTAGTGTAAATTATTTCAGTTATCACCAAACTATCTGAACGTATTTATTTTGAGTATTAAATTATTAAACTCGTCAATTAGACTATTAACTTTATCAAATTGACCTATTTTAATTATCACTATTTAAACTAGGGGTGTTCAAAAATATTTGATCTGATCCAAAAATATCAGATATCAGATCTAATTTTAAATTTTTTAGATCAAATATGAATCGTAATATTTTAAATTCTAAATTATCCGAAAATCTGAAAATTTAATTTTTTAATATTATTTTTATTTTTTATAATGTGATGCTTGCTATATCCAAAAATTAAAACAATTAAATTTTTTATAGATGTGAATCTTATTATATTTAATAATTTTTTGTTTGTTATATTTAAAATTTCAATTTTTTTCATAAATATAACCTTTAAATTCGAAAAAATAATTAAATTAAAATATATTTTCAGATAATCGAATATACAAAAATCCGATCCGATTATCCGAAAAGCCGGATATCCAAAAAAATCAGATCGGATGTAGATCACTATATTACTGATCCAAAAACCCGGATATCCGAAAAATTAGATATGATCTGATATCCGACAATGAACACTCATAGTTTAAATCCTGCGGAGGGGCGATGTGTCAGTTAACGAAAATTTCTAAAACTATACATTTTGTCCATATTATTTACGTGTTATATCAATTTTATCCTAATTTTTAAATAAAATTAACCATCTAATCAAATGTTGAAATATGTCATTACCTGATTACATAATTATTTTTAATTTTTAATTTACTTCATTTAATATATTTATTTCCCTCTTGATTGAAATAAAAACTAAGAAGATTGAAATGCAATAAGAGAAATAGGACATATTAATTGTTAAAATATTTAATATTTAAATTAAAATAAAATATTTTAAAGAGATTTAGGTTTAATATGCATTTCAATATTTTCTTTTTATAAATGTGTAAATGATAATAATTAAATGTGTAATTTTATAAAATTTCGTTAATTGATATGTCACCTCTTCGTTGGAATTTTAACGATGATGGTTAAAATATCTCAAATTAATAAATTCAATAGCTTGATTAACGAGTTTTAAAACTAATCAAACTCATAATATTCATAAAAAAAAATTTGATAAAAAAATAAACAAAAGAAAACCAATACTGAATTTTTGGTATTGGTCCCGATCCTACTGGGTACCCACCCACTGAGTACCGGATCCAAAAAATCAAGATCCGGTCCCAATTATGACCGGAACCTAAATTTTGAATCAAATCTCGGTCTCACTAAAAACTAATACCAGAAAAAAATCTATTAGATTTTACCGAATCCGAGATCAAAACCGGATAATCGGATTTTTTGTCCACCCCTAATTCCGTTAATGTAAGGTCAAGTAGCAAATTAGGTAGACTATGATCCATATCACCATCTGAATCTCCATCACAAGACCGTTGCCGATTCGGTCATGAGAAACCCCAAAACATATTCCATGTTCGATCCCTCGTGGGGTGGTCGCCGATCGTACGAGCGGCCAAGACGCCGGCTCCGATGGTCAACAAAAACACGGCCTTTATGGAATACGAGGTGAACTTCTGCACCAAGAAAAACAACTAGAATTGCTCTACCTTCCCCAAATTTCATCCACCGTCTCCGGCAATCCCAACCAACTTATCTTCAAAACTGACCAAGCCACCGATCAGTCTGACACCGTCAATGACGATAAGTTTGAAGCCGTGGACAACCAAGGAACTGCCGTGAAGATTGAAATAGTTAACATACATAACGCATATAAGGTAGATAGCATTTATAGTAGAATCATCTAAAATGCAGATAAAAAGACCTTTTATTTTAAGGGTACCTTTATCCTAAATAATGAAAAGATGCTACTGTAGGGATGTTTTATTACCTCATCTGGGGAATTTTCGAAAATCAAACGACTTTTTTAATTTTAAAAGAGGTTAAAATAGTACATAATTAAAATTATTATAAAAATTATAAGAATTTTGATATCAATTTTTTAAATATATAATTAAATTCTTATATATATTTTTAAAAAAATCGATATATATCAAAAGTTTTATACTTTTTAAATGAAATTTAATATATACTAAAAGATTAATATCGAAATTTTTATTATTTTTATACCAATTTTAACCCTTTTTATTTTAATCTTGTTTTAATTCGCTTCTCCCTAAAACTTTCCCGAACAAAGGTATCTGATGCTTGAAAATATTATGTAATTTCTTGTTTAAAGTGTCTAGTACAATAAAAAATTATAAAACGAGTGATGGATGTAATAACCCATTTTCCTTATATCTAATAACCCCAAATTAAAGCCCAATAACCCAATCTGAAAATAACCCTAATTAATCCTAATATCCTAAACTAAAGGAACTCTAACCAACCCCCAACAACAACCCTTGTCTCCACCGCCCCACCGCCTTCAAATCTGCAGAAAAGAAAGGATTATTAGACCTATAATCTGAGATCTAAATAGGATAAGAAACAATATTATATTGTTGTAATAGGGGTATTTAAACCCATAAAACTCGGATGTAATCGGTTACACACACCGACCGCAAATATCAATAGAAAAAACCAGTTGAACCAAAATTTCCAGATCCAAAAAAAACCATAGCATATTATCAAACCGAAACAAAAAAATAGAAGGGCATATCAGAGAGAAAAAGAGAACCAAATCGGAAGACAAAAGAGAAACAAAAAAAAAGGTAAAAAAAATAAGATCTCGACTTAGTTTTTTTTCAGATCCACAAGGCTACGATCATTTTTTCAAAAATCCGAGGCCGGATTCGTGCTCACCATGCTGAAATACATAGGAAAGGTGTAAACTTTCGAACTTCCGGCCAACGGGAGCGGCGGCGGCCGTCGCTGGTGACCGGCGGTTCACGGTAGTCGATGGCGCATCTTCTTCGACCGGGCAGAGGAGGAGAAGAGAGAGTTCAGAGTGTTTTAAGTTTTTTTTTTTTTTTTGAAAATATGACACAAATGAATTTTTTTTGTGTTAAAAATGGTATTTAAGAGACAACCAAAACAACGTTGTTTTGGTGCCAGCCTCTTAAGCCCAAAACGACGTCGTTTTGGCACTGGACCCGGTGGATCAACCCAACTCCAGACCCGTGCCCGCTTCTTAACCCGACAAAAAGGAGAAATTACGTGCATGGTCCCTGCACGCTTAGTATCCTTGCATCAAACCTTTCAGTTTCATTTTCATTATGTTTTAGTCCTTAATTTCGTTATTTTTGCCCACTGAACTTAATTTTTATTCGATTTGGCCACTGTTTTCTTATATTTATTATTTATTAGTGTTATTATTAGTATAATATGTATATTAATATTATATATATTATTACTATTATTTATTTAAACCTTATATATGCGTATTAACAAAATATGTATGCAATATTATTATTTTAATGTCAGTATAATTTATTTTTTTAATCTTTTTATATTTTACAGATTAAATTAAAATTTGGGATTACAATGTTAACTTTAAAACCGAATTTAATATTTTCGTTCATATAAAATATCGTGTAACCGACAAGTGCCAAGTTTTGGGCGTTGTAGGGGTGCTAACCCTTCCCTACACGTAACAGACTCCCGGATCCGACTCTGGTTCGTAGATCCAATTTTGGTGTTCCAATCGCACCGTGTAAAAAACGATTGGTGGCGACTCCCCGGACGAATTCCGGTGATTACAGCTGGCGACTCCGCTGGGGAATTTCTCGAGAGTCGAGCCTAAAATCGGTTACATTTTATTTAATGATCGAAAATATAAATTCAATTTATTTTTATTTTGTGATCCCGTTTATTTTATTTACTTTATTTAAAATATTTTCTAATGTATTTTAAATATTTTTTTTCTTCATTACCCCATTTCATAAGCCCTCAACCCGGGCTCTATCCGTTTAAGTGGGAGCATGAAACCACTCCTTCGTGAAGTTCCGCCTCCGTATAGGATGGTGAATTGCTTTCGGAATATTTTTCCCTCTGTCTTCGTGAGACCTACGTCTCCGCATAGACTTAGAGAAACGTATCCCCCTGAATCGTATTTATTATCCTTAGTAGGATAATAAGTCTCGTTCGGGTACCTCGTAGAACCGAACCTCATCTAGTGAGCCCTAGAAGCCCACCTTTAGAGTTGTCATTCCGAACCTCTGCTCGATTAGAGGGTCACCCAGTAGGGTTTTTCTTGTTAAAAAAAGAGCAAGTGGGGGGTTACATTTATTTACGTCCTTTATTTTCGTGCTATCTATTTCTCGTATTTTATTTTCGCAATATATTTGTCATGTTCATATTCATGCATCATAAAGCATGATCATTTATTATTTTCTAATGCGATACTGATATTTTTTTTACTCGTGTTATCCTGTTACTCGTTTTCATTCACACTTCTTTTTATTTTAAAAGGTGTTGATACAAGTACAACCGTTAGAAAGGTTTAGCCATATAGAACCATTTTCTAGATAAGGTGGGGGCAACCGGATGGGCTTCATAGATGGCATCAAGACATCCATAGTTCAAGATGATTCGTTCCAGAAATAATGAAAGGCTCACCTCGACCAAATTCGGGATTAGATTTGCACTTTGATCGAGGCCCAAGAGCAGGTCTGATATATGATCAAATAAATATGAATGTTAGCTATTCGAGCCGAAATTTATATTTTAGGGCAATAAGCCGACATTGCTCCTCCAGAAGATCAAGAAGAGGGCTAGACAAGGCCCACCTTATGTAGAGAAAGCTTCGTTCTAACTTGAGCTTCCTTTTCAAAGTTGCATTGAGTCAACACCTTTTTTATAAAATTTTATACCGCATTGCATATACATGACATCATCCTAGTTGCATCAAGCATACCATATTGCATCATTACACCATAACCCTAACACCAAGGGGCATTTCCGTTTCAGTAATTCTAAGCCACAACATCCTCGTCTCGCCAAAAGCAAAACTAGCGGAATAGAGGCAAGATTAGCCAAGAGTGAGCAAGCACATGAAGATATCAAGCGAGACCTCGAAAATAGGTTGGAAAAAGCGTAGTCTGATATTTGCACTCACGTTTCACAGTCTCAGAATGATTTGTTCGGAAAGATATCCAATCTGTTGGCAGGAAAAGATCCAGAAAAACAGAAGGGAATGGTTATTGACCCAAGCGCAATGGAGAATGACTCGAAAAATCTTCTTCAAACTCGTATATCAATTAATGCATCCAAGCTACAGGGCAATCAAGCCGAGTCCTCACTCCCAGGAAGTCTGGTAATTCGCAACCACAAAGAATGTATGGTACCAGATTTTGACGAAATAGATAAGTCAAAGGTCGAGTTTTGTAAGAAGCTCGAAGACCGATGCAAACGACTTGAGGAAAAGTTCAAAGCCATGGAAAACATCGACCAGTTCCCAGAAATAGAAGCAAGAGACTTAAGCTTGGTCCTAGATCTGGTGTTGCCACCAAAGTTCAGGATGCCAGATTTTGAAAAATATAACGGAACTACCTGTTCAGAAGCTCATCTCACCATGTTCATCAGGAGGATGTCAGGTTATATCAACAATGATCCCTTGTTGGTACATTGCTTTCAAGATAGTCTGACTGGATCAACATCCATATGGTACAACCAGTTGAGCCGTTCCGAGATAAATTCATTGAACGTCCTAGCCCAAGCCTTCGTCAGGCAATACAGTCACATCATCGACATAACCCCTGATAGGGTTACTCTACAAAATATGCAAAAAAGACGGGATGAGAGCTTCAGACAATATGCTCAGCGCTGGAGGGATGTTGCTTCCCAGGTGCAACCTCCGTTATCAGAAAAAGAAACGGTGACACTTTTTGTGGAATATTAGACAAACCTTTCCTCGGTCGAATCTTGGGAGGTATCACGAAGGACTTTTCAGACATCATAATGAATGGCGAGGTGATTGAAAACGCTATTCGAAGCGGAAGACTTGAAGATGATGAGGTCGATAGTACCAATGTCCATAATGTCGGCTATTCAAAGTCGCTAACAGTGGGCAAGAAAAAGTCACAGCCTCGAATACACAGAACTTCACACCCATTCCAATATCTTATGGTGAATTATACAAAAATCTATACAATGCACATGTGGTATCGCCATTCTATACGAATCCCATACAACCGCCATATCCCAAGTGGTATGATCCCAACGCCCAATGCGAGTACCATGCCGGAGTCGTGGGGCATTCTATTGAAAATTGCATCGGTTTTAAAAAGCTCACGGAGAAGTTCATCGAAATGGGAATCGTACGATTCGAAGACTCTGCTGGATCTAATACTACCGTGAATCCTTGACTGAGGGACTCAATCACCTTACAACTGCTTTGACAGTCAGACTGTTAAAGAATTTCCTACTGTTTTTGGAACTTTTCTAAGTTATGTACAGAAGAATACTTTTGTCACTTTGGCCCGAAGAACATTTTGTAAAAAGGGCCTAAGTTTCTCATCCTACGATAATGAAAGGGAACTTTTTGTGCTACATACAACAAGCATTCTTGTTTATGCAAATTTCGAACAAATTACTCATCATTATGACCGAACAAATATTTTAGGTCCATAGATACCGAATCATCAAACAATATCGAGATTGACCATGAACTCGTTTTCAAGAAAACGATTGTCTGAATGAACTTCTAAACCGTGGGGATAACTAAGATTTTGATCCACTTTCCGATCCACAAATAAGAATGACAAATTTTGTCATAACAAGAATCTACAAGAAGGGGCATGATAAGCTATCCTTCGTTTTACACCACTTCGAGCTTCTATCTGAGCAGCCTCTTTTTCCCTAGTCTAGGGGATAAACGCTATATTACTCGTTGAAGTCAAATTTTTCTCCTAATCACAGGAAGGGGCATGAGAAGTCATCCTTCACTTCATATCAATTAGAGCTTCTACTGGGGCAACCTCTTTTTCCCTAATATAGGGGATAAACGTTATATTACCCGTACAAGTCAAAAACCTACTCTTTATGGGTTTTTCAAGATAAAGCAAAAGCTCCATGATATAAGGAGAATTTGCACTTAAAAGCCTCCAAAATACAAGAGTGTGGGGCACCATATCTTGCCAATTTATCTGAGTAGCTATCAATGTTTGCTACTTGGGCTTCGTCAATCAGTTGACAATTCTGTCTATATTGCTCCAGAAACATTCCTAAAAATACAGGAACTGAGAGCAACCTCAATTCATAAGAAGAATTTCGCTAAGAAAACACCAAAAGGAAAATAGCTACTCCACAAACAGATTGGGGTCAGATATATTTGCTTGAGCTTTATCACTCAGTTGACAATGTTATCTAAATTGCTCCAGAAACATTCCTAAAAGTACAAGGACTGAGAGCAACCTCAATTCAGAAAAAGATTTTTCTTCAAGATCACACCTCAAAAGGAAAGCAGTCACTCCATAAATATGGGGTCAGATATTTTGCCTGAAGAGAAAAGGCACAACTATGGAAACAGAATTCCAACAGACAACCAGGCCAGCTGAATGAGCCAATCTTAAAACAAAATCATTAACATATGCACTTTGCATTTCATGCTAGGATCATGCATGCATGCATACATTAGACATGTTAGGATTAGAATCATGCAACGCATGCTAACCATAACATTTCTGAATCTGTTTATAATAGTGATACAAAATTCACTCCTCTTCCAATAAACGAGGGAATAGACGAACACAACAACTTCGTCATCAAGATCTACCATTTCCTCAGATGTCGTGTAGATCAATTTTCATCAAGATCCACCACGTCCTCAGATGTCGTGTAGATCACTTTCCATGAAGATCCACAGATCACTTTCCATGAAGATTCACCACGTCCTCAGATGTCGTGTAGATCACTTTCCATGAAGATTCACCACGTCCTCAGATGTCGTGTAGATCACTTTCCATGAAGATCCATCACGTCCTTAGATGTCGTGTAGATCACTTTCCATGAAGATCCACCACGTCCTCAGATGTCATGTAGATCACTTTCCATGAAGATCCATCACGTCCTCAGATGTCGTGTAGATCACTTTCCATGAAGATTCACCACGTCCTCAGATGTCGTGTAGATCACTTTCCATGAAGATTCACCACATCCTCAGATGTCATGTAGATCACTTTCCATGAAGATCCATCACGTCCTCAGATGTCGTGTAGATCACTTTCCATGAAGATCCACCACGTCCTCAGATGTCGTGTAGATCACTTTCCATGAAGATCCACCACATCCTCAGATGTCGTGTAGATCACTTTCCATGAAGATCCACCACATCCTCAGATGTCGTGTAGATCAAATTTTCACGAAGATCCACTACTTCCTCAGATGTTGTGTGGATCAATTTTCACGAAGATTAAACCACTTCCTCAGATGTTGTGTAGATCAGTTATTCACGAAGATCAAGCCACTTCCTCAGATGTTGTGTAGATTAGTTATTCACGAAGATCTAGTCATTTCCTCAAATGTCGTGCGGATCAATATTTCACAAAGATCTTATCACATCTTCAAATGTAGTACCGATCAGTTTTTTATGAAGATCTTACCACTTCCTCAGATGTAGTGCAGATCAAGTCTTTATCAGCGATACCACATCATACTATTTCGTTAAATTATTTCGTTTTACGCATTAAGTTTTCCTTGTAAAATATCCTAAAAAATAATTTGTTTGATAAAAAATAGCTGACTAATCCGAAGATGCAGGTAAAGTTGCAGGTTATGCCGATATGCCCTATTGGAGGATACAAATGTTGAAGATAGCAAGATGGAAAGAGCTATTATGCCTAACATGTTTTTGTATGAACAGAAAAAGGAGAAAAAAATGAAACAAGGGGCAATCCAAACGCCCATTGAAATCCATTCTCACGAATGGTCAATGAGTTAAGTCCCTAGTTTCAACTGATTATACCCAAGATAATGGTACAACTAGCCCGGAGCAAACGGCTACCGGTAAAGGCAAATCAAATCCGTTAATCCCTGTGCATTTGGGAAAAATTGCATTGATAAGGACCATTCAAATGTCCATTGAAATCCATTTTTATGAATGGTCAAGGAATTAAGTCCTTGGTACCAACTGATTGTATCCAGAGTAATGGTACAACTAGCCCGGAGCAAACGACTACTGGTAAAGGCAAATCAAATCCGTTAAAGCCTGTACATTTGGGAAAAATGTATTGATAGTGACTATTCAAACGTCCATTGAAATCCATTCTCGCGAATGGTCGAGGGATTAAAACATTAAAAGAATCCAATGTCATAATTGGTACCAACTGATTGTACCCAAGGAAATGGTACAACTAGCCCGGAGCAAACGGCTACCGGTAAAGGCAAACCAAATCCGTTAGTCCCTGTGCATTTGGGAAAAATGCAGCTAAATCAGGATCACTGCTTCTTCAACGTTGCAACAGAATCGAATGTCACAACTCATCTCCTCGTTGATGTTGCAGTTAAAGCTAATATCAGAACTTAAAGATTTGAAGACGTTACCTCCTCATGAATCCTGTAGTTAGATCAGACATTGACACTATAGCTGGATTAGACGTCAGAAACCATCTTCTCGGCAGTGTTGTAACTGTATCAAATGTTATGCCCCATCTTTCGTCAGTGCTATAGATGGATCAAGATTTATAGACCTTGCAACTCCGTCAACATTGCAACTAAGATCAAGTTTCCTCCGAAGATGGCAACATCATCAGTGCCATGGCAGAACAAACATATTTTGTCTCCCACAATAAGTCAAGTTCAGATCGTCTACTCCAACGGATCATCAGTTTTGAAGATTTTGCTGACAAGGGTGGTGGAGTAGATCAAGTCAAAGCTCTAGAAGAAGAAGTGGTGGCCAAAAGAACCCGAACCGTACCATAAACCTTACCAAAAAGAGCCTCAACCCTACCAAAAGAATCCTTACCAAAGAAAAACCCTTAAACCTTACCAAATGAAATGAGTTATTCTTTATCTTTGCTCTATTGCCGTTACACAACAATGAGCAAAGAGGGGCAGCTGTAATAACCCATTTTCCTTATATCTAATAACCCCAAATTAAAGCCCAATAACCCAATCTGAAAATAACCCTAATTAACCCTAATATCCTAAACTAAAGGAACCCTAACAAACCCCCAACAGCCGTCGCCGCCTCTGTCCCTTTGTCTTCCAGATCCGGCGCGTGGCCGCCACGCGCGGCGTTTGGTTTGCCGCGTGGCAGCCACGCGTCATTCTCTCATTGGCCAAGATGGCCGGCCACCGCTCCAGTCTTGTCTCCACCGCCCCACCGCCTTCAAATCTGCAGAAAAGAAAGGATTATTAGACCTATAATCTGAGATCTAAATAGGATAAGAAATAATATTATATTGTTGTAATAGGGGTATTTAAACCCATAAAACTCGTATGTAATCGGTTACACACACCGACCGCAAATATCAATAAAAAAAACCAGTTGAACCAAAATTTCTAGATCCAAAAAAAAACATAGCATATTATCAAACCGAAACAAAAAAATAGAAGGGCATATCGGAGAGAAAAAGAGAACCAAATCGGAAGACAAAAGAGAAACAAAAAAAAGGTAAAAAAAAAAGATCTCGACTTAGCTTTTTTTCAGATCCACGAGGCTACGATCATTTTTTCAAAAATCCGAGGCCGAATTCGTGCTCACCACACTGAAATACATAGGAAATGTGTAAACTTTCGAACTTCCGGCCACCGGGAGCGGCGGCGGCCGTCGCCGGTGACCGGCGGTTCACGATAGTCGATGGCACATCTTTTTCGACCGGGCAGAGGAGGAGAAGAGAGAGTTCAGAGAGTTTTAAGTTTTTTTTGTTGAAAATATGACACAAATGATTTTTTTTTTTTGTTAAAAATGGTATTTAAGAGACAACCAAAACGACGTCGTTTTGGTGCCAGCCTCTTAAGCCCAAAACGACGTCGTTTTGGCACTGGACCCGGTGGATCGACCCAACTCCAGACCCGTGCTTGCTTCTTAACCCGACAAAAAGGAGAAATTATGTGCATGGTCCCTGCACGCTTAGTATCCTTGCATCAAACCTTTCAGTTTCATTTCCATTATGTTTTAGTCCTTAATTTCGTTATTTTTGCCCACTGAACTTAATTTTTATTCGATTTGGCCACTGTTTTCTTATATTTATTATTTATTAGTGCTATTATTAGTATAATATGTACATTAATATTATATCTATTATTACTATTATTTATTTAAACCTTATATATGCGTATTAACAAAATATGTATGCAATATTATTATTTTAATGTCAGTATAATTTATTTTTTTAATCTTTTTATATTTTACAGATTAAATTAAAATTTGGGATTACAATGTTAACTTTAAAACCGAATTTAATATTTTCGTTCATATAAAATATCGTGTAACCGACAGGTGCCAAGTTTTGGGCGTTGTAGGGGTGCTAACCCTTCCATACACGTAACAGACTCCCGGATCCGACTCTGGTTCGTAGACCCAATTTTGGTGTTCCAATCGCACCGTGTAAAAAACGATTGGTGGTGACTCCCCGGACGAATTCCGGTGATTACAATGGATATCGATGAATATCACTAATGTAACTTATCGTTATACACTATTAAAAATTTAATATTTTTAAGTTATTAAAAATCTCAAAAATTTAATATATAATTTAAATTATTTTAAAATAAAAATAAACTTTTGATTTACTAAAACGTTATATATTTGTTTTATAGTATTTTTAATTAAAATATTAAAATTAAATCCCCATCATAGTCCACTAATACAATATACTTTATTACACCATTAAATTTTTAATAATTTTTAAATTATCATTAAAAATCTTAAAGATTGAATATTTAATTAAAATTATTTTAAAATACAAAATTTTAATTTAATAAATCATTATATATTTTTATAGTAATTTTATAGTAAATTTTTATAGTAATTTCAATTTAGTAAATCATTATTTCAAATATTTTCAATTAAAATATGAATGGTTTACTAAATTTTAATTTAATTTTAAAATAATTTTAAATATATATTTAATCATTGAGATATTTAATTATTATTTAAAAATCAACTAAAATTTAATAATATATTATATTAACATTATACAACAATACGTCGCTCCTTATAATTAATACATTTCATAGGTCTATTCTAAATTTTTGTTAATAAAATTTGTAAATTACCATAAATCTCCAGAACTATGATTAGTTACGCTAAATAGGAAAGAAAATTATACGCTTAAACTCGTTCAAGTCTGCAATATGCATGTATGACGCTTGAAAGAGGTAAGATATATTAATCTCATGTCAGAAAAAAAAAAGGTTTGGGGATATATAAACGATGACGTTATACATCCTATCAAATATGTCTTTTAAGAAGAAAGTAATGATCCCGTGACAAATGATATCAGAGAGACCCTTTGACTGTTTGATTTCATGCCGAGTGTCCATGAGAGGGGTAGATAGGATAAACAATCGTGACAAAAGGCCAATCACGAGAACGAAAGCTCGTGACGAGGGTGTCACAAGGTTGAGTGAGGGAGAATGTCATGTTGTATATCCTATCAGACATATCTTTTAGGAAGAGGGTAGTTACCTTGTGACACATAAGTATTATTTATCAAGAAAAAAGTCTATGGAAAAATATATTTTTTATTCATTTTTTTGATTAAGTAGAGAGATTATAACTTTTTCTCATACTAGGATTCAAACCCATACAAGATGGGGCAGAATGAGTATCCTTGACGACTAGGCCAATCAAAAGATCTCTTTTTTATTTAAAATTTAAAATATGTTAAGAAAATTTAGATGAGACTCGAATATATTTTAGTATTAAGGTTTAATATCGACTAGAATTAGGAGTTTTTTATAGATAAAATTAAGTTACATAATGTAAAATTCTTTGAGCTACACGTTTATTGGATCGTTTGATGATTAAAATGGATGATTCAGATTGACTCTTTAATTTTTTTCAAATGATAATCTTTACATAACCCGACTGTTAATCCGAGTCATTCATTTCAATTATTTAATAATATAAAAGATATATAAAACTTAAAAAATTTTACACAGTGTAAATCGATCATATCCTTTCTTTTATACTCATAAATATAAAATTTTTATCTTTTACATTTGAATAAGACGAAAATATTTAAAATTAATTTAAGAATCCTCAATTCTTTAGCTTGGAATATGATACACAGTTCTTTTTATTATGATTTTTTTAATATTTAGAATCAACATTATTTTTGATTGAGTCCTTGCTTATCTTAAATTTTAAAAATTTTATATATTTATTTTTATTTTTTTTAATTTTATAAATCAATCTTTAAATTTTATAATTTATGTTTATCTTATTTTAAGACTTTTATTTATCCAAAATTTTTTAAATTTTTTATGATTTATATCTATTTTAAAAAATATTTTAATTTGCATTCACCTAAAAATATGTTTTAGTGATATTCATTAGTGATACACCATTAATTAGGCGGGCGAGTGTAAAACCTATATATATATATATATTTTTATTTATTTTGGGTCGGGTCTAAATTTCCTCGGCATAAAACCAGTACCATAAAAAAAGTGGTACGTAATCCACTCGTTTCCCCCTCTTGCTCCATCTTTCAATCCTGGAAATAGATGGAAAACAAAGCAATTTGGAGATAATTGAAAACAATAATGTCTGTATTCAAATCGGTGGCCGCAAATTCATATTTTTTCACTCCCAGGGAAGCCACAATGGCCATGAGGCAATCTTCTACTTACAGAGTAAGCTTCTCCTCTAGCTATTATTTGTGACACACAAAGTGTTTGATGAAATGCCATGCAGATTACAAGTGGTTCCTTTTGGTTACTGGGTCTTAGATTCTTTTATCAACAGCTGCAAACAAATGCCGCACCACTCTTTTTTGTTGACTACGATGTTTCTTCATTAATATTTGGTACCCAGAAAGAGTGTTGTTTGTATGTGAATTCTAATAAAAGAACCTTATTGCCTCTTTTAAGCTAACGTTACTGGTCAGTTTGCTTAGTATTGCAGTGAACTTTGGTCTCCTTTTATTTTAGTTTAACTTAGTGTTATATGCGTTAAGTTTCCGAAGTTGGTTTCCCTTGTCATTGTTCCTCCCTACCACTGTTTTTGGGTTATGGAAACCTACTGCAAGGAAAACGAAGAAACCATTACCATTGAATTATTAATGATAAAAATTATGTTCAAGGGTATTGTTTGAAAGACCTGTTTTGATACAATGTATGTTTCTTTCTATTTGCTTGCAACTTCTTGGCAATTAACTTTTCGGCCAAATTCACATGGCGTGTTGATTACCTTTACGAAGCTAAAGAGCTCCAAAAATAAACTTCTTGGCAATAATATGACCCATTCTTGTTAATCAATTTAACTTCCTGTTGATGCACTATGCCAATTGCTCTATTATTGCAAAACTGACACAGTAGCTTTAATATTATGTTGTTGTATTACTTTAGTCTTATTTGTTAATTATTTGGCATATAAATAGAGGGCTGGGAATATATAAGTTAATTTAAGGTTTAAATCTAGGCTAATATTATTAGATACCAATGAGGCCTTGCCATTAAGGAGGCCTTGGGAATTTTGAGATCCTAGCTTCAAATCCCTCCATGCTTGGGTTTAATCTAGAGTTATTCTGATGAGTTAGTTTGAGTTGAATTAGTTACATAGTTCAGTGTAGTGATTGCTTCTGATGTATATTGATTGTAACAGTGCCACCACTTTCTTATCATTTCTTGAATTAATAGAGAGAAACTAGAGTTTTTTTTTTTTTTTATAGCAGTATGTTTTCTGGAGTTCCAGCTTCTTTCTTGCTCATTTGTTCAGCCCTAATTCCATTGATTTACTATACTTTCTAAACTTTCAACTTAGTTGTTACTCGTTTCTTCAGCCTAACTGTATTGGTTTAGTGTTATTTCCCCCTAAACTATACCAAAAATGATCAATGAAAAGAATGTGCAATTTGCCTTCATTCACATTTCCTCTTGGTTGCTTTAGAAAAGTTGCATTTAGGCCTTTTCCGGTTCCACTTGTTTACCTTGTAAGATGCTCTGTGTTTCTGTCATGTTTTTTCTTATTTTCCACAGAAAACAGATATTTTGATGATAAAAAGGAAAGCTTTTTAATTACACAAAATCGCCATTGACATATTAGGGAAATAATTTCCTAAATATCAGCAGCCGGACATTTGAGTATATAATTCCCTAATTTTTCCAAACTTTTGAAATCAGAAAAACTGCAAGGCATTGCCGTTCTTGTTGGTTGCTTTTATTTTTCATTCATCAGAAAAATGCTATAAAATAAGTGCAGTTTTTGTACTAATATTAGTATGCTATATAACATTACAGGTATTGTCACCAAAAGCTGGTTCATCTCTTAGGAAAACCACTTCTGTTAACTTACTTGGTATCGGAGGAAGTTCTTCAATTAGAGTTTTCTCTTTCTTAAATATTGTACGCTATTCAAGTTATTCTGGGGAGGAATTTTATTCTTCTTCGAAGAGAAGATCTCGAGGACCTGTAATGGCTGCAAAGAAAGCATCTCAAGGTCAGGTTCATCATACTTTTTTCTTTAATGGGAGATGTTAACGAGTTAATCTGGTTGTGCTTTTAACTAATCTATTTGCTTGCCAACCACTTTCCTTTTCTCTCCCCCAGCTCCCCTCAACTCTGGCGTGCACATACAATCTAAATGTGCTATAAGATGCTTTTTCCCATTTAGGTTTTTAACTATTTAGTTTGTTTGTTAGCATCCAGGTCAAAAGGAAGAAGAAGGAAAGTACAAGCATACTGTTGATTTGCCAAAGACGTCATTCAGCATGAGAGCTAATGCTTTGGTGAGGGAACCTGAAATTCAAAAACTTTGGGATGACCATCAAGTGTTCAAGAGAGTTGTTGATAAAAATGATGGGGTAGGTTTACTATACAGTATACACTTGCTCCCATGTTATATATATGGACTTGTTATCTTATGTTAAATTGCTTTTTCAGGGAAATTTTGTCCTTCATGATGGCCCTCCATATGCCAATGGGGATCTACACATGGGTCATGCCTTGAATAAGATATTAAAGGATATAATTAATCGTTACAAGGTAGGTATTCGGGCTTCTTTACCTTGAAAATCTAATTTGTGGCCCTTGAATTTAGATTTACAGGTTCTTTTTCTCTGCTGTGAGATGCATAAGACCAGAAGAGCAAAGAAAAGAGGGAATTTGAGTCTGTTAGCTATTACAATTGAAATGTTTTTTTTATAATTGTAATCACCACATTTGAATGAAAACACATTGGCCGAACAAGACTGAGTTGTTACTTCCGATAATGTGTTGGATTGTGCTTGCTTTTAATTGCAATCACAATGCCAAATTGTGCCGACTCGGATTGTTAATCATAATCTTTAGATAGCACTCCCTTAAAAAAAATCTTTTCTATACATGACCTGCATTATAATTAAATCCATGTTGGTAAATACTTTTAAATATGCAAATACTAATTTTTCTTATTTTACTAGTATCACTCAATTTGTTAAATTTAAGAACTAGACATTTGGATAAAGTAAAAGGAAATAATCATACTAATAGCTTAACTGGATTCAAGTGAAGACCCGATTGACCATAATTATGCTCATTCTAGCAAGAATAATGGAAAATATAAGGATCTTGATACTCAAGCTGAACTAAAACTTTTAAGAACTGTATTCATAATTCTGAAGGACACTTTTCCTTATATTGTGGAAACTTATTTATTGTTACAGAACACCCTTGCTTCAAATCTATGCCTGATCTATGGTCTTCTGAGGCAGTTTAAGTTGTCTATTGTCTAGATCTAGTGATTCGTTTACACCTTATTTATTGAGCATAATATGATAACTTTGATTCAAGTGATGTTAATAAAGTCTAAAAGTTTTTGTGTCTGTAATATCTTTCTAACCAACATAGTTTTGTTTAGTGTTGGCCCAAACAGTTGGTTATCAGATGATAAACACACTTTATGCTGCAGTGATGGCATCATATGAATAGTATTTGCTATAATTTATTTTGTTCATATCCTATTCTTTTTCTTCTTTTCAATCAAATGGTCTTCATTTGCTTTTACTTTGTTCTTTATTTGGACAGCTTCTTCAAAATTATAAAGTTCATTTTGTGCCTGGATGGGATTGTCATGGTCTGCCAATTGAGTTGAAAGGCAAGTATCACTAAGATTGCTGCTTCTGTTTAACAAGATGTGAGATGATAGCGTGATCCTTATTTCAGTGCTATTGAAAAAGGTGCTCCTAGAAATTTGAGAGAAATATTTGTATGATTTAGAAGTGTTATTGATGATATCTAGAGGTGGCACTTAGGCGAGTTTGAATTCGGGCTAAGTCGTTTAAAGAGTATATAAGTTCATATCATTTAGGTTTAAGTCATTTTTTTTTATTAAAGTCATCTTAGATTACATTTCAGGATTTCATATCAAATCAGATTGGTTTTGGACGAAACAAATTTATCAGTGGTAACTATCATATTAAATATTACGTTTTAATGAACTAGGGCTTGTGGATATGCCCCATTCTTCTATTTTTTTTAATACCATAGAGGTAATTTTTCTTTTCTAAAATGTAAATGTCATTGGATTATATAAAATTAAGAATATAATACAAATGCATTATTTTGTTTGGTTAAAAAAATTACAAATTATTTATAATGTTGGAAACACTTTTTACTATTTTAATATTATTATGAAAGATAATAATGAAAGTTATTTTTTTTAGAAGTTATTTAATTTTAATAAACTAAAAAGTTATTTTAATATTATTTAGAAGTTATTTTGTTATATTTATTAATATTTTTAAAATAAAAGTTATACTTAAAGAAATTTTGTGCTCAAGGTTTTCGGGTTTTGGTTGTTTATTTTTCTCGGTCAAATCAGGTTAGGGTGGTTTTTTCTGCATTTGGATCAACTCTAACCCAAGTTGTTTCTTACAAAATCAGGTTGTTTATTTTTCTTGGTCTTAATGGTTTTTTTGTACCTCTCTGTCATGTTCTCAGCTTAGGTCCAATGATAGATTGTTTTTTTTTTTCATTTATGACATCTTCGTAGTAAGGTCTCATACCCGGCTTGTGTGGAAGGTCAAAATCTTCCCAGTTGAAATTCTAAGTTGACTATTACTCCTAATTGTAACAGTTCTTCAATCATTGGATCAAGATGCCAAAAAGGATCTAACACCACTAAAGTTGAGAGCGAAGGCTGCCAAATTTGCCAAAGCAACTGTCAAAGCTCAAATGTCATCATTTCAGGTGTTATTCAGTTTAGCTGGTTTAGTTGACTCATGTTATCCATGAATCGCTGACTTTTCATGAAATTTAACATTTTAAAGCTTTTAAGGGTTAATGATGACATTGATGATAAATTTCTTTGTTTTTCCTTTTGTCAATGTTGATAATTGATGACTAAAATTCACTACTGAATAGTTTGAATTTTAAATTCTTGCAGCGCTTTGGAGTTTGGGCAGACTGGGATAATCCTTATCTAACACTTGATCCAAAATATGAAGCTGCCCAGGTATCTGGTTCAGTCTTTATTTGTAATACTTTATCATTGCTTAATTATAGTATAAATCTTATTCTGCCTAAAACTATATTCAACATTTCTGTGGAGGATAAGAAAATATTATTCTTTGCATATTTTGCTGAGGGGAAGAAAGAAAGAGAAGTGTGTCAAGGGAGTTCTTGTGAATTATAAAGGAATATAATTCTAAAATCTTACCTTCCTATGATTTCTTTCCAACATTAGAGTTAATTATTGTTTCTCTTCTTCGAGATGTTTATATTATGTGATGAGAATATGCTCTTTGGTAGCAGTTTCATATAAAATTTCTAATGGAAGTGGTCTATTATTTCTAAGTAGCTACCTGCTTTTTTCTTGTATCTACATATGCTAGATTGAAGTTTTTGGCGAGATGGCACTGAGAGGATATATATATAGGGGTAGGAAACCAGTTCATTGGAGTCCATCGTCACGAACAGCACTTGCAGAGGCTGAATTGGAGGTAAACATCCATCTTCCAAGCACCTCTTGTTGTTGTAAACCTTTTTGCGCATAGCATTCTTCTAGGATTGCTATGTTACTAATTTTCTGTTTTCTCGCCGTAATGGAGTATCCTGAGGGTCATGTTTCAAGAAGCATATATGCCCTCTTTAGAATGGTGAGTGCTTCTTCAAGTAAAGATAGCTTATTGGAAGAATTCTTTCCAGATTTATGCCTTGCAATATGGACTACAACTCCGTGGACTGTTCCAGCCAATGCTGGTAAGTTTTCTTTTCTTTTGCCCTAAACTTCTCATATTTATACTTATAGGAAACCTCTGTTCTTTTAGACATGTTTCTTGCAGAAGTGTTGCACCCTTTCTTCAAGTTGGAATGATGTTCTGGATAAAAATTATGGTCTTTTTGGATCATTTTTCTAAATCGATTAGGCATTTTATTTCTGGGCTTCTTGGTTGTCTTTTTTCAGCGTTCAAATGGTTTCAAGAGAGATTTTGATAAAAAAATGCCCCTTCAAATCTACTCTGGCTCATAATGTCTCCAAAAGCAAAACTGCTTCCAAGTTTTCTTCTCTAGGAATATTCATGTGTTGACTAACAATGCCTACTGAAAAAGCAATATTTGGTTTGGTGAGGGACAAATAGATTAACTTACCAATCAACCTTTGGTATCATTCTTTATTCACTGGAATTTCCATTTTATCCTTTCTTAATTTTAAGTTAGGATCCATAGGAGTCTCGGCTGGTTTGCACCCCAACATGCAACATACCAGTTTCAATAAGTAAAGTATGTACTTCCTTTGAGAGATTACAATTCTAACTACTTTTGATCTCACAACCTCCATTTCCAGAAAATATCTAAGATAGCCAAGATCGTTAGTTTCAAACTCAGCAACTTGTGGCCTTTTAATTTGCTGATTTCTCTACTGTCATTACCAGTTAAGATGATATCATCCACATAAAGTATGAGAACAGTTTTCCCCTCTTCTGGACATACTTTCAAACCATATTTGATCAGATTGATGTATTTATAACCATATTTGATCAGAACCTTGGTAAATCTGTCAAACCAGGCTCTAGGTGTCTGTTTCAAACCACACAATGATATATTCAATTTGCATAACTTGTGTCCTTTAGAGAAATTATCCAAAATCCCAAAGGAACTTCCATGTAGACATCTTCAAGGTTCCCGTTTAGGAAAACATTTTTGATGTCCAATTGATAGAGAAGCCAATCTTCATTCACTACTAGTTACAACATTATTCTAAGAGTGTTCAATTTGGCAACTGGTGTAAAAGTCTCATGGTAGTCAATTCTATAGGATTGGATAAATCCTTTTGCCATCAGTCTTGCCTTGAATCTTTCAACACTTCGACCAGTATTATACTCAACTGTAAATATCCATTACAATCCACTGTTTTGTTCCCTGGAGTCAGTTCAGTAAAGACCCGTGTCATTGTTTTCTAGGACCTTGATTTCTTCTTGCACAACTTTCTTCCATTTTGAGTCTTTCAGTGTTTCCTTACTGTCTTTGGAATCTGAATTTTGTTAAGTATCACAGTGAATGCTTTAGATTACGGCATCAATTTCCCTTGGGTAATATACCTCTGAATAGGATGGTTGGTGCACTTTCTAACCCCGTTAAATCTGTCTTTTGGCTCTAATGCCATGTTGAAAGTGATGAAAATGAAAGGAAGAATTAGTGAATTATTTCACTTGTGCATTGAGCTTAAGGATTTACAAGGTATTTGTACAAGAAATTAACTCCCAAGGCAACTAACAAAGCTGCGAAAATCCCTAATTGTGTAAAACAGAGTAGAAAATATTCTCTGTCGTGTGTATATTAAGATAAAAAGGAAGTCATAATATAGGCTTCCTTGTTACAAGAGTCTTCGAAATATAGAAGACTAAATAGAATAAATCTCTTATCAATTAAGAGATAAACTAAATAAATAAATGAAACTCCTAAAAGAAATCCTAGAAAATAGGATCGATAAAATCCTAATTAATAGGATTCTTATCCTAAAAGATAACCAACACCCCCTCAAACTGGTGTATATATGTTGTATATGCCCAGTTTGGATGAAAGTTCATCAGAAGTTACTCTAGGAAGGACTTTGGTGAAGATATCAGCTAGTTGCCTTTTTGTAGGAACATACTACAAGTTGGCTACTCCTTGGTTAACCTTTTCATAAACAAGGTGTCTGTCTATCTCAATGTGCTTCGTTCTATCATGTTGGACCGGGTTTTTAGCTATACTCATAGCTGACTGGCTATCACTAAATAACTCGAACCTTTTCTCATCATCTAGTTCCAGTTCAGACAATATTCTCTTAATCCACATTTCTTCATAAATCCCAAGAGCCATTGCTCTGTATTCAGATTCAGCACTACTCCGAGAAACAACTGCTTGCTTCTTGCTCCTCCATGTGACTAAATTACCCCAAACATAGGTACAATAGCCACTTACTGATCTCCTGTCTGTTAGCTCGCCTGCCCAGCTAGCATCTGTGTAAACTTTCACACTCCTGTCTTGACTTTTCCTGAAGATCAATCCAGCCCCTGGTGTAAACTTCAAGAACCTCAGAATCCTGTATACAACCTTCATATGTTCTTCTCTAGGATCACTCATATATTGGCTGACAATGCCAACTGAGTATGCAATATCTGGTCTAGTGAGTGAGAGATAGATCAATTTACCAACTAACCTTTGATAAGTTCTTTGTTGGTTGGATTTCTTGCTTCTTTGTTGAACTTCAAATTAGGTTCCATAGGTGTTTCGATGGGCTTGCAGCCAAGCATCCCTGTCTCAGTAAGAAGGTCTAAAACATACTTGCGCTGATTAATCAACAATACCTCCTTGGATCTTGCAACCTCCATACCCAAGAAATACCTCATGGTGCTGAGATCCTTTGTTTCGAATTCTCTTGCTAAGTCCAACTTTAGTCTCTTTATTTCTTCTTCATTACTACCAGTGATAATAATATCATCTACATAGACAATTAGAAGAGTGATCTTACCATCTGGTGAAATCTTTTTGAAGAGAGTATGATCTGCTTGGCTTTGTTTAAATCCACTTCCAATAATAGCTTTAGCAAAACGATCAAACCAGGCTCTGGGGGACTATTTTAAACCATATAGAGATTTCTTTAGTTTACAAACAGTATCCCTGGTTACTTTTCCCTCTAACCCTGGTGGAACCTCCATGTAAACATCTTCCTCAAGACTTCCATTTAGGAAGACATTCTTTATATCTAGCTGATGTAATTTCCAGTCCAAATTGACAACTACTGATAGTATCACCCTGATAGTATTGAGTTTTGTAACTGGAGCAAAGGTCTCTTGATAATTAGTGCCATAGGTTTGTGAAAAACCTTTAACCACCTGTCTCGTTTTGTACCTTTCTATGCTGCCATCTGAGTATATTTGATGGTGAATATCCATCTACATCCTATAGTCTTTTTTCCAACAGTCAAATCCCATGTCTCATTCTTCTGCAGAGCCTTTAGTTCCTCTTTCACAGCCTTTTTTCACTTTGGAGATCGAAAGGCTTCTGCTACATTTCTAGGAATTTTCTCATGATTCACACTCACAGTAAATGCCCTGAAATTATAATGTAATTTCCCATATGCAACATATTTATTTATAGGATGGGCAGTACATTTTCTACCCCTTTCCTAATAGCAATAGGAAAATCATTTAAATTCACATCAGTAATCTGTTGGGACCCTTCATTTCCTTCTCTTCCAGTACCAGTAACCTCTGTCTCAGTACAAGGAATCGAATCTGGTAGTTGAACAATGCTAGACTGACCACTTCCTTTTGCATCTGTTTTCCTTCTCCTTGAGTAAGTCTTAAGTTGAGGTGTTATGAGGTTACTATCATCTACAGGAGCATTTTCTATGGAAGAAGGGATCTTATATGGACTCGGCTGTGGAGATAGGAAGAATGGTGATTCAGTAGGATTTGTGTCTGCTGAATTTTTTGTCTCGCTAGTATCATTTGGACCTTGAACAGTAGGTAATTGGACAGTAGGTAGTAGACTACTATTAGAAGGTAATATTAGGCTTGGTTGGAAGGGTAATGTAGGTACTTGAACTGACTAAGATTGTTGAAATTCTTGAGGATTCTCCCCCTGAATTTCAACATTAAAGAAATAAGGAGTATCTTCAAAGAAGGTGACATCAAAGGATACATATGTTCTTTTGGTGGATGGGGAGTTGCACTTATATCCTTTTTGACTCGAAAAATAGCCTATGAAAACACATTTGATAGCTCTAGGATCCAGTTTCCCTCTATTATTATCCTGAACATGGACAAAAGCAGTGCACCCAAAGACTCTAAGAGGAAGGTTCGAGTGTAAAGGTTTAAAGTGAGGATAGAGGTTAAACAGGACCTCTGTGGGAACTTTAAATCCTAAAGGTTTACTTGACATCCTATTGATAAGATAGGTAGCTGTAAGAATGGCTTTCCCCCATAGGTACTGAGGTACTTTAGCTGTAAACATAATTGACCTAGTGACTTAAGAATGTGTCTGTTTTTGCGTTCTGCTATCCCATTCTGTTGAGGAGTATTGATACAAGAAGTAAGGTGAACAATACCTTTCTCCTTGAAGAAAGAACCAAGAGATTTACTTAGATACTCACTCCCATTATCACTCCTTAGAATTTTTTTTTTTGCATCAAATTGAGTGATAATTGTGTTAAACAGAGAGTTAAAATACTTTGTCGACTTAATTTTATTCAAAGACTTAAAGTCTAATAAATAGACTCTAAGAGAAGAGTTTACAGTAGAATAAACTACCTATCTCAGATAGGTCTCTAACATAATTTAAAGATAAATAAACTAACTAATAAAGCTCCTAAGAAATAGGTATTTATCTCTAGATGATAAGATCCTATAAAATAGGAGACTTAATCCTAATAGATATAATCAACACTCCCCCTCAAACTGGTGTATATACATTGTATATACCCAGTTTGGACGAAATTTCATCAAAAGTTGATCTTGGAAGAGCTTTGGTGAAGATGTTCGCAAGTTGCTTTGTTGTGAGAACATACTTCAAGTTAGCTAATCCATTGTTGACCTTCTCATAAATGAAGTGTCTATCTATCTCGATATGCTTCGTACGATCATGTTGAACCGGATTTTTGGCTATGCTCATGGCTGATTGACTATCACTAAGAACCTCAAAACTTTCTTCAGTATCCAACTCAAGTTTTGAGAGTACCTTCTTGATCCATATTCCTTCACCAAGAGCCATTGCTCGAAACTCAGATTCTGCACTACTTCTAGAAATAACAGACTGTTTCTTGCTTCTCCATGTGACAAGATTGCCCCAAACATAAGTACAGTAGCCACTAATAGACCTTCAATCACTTAATTCATTTGCCTAACTAGCATCTGTGTAGACCTTTACACTTCTGTCTTGACATTTTCTGAAAATAAGTCCTGCTCCTGGTGTGGACTTTAAGAATCTCAAAATTCTATTTACGGCTTCCAGATGTTCTTCTCGGGGATCACTCATATATTGACTAACAATGCTAACTGAGTAAACAATGTCAGGTCGAGTGAGTGAGAGATAGATCAATTTTCCAACAAGTCTTTGATACATTTCTTTATCTATAGGATTTCCTGCTTGTAGAAATTAGAGTGTAGAAATCAGAGTAATTCTCTATTTTTCTTAATTTATTTCAATAGAACATAGTACATATTTATATACAAAAATATCTTTAACTTAGGAAACTAAAGATTAAGAAAGAAATTAATCCTAGAAAATATAATCCCTTAGAATAAGAGATTATAATTTACAGAATAATAAAAGATATTTATAGAATCTGGAGAATATATTTCTATAATTCCTACACTCCCCCTCAAGCTGGTGAGTAAACATAGTAAAACACCAGTTTGGATCTTAGATGATGCCTTTTTTTAGGAGAAAAATTCCTCCATTGATGACCTTCTCTGAGATGGAGGTCTGAGATTTTGCATTCAAATGCAAAAAGATCAGCATCTTTGCTAGAAATAGTCTCTTTGACAACAACTCAAATTTCATGTGTTGTTCCATAGAGAAAAATGTTCCCCCTTTTCGGGAGTCATTGTTTTGAACAATCAAGACAAAAACATGTTCTTGCGTAACCATTGTTGATAAAATGCAACTTTTGTTGCTGGTATCTGCATCATTTTGCATCCCTCTTGAGATGTCTTCCAGCTTTCCTCTTCCATTCACTGTCTAGGAATAGTTGAATGGCACTGTCATTCAACTTATGGTATGTTTAAGATAGTTAATGCATCAGTTGGAATATCAGGACTAGAAATTGAAGCAGTTCCTAATTGAAATTTTTGATGCAAAAACTAGGGTTTCCCCTACTTTCCTAGATGAAAACTGTCACCATTGGATAATATTATTTAGTTTTTTTAGGCTAAACTAGAACCTCTTCTTCTATCTTTTACAATGGATGGCTAAGATAGAACCATATAGTTTTTTTTTCAAGGCTAAACTATAACCCTTCCCTATCTTTTACATTGGCTAAGATAGAACTATTAAACATGAACACTACTAGGCATCTTGCTGAGATTTTTCAGATTTTCCTAGCTCTGATACCATGAACAAATATGAGAAGAAATATTTTTCTCTGTTTTTTTTCTCTCACAATAGCTTACAATTTATGGTGAAAAATTAATCTAAGTTAGGAAATAATTCCTAAAATCATGTAATCAGATTTTCCTAATTCCTAAAATCATGTAATTAAATTAGTGACTATTTACATAAGGTCAACTCCTAGAAATAAGGAAAAAATATTCTACCCCTTGATTCTAGGAATTCCAGCACTCCCCCTCAAGCTGGAGTGTAGATGTTTATCAAACCCAGCTTGCTAGTGAAATTTTCAAACATGTTCTTGTTTAGGCTCTTAGTGAACAAGTCTGCAACTTGTTGTTTAGTGGGTAGGTAGGTTATGCATACTTCCCCTGATTCAACTTTCTCTTTGATGAAGTGGCGATCTATTTCTACATGTTTGGTACGATCGTGGTGAATCGGATTGTATGCTATGCTCACTGCTGCCTGATTATCACAATACAGTTTCATAGGCCTTGTGTGAGGCATTTTTAACTCCCCCATTAGTCTTTGTATCCAAATTCCCTCGCATATACCATGTGACACAGCTCGATATTCAGCTTCAGCACTACTACGGGCTACAACAGATTGTTTTTTACTTCTCCATGTCACTAGATTGCCCCATACGTAGCTGCAGTAACCACTTGTAGACCTTCTGTCATTTACCGAACCTGCCTAATCTGCATCTGTGTAGATGTCCACAAATCGACTAATTGTTTTCTTGAAGTGTAGACCTTTTCCTGGAGTTCCCTTCAAGTATCTTAACACCCTATGGACAGCCTTTAGGTGTTTCTCCTTTGGGTTATGCATATATTGACTGATAACACTCACACTGAAAGCAATGTCAGGACGAGTGTGAGATAGATAAGTTTCCCTACGAGTCGTTGACATCTCCCCCTATCTATTTCTTCTCCATCTTCTTCAGTTCCAAGTTTCAGGTTGAATTCTATTGGAGTCTCTGCAGGTCTGCAGCCCAACATGCCAGTGTCCTTTAGTAAATCTAAAACATATTTTCGTTGTGAGATGGAGATACCTGTCCGTGATCTTGCTACTTCCATTCCAAGGAAATATTTTAGATTTCCCAAATCCTTATGTTCAAACTCAGTGCCAAGAAATTCTTTTAAGCATCTGATCTCATTCAAATCATCTCCTGTTAGAATGATATCGTCAACATAGACTATAAGGATGGAGCATTTACCTTCCTTCGAGTGTTTGTAGAACATAGTGTGATCTGCTTGTCCTTGGATATACTCCTTACTGGTCATAGCCTTGGCAAATCGACTAAACCAGGCTCTTGGAGATTGTTTCAACCCATATAATGATTTCTTTAACTTGCATACCCGACCTTTTTCTTCTTCAAAACCTGGTCGAAAGTCCATATACACCTCCTCTGTTAATTCTCCATTTAAGAAGGCATTTTTAACATCCAATTGAGTCAAGGGCCAATCAAGATTTGCAGCAAGTGACAAAAGAACTCGAATGGTATTAAGTTTAGCAACGGGAGCAAAAGTCTCATCATAATCGAGCCCATATGTCTGAGTGAACCCCTTTGCCACAAGTCGAGCCTTGTGTCGATCAATACTTCCATCAGCTTTGAATTTGGTGGTGAAAATCCATTTGCAGCCTACTGTTTTTTTCCCTTTAGGCAGATCCGAGATTTCCCATGTTCCATTGTTTTTTAGAGCACTCATTTCTTCCATTACAGCATGTTTCCATTCGGGTGATTCAAGAGCTTCATTTACATCCCTTGGAGTTTTTACACAGTTGATATTTGTCACAAAGTCTTTGTATGACTTGGATAAATTTCCATAAGATACAAACCGAGAGATAGGGTGTTGAGTGCAGGTTCTTACACCTTTTCGAATAGCAATTGGTAGATCAATAGAAGGAGAATCAAGGGTTACCTCTGTTGTAGAACAGTCCTCGGTTGTGGATGAATTTGGCACTGCTATGTCAGTTTCAGGAGAGTATCGACGCCTTGAATAAACAAGGAGTTCTGGAGAACCACGTTGCTGAGTTTCAAGACCAAGTTTTTGCTGTTTTTGCTGTTTTTCAGCGGGAAAATCTGAACTTTCAAGACTAGTATTATCACTATGCTGCTGTGTAAGGGGAATTTGTTGTTCAGGAATTATGAGGATGTCATTTTGCTGCAAATTTTGTGGTAGATTAGGTTTGGGTGGTAGATTAGGTTCGGGTGGTGGAGTAATGAGAAGGGTGTTAATAGTCTCATCTTCATTGAAAATCTCCCCCTGAAGATGAGAAGATGAGTTGCCGAAATATTGGTTCTGTTTCAAAGAAGGTTACATCTCGAGAAACAAATACTCGACGTAAAGTAGGTGAATAACATTTGTACCCTTTTTGTGTAGGTGAATAACCAATAAAAACACAAGTATGAGCACGAGGGTCAAGTTTTGATAGGTTAGGTTGGTAATTATGAACAAAGGCTTTGCACCCAAATATTTTTGTTGGTAAGGTTGGAACATGAAAAAGAGGGAAAGCCTTCTGAAGGGTATTTAAAGGTGTTTGAAATTGAAAGACTTTAGATGGCATACGGTTGATTAGATAACATGCAGTAAGAACAACCTCTCCCCAAAGGTATTTTGGAATATTTATGGTAAACATTAGAGCACGAGCAACGTCTAATAGGTGTCGATTTTTTTTTCCAGAAATTCCATTTTGTTGTGGTGTGTCTGGGCAGAAGCTTTGGTGTATAATACCTTGTTCTGCAAGGTAAGAGCTTAAAACAGAGTTGAAGTATTCTTTACCATTATCGGTGCGGAGCGTATGTATGGTGGAATTGAATTGAATTCTAATCATAGAATGAAAGTTTTGGAATACTTTAGCTGTTTCAGACTTTTCTTTGAGGAGATAAACCCAACAAACTCTAGTATGGTCATCAATAAAGGTTATAAACCATCTAGCCCCTGTAATATTTTTCACCCGACTAGCCCCCCATAGATCACTATGTATCAAAGAGAAAGGTTGGGATTGGTTGTAAGGTTTCAATGGATAAGGAGCACGAGTATGCTTTGAAAGTTGACAAATTTCACACTTTAGGAAATAATTAATCTAAGTTAGGAAATAATTCCTAAAATCATGTAATCAGATTTTCCTTCACTGCATCCCACATTTCTTTTGCAGTCTTGAATAGGAGATAGGTACGGCTTATATGACTCTCCATCGAATTAACTAGTCAAGCCATCACGATTGAATTGTCGAGTTGCCATGTTGCATAAGTAGGGTCTGTGATTGTTGGTTTAGGAATTTCTCCATTGATATACCCTAATTTCCCACGGCCTCGAATAACCATTAGTACAGATTGAGACCACTGTAGAAAATTTTTTCCATCTAAACGATGGTTGGTGATTATAAGGGAGGAATTCATGTCACCAAGTGGGATTGATTGATTTATGTTTTGGGTAACTTGTGAGGTTTCGGATTCGGAAAAGGTTTCTGTCATAGGAAGACAAAAAACACAAGAATGATTTCTAGAGAAGAAAAGTAATTTAGGATCGAATAAGTCCTATAGCTCTGATGCCATGTAGAAATCAGAGTGTAGAAATCAGAGTAATTCTCTGTTTTTCTTAATTTATTTCAATAGAACATAGTACATATTTATATATAAAAATATCTTTAATTTAGGAAACTAAAGATTAGGAAAGAAATTAATCCTAGAAAATATAATCCCTTAGAATAAGGGATTATAGTTTACAGAATAATAAAAGATATTTATAGAATCTGGAGAATATATTTCTATAATTCCTACACTGCTCCTTTGCTAAATCTCTTGTCCCATCAAATTCATCATTCGGTCCAGATAGGAACTGAAAAACAAGTCTCTGATACATTTTTTTATCTATAGAATTTCCTGCTCCTTCTTTGCTAAATCTCAGCCTTGGTTCCATTGGAGTATCACTTGGTTTACAACCAAGCATTCCTGTCTCAGTAAGAAGATCCAACACATATTTGTGTTGGTTTATAACTAGTCCTTCCTTGGATCTTGCAACTTCCATGCCTAGGAAATACCTCATGGTTCCTAGATCTTTGATCTCGAATTCTCTTGCAAGGTTCTCTTTTAGTTTCTCTATTCCTTCATCATCATTGCCAGTAACAATTATATCATCAACATAAACAATTAAAAGTGTAATTTTACCACTTAGGACTTTTTTCTTGAAAAGAGTATGATCAGCTTGACTTTGTACAAATCCACTTTGAATCACAGCTTTAGCAAATCGATCAAACCAAGCTTTGGGAGACTGCTTTAGCCTATATAGAGACTTCTTGAGTTTACAAACAATATTCTTGTTAATTTGTCCTTCAAATCCTGGTGGCACCTCCATGTACACATCCTCCTTAAGACTTCCATTCAAGAAGGTATTTTTTTACATCTAATTGATGTAATTTCCAGTCCATGTTTACAGCAATCGACAGAAGAACTCTTATAGTATTTAATTTGGCTACTAGAGCAAAAGTCTCTTGATAGTCAATGCCATAGGTTTGTGAAAAACCTTTGGCAACTAGCCGTGCTTTGTACCTGTCTATGCTTCCATCTGACTGGTACTTTATTGTAAATATCCATCTACAATCCACTGCATTCTTTCCAACAGGTAGGTCTGTCAACTCCCAAGTGTCATTCTTTTGTAAAGCCTTTATTTCTTCTTCTACAGCTTTCCCCACTTTGGTGATTGAAGGGCTTCTGTCACATTCTTTGGTATCATCTCATAATTAACATTAGCAATAAAACCCTAAATTCAGACTTTAGTTTTCCATATGCTAAATATTTATTTATAGGATGTACCGTGCACTTCCTTACCTCTTTCCTGATGGCAATAGGAAAGTCATCAAGGTTTGTATCAACAGTCTTTGAAAACCCTTCACTGCTCTCTGCTCCAGCATCACTAGCCCCTTCTCTGCTCTCTGTTCCATGCCCCTTTTTCAGCAACAGAAATTAAATCTGGTTGTTGGACATTACTAGGCTGACAAATTTCTTTTACTGTAGCTTTTTTTCTCCTTGAATACACCTTAAGTTCTGATGGTAAGGTGTCAAGATCTTTAGTAGATGGTTTTTTCGAAGTGGGTGATGTTTTACAAGGGCCTGGACTAGATTGCTAAGATAAGGAAGGGTTTAACTCCTCAACTGAGACATTTGGTATTTGTGGATCAATAGGAACTATGGGAACATTAGGATTGCTAGGACCAGTACTGCTACTGGAACCAGTGGGATTGCTGGAACCAGTAGGAACTGGTCTGCTGCTGGAACCAGTAGAATTGATACTCGGTTGAAAGGTTATATCAAGCTGAAATTCCTTATGATTCTCCCCCTGAATTTCAGCTTGAGAGAAATATGGTGTATTTTCAAAAAAGGTGACATCAAATGACACAAATGTTTTCCTTATAGACGGGGAATAATATTTATATCCTTTTTGAGTAGGAGAGTATCCTATAAACACACATTTGAGAGACTTAGGATCCAACTTGCTTCTAGCATTGTGATGTACATGAACAAAAACAGTACATCCAAATACCCAAGGAAGAAGTTTGGAATATAAGGGTTTAAAATGAGGAAACGACTGAAAAAGGACCTCTGTAGGGATTCGAAAATCAAGGGTCTTACTTGGCATACGGTTGATAAGATATGTAGCTGTAAGAACAACATCCCCCAAAGATATTTAGGTACAAAAGTTGTAAACATTAGAGACCTCGTAACCTCAAGTATATGTCTGTTTTTCCTCTTTGCAATTTCATTTTGTTGAGGAGTATTGACACATGAAGTAAAATGTACAATCCCTTTGTTTACAAGGAAAGACTGAAGAGAGGTACTCAAATATTCACTTCCATTATCAATGTGAAGAATTTTAATCTTTGTGTCAAATTGAGTGAGAATTGTTTGATTAAATTGACGAAAGATAGAATCAACCTCAGATTTTTCTTTCTTAAGGAAGACCCAAGTGGTTCGAGTGGAGTCATCTATGAAGGAGATGAACCACCTATATCCAGATAGACTTTTAACAGAATAAGGACCCCAGGCATCACTATGAATAATAGAAAAAGGTTTAGTGTGTTCGAATGATGCAGGAGAATAAGATTGTCGAGTATGCTTAGCTAGTTGACAAAATTCACAAGAAAATTGAGTAGGAATTTTATTAAGAAATAAATCTGAAAACATTTTTGACAAATAGGAAAAACTAGGATGGCCTAATCGATAGTGCCATAATAAAACATCATTAATTCCTAAAGCTGAATTCCTAAGTTGAGTGGACAAGGCCATAGTTTGGGATGCAAGGTTTTGAAGGATGTAAAGACCTTTGTCAAGCCTAGCATTGCCAATCACCTTCTTCAATTCCTGTTCCTGAAAAACACAACCACCAGAACCAAACACCACATTACAATTTGAATCACGAATTAACGTACTTATGGATAAAAGATTGCAAGTAAGTTTTGGAACATAGAGCACATTATGGAGCACTAAACCATTAGTCAATGTAACTGAACCAGTCCCTTTCACACAATTTAGAGAACCATCAGCAATACGAATGGATGCTAGCAACCTATTCTCACCATAATTTTCCAGTAAAGATTTATTGCCTGTCATGTGATCTGTCGCCCCTGAGTCCACTATCCAAGGGACTGAAGTATTAGAGGAACCAGTACCTGCATTAGCAGCGAAAGCCTCTGTGGATGGTTTTACTGACATGGAGCTGAGAAGTCTTTGTAGTTCCTCAATTTGCTTAGGACTAAAGTTGCTGTCCGAGTCTCTTTGAGTAGCTATGTGAGCCTCTTTGTGAACTGGAGGTCTAGGGGACTTCAAGTCATTGAGTTTTCCATGCAATTTCCAGCACTTATCCACCATATGTCCTACCCTTTTACAGTGTTCATATCAAGGACGATTCCTCTTTTGTGGAACTCTAGAATTGGAACTGGTTACCAAAGCAGAAGCATCAGATTGCAGGCTTGCTGGTGGCATCACTTCTCGTTTACTCTCCTCTCTTCTTACCTCAGAGAAAACCTCTCGAACCAAAGGAAGAGGTTTTGAAGCTAGTATTCTCCCTCTTGCCCCATCAAATTCATCATTCAGTCCAGATAGGAACTGAAAAACACGTCTCTGATTCTTTTGTTTGTTAAAAAGCATTTGATCTTCTTGACACTTCCACTCAAGATTCTCATACAAATCTATCTGCTGCCAATACTTGTTCAATAATCCATGTATTTAATAACATAAAGTTCTCATTGTCGAAGATTTTTGATATGATTTTCCACCCCAAACAACTCTGAAGTGTTATCAGCACTGGAATATGTATCCCTGGCTGCAATCCAGATTTCTGCAGCAGTCTTGTATAGCATAAAATCCTCTCCAACTTCAGGAATCATCGAGTTGATGAGCCATGACATTATCATGGTGTTCTCACTCAACCAAGTGTTGTACTTAGGGTCTGTAGGGGCTGGAATAGGTGAGGATTCATCAAGATATGCTTCCTTTCTTCTGCCAGTGATATATAAGCGAACAGATTGTGACCATGGAAGGTAATTGTGGCCATTCAATTTGTAAGTGGTAATAAGGGTGAGAGATGAATTAGAAATTTGAGACTCTGATTGTGACGGATTATTTTGACTGCTAACCTCAGAAATCGACTGATCTGGGTTAGTCATGATGGGATGAGAGAAAAAAAAGAAGAACAACAGATCGATACTCAAAGGAATAAAGACAGATGAAGGATCGACCTAACTGATACCATGTTAAACAGAGAGTTAAAATACTCTGTCGACTTAATTTTATTCAAAGACTTAAAGTCTAATAAATAGACTCTAAGAGAAGAGTTTACAGTAGAATAAACTACCTATCTCAGATAGGTGTCACGACCCGCCAATAACAATGAGGTTAATAAATTATCCTTGGGCATTCTTGAAGAATCCATGCACCAAGGTTTTCAGAATTACCTAGAACGACCTATATTCATCTCAAGGATTCCATTACGTTCTAGAATGTTCCAGGAGGTTCCATCGAGATCTAGACACGTCTAGAAGGTTTGAGAAGATTTTAGAAGACTCTAAATAATTCTCGAAGGTTCTAGAACATTCTAGAAGGACGAAGAAGATGCTAGAAGCATCTAGAACATTCTAGAAGGATCAAGAATGTTCTAGAAGACCCTGGAAGACCCTAGAAAGATCAGGACTACTCTGGAAGTCTCTAGAGTTCTCTAGAACATTATAGATAATTGTAGACATGTATAGATACATGTAGATGTCTCTAGAATAATATAGGTTATTGTAGATATTTTAGGAGGCAAAGTATGAACCGTCCGATCAAATGAATCATAACCGTCCATTCGAGAGGTGGGAGTCTATAAATAGGGTCACACCCTTCATTTTGTAAACAACCTGAGAAGTTGAGCACTCTTGTACATACTTTCTTAAGCTTAATACAAAAGATTTTCTTTAAATTCCTTTGCCTTCTCTTGTCTTTCTTTGTTTAACCACCAGGTTGCGTGTAAGCAAGGCTTGCTAACATCGATCGAGACGTGTTAGCGCCGCACGGATTAGTTTGAGAGAATTAAGTCCGTGACATAAGTCTCTAACATAATTTAAAGATAAATAAACTAACTAATAAAGCTCCTAAGAAATAGGTATTTATTTCTAGATGATAAGATCCTATAAAATAGGAGACTTAATCCTAATAGATATAATCAACAAATTGTCTTGATAAAAGTTTCGAAATATAGACTCAACCTCAGATTTTTCTTTCATTAAAAATACCATGTTGTCCTAGAATAGTTATCAATGAAAGATACAAACCACTTACGTCCAGAAATTTTTTTCACAAGCAAGGACCCCAGATATCACTATGGATGGTTGAAAAAGGTGTTGTTGGTGCAAATATATTGGGCTATAAGACTGACGAGTATGTTTGGCAAACTGACACATTTCACATGAAAAAAGAGTAGGATTTTTATTAATAAATAATTTGGGAAACATTCTTGCTAAGTAGAAAAAACTAGGATGGCCTAATCTGTAGTGCCATAACAAAATATCATTGCGGGTACTAGCAGGAACTAAAACTTGTTTCCTAAGTTGGCTGGATAAGGCAATAGTATGAGGTGGAGAACTCTCACAAATGTATAAACCTTTAGTAAGTCTAGCATTGCCAATCACCCTCTTCGAATCCTGTTCCTGAAACACACATCCACCAATACCAAACATAACATCACAATGTGCATCACAAATTAACTTGCTGATGGATAACAAATTATAGGCAAGTTTAGGAACATAAAGAACATTATGAAGCACCAAACTATTGTTTAATTTAACCGAACCACTCCCTTTTACCCTAGTAAGAGAGCCATCTGCAATTCGAATTGATGCAGGTAGGTTGTTCTCACCAAAATCCTCTAGTAGAGCAACATTGCCTGTCATATGGTCTGTCGCCCCTGAATCTACTATCCACTGAATTGATTTAGTAGAGGAACCAATACCTGTAATAGTGTTAGCCTCAGGTACAGGTTTTGCTGTCAGATTACTTATAAGCTACTGCAATTCCTCAATTTGCCTCTTGCTGAAACTATTGGACAAGTCTTCCTGAGACGAAAGATTGGCTTCCTTGGGAGATTTGGATTTATTTGACTTCCAATCAGAAGGTTTGCCATGTAGCTTCCAACAGTTATCCATCACATGACCCACTTTTCTACAATGTTCACACCAAGGTCTACTTCTCCTTTGCTGTTTTTTAAGTTCGAACTCGTCACCAAGGCTGAAGCGTCTGATTGTGGAGTTGATGGTGTCATTACAAGCCTTCTGCTTTCTTCCCTTCTAATATCTGAGAAAACCTTACGAATCAGAGGAAGTGGTTTAGAGGATAAAATTCTTCCCCTTGCCCCATCAAATTCAACATTCAACCCAGAAAAAAAACTAGAACACTCTCCTTTGATTCTTCTGAATGTTATAAAATTCCTATCTTCCTGGCACCTCCAGTCAATACTTTCATATAGGTCAACCTGCTGCCAGCACTTATTTAGAGCACCATAGTACTGTATAACCGACATCTCCCCTTGTCGAAGATTCTTAATCTGATTTTCCACTCCAAAAAGCTCTGAAGTGTTATCAACACTAGAGTAGGTATCCCTCGCTGCTGTCCAAATCTCTGCTGCAGTCTTATAAAGCATAAAGTCCTCTCCTATTGCTGGGATCATCGAATTTATTAACCATGACATGATCATGGTATTCTCGCTCATCCAAGTACTATATTTTGGATCTTTTGCATCTGGAATTGCCATTGACTCCGAGAGATAGTCTTCTTTTCTTCTGCCAGTAATATATAGCCCGACAGATTGCGACCAGGCAAGGTAGTTGTGGCCATTCAACTTGTGGTGATAGGGGAAAGAGATGAATCAGAAATTGGAAATTCTGATGGAGATGAAGTATTTGGGGAATTAATTTCAGATGGAGATGGATTTGGATGAACCATCATTCAAGAAAAGATAGATGAAGGAGGAGTAGAACAAAAAAGCCGAGACAAAGAATATTGACTCGGGATTGAGGATCGTTCTAACCTGATACCATGTAAAACAGAGTAGAAAATATTCTCCGTCGTGTGTATATTAAAATAAAAAGAAAGTCATAATATAGGCTTCCTTGTTACAAGAGTCTTCGAAATATAGAAGACTAAATAGAATAAATCTCTTATCAATTAAGAGATAAACTAAATAAATAAATGAAACTCCTAAAAGAACTCCTAAAAGAAATCCTAGAAAATAGGATCGATAAAATCCTAATTAATAGGATTCTTATCCTATAAGATAACCAACAAATTGTTAGTAATTCAATCCCTAAAAGTCAGTCTAGTTAATATACTGATTTGTACAAGCTGTCAGTGTATCTGTCAATAAGATGTCAGAAGTTTTTTCATGTTTTTTTGAACATTTTTGTGTTTGATTATCCACATTTGAGAGACCAGATTTTAAAAAAATTGATGTTAAAAGAAATATGTATAAATTGACAGAAAATATGTTATTGATGTTAGAACTTATATATTAACTGTTACGGATAGATTCATAGCATTGTACTCTATCGTATAGGCATTCAAGTTATATGCTGAATTCTAGGTACTAGTGATAACAGAAGTAGTTTTGATTTTTGCACTTTCAACAGACAATCAGTATATGTATATCTAAATTGAAAATTATGAGTCACATATGATAAGGATAAGATATTGGCCATCTTAATGAAGGTATGGTTTTCATTTTATTTCTCAATTTTATGGCTGGAATCAATGACTGTCATTCTATTCTGATTTGGTGTTTCTTCCCCTTGATTTATCTTTCTGCTTGCATGCAATGTACAAGGCTATTTCTTTAAGTTTAACTTGTGACGGCATTTTGTGACTAATTTTATTTAAATTCAACTATTGTCAAACATGTGATGTTATTTGGTTTTGGTTTGATGTCAATGTTTAAGTCAATGGTACCATAGGAAAACTATCATTGCATTTGAAGATACATAAGCAGCTTGTCTATAAACATTGCTACTTTGGTTGTTTGAATATTGAGGCACTAAACTTAATCTGTTCAATTTGTGCCATGTAGATTGATTACACGTAGTTTGTTCATTAATCTGGACAAATATTGATTTCTTTTTTCTACTTCCTGTTAGCTGTTGCGGTGAATGCCAAGCTTCAATATGCTGTTGTTGGAGCAAAACCATTATTTGAGGATGCACTCCTATCTGATGGAAATAAGAAGAAAAGAGTTGGCAATGTTCTGAAGGAACCAAAGTTGCCATTCTTTATAGTGGCATATGATCTTGTGCAAACATTAGAAGCGAAATGGGGAATTAAACTTGTCATCAAGAAAACGCTATTGGGTTCGGATCTTGAAAATTGCAGGTTGAGTTAGAACTAAAGCATGTTTTTACTTTTGAATTAAATAAATTAATGTATTATTTATCAAAGCATGTTTGGGGTTATTAGTCAAATTGTCAATTTGTTGAACATAGATCTCACTTTTGGTTTCAGGTATGTTCATCCAGTTAACAATATCGAATGCCCTGTTGTCATTGGTGGAGATTACATTACTACAGAATCAGGAACTGGATTGGTGCATACAGCACCTGGTCATGGTCAGGAGGATTATGTGACTGGTATGAAATATGGATTGCCTTTATGTTCTCCCGTAGATGATGATGGGAAGTTCACTGAAGAAGCCGGGAAGTTTAATGGGCTTGATGTTCTTGGCGACGGTAATGTTGCAGTTGTCAAATACTTGGATGAAAAAATGTCCCTTATAATGGAAGAATCATATGGTAGGTTCTTCATTTAAACAGATCTTTCTACTACTTCTATTACTGTTATTTTTTCTTCATCGTTGATAATTTTATGATGGTCTGTTATTCTTACCTGCTATTATTTTCTGACATATTGTTAAACAAAAAGGGTATCCATGCCAACAATCAACTTCCCTATTCTGTTATGCAGAACATAAGTATCCATATGATTGGCGTACAAAGAAGCCTACAATATTTAGGGCAACTGAACAATGGTTTGCATCTGTGGAAGGCTTTCGTCAGGCTGCTATGGATGCAATTGGCCATGTGAAATGGATTCCTGCTCAGGTATCTGTTTTAATTGGCGAAGTAATTATTGAGTGGGAATTGTGTATGGTGTTATCCCACATCATTTAAGATTTAGGTCTCCTGTATTTATATGTTTCAGTTGATTCTCTCCACTTAATTGCCAACTGGTTTGAAGTTGGATCCCTTATATGAGGTTGTCCATATGTAGGTTCTTGTTGAGCTACATGTCAGGGGAAGTGTTATTTGCTGTAAGCTCTCCTCTGTTTAGTCTTCGGTTTCTTGTCTTATATTTAAGTTCAGTTTGTCCGCATATTGCCAATTAATTTTTGGCTCTGTTGCTCGGACTTGCCAAAATGGGAGCTGCACTAGTGTCAATGCAACACAACTAGGATAAGGGTATGAGATATGGATAGAGTTCGGCGAACTCTTGGTGATTGGGTGAGAAGAAAAGAACACTAAAATCTCTTAGTTTTGGGTTTGAAGTCCAAACGCTTGTTAATGAAATCCATCCAACTAATAAAATTGTTGTAATCTAGGAGAATAAATCTAAGGAAAATGAGAGAGAAAGAGTAACACAAGGGAAAAGAAAATCTGATTATAGAATTGGGAGATTTCGATAGTTTAAATAAGCTGAGTAGCTAACTTCTATTAGGACTTTTCATGAACATGAGATTCGTCCATTGAAATAAACCACCATTTTCAATACATAGTTTACTTTTTTCATTTTTCTTGCAAGATACCAACGGAAGGAATTTTTTTCTCCTTTTGTCTCCTACAATTTTTTCATCTTTCCAGTTTTCTTTCCACCTTCCCAAGGAAGACCTTGATTTTATCTTTTGACCTACGATACCATTTATGTTGATAGTTACATGTTCTGGAATCATATGTTTTGATAATGACATTTCAGGCGCAAAATAGAATATCTGCCATGACTTCCAGCCGCTCTGATTGGTGCATATCAAGGCAAAGAACATGGGGTCTTCCTATTCCAGTCTTCTATCACATGACCTCAAAGGAACCTCTTATGAACAAAGAGACTATTGATCATATCAAATGTAAGATGTCCTCTAAACCATACTGCCTTCATTTAGTTTTTTCTCACTTGATATCTTTCAAGGATTCATTAGTTATGTTTTTGGGTTTCTATTAAAGTTTGGGTTATTTTCCACTCAGGTTCCTTCATTGAGATTTTTCCTCACTTGATAACTTTTCAAGGATGCACTAGTGATATTTTTGGATTTATGTTCAAGTTTGGGTTATTTTCCACTTCTATGAGGGTCCCTAATCCTTGCCCTTGCATGATACTTTTAAATTTCTGTGTGGAGATATTAAGATTTCATGCTGTTATATTCTGGTTATTTTTTGTGGCAGCCATTATAGCTCAAAAAGGTAGTGATGCATGGTGGTACATGACAGTGGAGGACCTGCTACCTGAGAAATATCGTGATAAAGCATCTGAGTATGAAAAGGGGACAGACACTATGGATGTTTGGTTTGACTCAGGTTTGTTTTAGGGCTTGAACTTTAGTCCTTTGCTGCCTAAAAGAAATAATTAGAATGTGGAAGTTGCTTGTTCTTGCTTGAGTATCATCACAAGCTTGGCATTATCATTTCAATGCTCATTAAATTGTTGTGGTTGCATTGAGAATTCTCTAGACAACTTTGCATCAGGTTGATTGTTTCTGAAACTAGAAGTGCCCCACTATTCTTCCTCCCCTCAATTTTTACTGTTCTTTTGGGTTGTGCTTGCTGGTTACATGATATCCTTTGGCATATAGTTTTAGCAAAGGCTATTGCTGAAGGTCAGCTCAATGAGGAAGGACGTTTGTGCTGAATACTAGATTTATGATATGGAGTAGACTGTATTTCTTTTAGGCTTCATAGAACCTGTTGTTTGGTTTGTCTTATGCAATTATTTTCCCTTCTTTCTTTTGTTGTTCTTATCATTGAATTCTATTACTATGGTTTAGAAATTGTTAATGTGATATATTGCTTCTTCTTTTTTCTGTTGTTAACTGCATCTGTACATCAGGCTCCTCCTGGGCTGCTGTCTTGGGTGAAAGAGACAATCTTCATTTTCCTGCGGATTTGTATCTTGAGGGTACAGATCAGCACCGTGGGTGGTTCCAAAGTTCCTTGTTAACAAGTATTGCCACAAAAGGTATAAACGTAAAAAAAACTAAATGTTAAATCCTATAATCAGGTCTTAAAATGCATCATTCTCTTGTTTTACATGAGGTGAATTTTTAATTTCTTTGTGCGTCTATTTTTGAACTTTGATTCTTTCATAGACAAGAATTATTCTTAGCCATATCAAATGAGAAATGCATCCATAAGTGAATAATGGTGAGTTCTGCTAGGAGAGATGTAGCCGCAGATGGCTTATTTCCCTTAGACTATATTTATCTATATTAGCATTGGTATCCTTATGGATACTTGTTGCCCGATCTTTTTTCCATTTTGAATAGTAAATGGCAATGCTGTTCATTTGGATAGGCTGTAATCATATTCTTGTATTTTTTTTCTTTTCTTCACATTTTAGGCTAAGAATCAAAATAGAACCATGGAAAAAAAAATAATTAGTAAGCATGAATTTTGTTATTATCTACTTATTTGTAAGCATGAATTTTGTCATAATTAGCTATTACAATGGGTCAGAGGCTTGGTATCTGACAGAGAACAAGAAGATACACAGATTAGAGTGAAAACTGAAGGAAAAGGAAAAATATAGCAAAAAGTGAAAGATTCATTCCAATACCTTAAATCTGAAAATCTTAATGATGCAAATGGACCAATTATTAATTAACTCATTATTACCGAGTTTTGTTAGATGGTAAGGAACAATTATGTTGCAGAGTAGCATACACAAGAAAGCAAAACATAAACTCAAAATGCCAAATATAACCTTTTATGGCTTATCATCTCGAAATAAGCAAAACGCTAACATTTGCTTACCTAAATAGTCTACGATATTCTCAATATATTACTATAGTGAGAAGCCCAATTATATAACAATGTAGTTAACAATATTCAAACTGTTCATAATACTGCTTGCTATTCTGCATCAATGACTGTAATTGCACCTGGTCTCTATAATAAATAATCCATATGAATTTGCGCTACACTAGTGGTTGCTATCACAACAGACTTATTAAACTAGCTTGTTGAATGAGATTATTCATTATTGCAATCTGATAATTTCCTGCATGTCTCTTGTTGTAATGTTGTTCATTCACTTTGACTTGCATTTGGTTTGTAGCCATCAAATATAATCTAATTCCAAGTTTGTTTATGCCCCTTCTAATGCATCATAATTTCATGAAGAGGCTCTTTACATTTGCATCTGTAAAAACCTAAATGCTTATTCTCTCTAATCTACCATCCAGGAAAGGCTCCATATTCCAGTGTTATCACACATGGATTTGTTTTGGATGAGAAAGGTTTGAAGATGAGCAAATCTTTGGGGAATGTTGTAGATCCTTATACCATTATTGAGGGAGGAAAGAACCAGAAGGTTAGTTTTTGGCAATATATACCTCACCCTTGAATTCTTTCTTTCCTGTTTGTTTCAGTAGATATAGCTGATGATTATAATTATCTCATGGTGGTAGGATCTACCTGGCTACGGAGCTGATATCATGAGACTCTGGGTTTCTAGTGTAGATTATACAGGTGATGTGTTGATTGGCCCCCAGGTCCTCCGTCAGACATCTGACATTTATCGGAAGCTGAGAGGAACATTGAGATATCTCTTGGGGAATCTGCATGACTGGAAAGTATGTACCGGTTCCTTTTAAAATCCATCCTTTCAAAATCTTCCTGGCATAATTTATTATCCCGTTTTCCCTCCCCTATAGTTTGCTTGGATGAGTTTTTTTTTTTTTTTTTTGAAAATCTGAAGAACTTTGAACTGAAGACATTTTAAAATCCATTATGACAAAATTGCATTGTTTAGTACAGGAATTTTAAGTATCGGAATTTGATGAGATAAAAAAATTTAATAGTAAAGTGATGATTTTGAGTTCTACCAATTCCTTACTAAAATTCTAAGGATTTGCTTGTTATGAAGGATGAAAAATTTGTTAATCAAGTTAAGATTCATAGTAAGTACGTAGTTATGAATCTTCACCATTTGATTAACAAATTTTCCATCTTCCTCATTTCCATCTTTCATACCAAGCAAAACCCAAGTATTTTGACAATTTAAATATTTATTTTTGTCAAACAAGCTAATATATATATATATATATATATATATTTGAAATTTTAATCTCTCTACGAATAAAATCCCTCATCAAAAGTCTTTGTTATATTTTCTGACTAGATGATTAAATTTCTCTCAAAACCTTTTGATTCTTCACTATCCTTACCTCCACCCCATACACAAAATAATAAATAAAAGTATACAACATAATCAAAAGGAAGAGTTTGAGAAGCTTATATTGCATTTTTCGGTTTAATTCAAATCATTTGTAATTCAGTTTGTCCTACTTACATGGCAGGTTGAAAATGCTGTCTCCTACCATGAACTGCCCAAGATTGATCGCCATGCACTATATCAGCTTGAAAATGTTGTAAAGAATACAAGGGAGGGTTACGAAAATTATCAGTTTTTCAAAATATTCCAGGTATTTAATGTACCTTTAAAACTGTTTATTGAATTCATGATGTCGTGTACGTGTGGCTTCAAGCTCATTAGCATTTTGAAATGTAGTTATTCTCAAAAGCACCACAATCCGTGTAAAGTTGTTGGTCACAGAAAATTTTTTCTATACATTTTCTATACTGAGAATTTGTATTTAGCTAAATGCACACCATTGCTTTATTTCTAATACCATACAATTCTTTTTTCCTTTTCCAGATCATACAACGGTTTGTCGTTGTTGACTTATCAAATTTCTACTTTGATATTGCCAAAGATCGACTTTACGTTGGGTAATTCTTTCCTTAATGTATCACATCAAGATAGCAATTCCATTTTAACTTTTTCTTCATTATTACTGTTTTGGTAGACCCCTTTTTTATTGAACTGATGATTTTAGTGTATTTGTCTTCAAGATATCCACTTGTTCAATTTGATGCACCTGCTTCGATTTTCATTTGTCTAGATTGTCACACATTCTCATGTTGTAATATTCGTTTACATTATTTGCCTCTTCCCTCATATAGGGACAAATTTTTTGATAACACCTTCTTCTGGCATGTGCGTTAGGGCATATTTAGATAACACCTGGTTTCTGATTTCCGATTTCCGATTTATATAGCCAGAAATCATCTGTAAGTCTTCAGTTAGGAGTGGAGTTTTGACTGCAACTAACCATTATCCTAGATTTTTCGTCGATTCTCTAGTTTCAAAGAAAGGGGTTGTGAAGAAGAAGCTCTCTCTATATAATTTTTCTTACTAACTTGGCAATTTTCAGGGGTATGACAAGTTTTACAAGGAGAAGTTGTCAAACTGTTCTTGCTGCACATCTCCTTTCCCTAACCAGGGTAATTGCTCCTATCCTGCCACATTTGGCAGAGGATGTATGGCAGAATCTTCCTTTCCAGTACACAATCGAAGATGGTTCTGTTGCTGGTTTTGTTTTCGAGTCAAAGTGGCCATCTGTGAATGAGAAATGGCTTGCATTTCCAGTCGAAGAAATTGATTTCTGGGGAAAAGTCCTTGAGGTAAACAATCTTTCATCCTTATAACAGTATGATATGAGGGTTTTGTTCAACGCAAGGTCTGAATCATGAAATTATTTTCATTAATAAAATTAATTCGAATAAAACATGATGAAACGTACTACATACCTTTTTCATATTTTTTAAGTAGGACTAGGATGATATCCATTTCATAAGCTTATTATATCCCTCTTTTAATTTATTAATGCCGTTGATAATTGTGATAAATTCCACTTCCACTGGTTTTCTGAGGTTTTGCATTTTCTTTGCTGATTTGTTCCCTCTTGTTTCAACGTCACAATAATCAGAATATGTTTGCGTATATATAGTTATTTTTTTTTAAAATATGCTCGTCGAAACTAAATTAAAGACTGGCAAAGGGCTAATGTTCGTCTTGATGATGACACCAGCTGAGAACCGAGGTAAACAAGGTGCTGGAGGTTGCTCGAACGGGGAAGCTGATAGGATCCAGTCTTGAAGCAAAGGTTTATTTACATGTTTCTGATGCTGGCCTGGCGTCTAGATTACTCGAAATGTGTTCATCCAACAATGATGCTGACGCCTTGCACCGCATATTCTTAACTTCTCAGGTATTTTTAATTTCCTTTACATGTATATTCTTGAAACTGGCTGATCTGTTAAATTATTGATGTGTTGCCTATGTTCATAAGTAGCAAGTTTAGTCCATTTTTTCCGGGACTCGAAAATTCTATCAGGACAGGGAATCTTTAGTGTTTGGACATATTGCAGGTAGAGGTAGTTCCATCTTTAGACCATGAACCTGTTCAAAATATTGCACATACCGGAAAGTATGTCGTGGAGGACAACAAGGTTTGGATCGGAGTATCGAGGGCCGATGGATCCAAGTGCGAGCGATGTTGGAATTACTCCCCTCAAGTTGGATCTTTTACAGAACACCCTACCCTTTGCCCCCGCTGTTTTAAAGTTGTCGGTATCCAACCAACACCGGCAATGGCGGAAGCCGTCAGCTGAGATATGAACTCATCAAATCCAGCTGAAAATAGAGCCATTCTTTGCAGAAGTGTCAGATACATGTTACTAGATTGAACTTGAATCCGTTTGTTTCACTGAAAATTGTTTCCGAAAAATGAATTTTGAAAAATGAACTATATCTTTCAGAAAACTGATTACAAAAATTATTTTCAAGTGTTTGGATAAAATTGTATAAATCATTTTTGATTGTTTGATAAATTTTTTTAAAAATTATTTTAGTAATCTTTTGATATTACCTATGAAAGCTTCTGAAATCAATCCAGTTTGAACTTTTTAATTAACCACAATTCAAAACTCTAGAAAGATTATTTTATTAACCCGTAGTTGATTTTACATAGACTTTTTTTGTTTTCATCTCACCAAACACCGGAAAGTTATGAATTTATTTTTCGTAAAAGGATTTACGTGAAATAAACACACCCTTAATGATTAGTGAATAATATTTTATATATTATTTCTTTTAATTATTTTATACTTATATGTTACAAAATTTTAGTAGGATTCAAGAAACATTGAAATATATGAATACTGTTAATAAGGTATTAAATTAACAGTAATAGAAAATTTTGGGAACTTTTGAGATTTCAGAGGTTTTAGATTAGTACAGAAATTTACAAAAAAAATAATTTAATCATCTTATTTTTATTATTTATCCATTAAAAGGAAAGGTAGGCATAAAGAAACACTAACGAACATTTTCCTTGTTTCTTTTTTCTCTTGGATATTGAGGCTGTAATTTTTATTAACTTTAATAAGCTATGACAGGTTTAAATTAACGATTACAATTTTATATCAGCTTTCTCAGCTATTAATAACGCGTGGATCCCACGTTACCAGTCATTTTGATTGGCTACAAATGTTTTACATTTACTCCTTAATTTATTAAATAAATAAATCCTACGATTTATTTTCCAACTGTATTTTCGCAACCGTTTTTTCGGTTATTTTTCCGAGAAAACAAAAAACGATGTTCGAATACGAGCGTGTGAGTCGTACAGGCAGCAGCAAGGCGGAGCAGGTTTATCCGCAAGGTTTACGGCATTCTATCAGCACAGCTGTTGCTGACCACCGTGGTCTCTGCCTTCGTCGTATTGTCACCTCCGATCAACTTCCTCCTTCGTGGAAACTCTGGCCTCTTGTTCTTCATCAGTTTAATCCCCATCATCTGTAAATTCATTTCCTATTTCTTTCTTATCAAACATCTTTAATCTCGAAAATCTTTACTATAGAACTTAATCCATGCAGTGGTGTGGCCCTTGCATATCTATCACCAAAAGCACCCACTCAACTTTATCATCCTTGGCCTCTTCACGGTGTTTCTGAGTCTCACAATCGGCGTGAGCTGTGCTAACACGGATGGTTAGTATCTTACTCCATGATTACCGAAAACACCGAGGATTGTCCAAACTAACCGCTGTCGTTCCCCGGTTTCAGGTAGAGTTGTGCTTGAAGCACTGATTTTGACAGCAGCTGTGGTTTCATCTCTTACCGGATACACTTTCTGGGCATCTAAGAATGGCAAAGACTTTAACTATCTTGGACCGATTTTGTTCACCGGCCTTGTCATCCTCGTCCTAACCAGTCTAATACAGGTGAGATGTTCTCGTCTCGGTCTCGGTCATCTATCTGTCATTGGAAGTTGAACTCTATATTGTTACTTGTGCATCTGCAGACATATATGTAATGAAAATTTGACACTATATGCAGTTGCCTAACAATATGTTCTATTATCATACAGATGTTCTTCCCTCTCGGTCCAACAACTACTGCTGTCTATGGTGCAATCAGTGCCTTGATATTCTGTGGTTTCATAGTCTACGACACCGACAACCTGATCAAGCGCTTCACATACGATGATTACATATTGGCATCCGCCACTCTCTATTTGGACATCCTGAACTTGTTCATTTCTATCATGCGGGTTCTGAGATCAGACGACAATTAGTTGTATCATACTTGCACATGAAGTTGGGTCGGCAGGAATCGACCTAAGGTGATTGTAGTATATAATTGTCTATATATATAGCACGCCGGCACGAAGCCGGCTGCCCCAATCTGCAGTTTCTCTAACCTGATCAGTTATGATTTGCGGAATACATAACTGGAACTATCCCAACTATGATTGGTTCTCCCTTGTTCAATACCACATTTTATTATTCTTAATATACATGATGATGATAATATTCAAATGATTCTAGAAATGAAATGCAAACAAGTTCCTAGACTTTGTAATGGCTACACTCTTTGCATAAAGTTTTCCTTACAGATTATCACCAGCGATCTATATCCGAAAAAATCTACTAAATTACGTAGGTTAGTACGTGTAGTTATGAGAAGATATTATTCTAGGTTTAATATGGGAATATATTATGTATCTTTTACTTATAAAAAGTCAACTTTAGTAGAATATCTTTAGAAATCATATCTAAGATTGTATCTTTAGTTACCTAGAATACTAAGAATTATATCTTTAGTTGCCTAGAATACTAAGTCAATCTTTGTATATAAATATGCACTCTTCATATGAATAAAATCAAGAAAGAATTTCTTTCAATTCTACAAGTATCAGTTTATGTCAATTCTTTCTCTTCTTTTTTTCCAATCGATTTTGTTTCTTCTCGATGGCAAACGAAATCCCAAAAGTTAACTCTGCAATCATCACTCGTCCTTCTGATTTCACTTTATTCGATACCTTTATTTCCCTAATCGCATCCTACAATGGCAATAACTACCTTCCTATATATCATTGGGAGAAGAAAATCTTCCTACCTCTCAAGCTCAGAGCCTATTCCTGATACATCTAACCCTGCTTATTCCAATTGGTTGAGTGAAAACACTAAGATTATGTCTGGTGACAGCTAGGAAGTCCTATGCGTTTATAATATAAGCATCCACCTTTTTCCAAGTTGTATTATTTAAGATGTCGAACCCACAGGGACTGGATACCGACGTAACAAATATTTCCTGCACTAATAAAATTAAAAACACAAGTGATTTGATTTATAAAATGATTAAATAAAAGTAACAAAATAAACCAAGTAATTAAAATCAAGATAAGAATGGAAAGACTAGGTTAACTACTTCGTAGTGTGGAATCCAGTTGCAAGATATTCTTTTCTTATTAATGCAGAAGGTTGAAGTGTTGTCTCGGTGAGTCGCTGAAGGGTCACCTTAGCTGCCTCGGCGGGTTATGCCTTGTCAACAATTTAACAATTCATAGTTTGACAGAGCATCCTTAATTGCCTCCTCCTTATCCATAACTCGGAGTACTATTGAAGGTCACGTCTTAATGATACCTCCCGACATGAATCAAGGGTGAACAACAATCGATGGTATGCTTCTTTTTAGTCACTAAAATCTTGATTGGCTTATCTATAAGATGAATCAGCCAATGCCCATGAGCAAAGATCGTATTCTCTCGTTTTGTGAGCTTAACTATCCCTAGTCTAGACAAATGAGTTTTTTCTCACAAACTTATCTTCCGAGCTCGTATGCAATAAAGAGTATGAACCAAGAGAGAATAAACTATGAATCTTGAAATTGCGAATTGAATAATATTACAAACTTTTCCACAACTACTCCATAATTGAACTATGTCATAGAAGAAGTTTCGAACATAATACAGTTGCCAGTGGCTAAGGGTTTATTCGGGGGAAGCCGACTTTTTTTTCTAGGTCTAAGGGTTGACTTATATAGGCTAAGCCTAGGTCAAAGTCTCCCATTAGAAATAGGAGTTCTAAAAGGAATAAATACAAATTCATATTAAATTACAACTCTTTATTTTATTTCCTAATTTTGCTCCTTTTGGATTCTTAAATTTTCGTGAATTTGACCAAGACTTGACTTTTTTTCCTTGACTCAGTTTCTTCTCTGAGTGGGATCACTGAGTTTGGTTCTTTATTCTTAATCTATCGTATACCATATGTTATCTTTACTCTATTATCGCGATAACAAATTTGCTGCTTTGACGGGTGTTTCTCTGCGAATGATCTTTGTCTTAATTTTTTGCTTTCAGCATCTATCGATGGTATTTGGTATCATCAGTAAGTTTATTTTTTTTCTAAAAATGAAAACTATAACCGTACCTGTTTTATACCGAATAATATATGAAAATAACAATTAAATGCTTGGATGCTGAAAAGTAAAAAATATGCAGAATTATCTAGTATTGACATTAAATCTATTAATTACCAACAATAATTGAGTGGAGAAATAATATAAAATATAAGACTTTTATGCACTTATCAATGTCCTGGTTGATTAACTCCATGGTACCTAAGATTGGAGAAAATTTTATGCTCTACAAGACTGCGGCCGAGATCTGGAGTACAGCCCGCGATACAAACTCAAGTATTGATAATACATGTGAATTATTTGGTGTTGAGAATCAAATCAAGGATCTTCGATAAGGAGAGATGATTGTTGCTTAGTACTTTGGAGTTCTTACTAAGTGATGACAGCAACTCGATTTATATGAAGCAAATGAATGGAGATGCAATGCTAATATCAGTTTCTATAACAAACTTAAGAATCAGAGGAGGCACCTTCATTTTTTGTTTGGTTTGAATGGAGAATTTGATAGTACCAGGGGGAGAATCTTGGTTACAAAGCCCCTTACACTGGTTCGGGAGACATTTCTAGACGTTAAGAGGTAAGAGAGCAGGAGATCATTAATGGTGCCACCAGTAGTTCAAGCAGATTCTTCTATCCTTCTTACATATTCCACCTCTGACGTCGATGAATAGTATTTATAACCCTTTTGAGTCGATGAGTATCATACAAAAACACACTTTAAGGATCGAGGATGAAGTTTATCTCTATGTTGGTTATTCACACGAAGAAAGGATATGAAACCAAAAACTCAAAGAGGAAGGGAAAGAAGAAAGGTTTAAAGTGAGGAAAATGTTGTTGAAAAATTATGAAAGAAATCTTAAACTCTATATTTTGCTGAGCATTTATTATTGAGGTAGGTTATTGTAAGAAGTGAATCTCCCTAAAGATACTTAGGAGCATTAACATCAAATAAGAGAGATCGAGTGACTTCAAGAAGATATCTATTCTTTCTTTCAGCCACACCATTTTGTTGAAGTGTGTTGACACAAGAAGTAAGATTTCTTTTTCTCGAAAAAATTTCTCAAGAGACTGGCTAAGATATTCATTCCCATTATCACTCCTCACAATTTTAATTGGGGTAGCAAATTGATTCTGGACCATGGTATAAAAAGTCTGAAAGATGTGGGTAACATCAGATTTTTCTTTCATTAAGAATGTCCAAGTGGTCCTAGAGAAATAATCTATAAAGGAAACAAACCATCTATATCCAGATAGGGTCGTGACTTTAAAAGGACCCCAAATGTCAATGTATATAATCAAAAATAGGGAAATAGGTTTGAAGGGGGAAGGAACATAAGTATAACGAGTATGTTTAGCCATCTGACACACATCACAATTATGAGAAGAAGGATTTTTATTGATAAATAATTGTGGAAACAATTTTTTCAGATAATAAAAATTGGGATGTTCTAATCTGAAATGCCACATCAAAACATCATTGGAAAATAAACCATAAGATACGATATAGGAATGAAGTCTACTAGAACAAGAAGAATCGGAAAAGGGTAAAGCATCAAAGATGTAGAGTCCATTACTCAACCTAGCACTTCCATCACCACTCTCGAGCCATGTTCATGAAAAACACAACCAACAACTCCAAAATAAACATCACAGTTAAAATCTTTAACCAATGCACTGACAAGTAATAAATTGCAAGTCAGACTAGGAACATAGAGAATATTCAAAAGAATCATGTTGTCAATGATTCAAACTGAACCTCGTCCTAATACTTTAGAGAGGGTACCATCAACAATTTTAATGAAGTAAAGAGGATTGTGGCTTTAGAAAGACTGAAAAACTTGGGATTCCTTATCATATGGTTAGAGGCACCAGAATCCATTATCCACTGTAAGGAATGAACAAATTTGAAAGAGGAAATTTTACCTTGGTGGTTGTCAAGGTTGTGGGTTGAGTAAGAGAGGAGAGGCAACTAAAAAGTTGTTACAGTTCATCAATTTGTTGTTGGCTGAAGCTGTTGATCGAATTCTCAGTACAAACAAGATTGGTTGCCTTCTAAAATATAGAGGTAGAAGGTTTTTAATGTCGATTTTTCATGCAACTTCCAACATTTTTCCAGCACATGACCAACCTTATTTTGAAAGTATTGTTATTCAGGGGGAGAATTATAAGAAATTTCAATCCTTGAGTGACCAATAATTTTTTTCTATCTTCTCTATCCTTGATGGTGAAACCATTGATAGTCTAACACAACCTTCACAAAACTTAATCCCTCAAATGAAATTGTTGTTGTCTCTAATAATCCAGTCTCTAATCCAATAGATATACCTTCCCACAATAGCCTACTCCTTCGAAAAGCTTTAGCCCTCAAACAACACATCCTCTGACTCTTAAAGCTATATCAAATTTATCCACAAATCTTTTGACTCCTCATACTATCGACAAACAACTCAGCGTTTATATCAGAAAGAAAAGAACCCTTCCTAAGACTGTTATTCAACCCAATACTTGCCAAGAGCTAGTTTTGAGCCATGCTACTGTCAAAACAGGAGGTAATGATATTTCTCAAGACTCTTCTAATATTGCTTTATATGATTTTTTTTATTGCTATTAGAAAAGGAGTAAGGAAATGCATTACTCATCCTATTAACAGATTTATGACATATGGAAAATTGTTATCTGGTTTTAAAACCTTTATGTTTAGTTTTAACATTATACAAATTCCCAAGACAGTGGAAGAAGCTCTCGAGAATCTTAGGTGGAGGAAGGCAATGAAAAAGGAGATCAAAACACTGTAGAAGAACAATACTTGCAGCATAACTAATCTACCAGAAGGAAAGAGAGTTGTTGGGTGCAAATGGGTTTTTACAGTTAAGTATCACTTAAATGAGAGTGTTGAAAGATACAAGGAAAGTCTTGTAGCTAAGGGATTTACTCAATCTTATGGAGTTGACTACCAAGAAACTTTTGCATCAGTTGTCAAGTTAAATACCATCGGAGTATTACTTTTCAGCTGCTGTTAATAAAGACTAGAAATTGCACCAATTGGACATTAAGAATGTATTTCTAAATGAAAACCTTAAGAAGGAAGTATATATGAAGATTCCACCAGGTTTGAAGGAAAGGTCAACAAAGAGGACAATGTGCAAGTTAAATAAATCCTTATATGGTTTGAAGCAATTTCCTAGAGCTTAGTTTGATCGATTTGCGAAGGTTATGATTTAGAATGAATTCCAGCAAAGTTAGACAGACCATACCTTGTTCAAAAAGGTAGTACCAAATGGTAGGATAACCCTTCTAATAGTTTATGTTGATGATATAATTACTACTAGAGATTTTGTGAAAAAAATAGAGACTGGAGACTGCTCTAGCAAAGGAGTTTGAAAAAAAGACTTGAAAGCCTTTGATACTTCTTGGGAATGGAGGTAGCAAGGACTAATGAAGGGTTAGTCATTAACCAAAGGAAATACTTTCTAGATTTACTGATAGAAACCATAATGTTTGAGTGCAGGCCAGCTGAGACTCCAATGGACCTAGGATTCAAATTCAGTAAAGATGGAATGGGAAATCCTATGAACAAAGAATTCTATCAAAGGTTGATAGGAAAACTAATTTATTTCACTCACTTGACCTGACCTTGCATATGCAGTAAGTATAGTAAATCAACATATGAGTGATCCTCGAGAAGAGCATATGGAGGCAATAAACAAAAATCTAAGGTACCTAAAATTTACACGTGGATCTAGGCTTATTTTTAGAAAAAAATCAAGACAAAACAATTAAAATCTACACAGACTCAAGTTGGACAAGTGAATTAACAAATAGAAGATCAATAAATGGTTATTTTACATTTGTATGAGGTAACTTAGTCACTTGAAAAAGCAAAAAACAAGTTGTAATATCTAGAAGTAGAGTAGAAGCAGAGTATAGAGTCATGACTCTTGGTATATGTGAGGGAATATGGATTAAAAAGCTCATTATTGAACTAGAACTGAATGAAAATGTAGAGTTTAAAATTTACAGTGACAGACAATCAGCAATGAGCATAGCAAGGAATCTAGTTCAACATGACAGAACTAAACATATTGAAATATATAGACATTTTATCTATGAAAAGATCAACAATGAGACTCTGAAGCTTAACTATATTCCTACCGCGAATCAAGTTGTGGATGATTTTATCAAGGCATTTCTTAAAGTAACCTTTGATGGTTTTTCATCCAAATTGGGTGTATACAAGATATACACACCAGTTTAAGGGGGGGTGTAGGTTAATACTTGTAATTATGGGAATATATTATTCTAGGTTAAGTATGAGAATATATTTGTATCTTTTACATATGAAAAGTCAACTTTAGTAGAATATTTTTAGAAATCATATCTAGGATTGTGTCTTTAGTTACTTAGAATACTAAGTCAAGCTTTGTATATAAATATGTAATCTTCCTATAAATAAAATCAAGAGAGAATTTCTTTCAATTCTACAATTACTGACCAGAAACGTAGATTATATAACAAAACTCTACATGATGAAGAAAAGATGAATATTTTGAATAAGCACAACTCTGAAAATATTTATGAAACATTATAAATAATGATGCAATTGAATCAAATCACTGAGATATGTTAACATGATGAACTAAATGTTTGGGTAATATGTTATGACATATGAACCATAAAGTTTTATTTTTAAAGAATCATCTTAAAAGAACCTTACTGCTACTATTACTACTAGCACTGACAATCGATTTTGGTTCCATCAGATATCGATATTGAACTAAGCTTTAATGGGATGATCCTTGGCATTATCGTCATTAATATCCTATTAAACCCTAAACTCTAAAGAACTCTTAAAATTTTCCTCTTATGGTCCATAGTTCTCACTACTATTTATGATAAAACCATCTTAAAGAAACCTCAATGATGCTACTATTAGTAGTAGTTATTAGCAATTGATTTTATATTACTTTTATATATTAGTATTGAATCAATCTTTAACAGGGTGAGGATGATCTTCTTCCTCCTCATCGATATCCCAGCTCAAATCCTCTTCTTCATCCGCACCAATCAATCGTTTACATGGACAAATCCTACCAATACTTCCAATATAATTGTCCCCTTTATTGTCATCTCTATTCCGAATCTCCTCAGCTTCATCCCACCCTTTCTCCTCAGGCGAGTGTTGGCTTGAAATAACAGACAGATCACTATCCTTACAAGAATCCGCTTTCTCTCTGTCGTTTTTCAAATATTTGTCACCATGTTCACTTGAATCCTTTTTCTTCTTCTCACTATCAACATTTTCACTCTCTTCTTCATCATCCTCATCAATATCCCAGCTCAAATCACTGTCTTCCTCTTCAGAAATGGCTAGTTTAACGAGCTTAGCTCTCTCCTCCTCTGCCCTCATTAGCTTACTTAACATATAAAAATAATTATCCTAATATATCTTATAATCAAATTCATCAGAATCAACTTCTCTAAAAATCTCTTGAATAACTAAATTTAGAAAATTCAACAAATTCTCAATTTTCCTTGTTTTCTCTTTCGAAATAAACCTTAATTTCCAACAATTACTAACCCTCTAAGTCCTCAGATTTAGTACAATATATACTTTTACTTGATTGAAGAGCTCGAATTTGCATTTCAAAATGTCTGTACCATTTTTCATTACCGCTGTTATTACTTATTTAATCTTTCACCTTTAGAAATTTAAGAATCTGAACTATAATCTTCTGGAGGTGAGAAGAACTTATCTTTACCATGAGAGATGATTTGAGCCGTTGATTTCCAAAAGGAGTTGTCGATGCCATCAATAGCCTGTCCCACATACTCAAGATTTTCCTGAGCAACAAAAACGTCAATATCAAGAAAGTCGTTAATGGTGACGGTGTGTGAGGCCACGCTCTAGATAACCTTGGTTTCCTTCTTTAACCCGAATCCTAATTCATATAAGTCCTTCCGGTTAGGGGTGTTCATTTTCGGATATCAGATGAAATCAGATTCGATTTTTTCGGATATCCAGGTTTTCGGATTGATGATATATTGATCCGTATCCGATCCGAAAAAAAGAGCACATATCTGCATATTCGAATATCGAATATTTGGATCAGATATTCAGATATCCGATTATCCAAAAATATAATTTGATTAAACTAATTTTTTGAATTTCAAGGTTATATTTATAAAAATTTTGAAATTTCGAATATAATAAACAATAAATTACTAAATACGATAAAATTGGTATAAATATATTTATTCATGGTGAATATCCATATATTAAGTTAAAGTTTAATGGACTTTATTATTAAGGTTTAATACCCATTGGAATTAGGGTTTCCATCTTATGCCTATAAATATAGACTTTTGGACAAAACATTGTATACAACCCTACTTTGAGAATATAATAAAATCTCTCTCTTTTGTCTCTCATCTTTGTTCTCCTATTTTATTCTTGTTCTTTACTTTATTCACAACACGTTATCAGCACGAGACTCTAACCAACGGAGGTATTTTTCGTTCAAATCTTGAAGGAGTTATTGAAAAGAATTTGTTACTGGCATAAATCAAAGATAAGTTCTTCTCTCTCAATTATATTTTAATTATCGATTATTTTTCTTTCTTGATCTTTGATTTGATTTTTAATTTATTAAAATCTTTGATTGTTTGGTATTTGTGTATCGATAAAGTGGCTCAAATACCGCGGTTCTTGTCGACAATTCTCAAAAAAGATTTTAACAAGATATTGGTAACTAAATCTATCATATATTCAAATTAGTGGAAAGTTTGGTATGTTTTATTTATTTAATTTGAGATTCTTTTATCTTTATTTATAATCAATATTTGTTTATTTTATTATTATGATAAAAGTTTATGTTTTAATTATGTTGTAAGTATTACATGATATTAGAACAAATATTAAACCTTTAATTAATTAATATGTTTTTTTGTTATGTTAGTTTAATCTGAGTATATTGGCTGGACATCCCGTTCTGCGAGGCTACTGGTCTCAAAGGAGGTTCTTTTTAAAGGACCTTGTGAAATGGTTTAACAACACCGCGTATAAGGATTAAATTTTTTTTCCTTGGATATATTGAATATATATCGGTTGATCAATTACTATTTAATAGTATGGATATTATAAAGTCTATATTTGCTTAGAAGCAATATTTTTTTGTGTCAAAAAATTCGACTATAGACTTCTCCCAAGTTCAAGTTACGAAAATCGTCTTGATCAAAGAATTTTTATGGGAGGCATTCCCTGAAGTGAATGCATGCATGATGCTTATTCCATACAATTATTGGATTTATGACATTCCTTAAAGTGAATGCAAGCATGATGATTATTCTATGTGATTACTGGATTTATGACATTTCTTGAAGTGAATGCAAGCATGATGATTATTCCATGCGATTATTTGATTCCCTGAAGTGAATGCAAGCATGATGTTTATTCCATGCGATTATTGAATTTGTTTTATTCCTTGAAGTGAATGCAAACGTGATAATTCACTATATGGTTAGTGAATAAAACTCAATTATGTACCAGAGTATCATTGAAAAGGATATGTTAGAAAAACATACTCCACTTTTCACACATTAATGTTGTCTTACAAACAAAATATCATACAAGGGTTTTAAATACCTATCAGTCTCCGCTCCATTCCCTAAAGTGAATGTGATATTTTATAGTGGAAAGAATAAATGCTACATTAGTAATTGTGGTCATGATTGAGATCATAAAATAGACATGGATAAGGTGATTATTTTGAGAATGCTTATATCCACAAGAAGTGGAATTATAAAGATGACAAGAATGATAAAGATCATATCAAAATCTTTATGTTACCAATGCGATGGTACAAACCATTGATCTCGTACTTGTCAAACGCCGAAGTATTATGGACTTTATCCATAATCATGAATGGTAAATTAAAGAAAATATAAATAGATTTTCTTTGTGGCGAATATAATGGCGTTATTGATCCAACTCAATTGGATATTGATAATTTTTCTCATAACCCTTGAAGGGAATAATTCGCCATTTATTTCCTTTATAAATTCTAAAAGAAATAATTGATCTTTAATTTATTTTGTTTAATGTTAATTTATTTATTTTGTTTAATGTTAATTTATTTATTTATTTTAATTTATTTATTTTTATTTATTATTTATTTATGTTAACTTACTTTATATATTATTTATTTATTTATCTTTTATGTTAATTTTTTCTTTAAAAGAATATGATTACTTTCGGAATAAAATATGCAATAATTTATGGCAATTTATGCTTAGCAGACAGTGCAAGTACTCATACAATACTTAAGCATAAGAAATATTTTTCCCATTTAAATACAAGGGAAATATGAGTACTATATCTCAAAGTACTAAAATATCAATGCTTCGGAAGAGCTCTTGAAAGCTTATATTTGATCCGATTTGATATAATGTGCTATTTTTTTAATATTTTTCCATTCCCCGAAGTGAATGGTACAGAGCACATATTTTTCATTTCCCGAAGTGAATGAAATAAAGCATATATTAAAAGGTGCATAATTATGAATATTTTCCCATTTTAAATGTAAGAGAATAATATGAGTACTATATCCGGAAGTACTAGAAAGCTCCGACTGAGCAAATATGCTATTGCCAAATGAGACTTTATCTCATATTTACAGTGCATTATGCTCGTTGAGAAAATATGTTATTGCCAAATGAGACTTTATCTCATATTTACAATGCATTATGCTCGTCAAAGTCGGAAAAAGACTTATTGAATTTTAAAGATATTTGCAAAAATAAATTGAGAATATTAGTCATGGGGGGTGCTGACTATCTCAATATTATGAGTATAACTCAAGGCAATAATGAAATCTTGGCAAAATTACATGCGTTGTCATCCATATTGTACTATATAAGAATTAGTACAAATCGAAGCTCATGTTATTGTAAACTAGATGTTTACTGATAATTTTATTTGGCATGACCGGTTAGACCATCTCGGTTCAATTATGATGCGAAAATTTGCTAACACTTTCATGTGGTCATTTATTGAAGAACTAAGATTTTCTTCATGGTAATATTTTACGTGATATTTGCTATGAAAGCAATTTGATTATTCAATCATCAACATCTAAGATAGAGTGCTATTAATTTCCTAGAATGGATACAAGGTGATATATATGGGCCCATACACCTTTCTAAAAGACCATCTAGATATTTTACGATTTTTATCGATGCATCGACTAGATGGTTATGTGTATCCTTGTTATTAACCCGCAACTTGGTGTTTGCGAGGCTACTTGCTCAATTGATAAAATTACGAGCACATTTTCCAGATTATTTTCTAAAGACAATCAGTCTTGATAATGTTGATGACATATAATTTTACATGTAGTATCATAAATTCGCATCAAGCCAACAAATGATCATAAGTTCTCCCCATTACAAATGGTTTTTGGTCAGGAACCAAATATTTCTCATCATAGATTTTTTTGTGTGCGATACATGTTCTAATTGCTCCACCACAACGCACATAGATGAGTTTTGTTGGGAATATGCATCAAATTTAAATATCTTGAGTTTCTGATAGGAAATTTATTTACAACCCGATTCATTGACTATCATTTTAATGAGTTAGTTTACCCAACATTAGGGGGAGAAAATAAATAGCTGGGGAAAGAAATAAGTTGGAATGAATTATCATTTTCTCTTTTTGATCCACGTACTACACAATGTGAACTATAAGTTCAATGGATAATTCATTTAGCAAATCAATTGCCAGATAATTTTGCTGACCCTAAAAGAGTGACTAAGTCACGTATACTAGCTATGAATGCTCTGATTAAATTTGATGTCATGGAAGGACAAACTCTAGTTGCTAATGAGTCTAACTTACGCTTAAAGCGTAGTAGACAAGTAAGTTCCAAAGATAAGAGATCCTCGAAAAAGAAAATAAGCTATATTTTATGATGGTCTGATCGAGAAATCAATGATTATAAAAATCTCTAGAAGAGATTAAATGGTCTCCAATAGAAACATTGACATGACTCAGGTACCTGATAATAAAGAAATCTCAATAGATTATATCATGTCTGGTAATAAGTGGAACTGAAATTAAATCGACGTCATTAATATATTTGCATGCAATATAGCACTAGAGATTTTATTTGTTTATGTGGATCATGAATCATTGTCAATTGTGCAATGTAAACAAAGAAATGATTGGCCAACATGGAAGAGGCAATTGAGGTGAAACTAAAATCTCTTTTGAAAAGAGAAGTATTTGGGCCTATAGCCCGTACATTGAAATGTGTAAAGCTCGTGGATATAAACGAGCCTTTGTGAGAAAGAGAAATCAAAAGGGGAAATCATGAGATATATGCTCATTTGGTTGCACAAGGATTCTCATAAAGACATGAAATTGATTATGAGGAAAATATATTCCTCGATGGTGGATGCAACTACTTTTAGATTTTGATCAGTCTGGCAATAAATAAAATTATTTGGTTTCTGCCTAATGGATGTTGTTACATCATATTTGAATGGGCCTCTTGACAGTAATATTTACATAAAACTTCTAGAAAAATTTAGATTGCCATAACCAGTTCATTCAAGTTCTCGAGAATATTATTCAATCATATTGAATATATCTTTTTATGGCTTGAAACAATTTAGGCGTATTTGGTATGATCGCCTCATTGAATACTTATTAGAATATTGCTATATGAATTATTTTCCCGAGCATTTTTATTAAGAGGTTTAGCTCTGAATTTTTATTGATTGTGTATGTCGATGATTTGAATATCGTTGAGACTCGTGAAGAGACCTCCTCAAATCCTTGTGCATCTATTGACATACAGAAAAATATTGAAAGAGACTTTACATGCATAACGCATATCTATTGATCACCCTTATGGTTGTTGCTAAGTCTCTTACTGTAAACAAAGATTTTTTTTGCCTCACGAAAAGGGTAATGATATTCTTAGTCTAGAGCAACAATATACACATTATTTGATCTGGAAGCATTGTATCTTAGCTGGTCCAGAAATATTATTTAAGTGCTACGAGATCATTACCTTTAAATAATTGTTATGCATGAGGCAAAGCCGAAATATGTGTTTGGCTAAACATATCCTGAAGATATGAGAATGTTTTTCACAAGATAAGATCCAAGCTATCTTGTAAAGAGATAATATAAAATTTATATCTCAAGGTGGATATATCAAATATGATAAAACGAAACATATTTCTTCAAGTTTCGTCCCTCATGATTTTCATATGAATAGTATTCAAAGAATCATTTCAAGCAATGATTTGGAAGGTTTATCCACTAGTGCATGATCTACTTCAACATTTGAAGAATGTATTCAATATTGAATTATGAATATTCAAAGATCTTATGTGATATTTTCATGAGGGGGAGTAAATACGCGTTGCACTCTTTTTCCCTTAATCGAGGTTTTGTCCAAATGGGTTTTCCTGGTAAGGTTTTTAATGAGGCAACATGTTATGCGTATCAAAGATGTGTGTACTCTTTTTCCTTCACTAAGAATTTTTTTTCCACAGGGTTTTTATCTTAGTAAGGTTTTAACGAGGCACATTATCTTTATGGATATCCAAGGGGAGTGTTATAAATATATTTATTCATGGTGGATATCCATATATTAAGTTAAAGTTTAGTGGGTTTTATTATTAGGGTTTAATACCCATTGGAATTAGGGTTTCCATCTTATGCCTATAAATATAGACTTTTGGACAAAGCATTGTATACAACCCTACTTTGAGAATATAATAAAATCTCTCTCTTTTGTCTCTCATCTTTGTTCTCCTATTTTATTCTTGTTCTTGACTTTATTCAAAACAAAGATTTATATTTATAAAAGTTTTAATTTTTAAAATTTTGAATATAACAAGCATTAAATTATTAAATATAACAATATTAATATTAATATTAATAAAATTTTAAATTTTTGAATTTTTGGAAAATCTGAAACTTGTAATATTGTGATCCGTATCCGATCCAGAAAACTTAAAATTGAATCGGATATCCGATCCAAAAATAAAAATTAGATCGGATATTTAAATTTTTGGATCGGATCAATGGATAATCGGATTGGATTGATCTGATCGGATATTTAAATTTTCGGATCGGATCAATGGATAATCGGATTGGATTGATCTGATCGGATATTTTTGAATACCCTTACTTCCAGTATGATTCGATCACTGATTCGGATTTGTTCGCAAGAGTTTTCACTAGGCCACCGAAGCTCCACGTGGAAGATGATATCAGGTTCGGAGACGAATCGGTGGGTGGATCGGAGGTTTGGGGTCGGACATCGTTGGATAATACGAATATGAAGAAATCCATCGTAGACCGCACAAATTCAGTTGACAAACACCAAAAATATTGTTTTTGATTAAGTAGAGAGATTACAACTTTTTCCCATACCAAGATTCGAATCCATACAAGATGAGGCAAGATGAGCATCCTTGACCACTAGGCCAATCAGTGGATCTCAAAAATATTTTTTTTCTTTTTCAGTTCTTGTATTTTCATATAAAAACAAAGGGTAAATTACTCAAATAACCACTTAATTATAAGATTTATATTATTATGATCTTTATATTTTTAATTTTGATAATTTTATTATTTAATTATTTAAGTAGTTTTAATCAAATTATCAACCTTTAAAACATAACGAGGACTGATATGACTGTTAAAATAAACTGGAATAAAGGTTAGTAAAATTTCCGAAATTAAAAATATAGTTAAGTGGTAAAATTGTTAAAATTAAAAATATAGTACCACATCGATACTAATCTCATATTTAAGTGATCATTTAAATAGTTTATCCATTAATATCAATTATATTTTAGTGTTGATTTTTAATTTATATTTATTGTTGAACCATTAAAATCTCTTCATGTGATCACACACATGGACTATTAAAGTTCGTTTATCTCATTAATTTTTTTGGATAAATTGTTATGCTATTCATCTAAGAATCAATCAATACAACTAATAATTATAACTATAGCAACTCTACATAAACATGTCTAATTACATAATAAACTCCGACTAGAAATCAAGATAATTAAAGTTGAAATAACCCTTCAATCTCATAATTATTAATTTTTTTTTTTGAGAAAACAATATTTCATCAGATTGAGGAGATTTTTCATACAACCGAAAGTATCTTTTCTGTCAAATCAAATAAACTGTAAAAGTTTCAAACGATCCGCATAATCATAATAATCAACGTTTTTTCTTTTACCTGCAATCAGTCCTGAAATTCAACCCAACAATCATATGTATATTGAATGTTGAATGCCTTCATAATTAAAGCAAGAAGTTGTTGTACGTATCCACAATGACAAATACATGATTCTTAGTCTTTAGTCCATCCTCGTAAAACAAACATTTAGTATCAACATCATAGTTCCAAGTTAACAACCTATAAAGAATAGAGAGTCGATCTAAAATAATCCGTCATGTAATAAAAGAATGCATAGGAATACAAAGTGAACCCCATACAACCTTGACCATGGCACTTTTTCTTTTAAGACTTTCTCATAAAATTTTAATATGAAATCATCCTTACACCGTCATATTCACCTGCATCCATAACCTTCGTAATTTTAAAATCTTTTATCATGTTAATTATGGTAATTAATTTTAATTATTTAGTAATATAATTAAAACTTAAATTAAAATTTAAAATTAAAGTAATATTAATTTTTTATTTGATACTAAAATTGAACAACCACATTCTATGATAAAACAATAAAGTTATATTAAATTTTTATTATACAAAAGTAATATAACATTTCTAAGAGAAGAATAAACAATTTATGAGTAACAAAAAAAATTTAATAGAATTTATAAATATAAAGTGTTAAATTTATTGATTTACTTCAAATTATGACCAAATTAATAGAATGTATAAATTTTAATATCAATTTGATAAAAAAAAAACGCATCGAATTCAAGTATTAATTTGAAAGTAAAATTCTTTTAAGTACCCCAACTTAAGAGAATGTGCTGAATTTAAGTACCAATTTAAGTACCAAATTAATAGAATAAAAATTCATTAGATATAGATTTAAGAGAATGATTCCGTATATTTTAGCCTATTTTAAATAATAATAAAAAAATAACCACATCCATTTAACAATTTGGAAACATTTCCACCATGTTTCATCTATAAAGACTGGAAAAGGACATACAAAACCAAACCAAACCTTTACTTTGGTAAGGAACTGTTGTTTCAATTATGCTTACAAACCCGGATCCGAGTATCGAATATGGCCGCAGAGGCCGGTAGCTAAATGACTCATAAAACCGCCTCAACACCTCCATTCCCGGTATCGAATTCGGCCACACAATACTTAAATATGCAAGCACGAAGACTGGTAATGACTCATACAATCACCTCACACCCCAATCCAGGTATCGAATTCAGGCACACAAACACTTAAACATAGCTAGAAGACTCGGACAATCGCCTTTGGCGACTTGAAAAATCAAATAATACCATACTTCAATGACATTCCTAAACAAGATATTAGAATGGCCTACCATTTATCATATAATCTCTTATTTCAGAGGTCAGATAATCCTCGATCGAAAGTTTACTTGGGAAACAGTTTCCACACCGCAGAAGATCATTGCTCGGAATTACCATTTAATATAAGTTGAGACAACGAGGAGAAGAACATTAGCATTTGAGAATTTGCAGCCGGGATACTAGTTCGATTTCCTTGATAATTAGTTCCTTCTCCTCTTCAAATTCTTCATCTTCAGAACCTGCAACAATAACTACTTTTTAGCAGACGAGTGCAGGCAACTAAAGAGATAGTTACTAGTGGAAAGTTTAAACCAAAGCATACATCTAGTGTCATTCTTACAGAAAAAAAAATATATGGCTAAAAAGGTACCTTTTACAGAGAGATTTCGAAGAAGATCTACCAATTTCTCATGGTTTTTTGCCAGAATAATCTTTATTTCTCTTGGCTTGTTTGGATTTGCAACAAAAACCTGTACATTAATGGTGAAAGAAAATAATAAATTAGAATAATTTTAATAACCTCTGAAATGTTTTTTTTCCCTTTCGTATAGATTATATAGGTAGGCTATAATAGTCCAAGTATTTGTTGGTGATGCAGCAGAATAATATTCAAATTAATCTAAGGTTAAATTTCAATCTCGATGATCGAAATTGAACATTAATATCTGAAGAAATGCTGGGTTGAACATCTTATCACCATCATGAGATGCAATGAGTTCAGATTTATCATGACATATTAAAGTGAGTGAGAGAGAGTTGAGACATTGAGAACCATAGCCGAGTAGAAAGTGGTTAGCTTGAAATGACTCAGCTCGTCTCTTCAAGTTTAGTATGGTATGAGTGTCGTCTCTATCAGTTTCAAACTCATTATTACTACCATCAGTCGCCTTTTCTTGTCAGATTATTAACGTGAACACTGCCACAAGATTTTCTTTACGAGGACACATTCTAGAATTCATGACGGAACATATTCTTACCCATGAGTAGGCCAGTGATGGAGACTTGCAAAAATGATGTGCATGTGTGTGAGTGAGAAAGGCAAAACGAGAGAGGAAAATATCACCTTGAAAATGTGGAAAGCCGAAATCTGAATGTTTTTGCTTGAATCCTGCTTTGACACAAAAGAAAATAAAAATTCGAAGCATATAACCGCCAATTGCAAACAAAACAAGTTATTCTCAACGGTTAAGAGAATGCTACATGATCAATATTATCGACTAGGTCTGATCAATTCAAAGTTGAATATTCAAAATAATATCTAATAAGTTGAAGTTATACAGGATCAAAAGTACAGTTAATGAGAAGTACCTTCAGCAGAGTCATCATGATTTTCAAAAATCGAACTTCTAAAATATAGCACTTCATTATATTGGAATTTGGTGGCTCCAAAAGAAAGTCCGATAGAAGCTAAACAGAAAACATTGCAGCATTACCAATCTACTTAGCAATGGAGCAGAAGTGGAAGAAAAAAAGAGAACTTAGAACCGACCTTTAAAGATTGCCTTCTTGTCACATAATTAGAAGATGTCAAGAGTTTTTCATACATATCGAAGAACTGGAACAACATTACCTCATTAGCAAGCCAAAAGAGGATGGGAAAATCAATATTTCAACAAACTTATGAAGAAAGATATCTTCACAGCTCTTCACCATGTGGATTCATCAAGTGTAGTTTGATGTCTTTTACCAAAAGGGTATATATGTATATAACATTCTCAAAGAAATTTGTTAGTTCAGCAGGTAATCCCGTGAAAAATTTGATCAACATAGGGTTCTAAAGAAAAAGCAGGCTCAGCCTGATCATTTTGTAGTCACATAAGATATATTTAGCACTATGTAAGTGTACCTCGTCATAGTGAGCAGTCAAATATTCAGATACCAATGTTCCATGTTTTGTAAGCAGATCCTGGAAAAATTCAGTCAAAGACGTATAAGGGAAGAAAGAACGGAGACCCAGAAAGGTATTTTCTTAACACAAAAGTACGATTAAGACTTAAAAACTAAACGATCTAACCTTAAATGTTGAAAATGCATCAGAAGCAACATCAAAGGTAGGCAACTCCACAAATTTGAAGAACAACACAAAGCTACCGGAATTTAACATGTATCTGAAAAATCACTAAAAATTTAACTGGTGAAAAAGTGAAACTTTCGTTTCAGTAAAACATCAAAAAGCATGAACTTAAAATGAAGAAGTGTTCTAGTAGCCAAATTTCCTTCCTTTAGTTTACTTGGACTAGTTTGTAGACAAAAATCAGCAGAGTTTGACATCCAACAAAAGCAGCAACCGGCACTTCACAAGTAAAGTGCTCCCAATATATTAACTTATCTAATTCCTGAATGTTTCAGTATGTGAGGTGCTTTTACACTTAATCTCCTAAAGCATCCCTTGTTGTATCATGAAAAAGGAAGTTCATTTTTTTTGACAAATCCTAAATATGATCCTGATCCTATCAAGAGGGGAGGGGAAGGGGGGACTCTAAGGGAAGGAAGGGGAGTGCTCCTAGTGGGTCTACAACCCATGACCTAGGGGAATATGACAGAACAAAGACGAGAAGCTTGGTCAACCGGCCAAATATGCTTGCTCGAAAGAAGAAAAGAGGAAGTTTATGTACAGGAATCTGAACTTCAATTAACATCATCATAATATATTGAAAGTGGTGATTACCCAGTATACTAAGAACTAGGGTTGTATCTGAATGTTAAACTCAAAGATGATATTTGATGCACGTTTTGCTTCCTCACTGCCTCACCTCAAAAAAGTGCATAAAATTGTACTTGTAAAAGTGCATACAAACACTTTCGGTGGTGGGGTGGGTGGGTGGGTGGGGTGAGGTGTAATAACGCAACAGTGCAAAGCTGGCCACAAGTTTAACTGATATAAAATATAATTAAAGGAAATATCTCCTCCTCCGAAATCCTTAACATTGCATCATTGAGAAAGAAGCAACGTCTATAACCATAACATCATTTCAGCAACATCATTAAGTGCTACAATCATGTGAAAGAAATAGTCGTAAAGATCATGTCTTACTGTGCAAGTGTTGGAAATTTGATGCACTCCCTCAACATATTTCCACAATGTAAAGCAATTTCCCTGTTATCGTAGCTGTTTGCAAAAGATAGAAATCAGTTTTGTACACCCAACTTTAATGAATTTTAAATGCTATTTCAGTATACAAACTGGCCAATGCCATCCTATGAAGATAAACAACTCACTCTTACTAAAACAAATAGAGAAGAGAGAGAAAGAGTAGCACTAAACCAGGTTTATACACATTTGATAAGCATGTGATGCAAATTCTAGAAGTTTCAAGTTGAAAAAGAAAAAAAAAAAGGCAAGATCTGAATATGTGAAAATGGCATTCATAAACTTACCAAGCTACAAGAAAGTCGAGTAACTCCATATTGTTCTCAATGTACTCCACACAGCAATATCTGGAATCAACTTGTTGCTTCAACAATATGGACCAGCAGTGTACTAAATCTTTTCTCGCCTGTAAACACATATATCACATTGGCATGCTTGCTAAATAACCATATATGAGCAAAAATAGTAAAAATATCAAGAACTTACTTCCCATCCCAGAGCGGGTAACTTATGAATAAGAAGAGAGATGACACCCTCTTTAGAAATTTCAAGTGCCAACTGTAAGACTTGATCAGGATTCGGTTCAATCTCTCCATCTCCGGAAAGCATGCATCTCATCGCCACAAAATTCTTTTCAACTTCTTCCATAGCCTATGATTTACACAAAACTATCAATATCCAAATTCTAATGCATGCTTATGTATTTCCATACATAACCCCCCCCCCCCCCCCTCCCTCAGAAACAAGACCGCAACGTTATGCTTAGGCCGAAAACAGAAGTCGCACATCCGCTAAAATGACATTGATACCATGAGACAACATTACCATACATAGGCACCAACCAAGCATTGCATCCCCCCACCCCACCCACACAATAGCATTAGAAATTGAACATTGCACTTCAAGTTCAAACCTTGAAGCAAATTCATTAGATGGGAGAGCTACCTCCATTTCTATAGTTCAAAGGGCAATGGGTTTTCTTATTTACAGAGGAAAAAAAGGATTAACCATTTCTCCAGCAACAAAATCATTCCCCAAACCGTTACGAAATGAAATAATTCATGAAACCCATTTCATAATTTCATTAATACAACAAATTTAAGACTCGCCCACTTCATCCAAAATCCAAAAAAAAAAAAAAAGGAATGCACGAAATCAAACCCAGAATACAAAATAAAAGAATAAGTTATGAAGAACCTTTTCATGAGATTTAACTTCAGAAATGGTTTTGATGTCCAGCGCCATGAGACTGTCCTTGATCACCTTGGTTACCTCTAGCGGGGTTTTGGGCCTTGACGGCTTGAAGAATGAGAAGGACATGGTGGATCAAAAGCTATAATCAATATATGACTCAAAATTCAATCCCGTCGTCTCCGTTTCGATGAAGGATTTGTATATTGAGAAGAAGGTAAAAGGATTCGTTGATCACTTCAAATTATGGAAATTGAAAGAAAAGAAAAAAAAAAAACAGAAATGGAAGAAGAAAAAAAACTAAAAATGCTTGGAAAATTTGCGTTTTGTACTTTTATATTTAGGCTTCCTGATCTATATAATATTTGGATTTATATCGATATAATGGAAATAAAATGTTTAATTTTAGGGTTCTGGATTTTAAATTTAGAGTTAAGAATTTTATTGTTTTGATTTAACAGTAGAAATTAGGGTGAAATTGAGGACATATTGTGATTTTTTTTATTTAAAAAAATATTATATTCAGCAGAATATTTAAAAATCTGTAATAGTTTAAACAATATTTTTTAAAGCCTATACGCTTTAATACCGACCTCATTAAAATAATAAAAAATAAAGTTGAAAGAAATACATCTAGACTTCATGTAAAAATAAAAATAAAAAACCAATGAAATCACTATGATTTTTACCCGGTCTCACGAGGAAAACAATTAAAAAAATTAAAATCTTATGGATTTTCTTCCGACTTCATGAAAAAATAAAAATCACATGATTTTTTATCCGACTTCATGTGCTCAAAAAATTATAAAAAATAAAACACGGGAAAAACAATCCGACCTCATGCACATATTCTAGAGTGCACTTCAAAAAATCGATTTTCAGCGGCCTTTCAGGCTTTATTCAACACACTGCACAGTGTAACTCACTGCTCAAAAAATTGACTGAAAAGTGATATGAAAATTAATCTGAACAATATTATTAATGTAGTGTTTTGTCTCGAACAATATGATATTTAATCTCGTGTAGTATATATAGATATATTATTTAACTGAAAAGTATATAAAAATCTGAATTTTTTTAGTAAAGAACAAAGCGATAGTTGCTAGAATTAGCCTCATGTTGAATAAGTTCAATTAAATTCTCCGGTGGTTTCTCAAAAACAGTCAATGCTATCGGTCTCCCTCAACATAAAGCAGCTAGTCAATCAACTATCTTGTTTGTGCAACGACCAATCTTTTTAATTTCTACCAACCAAGGTCGAGTTAATAAATCATGAGCAACAATCACCAAGGATGTGCAAGGTAATCCTCGTATTTTACGCATCAAAATTTGAACCATCTCAATATTATAAGTCTCTAGAATAATTTTTCGACATCTAATACTCCAAGCTTGAGACAACATCAATCGCTGCCTACAATTCAGCCCACAACACTGTGCAACGACCAATACTACGTCTAAACCCAATCAATCATTGACCTTGGGTATCCCTAATAGCTAATGTCATTCATCCTTCTTACACCATCACAATTTGTTTTAACCTACCCTACCGATGGTCTTTTTCAAACTTGTATAGTTGGATTATTTTTTCTTGCTTGTGCTAAATCAAAACAACCAGTACAATCACCTAAGATGCTATTACAACAATGTCTTGTTATGTAGGGGTACTAAATTTGAATTTTGAATGTCTTGTTATTAGACTGTAGGGGTAAGTAAGAAAAAATATTATTTTTTATGAAGTTTTTTTTTATGTTATATAAGTAAGGTGGATAGTAGAGTTAGTAAGAAATTCTGAAAGAGAACTCATGAGAAGAAAATACAAAAGAAAATTATAATAAGTTTTTACTTTTTCTTTTAAATTTGTATATTGTTTATTTGTTTATTTGTATTTTAGAATGTTTTATGGGAAAAACTCGTAGCGATCTATTATGATAGTTTTGATTATGATGGTTTTGATTTCTATATATAGATTCGAAAATATAATTGTTTTTGAACGAGTAGATACAATGAACAACTTCTTTATGGTTGTTAACCATTACGGTAGAGAAATTATAAAAAATAAAATCGATGTCGTCTTTGACTCAAAAAATACTATAAAGATAAAGTTTTTAAGGAACATTTTCCTTCAAGAGTTGACACATGAGATAGAAGAAAAAAAGTTTGAGATTGTTCGTTTGCAAGACCGGTAGAAGACATGTGATGATCCAGTTAGATGTTCTACAATAACTCTTAAAGATGATAGTGATGTTGGAATCATGATTGCAGAGCATGAATCAACGTGTATGTGAAATATTGCGTTACATGCTGAGTTGCATGGTAGATATGATGTTTCGAGTTCATCCAAATATATATATATAAAAGGTCTTCTTATATGGGTTTTAAAATTTCGATTGATGACCAACCTTAATGGTTTGGAGACAACTTTGTTGCATTGTTGGAAAGTGGGATAATAGGTGCATTTAACCCATATGTTTGTCCATCGACGTTCTCCACTATTGAGCAGATGATTGATACAAGTGTTGACATTGGCGTTGAACATCTCAAAGGTCAATAATGAGAAACACTTGTTGATTCTAGTAAAGATGAAGAAATCGTGAATCTAAACTTGAGTATTGATGACCTTGATGATAAGCCTGTTTTTGGTGGTGATGGAGAGTTCGTTTCTGACAGGGATGGTATTACATGGTATGAACCTCCGGCTTATGTGAAATTTAATAGATTACAAAATATGATGAGGGGACCGCAATACTCAGTCATGCCACAAATATGTTTTGGTTCTTTTGATGAGTTATCTGTTGGAATACAATTTGCAGAGAAAGAAGAAGTTACTTTAAAAATTAAAGAGTATTCAATCAGAAATCATGTAGATTTTTTGTTAAAGAATCAAGTCCTAAAACTTTAATTGCAAAATATGTTAAATATGAAAAAAAAATTGTAATCGAAAGATTTTTGTATCTAAATTTCAAAGGAAAATTGTTGTGAGATTACAAAATACAATGATCGTCATACTTTTTTACGAAATTTTCTCAATCAAGATCATCATAAATTAGACTCAGATGTAATAAGCAGACACGTCAAGACATTGGTTGAAGCAAATCCAAGAGTTACGATGTCAACGACTATGGCATCTGTTAAGAAACACTTTGAATATCGAATAGAATATGGTAAGGGTTGGTATGCAAGAGATAAAACGTTAAAAAATGTGTATGGTAATTACGAAAAGTCATACAATGAGTTACCGACTTTATTGAATGCAATGATAATATTCGTTTTGGGGACCATTGAATGCATGTAACCGTGAAGGTTAATTTCTTGAAGGAAAAAATATTTGATAAATTATTTTGGGCATTCAAGCCGTGTATCGACAGGTTTTCATATTGCAAATATATGATCCAAGTGGATAAGACATGACTATAAGAAAGATATAAACATTTACTATTGATTGTCATTACACACGATGGTGATGGGGATATATTTTTGATTGCATTCACAGTTGTTGATAAAGAGTTTGTTAATTCTTAAAAATTATTTTTGAGTAATTTACGTCAGCATGTCGTACGGGAAGATGATGCTTGTTTGATTTCTGATAGAGCATTATGTATTTTAACAATAATTGATCGTCAAAACAGTGGATGGACCCCTTTGCATGCTTATCTAGCGTATTGCATACATCATATTAGCAAGAACACCATTAATAAGGAAGAAAACCCTACCTTTGTAGTGCAATTTATAATGAAAAATGTGTGACTACTAATTGATGTACACACCATAAAATTTGTAAGTCTCTCATAGTCTATAATTCCACCATAGTTTAGGTATATGGGTGATTGTGATTGATAAAAAAATCTGGTACATATACTGCAGATGACTATAATTGATAAAAAGATGCATGTGACTGAAGATATTGAAAGTAACTCTCACCCATTGAATTTAAAATGAAACTTTCACCCTCAAAATTTGGAAAGTAACTCCCACCAACTGATGGTTGTATATATAAGGTTGAAAAATTATTATATGATGAAACAGATTGACTATATGATTCATCTATTTGACTATGACTAGCACCACTCTTCGATGATTGATCACGATCATCATATTTTTTAAGGAGCAACTGAAATTGTTCTCGTTCTTCCTTAGTGTTCAAGTATAATTTTTCATTATTCAGATAGAACACCATGACTGATAAAAAGATGCATGTGAGTGAGGATTTTGAAAGTAACTCTCAACCATTTAATTTAAAAAAAAAAACTTCCACTCTAGATTTGGAAAATATCTCCCACCAACTATTAGTTGTTCATATGAAGTTGAAAAATTATTATCTGATGAAGCATATTGACTATATGATTCATCTTTTTGACTACAACTAGTATCACTCTTTGATGATTGGCCATGACCATTATATTTTTTAAGGAACAATCGGTATTGTTCTCATTCTTTCGTAGTGGTCAAGTACGATTTTTCATTATTCAGATAGAACACCATGTATTCCAAATTATCCGGTTCTATATCATCGGCTTGGAATGAATAACGAGGTGGTCTCATTTGATGTCTATTGTTCCACATATCAACGTACTTGACATGTTTTATTTTCCATGCATGAAGCTTTTTTAAAGAATCATAATTAAGTGGATTTCTTAGAATGGGCTGTTGGAAGTCAAACTATCTCAGAACCATATCTTCAAATTGGTATTCCATAAAAGCAAAATAAATTATCGGTGTAATTGCACACAAGAGATAAAAGTCTACCATCAATTCGTTCGTCACATTTACACGACCACCAGAATATGACCTTCAAATAAACTACAAAATAAAAATTAATCAAAAAAATTAAATAATAAAAAACATGAAAAAAGAAGTACAATAATTTTAATACCTTATTTTTATATGATAAATTAATAGAAGCTTGACAAGTTTAAATTCACTTTGCCACCAACTCAATTTATTATGACATCCTCGCACATCGGTTCTAGTTGGAACCTTGTCGAAATAATCATAACAAAGTTTGGTAGTTAATTCCTCTAGCTTCTTAACCAATGAAATTCCGTTTATTGGAACACCGATTAACATCACTATGTCTTCCAATGTAATTGTACATTCTCCACACGACATGTGAAACATATACGTTTTAGGTCTCTAAAGCTCAATTAATATGGTTATTAATCCTGAAAATTAGCTTATAACCACGAATAAATATTGCATGATAGAATCTCGCAGATTGCAACCATTGTATTTTAGCGGGATGGGGGTCATTATTCCCTACTTTCAAGTGATGCTTAAAAGTGTTCTCAGTTGTCTACGTTACAATAAAAAAATTATCAAAAATAACAAATAAAAGAATAAAATATTAATCTAAAATTAAATTTCTTAACAAAAAAATTATCATATCATCAATCGTAACACTAAAAATGTATCAATTTTGTGATCTCAACATAGAATATTAATATGTCATCTTACAAACAAAATTAAAGACAAATAAGGTTTTCTAATCTTAAAATAATATATATATATATATATATAAACATAAATAATAAAATAAAAGCATAGTTACTTACAATATATTTTAAAAATTTTCCTTTTTTTCCACTTCCTCACAACTTGTTCTTCTTCAAAAAGGAATTCTACAACTCTCTACAATTTTATACTTCTCCTCAACCCTAATTTAACAATGAAAAATATCATTTTCTCGAAAAAAATAATACAACACAATATCATGAACCTTTTAGTCAAATAATACACTTACACACTTCACGAGACATGATAATATCATGTTTCTGAAAAATAATATAATACACTATCATCCATCCAATATTTAACAAGTAAAAAAATAGTTTCTTCCCAAAAAAATAATACAACGCAATACCATCAACTTTTTAGTCAAATAATACACCTGCAAACTACATGAGATATGACAACACACTACACGAGACATGATAAGACACTCTTCTCAAAAAATAATACAACACACTATCATCTCACCCATATTTAACAAGTAAAAAAAATATCGTCTTCCCGAAAAAAATACAACACAATAACATCAACTTTTCAATCAAATAATACACTTCCAAACTTCACGAGACATGATAATACACTGCACACAACATGACAATACTCTATTCTCGAAAAAATAATACAACACACTATCATTTAACCAATATTTAACAAGTAAAAAAAGAGTTTCTTCTCAAAAAATAATACAACACACTATCATCAACTTTTTAGTCAAATAATACACGTACACACTGCACGAGACATGACAACACGTTGTATGAGATATGACAATATCCTATTCCTAGAAGAAATAATACAACACTATCATCCGTTCAATATTTAACAAGTAAAAAAAATACTTTCTTCCCCAAAAAATAATATAATACAATACCATCGACTTTTCAGTCAAATAATACACTTACAAACTTCACGAGACATGACAACACACTGCATGAAACATGACAATACCCTATTCCCGAAAAAATAACACAACACATTATCATTCAACCAATATTTAACAAGTATAAAAATACTCTATTCCCAAAAAATAATACAACACAATATCATCAACTTTTTAGTCAAATAATACACCTACACAATGCACGAGACATGACAATGCTCTTCTTAAAAAAATAATACAACACACTATCATACATCTAATATTTAACATGTAAAAATAATTTCTTCCAAAAAAAAAATAATACAACACAATACCTTCAACTTTTTAGTCAAATAATACACCTACACACTGCACGAGACATGACAATACTCTATTCCTGAAAAAATAATACAACACGCTATCATACATTCAATTTTTAACAATTATAAAAAAATATTTTCTTCCCAAAAAAATAATACAACACAATATCATCAACTTTTCAATCAAATAATACACCTACATATTGTCCGAGACATGATTACATACTACGCGAAACATGATATTGTTCTATTCTTGAAAAAATAATACAACATACTATCATCCAAAAAATTTCATCAATTTTTTAATCTATTATTCATTATTTTTCAAACTAATTAAAGTTTTTGAATTTTTTTCCAGTTTTTTATAGAATAAACATCATATTGCTTGACACCTGACATTAACTGGCATTAACTGATTCCCACATTTTGAGGTCGAATTTTAATTAATAAGACCTATTTTTTAATTTAATTTGATCATGAAGTTGGGTAGAAAACATGAAGCTTTCAAAAAAAATTATAAAAAAATTCGGGCATGAGGTCTGAAGTTTTGCAATCCGACTTTTATTTATTTTAATATTTGCATGAGGTTAGAAGGAAAACAAATAAACTTCAATTTTTTAATTTTTTTTATTCATGAAGTCGGATTGTAAGTATATTGTTTTTAAAAAATATTTTTTTTTCTCCTTGGGTCGGATGGAAAGCATTCCAGCCTCAAGTTCAAGATATTGTTCAAACTATCACAAATGCTTAAATATTCTATCGACTACAATACTTTTTTAAATAAAAGAATCAATCACAATATTCCCCCAATTTCGCCTAGAGGTTAGGTTTAAGATAATAAGATTAGGAGGTAAGCTATATAAATGGTCATCGAACTTTTAAGGTAGATTCATATACTTTTAAAAATTTGATAAGGTCATCAAACTTTTAAGATAAATTTATTTTGGATTATTCAATCTACTAAATTTTAAAAAATTTGAGTTATTCAAAGTTTTATTTTATAATTCAAAATTTATTTTAAAAATTGATTCGAGTCAAATTTTTTCTTATTGAATAAAAATTATTTTTATCATATCAAATTTTATTCATTCCTACTCGTAAATAATCTGATTGGATAATAATTGAATCCAAATTCAATTGGGGCAGCCAAGAAAAGGCCTTACACATCGGTTCGAGAATCCACCCATTGTGGCCCAATAAGTGCTGCATGAACCCATTCCTTTGAAGAAAATGAGTTGGGCCAACATTTTTTACTTTGGATTATACTTTTTATAATCATCGGTATTTAATTCATTGACAAATTAATTTAAATTAAATTTTATAAAATTTTATTATAAGAGTGACATTCTTAACTTAATTCTTTCCTCAATTTTTATGTTTTAATTTTACCAGTCGAATGAAAGTCTCGAATTTTTGATTTAATTCGATTCTTTGATCCAAATAAACGATATCTTCTGATTCACTATGTCAAATAATTGATGATAAACTACACTAATAGTCATTAATTTTTTTTATTTTAATTACTAAACTTTTAAAACTTATATTATATTTATTAATTTTTTATTTTTATTTATTTATTTATTTATTATTATTATTATTATTGAAATTGTCATTAAAGTATTATTTCTAAAAAAAATTAATTTTAGTAATTGAGTGCCTTTGTAAAAAGGTTAGTTTTATGAATGAAACAATTGTCAATCAATTTTAATAATGGGAAGGTTTCATTTATGGATAGATTAACATAATTTAATTTCAAATTAATCTAACTGTTAAAGAATTAAATTTATCATTAAACCTAAAAATTTTAAGTTTTATGTAAATATAATAATTATTTAAGTAAAATATTAAATGATCATTGAATTATTTTAAAAATATTATATGGTTATTAAATTTTTAAAAAATTATATAAAATGAATTAAATTTTATATTTTTTTCATAAAATAATCATTGAGTCATCAACCGTTATTAACGAGTGATATAAGAATTATAAAAATTTATATAACAACACACTTAATCCTCAATATTTAAGTATTCAATCAATTTAAACATCAATAAAAGTTAATTAAGACTAAATTGATTAAATGTATAAATATAAATAATTAAATATGTTAATATTAAATTTTGATTACTATCTCGTCATTCAATTAATGATAATATAATATTTTATAATAAAAATTAAATATTTATTATATATTTTAAAAAGTTTAATCATCATTTTATATTTTTGATATTTATATATTTTTATGGTGAAATTTCAAAAGTATGATAATCTAAAAACATATTTCTTCAAAATATTGTACTAGTCATTTTATTTCTCAAAATATTGTACTTTGAATAGTAACTTTAAAGATAATTACAGAAGAATCCGACTTTAAATAGTGAAATGGATTAAATCGAATAAAAAATTAAAGTCGATACCAAAAGGTTTTGACTTTGAATAGTGATTTTGCAGAAAACACTTTGAAAATTACAAAAACACTGTTCAAAGTCGGCACCTCTTAATGCCGACTTTAATTTTTTATTCGATTTAATCTATTTCATTATTCGAAGTCAGATTCTTCTGTAATATTTTTAAAGTTACTATTCAAAGTACAATATTTTGGGAAATAAAGTGACTAGTGCAATATTTTGGGAAAATAAAAAAATAAGTGCAATATTTATAAAAAAATTTCCATTTTTTCCTAATTATTTTCTGATATTTAATAAAAAAAACAAATATTCCTGTAAAGCCAAAATTACTTTTCTAGAGAGTGACCGAGAAACGTTCAATGCACAAAAAATAATAAAAATCGTCATATATATATATATATATATATATATATATATATATATATATTCTTCCTTCTGTACCGATGCTATAAGCTAGGTGAATTTTCTCAAACAAATAAGCTTTCAATCGGGTATGTTTTCCGATCATCGGAATCTGAACACTAATCAAATAAAACGATGTTGTGTATTACCTAATCAGTGATTCAAATTATAATTATTTTGTAATTTTTCATTGATCTGTGGATTTTTTTTTAATTTTAGATTCTAATTTTGGATACTGATAGATTGAATTCAAGTTTAGCGGTTTTACTCGCTGGGTATGTTGTTAATACCTCGATTAATTAATTTTTGAATCTGAGCTGTTTTATTCTTAATTTTCTCGTTTTGTTGCAGAATTTTGATTGTTGCTGTTGTCAGTTTTGATAGTTGAGATTGAAAGGTCCGATTTCGATTTCTTTTAGTTTGCTAGTGGATGATCTTATGAGCTTATCATGTAATGCTTTGTAATTTGGAATTTGGAATTCGGATTCTGTATTGTGTTTTCTGATTAAGTTTGGCGAATGGGTCATTGGGTAGTTTTTGCATTGAGGATTGATAGATTGTTTGATATTGTTTTTTTTCTTGATGCAGCTTAGAAATAGCATCAATGGTTCTTAAGGGTAGTAGCAGTAGTAGTCATGTCTCTCCGTTGATGTCGATTCAAGAGAAAGGTAGTCGGAACAAGCGAAAATTTCGGGCTGACCCGCCTTTAGGTGACCAGAATAAGATTATAACTTCGCCTCAAAACGGTTGTCCGAGTTATGAATTTTGTGATGAGAAGTTTGGAATCACCCCTGTCCATCATCAAGCTAGTGCGTGCGACTTGTGTGGTGTTAGCCAAGATCATTCCGAGGGTTTAAAATTCGACCTGAGATTGTCTAGCACATTAGATTCTTCCGAGGTTGGGACAAGTCAGCCTAAAGAAGAACTGGAGGCAGATGAATTCCAAGTTGCTGATTGGAGTGATCTCACAGAATCTCAGCTAGAAGAACTTGTTTTAAGCAATCTGGATGCAATATTCAAGAGTGCAATAAAGAAAATCGTTGCTTTTGGTTACACCGAAGAAATTGCTACTAAGGCAGTCTTGAGGTCAGGCCTTTGTTATGGTTCTAAAGACACAGTCTCGAATATAGTGGATAATACCTTAGCATTTATTAGAAGTGGTCTAGATTATCATTCTTCAAGAGACCACTGTTTTGAGAATCTGCAGCAGTTGGAGAAGTATATATTAACGGAACTGGTTTGTGTTCTTCGAGAAGTTCGGCCTTTCTTCAGTACTGGGGATGCTATGTGGTGCTTATTAATTTGTGATATGAATGTGTCGCATGCTTGTGCTATGGACGGTGATCCCTTGAATGGTTTTGTTGCTGGTGGAGTCCCCAATGGAATTTCTTTTGCATCAAACCAACCCCAGTTGAAGCCCGAAACCAAAACCTCAGAATTGAATCTTCCAAATCCTTGTAGACCGGTTCCATCCTTTCCTTGTTCTCATAGTTCTCCACCTGAGGTACTATCTATGGGAATTAGCAACAGTGAAAAATTGAAGAATTCTGTCGTTCCAAGTGGTGTAGTCTCAGAGCAAGAGGGAACAAACTCTGTTGCTGATGGCTTGGATAAAACTTTCAGTGCAGCAGGAACATCTCAGTTTTCAACAATGGAAGACAAGTTTGTGGGTAGTAGAAAGACTCACTCTACCAAGAGAGAATATCTTCTCCGGCAGAAAGCAGTTCATCTGGATAAAAGCTATAAGACATATGGATCTAAAGGGTCATCGAGATCTAAACCGAGCAGTTTGGGAGGTTTAGTCTTGGACAAGAAAATAAAATCTGTCTCTGACTCTGCTGCTGTTAGTATAAAAAGTTCATCTCTGAAAATTAAGGGAATGGGATCTGATGTCCCTCAAGATGATGGGAGTCATCTTTCAGTTAATTCAGGACCTTCTTCTTCTGCAACATGTTACTTAAATAATGATAATAATAGTTCTCCAGTGCCTAAGACCGATGTAGCAACCATTTCTTCCCCGATAAACATGCCACCTGAATTACCCCCTTTGAATAACCCGCCTGCATTATCAACTGCCGATACTGAGCTTTCCCTTTCTTTGCCTACCAAAAGCAATTCAATTGTAGTGCCCCCTGTTTCTTGTTCTGAGGTTTCTAATCCGAACTATACTGGGATGCCAGTTGGTAATTCCTTGGGGGATTGGGTTCCCCAGGATAAGAAGGATGAGATGATTTTGAAGCTAGTACTGAGGGTACAGGAACTGCAAAATCAGCTCCAGGAATGGACAGAATGGACTAATCAAAAGGTTATGCAAGCTGCTCGTCGATTAAGTAAGGACAAAGCTGAACTTAAGACTTTGAGGCAAGAGAAAGAAGAAGTTGAACGGCTGAAGAAAGAGAAGTTGAGTTTGGAAGAAAACACTAGGAAGAAACTTGTTGAGATGGATGTTGCTTTGTCCAAGGCTAGCGGGCAGGTGGAACGTGCTAATGCTACTGTCCGCAGGCTTGAGGTGGAAAATGCAGCACTACAGAAGGAAATGGAGGCTGCAAAATTACGAGCAGTGGAGTCGGCAGCTAGCTGTCAAGAGGTGTCAAAGGGGGAGAAGAAAACTCTGATGAAAGTCCAGTCCTGGGAAAAGCAAAAAACATTGTTCCAAGACGAGCTCATGACCGAAAAACACAAGGTCACTCAACTTCTACAGGAATTACAGATGGCTAAAGTTATCCAAGATCAGCTTGAGGTATGCTTTAAGAATGCTATATTTGCAAGCATTTCTTTGTCTTTTGTCTTCTCCTAATTGTCTCCTAGTCAAAACAGTAGTAATCTTCGATAAAAAAAAAAGGAAACAGTAGTAATCCTTGATATATATGATAAACTTGTACCAGTAGTTCTCTTACAAGTTCTGTAATGGATACAGATATTTTGGCATGTCGTATATTTTGAATGGTTAAGAAACGTTTTGAAACTACTCAAAGCAGAAATGTTGATCTAAAATATTTTGTATCGAAGTCTCTAGGTGCCTGTTTGTGTAGTCTTTTTTAACATTTACATTAATACAATTGGTATACTCTTCCACTATGGCCGATGGATATGGTAAAAACATGTAAATGGTGCTTGTAGTGATCATAAGTTATATTTTTTGGCTAGTAAAATGGTAATGCAAATATAAGAAAAGGGAGTTCGATTATTTTCAGATTGTCCGCTGGATCACATGTTAGAAGAGTACAAGCTGCCAAAATTTCTCCGGATTTGTGTGTCAAATTATGCTTAATTTCTTTCCCTTCTTTTTTTCTTCCAGATTTTGTTTACATATTTTATCTGAATTTTGATGCCACAATCGACCAGAAACTAATATTTTCTATACCCTATCTCCCATCTAATATTATGCCTTAACATTTGTTTTAGGAGCTGCCCTATAGCATGTTTATTTCACCTTATACTGCTCATAATTTTTCTAGTTTTTCTTAGAATATGTATTTCCAACTGATTGTGTATAAGAATATTGATTGTACGATATCAAGCCATCACTCGGATCAGTATTTTTAGGTATGCTACTAGTTCGATAAATACTGCTGGTGTAGTTCCTTTTTGTAATCACGGGTTATGCTACGACTACTTTGTTCTCATTGAAAACTGAAAATCTATGGCAGGGTAAATGGCAACAGGAACATAAGGCAAAGAAAGAAGTGCTGACTCAGGCTAGTTCGATAAGAAAGGAACGAGAACAAATCGAGGCTTCAGCAAAACTAAAAGAGGACATGATTAAGTCAAAAGCAGGAACCAGTCTGCAAAAATACAAGGAGGATATTCAGAGACTCGAACAAGAAATCTCTCAATTGAGACTGAAGACGGACTCTTCAAAAATTGCTGCACTTCGAAGGGGCATTGATGGTATCAATGTTGGAAGATTTATAGATACCAAATATAGCACAACTCAGACAGAATCTCCAACCCCTTTTATCTCAGAACTGGTGATGGGTTTCCAGGACATTTCCGGGAAAGGAGGCGTGAAACGTGAACGTGAATGCGTGATGTGTCTCTCGGAGGAGATGTCTGTGGTTTTCATCCCCTGTGCGCATCAGATTGTTTGCACTACATGCAATGAGCTCCACGAGAAACAAGGGATGAAGGACTGTCCTTCCTGCCGGAGTCTGATCCAGCGCCGTGTTCCTGTCCGGTATGCTCGTGCTTAATTTTAATATTCGAAGTAAGTTGAATGTTATGCATAATATGGGAACTCTTTGGCTTGAATAATGCATTTGTGTTGCACTTTTTGAGAGTTTAGAACAGTTAAAAGTTGCATTTACAGTGCAAGATGATGCTTCATTTCATGTTCATCCTTATTTTAAGTGATGATATAAGGCTTAATTAGTCCAATATACCATTTAAAAATATTAATTTTTTTATTAAAAATATATATTCAAGTAAGCTCTTGAAATTTGATATAGAATTTTCAAAATGTTTCAATTGAAATATATAATTTTAAGTTTAAGTTTTTATTTAATAGTAAATTTTAAATAAGATTTTAATTAAAGTAACATTAATCTAATTCAATAAAGGCCACTTTGTTATATGTCTTAATATTATTTCGTTTGATTAAAAATTATTATTTATTGATTGATATGGTTAAGACCAATATAATGCCAATTACATTGAATATTTAAATTTATTATTAATATTTATTACAAGAGATTCACTTATATTCGGTGTCAGAATCATGTAAAGGCATTAGTATCCCAAAAAAATATTATTTTTTTTTATTTTTTTTGTTTCTTATATAATTTTTTAAAAAATAATTTATCTATAAATTTATTTTTTATTTTTAAATATTTATATTTTACCTTTAAACTTTAAATCTTATGTAAAATTAAATTTGATATATATTTTTTTGTTGATTAAAATTCTTCAATGGTTAAATTTATGTTTGAATACGGAGAAAAAAATACTTGTAAACGATCAATTCTTAAAGAGATTATTTGTTTGAATATAGAGAAAATAATATTAGAAGAGATAATTTAAAATCTTGGATATATATAATAAAAAATTATTTTATTTGTTTAATTAATCAAAATGTTATTAACTATCAGGGTGTTTAAAAATATCCGTCTGGTTTATCCGATCCGATTATCCATTGATCTAATCTAAAAATTCGAATATCCAATCTGATTTTTATTTTTGGATCGGATATTCAATCAAATTTTAATTTTTTCGGATTGAATATGGATCACAATATTTCAAGTTTTGAATTATCCAAAAATCCAAAATTCAAATTTTCATTAATATTAATCTTAACAATTTAGTGTTTGTTATATTCAAAAAGTTAAAACATTCAAACTTTGATATTTAAAACATTCAAAAAGTTAAAATATTCAAAAATCCAATCTGATTTTTCATTAATATTAAAACATTCAAACTTTTATAAATGTGAATGTTGTTGTATTTAGTAATTTATTATTAATTATTTATAATATTTGAAATTCTAAAATTTTCATAAATATAATCTTCAAATTCAAAAAAATAGTTTAATCAAGTTATATTTTTTGATAATCGGATATTTGAATATTAAATCCGAATATCCGATATCTGAATATGTGGATATCCATTTTTTCAGATCAGATACGAACCATTTTATCATCGATCTAAAAAACCGAATATCCGAAAAAATCAAATCCGATCCGATATTCAACAATAAGAAAAGGGGTGTTTTAAAATATTTGTTCTGGTTGATCTGATCCAATTATTATTGACCCAATCCAAAAATTCAGATATCCAATCCGATTTTTATTTTTTGGATTGGATATCCGATCCAATTTTAAGTTTTCTGGACCGGATACGGATCACAATATTTCATGTTTTGGATTATCCGAAAATCTAAAAATCAAATTTTCATTAATATTAATCTTGTTCTAGTTAATAATTTAGTGTTTGTTATATTCAAAAAGTTAAAATATTGAAATTTTTAATCTTAATTTTCATTAAATTTAATTTGTTATAGTTAACAATTGAGTGCTTGTTATATTCAAAAAGTTAAAACATTCAAACTTTTATAAATATGAATTGTGACACCCTCGCCTCGGGTTAGGAGACGGGAGCGTTGACCGGATTTATAAACCTTTAACAAACCAAACTTGTATTCATTTCAATCACATTTCAATTCAAATACATGTTGTACTTATCGAATTCAAGGTCAATTTAAAACTTTTTCTAAGCTTATACATGTTTCGATTTATAAATTTCCAATTCAATTCACTTATCTATTGATCTTGGACTTACTTGATTTTCTATAATAATTTACCTAATATTTGATCTCAATCGAGATCAAATTAATACCTTTAATCATATTTAAATTGTTTAGCGATCTTTAATATATTTTTATTAACCAAATCATTTTCTTTTTATTCCAAAGTTTGAACCGAAATGGCTAGGAGGTATCGATATCCTTGTAGAGAGGTATTGAAACAGGGGTATCGAACCCAAGTTCGATACGGGTCACATAGGTTGACTCGTTGACCAAGGCTGAGTAACCTGATTCGATACGGGTATCGAATCGAGGAGCTCATTGGACAATTCGGTATCGATACGAGTATCGAATCGACGATTACACTGGATAACTTGGTATCGAACCAAGTATTGAACCAAGTTGCTAAGGCCAAGGGGGTATCGATACCCATGGAATTGGTATCGATGCCCCTACTCGAATTGGCAGGTTTCTAGCTTCTAAGTCACTTGTACACTATCCCAAAAGACCTCTAATCTAGACTCAAACCATCCCCAAACCTTAAGGGGCAAATTTTAAGTTGTTTAGGCAACAAGTATCAACTAACCAATTCTATTCATTTGGCCAATATTCATGCTATTTCACATTAAGATAGCCTTATGCCAAACATTTCCACTATGGCCACTACCATAACCATAACATAGCCTTAAGGTTCATGTATTATCATACTTAGTTCCATGTTTCTCTTATCAAAATAATTACTTACCTATCACATGCATATCACCAAGGCCTACTTATACAAACCATAAGCCACAATTCAAAATGCATATAACTAGCCTAAGCACACTAGGCCTTAAGTCTTACATACCAATTACAATTATCAAGGCTAACATATACATAACATGAGCCAAATTCATAAGCATGGAACTAATCAAAATATGATCACTATGCCACTATAAGTTAGGAGTTAACAAAAACTACAAAAGACCATACTTGGCTTGCTTGGTGTCCTTGCCCTCGATCGATCTCAATCTAGCTCCTTGGTTTGATAACCTGTTGTTTTGGGAAGGTGGAAACATACGGTGGTAAGTACTTATGAGGTACTTAGTGAGGCAGCCCTAAGTCTAACCAATTTAGACATTAAACATATAACAAGGTTCACACGCTTCAATTAAGCATTAAATCAAATTCATAACCATATCACAATCAATCATGCAAAGGATAACAATCAACAAATATCATGCTTATCAAGTATCATATGTATCATGCTTATCATGTATTGTATGTAACATGCTTATAATGTATCATATGTAACATGCTTATCATGTATCATATCTATTATGCCACCAGCATACAACCAATTTTACGATTAGATGCTCATGTACCAACTAGCATGTTTAAGCACTTATGTCTCATTAGCAAATATCAATTCTCAAAGCTTTCATATTCAAAATCATATTAAAAGTTTCTTATAGCCACATATTCAATCAAATGCTCATTATTCCATAATCAAATGCTATTTATAACAACAATCTATCTCAAATGCTTCATTAGCGATTACATAATCGAATTCAAATGCTTCCTAAGAAAATACATATTCAAATGGTCTTTCCATATCTTAAGTTTAATCTTTCGGATTAGTTTCAAATGATGCCTTGGTATAGTTAGGATAGGTAAGCGAGTCATCGGAAGTACCACGAAGACACTGACAGAAGTACCACAAAGGCACTGACAGAAGTACCACAAAGGTATTAACAAAAGATACCCACGGTATCTACAAATGGTGACTAACCACCAATCAAAGGTACCCATAGTATCAAACAGAAGTACCAAAGTACTAGGCAAAAGTACCGAAGTACTAACAAATGAGCTCAGACCCTAGGCATGCCGTACTACCTATGACCAACTATCGACCAAGGCTCAGTCAGAGTTTCATATTCATTTGATATTTCAATTTGTATTAACCAAGTTCCTTATCACAAACAATGTTCATAACATGCTATCAAAACCAAGAGCATTTATGTCATGTTATCATACCAAAAGCATTAATGTCATGCTATCATACCAAAAACATATATCATGCTATCAAACCAAAAGCATTTATCATTCTATTATACCAAAAGCATTTATGTCAAGCTATCAAACTAAAAGCATATATCGTGTTATTATCAAGACATACATATCATGTTACCAAACGAATGATTTGATCATCATAAACATGCCTCATGCATGACTCACATACCTGGCATCCATAGCCGCGTGCCATAACTTACTTCGGTATTTCCGAGCTATGCAAATGTACTAAGCTAGTTTTAATCATCTAACATACAATCATGATATCAAACAAGTCATTTAACATTTAATCCTCCTTCCCTTTTTATCAAATATATTATTAGTCCAATTTAATGACAAATCAAATAAACAAATAGGTTGGTTAGGACCTAGGTCCTAACCCTAAAGCTTGCCACACTCACAATTGATTCCAAGCACTCAAGGGTTGAAGATGTTGATCCCTTTACCCTTCTTTCTAGCTAGCTCGAGCCTTTGTTCTTCTTCGATGTCCTCTTTTCTTGGATTCTCTAGGAAACCATATTCATATAGCAATTCATTAGGACATATCAAAGTCTTTTAATTCAAGTGATTATAGGCTCAACAAATGTAAACATTCACATTTGTTCATTAGGGACAGTTTTGCTACCCTTTAAAGAATCGATCATATCTCCAAGTTCTCATATCCGATTTTAGCTCATTTTACCTCATTGGAAAGATAAGAAGACCCTCTAAAAGGATATATCAATCTAACATTTTAATTCTTTCCCAATCAGTGCCAGATTTTATTCGAATCAAACCTGTTTAGATTCGGGACTGCTCGGAAAGGCTTATAACTTTATCTAAAAAATTACGATTGAGGTTCCGTAAATTTTCACATAAACTAGATACATGAAAGTATGCTATTGAAAAATTTCAGCTCTTAACTCCCTCAAATTCGACCTAGGGAATTTTTCAAAGATGGCTACCCGGAATTGTATTTCTAGGCAAGCTTTGTCTAACTTATATTCCATGGCTCCAATTCATACTCCAATCTTATTCTTACAAATTTCCAGCATTTCAACCATAAAATTAACATCAACTAATCCCCTTTTTCATCACTTATCAAATCAATTTACACATATATAATATTTTCAAAAATCTAAACTCCAAGCTACTTAACTTATTGTCCATGCTTCAATAACTAAAACCCAAGCAAATGCAATCCTTACATTTAACATTAAAGCATCATGGAAGCATTTAAATCCAAGAACTCAAGATTTCATTATTTAGGTTATGGAAAAAGAAGCTTATCTATGCCCTTAAACTTGATTTTCTAGACCAAAAGCCTAACCATGCAAAGCTTTCAAGCTTTCTCTCTACTTTTCTTTTTGTTTTCCACGTGAATGAGGAGAAGAAGGGGGGGAGAGTGGGCTGATTTGTTTGCTAAATAATATGTGTAAAAGGACCATTTTGCCCTTACTATTAATTCATGGGCAATTAGAGGACCAAGGGCAATTAAGGAAATTGGAAATCTAACATGCAATCCTCTCATTTTTCACTTAATTCAATTTGGTCCCCTTTTTAGTTTTCTTTTCTTTCAATTAAATTCAAATTCTTTTTAATTTAAATGACATTTGATTCGACCGACCTTTAATTTATTCAAATCATTCTTCTAGCCCGGGTTTAGGGTGTTACATGAATGTTTTTGTATTTAGTAATTTATTATTTATTATATTTGAAATTCTAAAATTTTAATAAATACAATCTTCAAATTCAAAAAATTAGTTTACTCAAATTATATTTTTTGATAATCGGATATCTAAATATTCAATCCGTATATTCGATATCTGAATATGTGGATATCCATTTTTTTTGGATCAGATACGAATTACTATATCATCGATCTAAAAACCCAAATATCCGAAAAAATCAAATCCGATCCGATATTCAATAATGAGAAAATGGGTGTTTTAAAATATTCGTTCTGGTTGATCCGATCTGATTATCTATTGACCCAATCCAAAAATTAGAATATTCAATCATATTTTTATTTTTGGATCGGATATCTTATCAAATTTTAAGTTTTTTGGATCGGATACGGATTACAATATTTCAAGTTTTGGATTATCCGAAAATCCAAAATTTAAATTTTCATTAGTATTAATCTTGTTATAGTTAACAATTTAGTGCTTGTTATATTCATAAAGTTAAAAAATTAAAACTTTTATGAATGTGAATGTTGTTATATTTAGTCATTTATTTTTTATTAATTATTATATTTAAAATTCTAAAATTTTCATAAATACAATCTTCAAATTCGAAAAAAATAGTTTAATCAAATTATATTTTTTTGATAATCGGATATCTGAATATTCAATCTGAATATCCGATATCCGCATATTGGATATCCATTTTTTTCGGATTAGATATGAATCACTATATCATTGATCTAAAAAAACCAAATATCCGAAAAAATCAAATCTGATCCGATATTCGACAATGAGAAAGGGGTGTTTTAAAATATCCGTTATGGTTGATTCGATAAAAAATTCAGATATTCAATCCGATTTTTATTTTTGAATCCGATATCCGATCCAATTTTAAATTTTCCAGATCAGATACGGATCACAATATTTCAAGTTTTGGATTATCCGAAAATCCAAAATTTAAATTTTCATTCATATTAATCTTGTTATAGTTAACAATTTACTGCTTGTTATATTCAAAAAGTTAAAACATTGAAACTTTTATAAATGTGAATGTTTTTATAAATGTGAATGTTGTTGTATTTAGTAATTTATTATTTATTATTTATTATATTTGAAATTCTAAAATTTTCATAAATACAATCTTCAAATTCGAAAAATTAGTTTTATCAAATTATATTTTTTGATCATCCGATATCTGAATATATGGATATTCATTTTTTTTCGAATCAGATACGAATCACTATATCATCGATCCAAAAACCCGAATATCCAAAAAAAATAAATTTGATCCGATATTCGACAATGAGAAAAGGGGTGTTTAAAAATATTCGTTCTTGTTGATTCAATCCGATTATTCATTGACCCAATCCAAAATTTTGGATATTCAATCCGATTTTTATTTTTGGATCTGATATCCAATCTAATTTTAAGTTTTTCAGATCAGATACGGATCACAATATTTCAAGTTTTGGATTATCTTAAAATCCAAAATTTAAATTTTCATTAATATAAATCTTGTTATAGTTAACAATTTAGTGTTTGTTATATTCAAAAAGTTAAAACATTGAAACTTTTATAAATGTAAATATTGTTGTATTTAGTAATTTATTATTTATTATATTCGAAATTCTAAAATTTTCATAAATATAGTCATCAAAATCGAAAAATTAGTTTAATTAAATTATATTTTTTAATAATCGGATATTTGAATATTCAATCCGAATATCCGATATCCGATATCCGAATATGTAGATATTTAAAATAAACATCATTTATTTTTTTGGACTTTTTGCCGAGCTATATAATATATACAAACCTTAGATCTTGTCTTTCATCTAACCGTCGTCAAGCACGAACCATCCTACCTCGATGATTAAAGAAATAGTTATTTTTGGAGGTTACGGATTCGAGTATCAATAATGTTAGTATAGTAATTAAACGATTAATATTTAATGATCGAGAATATATTTTAAAACAGATACTATTGTAACCATCCGATTAAAATATTGAATGATAACGCTTGGCTTCAAAGGTAAAATATTAATGAGGTTTTGACATTTGTTGGATAAGTTTACTAAAGATGGAAACCTTTTTTAGTTTTAATTAATTTTGGGTTAATTATTGTCTTTTGGTTTCATAAAAGCTCATGTATTTGTTTATGAAGTGTAATTAAGGCTTGTTTTCTAAGCAATCAAAAGCACTTTTTTAAATGTTTTTATTAGATTTTAGTTATTTTTTGAACTTTTTAAATCGGTGTTTTTACTCAAAAAGCTAGAATTTATGACTTTTGAGTTGGATAAACTAGTTTGAATATAAAATTACTTATTTACCCTTATAATACGTTGTTAAAATAATATTTATACATATATAATTATAAAATAATATATATTTTATAATATTTATATTTAGAATAAAATTATTTTATTTGTAATTTATTTTAAATTTATTATTAATTTTTAATTCTTATGTTCGTATATAATCTAAAATATAGTTTATATTTTTAAATTAAATTTTACAAAAAATATATTTTTATTATAATTTAAGTTAATTTATTTAATAATCATAACATTAACAAAATTTTAAAATTTTTATTATAATTTAAGTTCACTTATACCTCATAATATCATGTCCAAAATAAACATTTTATCTTTTCAAAATCACCTTTTTGACATCAATAACCAACACTACTTAACTTTCTAAAATCACTTTTTCTATCACACTTTCAAAATTATTTTTTCAACTGCACTTTTTATAAACAGTGCCAAACTAAACCTAAATTTTAAATATCGTTTATAGGAGATGAGTCGTGGGCGGAGCCACCCTTATCGATGGGTGGTTAAATGACAACCTAAAATTTTTGGATCAATTTTTTTTATGTAATTTTTATATATAATTTTTTAAAAAAATTAATAAACAACATTAATTTATAAATAATTGACACCCCTTAAATATAATTCAAAAAAATAACACCTCTAAAATAATTTTCTAACTCCGCCCCTGACATGAGTAATTTATAGGAAATGTTGCAATTTAATTGATAACTTAGAAGTGGAATAGAGTAAAAAGGAAGCAGAAGAAACTATATCCATGTTTGTATGGATAATATGCTATTAAGGGTGTAATTTGATTCGGTAAATTATTTTAGTAATTACTAATTTTTGGTTCGATTAATCTTAGTTTTTAATTTTTTATATTAACGTTAATTTTTAAAAAATATATTTTATTTTGATAAAATAATTTTATTTTATGACTTTTATTTAGTAATCACTAGTTTTTAATTCGATTAGTCTCAGTTTTTGATTTTTTTTTTATTTTATGACTTTTATTTTATATATAAATAGTAAAATAAAATTATAAGTATCTCAGTTTTAAAGTTTAATGTTTAGTGGTTTAAGTATAAAAGTTTTGAATTTATGAGACGTGGTTAGAATGTAGAGTTGAGGGTTAAATTTTAGGGTTTATAGGATTAAAATCTTAATCCTTAACTATATTACTCTAAACCCTAACCTATTACCCTTAAATTTTAACACTAACTATAAATTCTAACCCTAAACCTTAAATTATAAACCATTCAATTCTAAATTAGATTCATAAACCCTAAAATTAAGGGTGTTTATAAAAAAATCATTTTTATTATCGATGCATTAGATATTTTCCCGTACAAAAAGTCATTAATAGCAATAAACCAAATGATCTAAAATATAAAATCATATAATATACCTACTGAAATATATTGAATAAACAATGGGAAAATAAGCTAAAATCACTGCTAGAGCTGCATAATCATTTCTAGAAGTAATTTTCATGGAATCCAATCATTTCATTTCATTTCTTGACCTGGAAATTTTCACTGTCCTAACTGAAAAGATTTTTTCTTTGTAGCTAAAGAATTGATCCTTTTTTCTTTGTCTTCTATGAATTGATGCATGCCTGGATTTCCTCCAGTGTTTTCCCTTTTGTTTCTGGGACAAATTTGGCTACATATAGGATTGTCATGAAAGAGAATCCTGAGTATATAAAAAAGGTTCCTGAAACAACAGAAAAGTCAAGAAAAATATGTTTCAGAGTTCATGCCTGGAAAACCATTTCCATGTCTTTTTGGACATGTTGACAGTGTGTTTTATCAGTTCATTCACCTGATGAACTCCAGCTCATGAGAAAGTTGAAGGTGTAAGAGACTGTCCATGCACCTAACCAGTTCACCAGCACCACCAAACTACCAGCTACTCCCTTAACATTAATCGGGAAAATCTGAAACCGATAAGATCAAGTTCGGGTCATTTCAGGTTAATCGGTTCAGTTTTGTTAGCTTTTAGAGTGTAATCTGTATGCTGAAAACAGGGTTCCAATGCTCACCTCAGACATTATCACCCAAGGAACTGCTCCCATTCCAATGGAGAAGGATGCTACATAGATCTGATTTCAATGGGAAAAAAATGAAATTTAATTAAATATTTATACATATCTATATATATATATACACATATACATACATGTAATAAGAATGTAGGGTGATTTTTACTTACAAGGACTCCACCAACAGCTAATATTGGTATCCATTCAGGCAAAATATTGTGCTCCTGGTTCAAATAAAACAATGAAACAGGTTCAAGAAGTTGAATCAAAGACATGAAATTGTTTCATTGATAGACAATTATTATGGCTTACTTTGAGATAAAAGGAAGTGCCAGCCAGGAAGCAACCAAGAAATGTGCCAGTTGCAGAAACCTGGAAATGGTGGGGTATATTTTCATCCCAAATTTTCCCATCAAATTTCATATATGTAAGAAAGTAAAAGTAAATTTCTGGGATTAACTTTTTACCATTATTAATGGTCTTCTTCCTGACTTGTCCATCAACAATGCTCCTACCACAGTTATTGGGACCTAAATATATATAGTAAGAAAATATCATTAAATCTGTTTATTCGAACCGCGTAATTTCAATCGGTTCATGCAGTTTCTTGTCGACTAGAGATGGAAGTTAATTACCTGAACACAAGCATAAGCTATAGTTCCAGCTTTTCCTGAAGAAAGCCCTGGAAATTGTTTAAAGAGAATAAATTTCAATATGAAAGCTTAATGACAATAAGGCATAGGCATAAGTTCTTAAGATCTGTTTATTTACCAGCTGATGCAAAGGTTTCACTTGCATAGAAGCTTATTCCATTAATTCCTCCAAATTGTTGGAACACCATTAATGCAACTCCGATCTGAAAATCGTATTACAGAAAAGAAGAAAATCTATATAATGGAATCACTTGAACAAGAATCTGGAATTGACCAGAGCTAAAGAATAGATTCACTCACCATCACGGAACGAATGTATTTCTGTTGAAACAAATCCAATACTCTAGTTTCTGGTAGGCTTTCAAGAGTTTCAATGTACATCTGTTGAGACATCAAAAATGGTTAACTTAGCAGTCACATTACCATAGGTGGGCTGCATATATAGTTTAGAAGAAATTTACTTGAATTTCTTCAGCTTCTTGAGTGACATCGGCATCTTTTCCTCGAAGTTTCCGAAGAGCAACATGAAATTCTTTGTTGTGTCCAACCTTTGCCTGCAATCAACAATGTATCAACAATCATACACTGTGTATATATGTATGTATCCTTATTTTATTTGCTTATATGAATGTGATATTTTTCATTGAAATGTTTACCAGCCATCTTGGAGATTCAGGTATGAAACAGAGGCCAACAAATAGGACCATGCAGGGAACAAGTCCTTCAAAAATCAAAAACCAACATTTAGTGTCTTAAAATCCTTTATGTTTTTCGGTTTCGATTAGAAAATCTTCAAGGAGAATTAGGATTACCAGTTAGAGCCAGTGCCCTCCACGGTATGATTGTTCCTATTAAGAATGCCACCGATGAACCAGTAACAATCATGAGCTGCAATGGAAAGAAAGGGCATTTAAGCTATAATCACTCCATCCGGCATTCCGCTAAATATTCCGGTGAATATGCAGTTCCGGCCACTATTTAAACCACCACATGCGATTCTACCGAGCTCTCTAACCTGATTCAATGTTGTGAGCCCTCCTCTGAGATTCTTTGGCGCTATTTCAGCTATGAATATTGGGACCTGTTTGTTTATTGGGAAAATTATTAGCAACTTTAGTATATTCATAAAGAAATGCATATTTTCTCAGGAAAAAAAAATACCACATATGAGAAAACTCCAATGCCATATCCAGTGGAAAATCTTCCAGCATCCAGTGAAAGAGTCCCCTGTAACAGGATCCATGCAAATTATGGTACTTTTTATACAATTTAAATCTCATCTCTGAGATGATGAGAATCAAGTGTAAACCTTGGAGAAATAAACAGCAAGCCATCCAGTGATGCAAAAACCAGCTGATAATCTCATTGCCTGATTCCATTAAAAGTTACAGAAATTTAGTACAATTATAGTTTGTAAAATAAAAAAAAAATCAATTTAATTTCGAAACAGAACAGACCCCTTTTCGACCAATCATGTCTGCAATCGGACCACTAGTGACAGCACCAAGCATTGCACCAATGGTTAAGATAGAACCAAACATCGAAAACTGGAAAATAAATTCCAATAACAAGTTAGTGATCGATCGAGACACCGATGTCACAGTATTAAAGTGCAGCCACAAGACAACGTAACGGACGCATCATAACAGTTTTAAAAGTCGCCACAACACCGCAAACCGCCCCACATTCCCATTTAAAATCTTAAATCCGTAAATATATAGCAATTTGTTTGCAGTAAATGTAAGGCTAACCTGAGCTAGAGATAGATTAAGATCTTCCCTGATAGCAGATTGTGCAGGAGCTGAATATCCAACCTGCCAAAAGAAAATAAACAAATGTGCACAACAATACCATGAACTTTGTTTAAACATGGAAATTTTAATCTGAAAAATCAATAAAAAAAAACAAGAAATTCAAAGCGAAAGAACTTACACAAGATCCAAATTCAAATGAGCCACAAACAGCAACAAAAGTGCAGAGCAAAACCATCCAAATAGACCCATTTTCATCACCATCATTTTCCCCACTCCCATGAACACCAACAATCTTCTCATCTTCTGCAACAACAATCAATGGTTTCTCTAAATCTTCAAGCCCTTTGATTTCACCACTTTCGACATCTTTAAACTGCCCAATTGCCATCTCTCTAGTGTTTCAACTTTCAACACCCCCCAGACCCCCACAAACAAAACTTCAAACAGATGGTGTACAATGTGGGTGAAAACAAAGGTCTAAACCATGAGCTTTATATACACATCACCAATATTTTTTACTTTTTTTTCCATGCAGATATTTTTATCGTACATTTCTTAATTGACCCAAACTTGATAGTCGATGGGATTTGATATTTATTAAATAATTAATTTGTTTTGTTGTGTATTATTGGAGAGAAAGTAGGAGGAAGGAGATTAGGCCGCCATTAACAGGTAAACGTGGAGCTGGATTTCTTTGTTTGGAAACGAAGCTGGCCTGGCACTGACGTGGTTCGATAGGAATATGTTTTCTACAAGTTTATACAACTAATCATTGGCGCCGCAATTCTATATTGGGAATTTTTAAATTAATTTAAAAAAAAATCGATTCGATTCAAATTTTAGGTTAAATTGTGAATTTTTAAATTATTATATAAATGAATTTAATTCAATAAACTCAAATTATCATTTAAAAATTAATTATATTCATATCAGATATAGATACATTTAATATTTATTATAATCTCGAATATAACGTGTTAAAAAACAGGGACAAAGCCATTTAGTGGATGAGTGAGATTTTTTATATAATATTTTAGATTTTTTAAATTTAAATATTAATTAAATAAGATTTTTATCTCTTCTAATTTTTAACTTTAAATATTTAATAGATTTTTACTCTACCTGATGCTTGATCTTGATTTTATCTCTGATCAAATATTTAATTTTTTTAATAAAATTTGAAGTATTTTTTCTTTTACAATATAACTAACAAAAATGGTGAAGTTATGGATAATGAAAATTCAGATATATATTATAAATTTCAAAATTATTGTAAAATAAGTAAATTTATTTTTATTTTAAACCTTAATTTTATTAAAAAAGTAATTTAAATCATAAAAGTCACTATATTAAATATTTTTTTTACAAACAAGTATCGAGTGCAATGATAATAAGTTCTTAAATCGAATATAAATTATCAGTTGATTTAGCGGAATATAGCAGTATCTTTAAATAAGAACTTTTATAATATCTGATATGAACCAATCGATCGATAAATTAAATATTAATAATTATAAAAAAATCAAATAAGTCCTTGTTTGAACAAAATGACAAATTTTGGGTCAAAAACTAAAATTAATAAAATTAATATATCTGTCTGTAATTAAATGTTTGTTTCCAGTTTCCAGTTTCCAGTTTCCAGTGAGCTGGCCCTGTCAATCTGAGTCAGAACCACGCAAAGCATTATCACTTACTTTGTCAATTTGGTAATTTGGCATCTCAAGTTTACCCCACGGTAGGATTCTCTGTACTCATCAGATTTTCAAAATCTGGGATCTGATCATTGAATAATTTATAGCTCGTATTATTTTATTTTTAGTAGATCGTTCGTGAATTGTTCAATGAACCGTTTAAGAATTGTTTGACGGAAAATTTATTTATTTATTAAATAAATAAATAAAAATAAGATTTTAAGTTTGTTGAATTAATTGAACGACTATGAATTAAGAACTCGTTCGTTCGTGAACGTTCATGAAATTCTAACATGCGAGGTGGTCTAAGAATAAGGTGGCTGACGTTAGGGGTGAGCAAAACTCGAGTCGAAAAACCGAATAACTCGACTCGACTCGAGGAGAAAATACTCAACTCGTTTTGACTCACTCGAAATTTTATAGACTCGACTCGACTCGAAAAAATTTCAAATAAAGTTCGAATTATAAAATAAAATTCGAATAACTCAAATAACTCGAAATTTTTAGTAATTAAAGGATTTATTTTTAAGTTCGAGACAAATCTCTCGATTTTTTATGAGATATATATATATATATATATTGATATATATATATAAAAATATGAAGAAATATTACCAGATGAATGTATATATTATATGACTAGAGAAAGTTGTTTAAATTAGAATCAAATCGTATTATAACATGATAAATAATTGTAATTAAATATTTATAGAAACTCGAAAACTCAACTTGACTCGAATTTCTTAAACTCCAATCGAATCGAAAAAATTCAAATAAAGTTTGAATTGTAAAATATGACTCGTCAACTCGAATAACTCAAAATTTTTTGACTCGATTCGACTTGAATCGATTGAATACTCACCCCTAACCCACACATTAATTAAAAGTGCGGATGTTCATAGCTTGGAGATTACATATTACGGGAATCCGTCAGAATGGATTCAATCGTTATTGATTGAGGATGTCATGTTTGTTTAGTTGTGGTTTTAATTTGTTTATTTGATACTTTGTCGGGCGATTGATTTTATATATATATCAGTATGGGTACTCTTTTCCTCTATTTAGGTTAAAAGTAGATTTTTAACGAGATACAAACTAATATCCCCTATGTATGATAGTTTATGAATACAATCGTATCATTTTACCAAAAAAATTATTTACATATATTTATTTATATTTATTATTTTTCATGAAAAAATATTATATATATTTTAAAAAAGATATTCATGTATGTTAAATCGCTTATGTTTGTTTAAATTTATTCATATGCGTCTTTTTATGCACGTTTGTTTGTGTTTATTTACGTTCGTTTATCATTTTAACTAACAAACAAAAAATTATATTCATTTAATTGTTCGTGTTCATTTATTTGTTCGATTAAAATTAAACAAACAAATATGAACATATCATCATTTGTGTTCGTTTATTTCGTTTATAAGTCTATTTATAATTTATTTATTTATTATATTTTAAAAACTAATAATGAAATTTTCAATTAATTAATTGTAATAATCAAGTTCATAAATTACATTTTGGTCACATATATGAGAAAACTTTTTTAATTTTATTTTCTATTTTCTTATAAGTTGGTACAAAATCAATTCTTGTTGGCTTTGTATTCTTTATGAAAAGGAAATTAATTCATATATATTTCATGAACATGTAAATAAAAACAAAAATGATATTTTTCTGCTTAAATTGTTGCATTTATATCTATCTATAAATTCCAAAGTTATAAAGAGACGTTTAGCTTTTGTCTTTAGAGGCGGCAAATAATTCATTCAGATCAGATTTAATTTGGGTTAGATTCAATTTTGAAAATATTCGGTTTCGATTTAGTTTAGATCAGATATAGTCTGGTTTGGTTTTAATTCTGATCTATAGTGATACGTATCGGATATCGGGTTGGATCAGATCATTCAGTTCGATTGATTTTTGGGTCAAATGATTCCAGATCGGGTATTTTCGGGTAGATTGATTTTGGGTCGAGTCAAGGTTAGCTCAATAGGAGATCAATATATTTTAGTTCGGTTTTCAGACCGGATATTTTTTAAACTTAGATATAACTTTATAAAGCTAATATATTTGACTTTTTGATGAGTTGTGCGATGGTTCACATTAAATCTTTCACTATTTCTTTTAATATATTTTCTTTATATCGGGTTGTCTTCAGTTTGGATTACTTTCGATTTGAGTCTATTTGGTTTGCTTTGAAAATTGGTTTGAATCTATTCGGTTCGATTGAAAATCGGATCAAATCCATATCGATTCAACTAAAAATCGGGTCAAATTCGACTTATTTTGGATTTTAAATCAAATTCAAGTTGATATTAAATCTCAAATCAAATAAAATCAGTTCGGATCTTAGCTCAGTTTACCACCTCTATTTGCCTGCACCATTGCATACGTTTAAAAATATCTTAACAATGTCAAATTACAAGATTTACAACTGATACTACATTCAACAACCTTCACGTTGCCATTCATGCCGGAGACTTTTATGAATTCCGGATTCCGGAATTCGTCCGGTGCAAGTGAGGACAATGTTACTCGAACACCTTCGTCCGATATGATCCTCTGAATATCGAAAAATATAATCTCAGAATCAACTTCGGAACCGAGGAAGCAGAGCACAACAACGTGTTGAAGCTCTTGGTACAGCATGGTTTCTTCAAGCCTAATGAATTATTTACATAGGAGATCTGTAACACCCCTTTCGTTCGAGACCTCGTGGATTCGAGACCATATTCGAAATCTACGATCCCGTCGACAGAACCGGCGTACTGTTACTGCAAACTCACCGGAAAAAGACTGCTCAGATCCATAAGCAAACAGCGGCAGTAAAAATTATAAATACAGCAGGACGGTAATTGAATACATTATTTGACAAATTATTCGTGAATAGTTTGTAAGTTCATTTATTAAGATAAATTAACGAGTAAGAGCAAATTTTTTATGTTCGTTTAATAAATAAATGAACACGAACAACAATTCGTTTATGTTCACAAACAAGCTTGTTTATAGGCTTATTTATCGGGTTCCCTTTTCCTTTATATTTTTATATTTTAAATATCGATGAAGATAAAGATTAAATTAAGCACAAGGTGAACTTTGAAGTTCAAAGTGTAAAGCATACAAAATTTAAGGAGTAACAGTGTAATTTTACCATTCTAGCGAACATTTTATTATGTATTTAAATAAACATGTTCTGTGAATGTTAAAGGATTATGTTCACAACACACTAAACAAACACAAACACTTAAAAAATAAATACAAATAAAACTTTATTCGTTCAAATTCAATTCATTTATACTCGATTAACATTCGTAATAAATTTCTTTGTTTAACATCGAAACGACCTCTCTTCTAGTTGAAGCCGTCATTGTTAGGGATGTAAAAATAGTTACTCGGATGGGTTTCACGTCGGGTATTGTCAGGTCGGGTAGAATCGGATACAAGTCATTTCAGGTTGATTTGTTGTTTTGACTCGATTCGGGTCGGGTGCGGGTCCATTTCAGGTCGGGTTCAAACGGTTCGGGTCCAAATCAGATAATTGACAGGTTCATTTCAGGTCGGGTAGATTTCAGGTCGGGTTCATTTCGGTTCGGTTGTATTTCAGGTCGGATTCATTTCAGGTAGAATTAATTCGGGTTTTAAATTCATATTAATTAAAATTATTATGTTTGAGTTTGGTACAAATAAGTAATTAAGTAAATAATCGATAGACTTTGGGTTGAATGGTTGATCATTCATTTCGAATTAATTATTTAATATCTAACTTCTTTAACTAGAATGAATCCCATTAAAAATAAATATTACGCACTAAACTAAACAAAAATATCATTCATATCTTAAAAATTGGGATAAATTACAAAAATTAAAAATTAAATAAGGAATAAACATTGGACTAGAAAGAATAAAGTTTTAAATTAAAAAGGATAAACATTAATAAAATAAAATATCATCTTATTAAAAACACTAAACTAAATTATAAAAATAAATAATAGTCAATTTATAAAGTTGTAAGGACTAGATTACAAACATTATAAATTAATAATAGTTAAATTCAGTAAAAAAATTAATTTTAATGTACTTTAATATATTATAATTTATATCTATTTAATATAATTTAATACATTTCAAAAATGTAAATATGAAATTTATAGTATATATGAAATATATTCTATATATGAAATTTATGTTAAATATAGAATGTATTCTATATATGAAATTTATACTATTATATATAGTATGATACTATATATAGAAATATGAAATGTATAATAATATATATATAAAAATATATATAATATATATGTATGTATATGTATATAATATATAAGTATGTATGTATATAAGTATATTTATACTTATATTCTATATAGTATACATTAATATATGTATATAATATATATTGTATGTATACTTATATATAAGTATGTATGTATATGTTAATATATGTATACTTACTACTTAATATATATATATATATTAGATATATATATTAATATATGTATATAATATACTTATAATATACTTAAATGTATACTAATATATGTATTTAATTTATTTATAAATTAATGTACGTATATGTATTTAATTAATATATGTATATTATTAATTCTTTAAGCCCAACTCTAAGCCCAAATCACTAAATTAGTTCTCTAAGACGAATTCTCCAATCACTAAACTAATTTTCTATGATCAAATTGAAATAATTTTAAAATATATAATCTGATTTTAGTTAAATGATGATCAAATCGAATAAAAATAAAATTTAAAACTTAATTTTCGAGTGATCATAATCAAATTGAAATAATTGTAAAATAAGGTGTAGAGCGGCGCGAGATTCGATTTTTAGGTACGACCTATATAAAAATATGCGAAATTTTTTACCTGACCTAGAATAGTGTCAAATGAATATTTAAATATAATCTCCTTTTTTATATTTTTAATTGATTATATTTAATCAAAAATTATTATTTGATTATATGTTGTAATAATAATAATCCAAAATTTACATATATATTAATATCCTCCAAAATTTACCATATATACTAGTTCCCTCCAAAATTTTGTTTTTCCCTCTTTTTTATATAATAATAAAAATTTATTTTTAATTTTTTTTCCTCTAAATTTTTCTCTCTTTTTTATTCCCTCCAAAATTTTTACAATAAAAATAAATTAATTTTAAACTTAAAAAATGGGTGGCTTATCTCCCTCCAAAATTTAATCTTTTCACTTTTTTATTATCAATTGTTTTGGTTTAATTTAATTGATTTATAATTTAGATTAATTTAATAAAAATCTATATTTGATTTTAGAATTCTTTTAATTATGTTTGTAATTTATGTTTTTTATATTTTAATTTAGTTTAATTAATCTAAGTTTAATAAATTAATTTAACTTAATTAAATATTAATTTAAAATTATAACTTTTAATAGAATATTAATTTAAAATTATAATTTTTAATGAAATATTATTTTAAAATTATAATTAAAATTAAATACATTAAAATTAAATAAAATAGTAAATAAATTAATTTAATTAAACATGTAATACTAAATTTAAATAATAATCCCTAAATTAATTCTAATGTCTAATTATGGATATACTTAATTATATATCATGTAAATATTAAGTCTTGTTAATATTAGTTTAGGTCAATAACAGGTCGAGTTCAAAACAGGTCCGGTTCAAAACAGGTTGGGTTCAAAACAGATTGGGTAAAATCAGGTCTCGGGTTGATTCAGTTGGATAATATCGGTTATCTACCAGGTCAGACTCGGGTTCAGGTTTGTTTCAGTCGGATGTAGGTCGGGTTTCGGGTCCACAGTAACAGGTTGAAATCGGGTTCGGGTCATTCTTGGTCGGATACAGTACGGGTTCAGTTGCTACAGTAACAGGTCCAACTCAGGTTCGAATCAACAACAATCGGATACAGATCGGGTTTGGGTCTTTACATCCCCAGGTCAAACCAAATTCTGACTCGAACAGGTTTCAGTTGAGTTTTCAGGTCGGATCAGCTTTTTACATCCCTAGTCATTGTTAGGAATTTATGATCAGTTCTTTCCTCCAAATCTCGGAAAATAGAACATGGCTGTAAGTACCAAAACATGTTCTATATGTAACACTGTAAACTTACGTTACGGAAATGTTTCCATCAGTAGGTAGACATGATTTTCAAAAGATTTTTCCATGTATTTATGGAATTAGAATCTAATATTTGTATCATAATATACATTAAATATGACTTTTGAATCAGAGACAGAGATATGATCAAAATATAATTCCGCGTTAATTATGAACACGAATGCTTCAAGAAAAACAAAAGGTCAAGTAACATGCTTTTCCGCCGACGTATGCAGATAACATGCATCATGCATAGAGATAGGTACGGGTCGGGTCGGATTTTTGGTCCACTCGCACCCGACCCAAAAACTCATACCCTCCGCCCTCCACTTGACCCGACCCGGTTTTAGGGTGAAAAAAATCTGACCGGACCTGATTTTTAAGCTTTAAAACCCGACATGACCCGAATCATTAAAAAAATAAAATTTTAGGGACTTTTGTAAAAAAATAAAATTTAGAGATCTAATTGTAAAAAAATAATTTTTAGTGACCTAATTGTAAAAAATAATTTTAATGACCTAATTGTATAAAATATATATAAAGAGGGATCATTATTGCAAATATCCCTAAAATATATATGGAAAAATTATACTATTAATCTTGAATCAGATTTTTCTACCCTAAACCCGAACCCGACCCGGCCCGAAACTACCATGAAAAAAACCCCCGACCCGAACCCGATTTTTTTAAAATCCGACCTAATTGGATCGGATCGAAACCCGTTGAATTCGAGTTCCGTGTTCACCTAACCTACGCACGAAAACATATTTCGAACGCTGATCTACGAAAGCTCAATGGATACGCCGAACTCGGCCAACATCATGCATATCATAAGCAGTAAAGCATAACATATAAAATATCGTGCATGATATGATGATCTAGCATACTTGCCTACCACATGGCATAAACAATGTATAATGACGCACACAGCATATACATGTCAAACAACAACACAAAGTAGTGAGGCCCGCGTCCACACAGCATCGGGATCCTCCAAATCCCATACTCGGAATGCCACATCAAGTATCATTGAATGAGGCCCGCGTCCACACAGCATCGGGATCCTACATTCGGAATGGTCTTCAGAATCATCACCCGGAATGTCACATCGGATGGCCTTCGACGTGTTACAACACTTTTGGATATCCGGATTTCCATCAAACAAGGACTCAACACACATAAACGATCCACCTAGGATCCTCACATCAAAACATATCAAGACTTAGCATAATTTAGTCATTTTGGGTTTAAATATGTCAATCTTGTGTTATCCATTCATTTCATTAATTATAAGATTCATTGTGACCTTTACTTCTATTATCGGACCTCAAACAATACTTATCTCGTCAAGTTTTCACAAGGGTATCGATACCCTTATATGGGGTATCGAACCACCTTGCCTCGATACCTACCCAAAGAAGGCATCGAACCATGGGTATCGATACTATCGATACCCTTTGACCATTTCTAAAGTCAACGAAAGGGGACCCTTCAGCATCGATACGGGTATCGATGCCATTATGCCACTGGAGGTCCCGGTATCGAACCATGGTTCGATACACCTGGCCACTTAGCCTATTTCCACTCATGGGTATCGATACCAATAGCCCGTGTATCGATACCCCCTACACGAAATGCAGGTATGCACTTAGAAATTTCTAGGAATTCATTCCAAACTTGACTTAATCAATCCTACAGTATTCTCATTAGTTCCTTGAGATGTTTAGGACGTTTTAACACAATTTTTCAGCCATTTAACTCACTAACACAATTTCTACCATTAAAGCATACCAAGCTCAAACCAAGCAATACATACACTATATCTACATGTATGCAACTACCATGATATGTATGATGTAAAGAACAAGCTGGGAGTACCAACCTTGAGCTAAAACAGCAACAAACTCGAGCTCCACACCGTTTCAAGCTTTTCCTCTTCCAAAGCTTGATGATGGTTCACAAACCTCTTTCTCTACAAGAGAAAGATTAAGAACGGATTAGAAACTTCTTGGGATGTTTCTTGATCTTAAAACACTAGGAAAAACTCATAATACAAGCCCTCAACACTCAAACCCGGATTGCACCCTAAACCCCAACTTAAACCTTCATCCTCACCGAAACTACCAATCTTTACTTCTTTTTAAAGATCTCTAACAGCCCTACAACTTCTTCTCTTGCACCAAAACGAGATTGCCACATAAAACTCTAAAGATCTTACCTTTTTCTCTTGAGATTGATGGAAGAAAAGATGTAAACAAGAGAGAAAGAGTGGTGACTTCACTCCTCAGATTTTTCTCTGCAGAAAATCAAACTACCTCTCCCCCCTTACCTTGTCCTACACAAGGGAAAGGACCAAAAAGTCCCCAAACTAACACTTGGGCTCAAGGCAACCCAACACTAAGGCCCAAAACTACTCAAACCCGAGCCCAAAATCGAGGCCCAATACCACGGGTTAACCCGACACACTAAACCGAGAACCTGGGTCGTTACAGTGGAGCTTCACGAAAGAGTTTACATGTACTAATTTATATTTTCAAAAAAATAGAGATTGAAATTAAAATTTTCAAAAAAAAAGGATTTCATTTTCATTTTTCAATAAATTTGGGGAGCAACTAAATTTTTTAAAAATTTGAGAGGCATAGTGAAAAGTTTTTAATTTATACAAAGAATTTAATTAAAAAATTCAAAAAAGATAAAACTTAGTATGAATATTTATAAAATTTATAGGGACTAAATAAAATATTTTAAAAACTTAAGAGATTAAAATCTAATCTTTCAAAAATTTATTTTGGACATTGATTCGATTTATGTTACAACATTTATTGTTTTTTAATATATCATGTTCTTATCGAGCAAAAAGAAAGTACGACCATTCAGCTTCATTTAGAAGTAATAAAATAATATTTCAGAACTTGAAATATATTGTTTTATTGGTAAATCCGAGGTTTAATAAATTATGGGTTTAGAGCCTACTCGATAAAATCTTTAAAATAATATATAATAGTGGTCCTTTAATTATACCTCAATTATCTTTTACTTCCCCTGACTATCAAATGTTACAAATAGGTTTATTGACTAACTTTTTTTATACAAAGTGGTCTTGTGTCGTTAAAAATTTGACGGGAAATTGAAGTAAACGTTAACATGTTGACTTGGATAAACATGTGTCATCCCTGATCTCTATAATCCAAGTCAGCATGTTATCGTCCACATCAGTTTTCCGTCAAATTTTTAACGACACAAGACCACTTTGTATCAAAAAAGTTAATCAATGGACCAATTTGTAACATTTGATAGTCAGGAGATGTAAAAGATAATTGAAGTATAGTCAAAGGACCATTTATATAGTTTACCCTATATAATATATTTAACACGATTGAATAATGAACGAAAAATTAATGCTTAAAAGAAACTATTAAATATATATATATAATGATATTTTTTTTATAAATATCATAAAAGGGCATAACTTTTAGTGACATTATTTTTATAAATATTGTTTAATTTAATCGATTTATGTTATGGATATATTTACTTATGGTGGATATCTATATATTAAGTTTAAGTTTAATGGGCTCCATTATTAGGGTTTAATACCCATTGAAATTAGGGTTTCTATCTTATGCCTATAAATATAGGCTTTTGGACAAAGCATTGTACACAACCCTACTTTGAGAATATAATAAAATCTCTCTCTTTTGTCTCTCATCTTTATTCTCTTATTTTATTCTTGTTTTTTACTTTATTCATAACAAGTTATCAACACGAGTTTGCTCAGAAGATTTTAATTCCAAGTTTCTTCAAAGATTTACCCGATATGTTCTTTTTCAATCTTATATATTTTAATTTATAAAATAATATATATACGGTGATGATTATAATTTTTCTCTTTCTCATGTAAATATTCTTGTTTTTGTCTAATGATATTATGTGTTTATTTCATGCCATTAATATTTTGTTTTGATAATTTAATCCGAGTATATTAGCTGGACATCCCGTTCTGCGAGGCTACTGGTCTCAAAGGAGGTTCTTTTTAAAGGACCTTGTGGACTGGTTTAACAACGCCACGTATGAGGATTAAATTTTTGTTCTTTGAATATATTGAATATATATATCGGTTGATCAATTACTATTTAATAGTATGAATATTATAAAATTTATATTTGCTTGAAATCAATATTTTTGTGTCGAAAAACTCGACTATAGACTTCTTCCAAGTTCAAGTTACGAAAATCGTCTTGATCAAAGAATTTTTATGGGAGGCATTCCCTGAAGTGAATGCATGCATGATGCATATTTTATGCAATTATTGAATTTATGACATTTCTTAAAGTGAATGCATACATGATGATTATTCCATGCGATTATTGGATTTATGACATTCCTTAAAGTGAATGCAAGCATTATGATTATTTCATGCGATTATTGGATTTATAACATTCCTTTAAGTGAAAGCAAGCATGATGATTATTCCATGCAATTATTTGATTTATGTCATTCCCTGAAGTGAATGCAAGCATGATGTTTATTTCATGCGATTATTGAATTTGTTTTATTCCTTGAAGTGAATGTAAACGTGATAATTCACTATATGGTTAGTGAATAAAACTCAATTATGTGTCAGAGTATCACTGATGAGGATATGTTAGAAAAACATACTCCACTTTACACATTAATGTTGTCTTACAGACACAATATCTTAAAAAGGTTTTAAATACCTATTAGTCTCCGCTCCATTCCCTAAAGTGAATGTGATATTTTATAGCGGAATGAATAAAAGCCACTTTAGTAATTGTGGTTGCGATTGAATTCATAAAATAGCATGGATAAGATGATTCTTTTGAGAATACTTATATCCTCAGAAGTGGAATTATAAAGATGACAAGAATGATAGAGATCATATCAAAATCTTTATGTTATCATTGTGGTGGTACAAACCGTTGATTTTGTACTTGTCAAACGCCGAAGTATTATGGACTTTATCCAAGATCATGAATGATAAATGAAAGAAAATTATAAACAGATTTTCTTTATGAGGAAAATAATTATGACGAAAATAATTATGGAGTTGTTGGTGCAACTCAATTGGATATTATAAATTTTCTCATAATCCTTCAAGACAATAATTCGCCATTTATTTTATTTTCTTATAAAGGAAATAATTGATCTTTTATTTATTTTGTTTTATGTTAATTTATTTTTATTTATTATATATTTATGTTAATTTATTTTACATATTATTTATTTATGCTTTATGTTAATTTATCGTTAATTTATTTTATATATTATTTATTTAAATTCTATATTAATTTATCCTTTGAAGAATATTATCACTTCCGGAATGAAATCTACAATGAATTGTGGCTATTTATGCCAAGCAGACAATGCAAGTACTCATACTATACTTAAGCATAAGAAATATTTTCCCATTTAAATACAAGGGAAAATGTGAGTATTATATCTCAAAGTACTGAAATATTAATGCTTCGGAAAAGCTTTTGAGATCTTATCTTTGATAGATAACCGAGTTGATATAATGTGCTATATTTAATATTTTTCATTCCCCGAAGTGAATGGTACAAAGCACATATTTTTCATTCCCCGAAGTGAATGAAATAAAACACATATTAAAATGTGCATAATTATACATATTTTCCCATTTTAAATACAAGGGAATAATATAAGTACTATATCCGGAAGTACTAATATCACAGAAGGTTCCAAATGAACAAATATGTTATTGTCAAATGAGACCGTATTCCGTATTTATAGTGCATTATACTCGTCAAAGTCGCAAAGAGACTTATTGAGCTTTAAAAATATTTGCAAAAATTTATTGAGAATATTAGCCAAGAGGATGTTGACTATCTCAATATTACGAGTATAACTCCAGGCAATAAAAAAATCTTGACAAAATTACATGCACTATCATCCATATTGTACTACATAAGAATTAGTAGAAATTGAAGCTCATGTTATTGTAAACCAGATGTTTATTGATAATTTTATTTGGCATGACCGGTTAGACCATCCCGGTTCAATTATGATGCGAAAAAGTGATGACACTTTCATGTGGTCATTTATTGAAGAACTAAGATTTTTTTCATGGTAATTTTTCATGTGATACTTGCTATGAAAGCAATTTGATTATTCAATTATCAACAACTAAGATAGAGTGTAAATCTATTACTTTTCTGGAATGGATACAAGGTGATATATATATGGGCTCATACACCTTTCTTAAAGTCCATCTAGATATTTTACGATTTTTATCGATACATCAACTAGATGGTTATATGTATCCTTGTTATTAACCCGCAACTTGGTGTTTGCGAGGCTACTTGCTCAGTTGATAAAATTACGAGCACATTTTCCAGATTATTTTCTAAAGACAACCAGTCTTGATAATGTTGATGACATTTAATTTTACATGTAGTATCACAAATTCGCATCAAGCCAACAAATGATCATAAGTTCTCCCATTACAAATGGTTTTTGGTTAGGAATTAAATATTTCTCATCTTAGATTTTTTGTGTGCGATATATGTTCTAATTGCTCCACCACGACGCACAAAGATGAGTTTTGTTGGGAATATGTATCAGATTTAAATATCTTGAGCTTCTGATAGGGAATTTATTTACAACTCGATTTATTGACTATCATTTTAATGAATCAGTTTACCCAACATTAAGGAAAAAAATAAATAGCTGGGGAAAGAAATAAGTTGGAATGAATTATCATTTTCTCTTTTTGATCCACGTACTATAAAATGTGAACTATAAGTTCAATGGATAATTCATTTAGCAAATCAATTGCGAAATGATTTTGCTGACCCTAAAAGAGTGACTAAGTCACGTATACCAGCTATGAATGCTCCTATTAAATTTGATGTCATAGAAGGACAAACTCTAGTTGCTAATGAGTCTAACTTACGCTTAAAACGTAGTAGACAAGTAAGTTCCAAAGATAAGAGATCCTCGAAAAAGAAAAGGAGCTATATTTTATGATGGACTGATCGAGGAATCAATGATTATGAAAATCTCTAGAAGAGATTAAATGGTCTCCAACAGAGACATTGACATGACTTAGGTACCTGATAATAAAGAGATCTCAATAGATTATGTCATGGCTGGTAATGAGTGAAACTGAAATTAAATCGATGTCGTTAATATATTTGCATGCAATATAGCACTAGAGATTTTATTTGATGATGTGGATCATGAATCATTGTCAATTGGGCAATGTAAACAAGGAAATGATTGACCAACATGAAAAAGGCAATCGAGGCGAAACTAAAATCTCTTTCGAAAAGAGAAGTATTTGGGCCTATAGCCCGTACATTGAAATATGTAAAGCTTGTGGATAAAAACGAGCCTTTGTGAGAAAGAGAAATCAAAAGAGGAAATCATGAGATATAAGCTCATTTGGTTGCACAAGGATTCTCACAAAGACATGAAATTGATTATGAGGAAAATATATTTCTCGGTGGTGGATGCAACTACTTTTAGATTTTGATCAGTCTGGCAATAAATAAAATTACTCAGTTTCTGCCTAATGGATGTTGTTACATCTTATTTGAATGGGTCTCTTGATAGTAATATTTATATGAAACTTCTGAAAAGATTTAGATTGCCATAAGCAGTTCATTCAAGTTCTCGAGAACATTATTCAATCATATTGAATATATCTTTTTATGGCTTGAAACAATTTAGGCGTATTTGGTATAATCGCCTCATTGAATACTTATTAGCATAATGTTATATGAATTATTTTCCTAAGCATTTTTATTAAGAGGTTTAGCTCTGAATTTTTATTGTTGTGTATGTCGATGATTTGAATATCATTGAGACTCGTGAAGAGATCTCCTCAAATCCTTTTGCATCAATCGATATACAGAAAAATATTGAAAGAGACTTTACATGCATATCTATTGATCACCCTTATGGTTGTTGCTAGGTCTCTTACTGTAAACAAAGATTTTTTTCGCCTCATGAAAAGGGTAATGATATTCTTGGTCTAAAGCACAATATACACATTATTTAATCTGGAAGCATTATATCTTAGCTGGTCCAGAAATATTATTTAAGTGCTACGAGATCATTACCTTTAAATAAATTTTATGCATGAGGCAAAGCCGAAATATGTGTTTGGCTAAACATATCCTGAAGATATGTGAATGTTTTTCACAAGATAAGATACAAGCTATCTTATATATAGATAATACAAAATTTATATCTCAAGGTGGATATATCAAATATAATAAAACGAAACATATTTCTTCAAGTTTCATCCCTCGTGATTTTCAGATGAATAGTATTCAATGAATCATTTCAAGCAATGATTTGGAAGATTTATCCACTAGTGCATGATCTACTTCAACATTTGAAGATTGTATTCAGTATTGAATTATGAAGATTCAAAGATCTTATATGATATTTTCATGAGGTGGAGTAAATACGCGTTGCACTCTTTTTCCCTTAACCGAGGTTTTGTCCCAATGGGTTGTCTTGGTAAGGTTTTTAACGAGACAACATGTTATGTGTATCAAAGATGTGTGTACTCTTTTTCCTTCACTAAGGATTTTTTCCCACAGGGTTTTTATCTTAGTAAGGTTTTAACGAGGCACATTATCTTCATGGATATCCAAAGGGGAGTGTTATGAATATATTTATTTATGGTGGATATCCATATATTAAGTTTAAGTTTAATGAGATTTATTATTAGGGGTTAATACCCATTGGAATTAGGGTTTCCATCTTATGCCTATAAATATAGACTTTTGGACAAAGCATTGTACACAACCCTACTTTGAGAATATAATAAAATCTTTCTCTTTTGTCTCTCATCTTTATTCTCTTATTTTATTCTTGTTCTTTACTTTATTCACAATAATTTGATATATATTAATTTTTTTCTCTTTACTATCTAAATTTATCTTGTAATATTATATAATAACAATAAACTTAAAATTTAATTACGATACAAATTAAATAAAAATAAATCAAAGTTTATAAAAGTTAAAGTGAAATATAATTTAGCATTGTTCATTAAAATAAATAAAGTGTAAACCTAATAAATCAACTAAGATGACGAATTATATGATTGATCTCGTTGTATCATCTTTATCATAGTTTGAAGTTGATTTCAAAAGTCTTTAAAAGTCTTCATAGATTGAAGTTGATCTCGTTTATATTGTAATAATTGTTGTTGTCTGACAGTAATTTCAATACACTCTCGATTCTAAAATTTAAAATTTTTATATTTTGGTATCTCGTGTCATGAATTATAATTGATCGATAAAAGTATAACATTGTGTGTAGCCATGTTTAAGTAATCGTCTAGATATCAACTCTTGAACATTTGAAAGTCTCCCGAAACAGCCTATCCTCCATCCTATCCACTAGGGGTGGGTAAAAAAACTGATTATCCGGTTTTGGTCTCGGACTCGTTTATATTATAATCGGAACCAGGACTGGATCTTGAGTTTTTGGACCCGGTACCTGGTGGGTAACCAATAGGATCGGGACCAATACCAAATATTCGGTATTGGTTTTATTTTGTTTATTTTTTTTTATCAAACTTTCTCTTTATACATGAATATTATGAGTATGATTAGTTTTAAAACTTTAATTTTCAAGTCTACAATATTTTAATTTTATTATTTAGTATTATTATTGGTGGTTGAATTTTTTTTTCTCTAATCACTCAAAAAATTTAAGAATAAACTAATTAATCGGGTACCCGGTATTGAAACTGGTACCCACTAATAACGGGACCTGTTCTTAAAATTTAGAATCCGGTATGACCGGGACCAAGACTGGTTCCAATTTTTAGAAACCGGTGATTACCAAAACTGAAACCAATTTTATTCAAATTGGTCGGATACTCCATCTTAACCACCCCTACTATCCATTACTTCTCTGCACAAATACAAACCGGGTTCTTCTCCATCTTGATCTCGAAAAATAAAGGCTAAAAAAGATATCAAATTGGTTGAAATTATAATTTAAGTTAAAAACAATTTAAAATTAAAATTGTTTTTAAATAATAATTATTTAAAAAAGTGTACTTAATTTGATGTTACGTTTAGTATTTATAGGGTTAGGTTAGAGATTTTAATTTATGATTTAGTAATTTAGATTGATTAAAAAAATCAATTATCATAATATTAATTTATATTTTGACGGTGTTAAAAAAAATTATGAGCTTTTTATCTTAAAATTTAAGATTTAGAGATTTAAATTTAAGATTTGTAATTAAAATTTAGGGTTTAGAAATTAGAATTTAAGTTTTAAGATAATATATAAGAAATTTAGATTTTAACTTATAAATCCTAAATTATAACCATATACCTTAAATTATATCCACGACCCTATAATCTAAACCAATACTTCTACACTTTTAAGTAGAGATGGCAACAGGTTGGGTCAGGATAGGTTTTTGACCACCCCGACCTCGATTCGAAAACTAAAATATTTTTCTCGATTTCGCCTCATTCCTACCCCGACCTCAATATATATTTCTCTCAACTTGAAATATTAAAACCTATAACTCGATCCCAACCGGACCTGGTGTATTAAATCTGACCCACCCCGAAAAAATTAATAAAAATATTATATATTACATATAAAAATATATAAATATATCAGGTCGGGTCGAGAAATTTTTATCATTAACCCAATTTTAACCCGTTTTTATTTTTTCAATAACCCGACCCAATCTAAACCATTCGTTTAAGTATAAAATCATCCCTATTAAGTTGGGTCAGAACGGGTTCATGTCAAATTACCATCTATATCCGTAACTTTAAACCATAAATTGTGAATTCCAAAGAAGACCCAAACCCTTACACGCTAAGGCGTTTTTTTCACCAATAACCCTTCAACCCATTTGTGAGAGTTTCTTGAAAAAGGAAAACTGGAAAAGAAGACACTAAAGGTTCAAATTGTAAGACTAAATCTGCATTGACTAAGACAGATGTACATTAACTCCTCAACATCATATTGGTGTTAATTGTTTTCCATCTAAACATGATTCAACGAGATGAGGGGAATATTAAGCATCCAGTTACACCTACAGGAGTAGTAGTTAAGACATCAACCAAAAGTTGTTCTGTTTTGAAACCACCTGACCGGAGTGTACACATAAGGTAAACAAAAGAACAATACTCGAAAAGCTAGGAAGAAAAATAATGGGGTGGCACTGCTGCAGGATCAAGTTCCCAACATCCTCTTAGGCTGCCATCTCTCTCGTCGGTTAGCTGGAAATACGGAATCTGATGAGAGAACCGAAGCTGATCGACCTGAGGGAATTCGAATGTAGCATTCGTTCTTACTTCTACTTGGGGCTTGAACACGGAATTGAAGCCGTCGACTTTTTCTAAAAGTTGAACCTTAAAGAGAAAATAATGGTCCTCCAAAACCTGCACTATGTCGTATTCCCAGTTCTCTAAGTCGGAACATTTGATGTCACGAGTCCAGTTCCGATACAAGGCCCAGATTTCGCCTCTTCTAGGTACGATGGTGTATTCGCCCTTCGAACCAGTAGGCTCGGCTTTTAACAAATGAGAAAAGGAGTCAGTGGAGGTGTAGGTCTGGGAAGCATATTTAATGCGAAATCTCCCACAACAAGTTGGCATGTCCGGATCAGACCACTTGACTGTGGTTTCAGATGTGCTAGGTAAAAGCCATTTCACATGTATTTTAAAAACCGAGTGGGAGTCAATTTTCTTGATCTCACCATAGTACTTCGGCAAGCCATCCTCGTCACCATACATTGCCCAGACCTGACCAACGCGGAACTTTTCCTTGGTTTTGTCATTATCAAAATTATAGAATTCTGATTCTGGAACTTCAAAGGATTTTGAAGCCGTAGTTGGAGGAACAGAAATATTTGATCCCCCCATTGGCTTCCCGGTTTCGGGAATACTGGGACAAGAACTACTAGGATATCTGCCATTACCTTCCTCCTTCAGGTCTTTGGAAACAAGAATTTCTTCAGGTAAAGAAGCAGGATCAAGTTCAAATGAACCTTCTGGCACCCCTTGTCTCTCTTTACCGGTCAGTGCAAAGGATGGAACCCTGTGTGAAAACCTGAATAGTTCACCGGATGGAATTAGAAATGGATCCTTATTCATGGGAGCGAAGACACTCACAAACCCTTTGACCTTAGTCATGTAAGCAACTAGTATTCCTACACCTTCAGCATTCTCTGATAAGATCTCAACAAATTCATACTCATATTTACGGGGGACCGACTTCCATTTGATATTCCAGTTCTTAAAAAGGGCCCAAGTTTCTCCTTTTCTTGGAAATATCTTACAGGTATCTCTATGTGTTCCTTTTTCCCAATATATCAAATGGGAAAACATAAGACGATCTTCACTCTTTACAGACTCTCCATGTTTGAAGTTACCACAAGAAGCGGGTAAACCTTCACTGACCCATTGTATTTCATTCTCATCATCTGGATCAGGTTCTAGCCACGTTATCCTCACCTTGAACCCAGATCTCTGGACTTTTCTAATCCGAGCATAGAATCTAGGCATAGCATCCAGTGTATCGTACAAAGCCCAAATCTGACCAACTGCAAAACACTCTTCTTTCTTCTCTTTGTCAAAGTCATTAAACTCAGGGTCAGGGTAATCAAAAACTGCACACTCTTTTGTTTCTTCGAAACTGGAATCCAACACAGAATCATCAACAGCATGGCTTGAATTTCCCTTGACATCAGCAGCAGAAGCTTCCCTGGTATTCTTACCATTGAGTAAGCTCGCCTCAAAATGTTTACCCTTTCTGTGGTTCTTTGTTTTCTTATCTTCTTTCTCTTGATTTTTATGTGTAGGCTTGTCTTCATCAGCCATTTCTTCAGTAGAACAGTGTGATCCACTTCCCTTAGCCTTTTTTGCTGGATTAACTGTGTTATCCTCGTCACTTAATTTTTCTTTTTCATTGTAAGAAACATGTTGCTTATGCCTCCCAGATCTCCGCACATTCTGTGGGACTTGAGAATTCTTCTTTCCAGACAAAACTTCATTGTCATCAATTCCCACATCCTCCTCCGACTCAATGCGGCTTTCACTGGATTCAACAGTTTGTTTCCTTCCTCTTTTACCATTCGCCTTTTCTGTTCGGGCATCTGAAGTTTTAGCTTCCTTGGGAGTAAAAGCTGTAAAAACATTCTCAGTAGTGAACTTCTTTTGAGATACTTGATCCACTCTGCCAGCACTCTGAGTCTGGGCTACTCCTTGTTTGGGAAAATTCGACTGATTCATATTAGTTGCCTGTGGAACTACACCTGAATCATAGGCAACAAAGTGCTTGTTGCAAGTTTGACAACGAAGAGATCTGTTAAGTACTTCTGTATAGTACTGGTACCTAACTGTACAGTATGGACACTTGGTCCAAAAAGTGCGCTGGTCATTGGAGAACCCTGTTTGAGTTGGCGGTTGTCGCTGTTGTTGAGAATTCAATCCAGAAAAGTTGGGGATATTATTCTGAGCAGCTGTGGGTGGGTGCCAACTTGGATTCTGCGGGGGGCGAAATGCTGCTGCCGGAGCCGGTCTATTAATAGCCACTTTCCGTTTCATGTCATGTGCAGATCTTTTGCCTTGATCCAAAAGAGTTCTCTTGGCATCCCCAATCAACTTAAAAGCAGCTTCTGCTCCCGGAAACTTATTCTTATCCGGGTGAAGCTGAAGAGCGAATTTTCTATACTGCTTCTTTATTGTAGCTTCATCAGCTGTCTGCTCCACCTTAAGTATGGCATACCAATCCTTCTCATTACCGAAAATTGGTTTCTCAGCAGCACAATGCACATCACACACCATTATCATCTGAGAAATATTCTCCAGATCCTGGAAAAGATGTTTGGCCTTGATCGCAACTTTAAGAGCCCCAGAAAAATCCCGATTCTGCATCTTCTTCTCCGCAATGTTTTTGGCCCTTATGGCCTCTTCCCTGTCGCAGTCCATCACCAAAAATAATAGACGGGTCTGGTTGAATGTGTTTCAGCAACAAAAGAATTTAATTATTAGTTTAGCAAACTAGATTCACTAAATGATAACAAAATACAGTACTCTTCCTCCGAGATCTGTCAACTATCAGTAAAGGAACTAATCTCTCAACTCTTCATGGGTCCTGCATTCGTTTTATAAAATTACAATAATTAAGAACCCAAATTTGACAAAGCAAAGAACCTGAAGATATCAAAATCCTATCCAGCAGAACCAAAACTAAACACAATGTACTTGCAATGTTCTTCGAAATGCATTAATAGATAATCCCATGGAACAAGCAATTAAAGGTTCAATTTTTTCGAGCATAAAGAAGAATTGGTGAAAGAAATATAAGTCTTCATAATTCTGCACTGACAAACCAATCAACCAAATTTCCTGCCGGGAATTATAACTAAATATTTCGAAAATATCATCACAAAATTAAAAAAAAGGCCTAAAATGATATCATAGTCCATAGAACACCCATAAGAATATGAACAATTCAATGGCAAAAAGAAATTACAAAAGCAATGCATATCAATACGAGTTATAAAGCATGCTTTCCATTGACATTGTTCCTATAATGAGAAAAACCAGATAAATCCCAACTTCGTTATAACATTAAGGCCTAAAACCCTAGTGTATAAACAATCCCAAATCCGTGAGACACCTAAACAGAAATGAAACCCTAAAACCCAATTCTAAGTTTCTAGCCCACAAAAATGAACCAATGTTTATGAGAACAAAATAAACCAAATCCTTAAACACATTAACAAACATGAACGAAGTGGAAAACATATATGCATTTCGGTGACACAAAACCAGAATAACGCAAGTCAACGGAAATTCAAATGAAAACCCTAAAATTTGAAAGAGCGATAAATTGAAGAAGCGGAGAAATGGATCTTGCCTGTTTCTGGAATTCCAAAAGAGAAGAGTGAAAATTCCAACAAGAAACAAAAGGGTTTTAGGGATTTGAGGGACAGAGACAGGAGGGAGGAAGGACTACGAAATTGGGGGGAAACAGAAAGTATCTGTGTACGACTTGATTTTTCCATAGTCACAGTTTTTGTGTTTCAATTCTGGACATGACTGTGATTTCAGATAACTCTAGGGGCATTTTTGTGAATTAAATTACATAAATGCCCTCATAGTTTCTCCATTTTACAACTTTAAATAGAAGGGATGGCAACGGAACAGGACAGAACAGGGTTTGGTCGCCTCGACTCCGACTTAAAACTAAATTATCCATTATGATCTTTATTCGATCCAACATTAATATATTTTATATCCAACTCGACATAGTAAAAATATAACTTGATCTTAACCCGATCCTGACATTTTAATAAAAAAAACTAATTAGGCTCGACTCAACCCAGAAAAATAAATAAAAATATATAAATATATCGGGATAGAGAAATTTTACCCTAAAATCGATCCCAACTTGAGCCTAACCTGATTTTTTTCAATAAAAAAATTGTCCCTATCGGATCGGGTTGGAATCCACCCACATTTTGGGTCAAATTGTCATCCCTACTATTCATGAGTCGAATCTTGTCCTGATTTTTTCCTTCTCTTCTAATATTGACCCGAGCACGGCAGGTATAGAAATGGGGAGTAAAACACAATTCGACGTGAAAAATTGAATTATATTACTTCGACTTAACTTGAATCATAATTTTATAAATTCAACTCAAAAGCAAATTTCAATTAAAAATTAAATTATAAAAAACTATTCAAATTAAAATCAATCAATACTATAAACATTACAAATATTTAAAACTAAATTTGATCATAAACTCAAACAACTTGAATTTTATAAATTTAATTCGTTTAAAATATTTCAAATAAAATTTAAATAATAAAATACGACTCGTCAATTTAATATACTAAAAGAATCTAATCTACTTCATCAAATACTTATCCTCCTACATAAAGGTGTCTATAGATCATAACTAATTGAGTTAGACTTTCATCTACTTAAGAACTCTTAGAAACTTAAACTTAAGTTTTCTATGATCAAATATTATTTGTGTTGATTTTTTGTATATCGAATTGTATTACTTTCGTTTATTTTTGTAATATATCTTTTATCAGTCTTCTGATATAATTTTTGTTTATAATGATGATAGTTTGATTTTTCGTATTATATTCATCATGACACACTCCTAATGAGTGAAAGTTAAGAGGTTTTTATGTTTAAATCTTCTTTTGTGACGATGGATAAAAAAATTCCCTTTCATAATAATTTGTTAATGTATTTAAAATTATGCGTAGAGTAATTTGTAAGATTAATTTATTTGATTTTTATTTTTATATCGATATAACATCTAATTATTAATGATTATTAAATTTGTGAATAGGTTAAAAATATTTGAGTAATTCGAAGTCTTTATATAGATTCGAGAATATTTTTTTGAAATTTTTAGTAACTTTATTTTATTTAAAGCAAAACAAAGAATAATATTGAAATATAAAACTAAAATAGCTATATTTTTATACAGGTTTATCCCAGCCCTCTCTAAATTCATATTTCATTATAATTCGAAGAAACAAAATTTGTATTATATCTTATACAAGTAATTATTTTATATATGAAAGGGGTAATATAGAAAATAAAAACAGATGAAGGGGCAAATTAGAAAATTAAAGTAAATGAAAGGGAAATAGTTAGGGTAATTTCGGTAATAAATTACTTAATTGAGGGCAATCTGAGGAAAAGAAAATCAGATTAGGTATAAGAGGGTAATTGTGGTAACACACAGTTACTTAAGGGCAATTGTGGCAAATAATTAAAATATTCTTTAATGAACTTAATATTATTATAATCTTCTAAGTAGGGGTGTTTAAAAAATATCCGATCAGATTACCTAATGATTTAATTTAAAAATTTAGATATTTGATTTAATTTTTATTTTTAGATTGGATATCTGATCCAATTTTAAAATTTTCAGATTGAGTATGGATCACAATATTTTAAATTTCAAATTACCAAATATTTAAATTTTCATGAATATTTTTTATTTTTATTTTTATTTCTAATAATTTGATGCTAGTTATGTCCAAAAATTTAAAAATAAACTTTTTATAAATATGAATCTTGTGTTATATTTAATATTTTTAAAATTTTTATATTTAAAATTATGAAATTTTCATAAATATATATGACCTTCAAAATAAAAAAAATAATTAAATTAAAATATATTTTTGGGTGATCATATATCTAAATATTCAACCTGATTATTCATTATCTGAAAAACCAAATCAAATATGAATTACCATATTATTGAAATGAAGTTATAACCGTTTAATAAAAACGGTTACACATTTCTTTATTCCCTTTTTTTTTTTTGATAATATAAAAAGACTATTATATATCTTTTATAGGTAAGTTTTTCAATAAAATAACACACATTTTCTAATTTTATATCCTTAGATCCACACCCTTGTAGCATGGTATCATGAGACTTTTCTTCTGCAATGGCTTGCGCTGAAGATCCATCTAGTAAGTATTACATCTGTCCGAATGAAAATTCGACGTTCGTGTTGACGTTGTCTCTACTCAACGGAAGTAATTATCACAACTGGGGAAGATCAATGAGAATGTCTCTTATATCCAAGAACAAATTCAATTTTGTTGATGGATCGATTCAAGAACCCAAGAAAGATGAACCTAGTTATCATGCATGGGCAAAGTACAATAATCTCGTTCTATCTTGGCTTCAACGTGCTCTCAGCCCCGAGATTGCTCAAAGCGTTATCTGGATCGATAACGCCTATGAACTATGGTCTGATCTTTTTGACCGATTCAATCAATAAGATCTTGTTCAAATCTTCGACTTGCTGCAATATTTTATTTGCACAAAAATCAAGTTTTTTTAGGGTTTTTCATCAAAAGATAAATGCTAAGGCTATATTCAAAGCTCGTGCTAAGAAAACCTCAATTTCTTCCTAATCTATACTTAAGAGGTAATTTTCAAAAAAAACTTATTTTCGTTTGATTTTAGATAGTTAAAATGACATATTTATATATATTATTCTTGTTTTATGTATGGGTTTTTGTTCAAATATAAAATTTTTTATTGGTATTTTTTATACTATTTTTTAAAAAATTTAACTAATTCTTTTTTATACCTTGTTTTAATTTTAAAACCCTTGAGTTATTGATTATCATTAGATTGAATAAGGTTATCTATGCTTATATGTTTCTTTAGTGCCTAAAATCCTTAATTGTTTTATCTAGATTATGTTACCTAAGAAAAGACGAAGAACCGAGGTTGGAAGTTCATCTGCTACCAAAGAGGATTTCATTCGTTTACTTATATCTATCAAAAATCCTTTGTCGATTGTGGATCCTACGAGAACTTTCGACGCTATCATAATTGTAAGCTCAAGAAAGAGCGATGTGCCGATATCAATTTCATGAACTCCGACAAGTTGGAATTTCGATATCTTCATCTTTTTCAAATTTGAAAGTTCATGAAATTCATATTCTTGTCCGGTATCTTCTTTCCTAATCTCGTTCTCATCTTTTACGCTAATGTCACTTGTATTCTCTCAAAGGACAAATCTCAAGTGATGATTATTGAATCTTTTCTCATGGGACGTCGATTTCGTGTCAACGCAAAGATTCTTTATGAAGTTTTTGGTTTTGAGGATTCGAGAATTGAAGATGAAAATTCTCTTGGTCATAATCTTACCGGATCCATCATCAACCTTGATGTCCATGATTGATTTCTACACTTGATCATATCTTGGTGGATCCGTCCCTCGAATGACAAGTATTCTTGGATTCGTGGAGAGTAACCTTTTCCTCCTCCTCCTCAACATATTAATCCTGAGTCGGTCAATCAAGTTGTTCATAATGATGCTCTCATGGCATTCCTCACTGATCAGTTCGTCAGACTCAACAACTACATCAACACCCGCTTCGAGACCCTTGAAGGTCAACTTGGTGCTCTAAATACTCGTGTAACGGATCTTGAAACTCGTAACTTTCCATGAGTATATCCATTGGAGCCTTTCATGATGAATGACGTCAATCCCGAACATCTCGTGATGAGGATGATAACGGTGGCGAATAGTTGCTTTGTTAGCTCTTGGGCTAGTTTTCTTTCACTTTTGAGTTTTAGTTTGCATTTTCATTTCATTTTTATGTCATTCTTCAAATTCTTGTAACCTTTTGAGGTTGAATCAATCTTTGGATAGAAAGATTGATTCGTTTGTAACGATTATCCCTTGAACCGAGAAAATGTTGAATTCATTAGTAAATTGGTTATAAAATTCTTAGTGGGAGCTAAGGTAGTGAATGTAGAGCTTGTTCGAAGCTTGAACCACTATAAATCATTGTGTTCTTAATTTTTCATTTTTTTAAACCTTCCACAAATTTTTAAAAGTTCCAATTCACCCCGTCTTGTCCATTTTCGATTGTTCAATCCACTTAACAATTTTAAAACTTCTAAAAACTTATGAAGGTATTTTTTAAAAAGACATGACAAACATTAGAAATTGTATTGTATTATATGACAGTAAAATTTAAAAGAAAAAATATCAATATTTAATGATTGAAATTGATCAAATGATTTAATTTATTTAAATTATAAATTTAAAGGTTTAATTAGAAGAAACGAATTAAAAGATTATTTGATTTATTTTTAAAAGTTCAAGAACTTCTTATATTCTTAATTCTATATATTTTTATATTTATTTTGTTGCTAGTTTATATATTAAAATTGGATGATAAATATTCAATACAATTTTAATTTAAAAAAAAGTTAGTTACACTATAATAACTAATTTTTTATTTAAACAAAATCGAATTAAATTCATTTATCTATAGATTTAAAAGATGTATTATTATTATTATTATTATTATTATTATTATTATTATTATTATTATTCAGAAAGCAATAAAAATATTACAAGAAATACATAATAAACTAACTCCATCTAATACAATTTATACAAAGAGTTCATTTAATCAAATATACACTAGTTCAATTAAATATATTCTTCTCTCATTCTTAATTTTTTATATTTTAATAAAAATCTATTATTATTACACGTATTTTCTCTATTTTTATAACACATTTTTTTATAGTTCGTTCTATTTTTCATTTTAGTATAATTTTAATGTATCTTAACGATCGTTTGCTCGTATAAAGATATTCACAATGTTAATAATCTAATTATGATTCTATCTGTGGTCAAAGAAAAATAGATCATCACTCGCTTGATGATTTTTTGTCGATGTAATCATACTAGAATAACGGAGTAATTTACCTAATAATTTGTTTCATTCACCACTTCTTCTTTTATCTTGTAAAATGTTTCGCTTGAATAGAAATAATAAAATTCAGAAAAATATCTGAATTTTGACGGCATTTTAATTATTACGAAAGTATTTTAATTTTTGTGCATCTTTAGGTTTTTATATAAAATTTTAACAGATTAATCTTTATTATTTTTTTCTTTCTTTTTAGATGTATTGTATTTATGATATTTTTATTATTTTTATAATAAATTTCGGTTGTTATTGTAAAAAAAAAAAATCTATATCCCTCGTACTGCTCAATATTTTATCTCCAATCATTTAAGTTATTGTTACCATCCAAGCATCCTTCTACGAATGTTACATACAAGTTAAAACATAGTTATTCTGGAATAGCTGTGAGCAAAATTCGACTCAAAAAAATGAATAATTTGATCGAAGCGAAATAAAAATATTCAATTCACTTTAATTGACTCAAAATTTTATAATCTCGACTTTGAAATTTTTTAAATAAAGTTTGATTTGTAAAATGTAAAATTAAATAACTCAGAATTTTTAGTAATTAGAGGATTTATTTTTAAGTTCGAGATGAGTCTCTCAAATTTTTATGATATATATAGTGATATATAAAAATATAAAAAAAATATTTTCTCATATGAAGAAATATATATACATATCTTATATGATTAGAGAAAATCGTTTAAATTGGAATCAAATCGTATTATAATATGATAAATAATTACAATTAAATTTTTATAGAAACTCAAAAACTCCACTCCACTCGATTCGACTCGAATTTTTTAAACTCAACTTGAATTAAAAAAATAAAATAAAATTGAATTATAAAATATGACTCGATAACTCGAATAACTTATTTTTTTGAATCCACTCGATCAAATGCTCATCCTTAATACAAAATGTTACCTTATCAAATCAGATATGATGAGACACATAATTAATTATATTAATAAATATATAATAATATAACAATAAATTTTGAAGTTCATAATCAAAATTAAGTTATTAAATATTTACAATAAATTGTAAATTTGTAAAAAAAAATTAGGCTAATCCATAAATTTTAGAAGTTTTGGGTCACCTTTATGAATTCTAGACTACTCAAGGGTCGAACTCCTAATTTTCTCATTTTTATCAAGCATAAAAAAGAGCCCATACATTTTAGTTTGTTTTATTTCCTTATTTAAAAAAAAATCTCCAATTTTCAAATAATTACAACAAAGATTGCATAATCCATTCGTATATTAATTATATCAAAATTTCAGTTTCATACGTAATATTCTAAAATTTTTGGTTTTATATATAAAATATTTCATCGTTACATGAGCCTTTTAGCCCAAGTGGTTAACGGAACAATTATTGTTCCTAAAGGTTACGAATATTGATTGTTCGGATATTGATTTAGGTCACGAATATTAGTTGTTTGATTTTATATATAAAATATTTCACGCCTCAATAGGATGTTAATCCTCTTCAATTGAGACTCGCTCTGATACTAATTGTTAGGCTAAATGCACAACCGATGTAATCGTCAAATTATGGAGAATGAGTAATTTGGGTGATTTATTGAGTGAACAAAGAGATAGAAAAATTTGCACAATGATTTATAATGGTTCAATTTTCTAACAAGCACCTACAATTACTGCCTTAACTCACCATTAAGGATTTCCAAATTTACTTTTGAATTTCTTCCTTTTTGAGGACAAAGAGACAATCTTTACAACCTAAGTTCTATCCCTGAATCTAGTATCCAAAGTTCACAATCCGAATTTTAGGAATCCTCTCAAACAAGAAAACAAAGTAAACTAGTAATCCATCTAACAAGGTTGATGTTTGCAATCTAAAGCCCTCATCCAATTCTTAATACACTTGAACATACATTGAAAATTAAGATCACAAGTGTTTTGTTTACCTAAAGATAGGATTTTGGCTCTAAGACAATTATTTGATCATATTGTTGTTACAATGGAAGCATTAGTCTTCTCTTGATGCTTGAAGGTCTCTTTTATCATCCTAATTGAGCTTGTAGTCGTTGGTGACCGTTGAGATTGAATTAGAGCCGTTTGAAGCTGATTTCCAAGCCAATTTCCTTTTCTGGTGCAGGGTGTATCGAAACGCCTGACAACCGTTTTGATATCGTTCCTTTAGGAAAAAGCTGTTAAGCCTGCAATTAAGAACTCGTACCGAAACGCCTTGTATACATATCTATACGTTTTGCTCCCCGTATCGAAACGATCTTTTCCTGTTTCGATACGGTTCCTAACCGTTGGGGATTTTCATAAAGTCATTTTTTTTTATAAAAACGTTGGAGATGTATCGAAACACCTAAAAGCCTTATCGGAACACCCATTTCAATACACGTGTTTTATGTTCCGAAATCAAAACTTACAGTGGCAAAATGTATCAAGACGATCTAAGACCGTTCGAAACGCCTCACAAAATTCTCTTTAAAAACTCCAATTATATCGAAACAACCAAAGGCTGTATCGAAACACCTGAGCTAATTTCAATACTTTGGCTTCTTTAAATTGTTTTGAAACACTTCAAAATCCTCTAAAAATATCTTAAACTTATTCTCAAGTTGTTTGGACTTAAAACCATTTTTGAATTCTTTTCAAATTTCTCTAAAACTATTTTTCAATTATTATATCAAAACATATATTTTTACATTATTTTACGTACTTATTTATATAAAAAAGTTGTATTAAAATTTTGGATCTATTTTTTAGATTTTAGATCTTTCTATATTGTGTTATAATGTTAAGATTCGATAATTTTTAATTTTATTTTAAAAGATTATATTTTCTAAAAAGCTTATAAAATTATAAAAAATATTTAAAAAAATCTATAATTTTCTCATGAACAAACTATAATTAGGGATGAACATGTGTTGAGTTTTTGCCAACCTAAAATTAATTAATTTAAACTCAATATGATCCAACATAATCTATAAAAAATTTAAATTTAAAAACTTAATTATAAAATATCAATTTCAAAAACTTAATTATAAAAATATTAAAGGGTCATTATTACAAAATATTCCTAAAACTAGAAAAAATTATATTATTAATCTTAAATTAGATTAGGTTACATCAAAAAAATACTCTAAATTTAAACCGATTTTCTCTTTTAAAAAAAAATTAGGTCGATCAAATAAAATATTCTAACTTTTTCTCCCCAAAGATTAATTGGGCAGCGGATGCATTGAGCCTAACTTAAAATACCAAACAGAGTCAAATCCAAACATATTTGGAGTGCTCGCTAGGTGAGTAAAATTTGATTAAATTCAAAAAAAAATTAAATAATTTGATTTGATTTAAAATAAAAATATTTAAATCATCTTGATTCGATTCAAAATTTTATAAACTTAAATCGATTAAAAATATTTTAAATAAAGTTTGAGTTATAAAATAAAAATTTGAATAATTCGAATAACTCGAAATCTTTAGTAATTAAAAGATTTATTTTTAAGTTCAAGATAAATCTCTCAATTTTTATGATATTTATATATTAATTTATAAAAATATAAAAATATTATCACATATAAAAAATAAAAAAATGTATATCTATATAATTAAAGAAAATCAATTAAATTAATCAAATCATATTATAATGGGTTAATTACTGCGGAAGTCACTTATGTTTGAGCGCAGTACAAAGTTAGTCACCCATTTTGAAAATCAACCAATAAAATCACTTACGTCTTCGGACTGTAAACTTTTGGTCACTTCGACGTTAAATGTTGTTAATAGTTGACGGAAAGATGATTTGGCACAATAAAAAAATGAATAAATTACCTAAATAGTCCCTAAATAATTATTTTATTTTTATTTTATTTTTAATTTAATACTCAAAATTTTAAAATTATATATTTTCACCATCTTTCCCAAAAAACTAAATTCCATATTCAAACTAAGCTTGATTTTCCAGAATTAACCCATCAAAACAACAATCATCATCCATATAATCATCCATATAGCTCCAAACTAAACCATGGGCCACAGAATTCTCCTTTTCCTCCATTCTTTTAACAACCAATCACCACCATGTTAGGGAGGAGAGCTCGACCCTTGATCGAAAACTTGTCGGAGTTACTCATTTCCGACCAGAAATTTAGATTTTGGGATCCATCGAAAACCCCTAGAGAGTCCATTTGATCTTAAAACCGTATGACCGAGTGGTTCTAAAATTGATTTTGGTAAGTAAGTAAGTAAAACCCCTTATTCTAGTTTCAGGCACATCCGTAAAGATCTCTAAAAAATTTCATGTTCTCGCTTCCCTTCAATTGTCTGCTCATATCTAAAGTGAAAAATGAACCACCGGTAATTGTTGAGACGTTTGTAATGACAATCTTACTCAACTCAACACTCCAAATTATATCCATATTACTAGAGAAATTGTTTGAATGAAGATCGAGTGCCATTAGACTCTTAAGATTCTTGAATTCTGCGGAGATTGGTGAATGAAGACTATTGTTCGATAAATTGAGAAACGAAACATTGCCCATGTACCCGATCCATGACTGTAATTTCCCTGTCAAAACATTGCGTGATAAATCTAGAGTGGCTCAACTCTTGTCATCTTTGCAAGAAGAAGCTGCATGTACATATATATATATAAAATGAAATAAAAGTAAATTTTCTTTTGAGTCTGCACAGAGAAGGAAACAAGAGAAGGAAATATGTAATGATTTGGTCATCTATTCTCGTATTAAAATATTGTTACTCAATGGTAATAGATGATAATAGTTAAATTTAAACAGAGAACCTTTGATTTTGAAACTCTATGGTCTGCATAGGAGAAGGAAACAAATATTTATTTGGGGAAGATGGTGAAAATATATAATTTTAAATTTTGAGAGTTAAATTTAAAATGAAACAAAAGTAAAATAATTATTTAGGGACCATTTAGGTAATTTATTCATTTTTTATTGTGCAAATCATCTTTCCGTCAACTATTAACGACATTTAATATCGAAGTGACCAAAAGTTTACAGCCCGAAGACGTAAGTGACCTTATTGGTTGATTTTCAAAATGGGTGACTAACTTTGTACTGTGCTCAAACATAAGTGACTTCCGCAGTAATTAACCCTATTATAATATAAGATATAATTATAATTAAATTTTTATAAGAACTCAAAAACTCGATTTGACTCAAATTTTTTAAACTCGAGTCAAATAAAAAAATCTAAATAAAATTTGAGTTTTAAAATATGATTCTTCAACCCTAATAACTCAACTTTTTTACTCGACTCAATCGAATACTCACCGGTATCTCCCAAAGTCATATATCACGTTCAAATCACGTGATTCTGTTTGATCGGCCACGTAAGCCCGACATATAATTATTTTTCCATGCTTTTGATTTTCAAATTGAATTAATTTCCCGCTCACTTTCACAGTTCCTTGCTCTCTCTCTCCATTTGTCTTCAGAGTCTCACTAATTTCTTCTTTCAAAACGCTCCCAGCAAAATCTTCTTCCCAAAATATCCTCACTCACTCTCTCAATTTTCAAATCCTGAACCCTAACAGCTTCAGCATGAACCAGTATCACATCTACGAAGCCATTGGACGCGGCAAATATTCGGTAAAATCATCTCATTTCTCTCAGATTTCGCGAACGTTGTTTCGTCGCTGATTATGTTCGGTTTTGCTGCATTTTCTTTTAATTAATCTCATTCTTTTGGTAGACTGTGTATAAAGGAAGGAAGAAGAAGACGATTGAGTATTTTGCAATCAAAAGCGTGGAGAAATCACAGCGGAACAAAGTTCTTCAAGAAGTAACATCGTTTTTTTTTTTTTAAATTTATTAACACGATTTGATTGATCAGTTACTAATATTGTCAATTAGGATGCCGCGATTTTATTTTAGCTTTTAATTTTACTAGGCATGATCTTTAGTATTTACATATGTATGTTTGATATACATCGGAGAAAAGTTCATCTAGAAATAACTTCGACCTTTTAGGTGTCTGAGCTGATTTGAGTGATTAATCTCTTATTGAAAATTAAGATGCTTTTCTTTTTGTAATTTTAGCTTGTGGTTTTACTAGGCATGATCTTTATATAATTGAGAGCTGTTTCTTTTCTTTCTTTTTAAAATTTTCTGTGTAATATTTGATATGTTTTAATAATCACAACTATAATGCTTATTTTCTAATATAGTCCAATTTTTGCTTCTATCTTACCGTTATTGCATTTCCTTTTTCAGGTTAGGATGCTTCACTCTTTAAATGATCTGAATATACTAAAGTTTTACTCATGGTATGTTTATTTTCCAATTTATATCTGTACTTCTTAATTTTTTTGGGCATATTTTGAAAATCTCTCATTTTCGTCACTTGTGTATCAAGGTACGAAACTTCTGCACATTTGTGGTTAGTTTTGGAATTCTGTACCGGTGGTGATCTCATGACCTTGTTACGGCAGGTACTTATAGGCTACATCTTTTTCATTTCTTTTAAAGTAGGAAAGCAACTATGAAGTTTTATTGGTCAGGTTCAAGGATCCCGAACGTGGGTATGCTTGTTTGAAACATACGTTTGAGTTACATGAATAATTGTTTTAGTTATGTGTTGCAGGATGGTAAGCTGCCAGAAGATTCAATCCATTTCTTGGCCTATGATCTTGTGAAAGCTTTGCAGTAAGAATATATGTTATTTTTCCTTTTCATTTTGCTGTTTGTGTGCGTATTATGTATTTTATTACTGTTTAATGTTTTTTGTGCTACATTACTCGGACTCGAGTATGAGTATTGGATATGGATATGAGCCTTCTGTCTAATTTTAGTTTATTTTTCTCTAGAAGATCCTTAGAAGGTTATATGCTCATACTCATGTCTGCAAATCGAACTAACATAGCTTTTGTGAGTTACTAATGGATTTTTTTTGTTATTAGATATTTACATTCAAAAGGAATCATTTACTGTGATTTAAAACCATCGAACATACTTTTGGACGAGAATGGGCATATAAAGGTACCTATCCGCCATAACTTTTTAATAAGACGAAGTTGCTATCATCCTGCTTTCCTATGCTCTTGAGTTTCACGTGTATATTTGTGTGATGCAGTTATGTGACTTTGCACTTGCAAGAAAGTTGACCGATATATCTAGAACACCTTTTTCCATGGTAAGTTCTTGTAACAATACACTGCACTGTAGACTTGAATTAAATTTCCAATTTAATCAAGTTCATCTTTTCACCCCTTTTTTATAGTTTCTAAGTTGTTCATTGTTCTGATTTGTATTGTTTAGCTGCCACAAGCAAAACGTGGAACACCCTGTTATATGGCTCCTGAATTGTTTGAGGATGGAGGTGTCCATTCTTATGCATCTGATTTTTGGGCACTAGGTTGTGTGCTATACGAGTGTTATGCAGGAAAGCCTCCATTTGTTGGTAGGGAGTTCACTCAACTTGTAAAATCCATCCTCTCAGATCCACCTCCTCCACTCCCTGGAAGTCCAAGCCCTTCTTTTGTCAATATTGTTAATTCTCTTCTGATTAAAGATCCAGCTGAGAGAATAAAGTGGTCTGAACTTTGTGTGCATGCCTTTTGGAGGACTAAATTTTCTCAAGTATCTTTACCTCCTCAGCCTGCTTTTGAAAGCATGATTGAGTTGTATGCTAAACCATGTCTCTCAGAGCGTAATGGTGATAGATCATCCCACAGCAAAACCCCTCCTAAAATCAGGGAAAACGATTCAAAAGGGGTCTCAAGGAAAGATGAGAATTCTCTGGTAGGTTCAAGAGCCCTTGAGACACCAGTTAAGGGTACTCCTGTTGGCCGTAAAACTCAAACAAAGGCTTCCGGTAGAGGGGTGGAGGAGAAGCATAAGCGTGTCAACCTCATGAGGTTATCTAGAATAGCCAAAACAAACTTACAGAAGGAGAATGAGAAGGAAAATTACCGGAGGCCCGTTCCGAATAGCTCTGAGAATGAAGCTGAAGTTAAAATTGAGAACACTGATATGGAACTTGATTTTGACGAAAACACTGAAGAGGAAGTGCATGATGAACCAGACGAGTCAGATATCCCCACTTGTACGACTGAAGAAAAAAATTCAAGCCAGAATCAGCAACAGGTCAGAATGGAGGAGGGGGATAATAACATTGAACAATCAGTCAGCCAAGCTGGGAATAATTTGCCTCCCTCAGATGATTCAAAAAAATATAATCAGGTATCATCTTCAGATCATGTTGAAGTGGCTGCAACCCCACCAAGTGTCAGTTCTCAACACAGAAACCAGAGAATTAAGGAAAGTCCAGGGGCTGCCCTCGAGTCTGATTGGTCAAAAACAGCTACCAACATCTCCCAAGTTCTCTGGCATCCTTCTGATCTTTCTGTAAGACCTGTAATGCCTAGCAGAAAAGCTGATAAAATTTCAGAGGTACTTCCTTCACTACCATTTGAGGCGTTGCAACCGCCTGATTATGTAAGAGTGTCGAAGGAAAAACTGGATTCACTCAACAGTAGGATCATATCAATACTTGGTGGGAGTACTGGCATCACTGAGAAGCAAAATGTGATTAGATACCTTGAGATGCTTAGTAATAACACAGATGCAGCCAATATCTTGACTAATGGTCCAATAATGCTCATTCTTGTCAAAATGCTGAGGCAATCCAAGACTTCAGCTTTGCGTGTACAACTTCCTTCACTGATCGGCTTGCTGATCAGACATTCTACTATGATCGAAGATGATTTGGCAAATTCAGGAATTTTAGGTGCACTTACTGATGGTCTTAGAGACAGACAAGAAAAAGTGAGAAGATTTTCTATGGCTGCTTTAGGTGAATTACTGTTCTATATTTCCACGCAAAATGAGCAAGCAAGAGATAACAATCCATTTGAATCTCCATCAAAAGACAACAAGCCTGCATCTGGCTGGCAGGTCTGTTTTCATATGTCATTGCTCTAGCCTTTTAGATATTAAATCTGATAAGGAATCTTGATTTTTAATATGTTGCTTTCGATGATTCCCATGATCTAAGCAAGTCAGAAACTGCCAAAATACAATACTAATAGACAGTCGTGAAGTCTTGAATCTTATGCTTTAAATAGAACTGTTGCTTGTGAAATACTGTAATGCCTACTTTCTCCCCTCATTGGCAGGTCCCAAATTCATTGATTTCTTTGGTGTCATCAGTCTTACGTAAAGGAGAGGATGACATGACTCAGCTTTATGCGCTTAGGACAATTGAAAACATTTGCAGTCAAGGAGGATATTGGGCAGCTCGTTTCACCAGCCAGGACGTAACCAGTAACCTGTGTTACATTTACAAGGCTGTGGGGAAGCAGGAGAGCATGAGGCTAACTGCAGGGTCTTGTTTGGTCCGCCTTGTTCGTTTCAATCCCCATATCATTCAATCAGTTATGGATAAACTTTCACTCAAGGATATGGCATCGGCTCTTGTCAAGGGCAGTCTGCGTGAGCAGCAAATCAGCTTAAATCTTCTAAATGTGGTTATGCTTGGAAGCCATTCGTTCTCCAATATAGGAAGGTACCTTCAACAGTTGGCAGAGGACAAGAATCTGGTGCCTAATCTTGTGTCTCTCATTGAACAAGGGAGTGAAGTCTTGCGGGGTAAAGCACTTGTTTCAGTGGCTCTTCTTTGTAAGAATGGTAAGAGATGGTTACTTCAATTCTTTTGCAATTCAAGATTACTCCCCACAGTGGACAGATTGGCAAAAGAGAAGGATAATTATCTACAGAAGTGCCTAAATTCATTTCTCAATGAAGTGGCATCTACTGTGCCCAGCTTACTGGATGGTATAACCGGAGATATCCAGCAAATAATGGGAGGAAAACGACTTGGGCAGATCTCTGTCCTTACCAGTCGTGCTACTCCGAAGAACAACATTCATTTGTTCCCTGTAGTTCTTCATCTTCTTGAGAGCTCATCGTTTAAGAACAGATTGGTGACTCATCAGGTCCTGCGGCAGTTGGCAAATCTTATCCAAGTTGTTGAGACACCATTTCAGGTATGTAGTTTCATCTCAGCCATCCTTTTGATGTCATCACTAGTTATAAACTTTAGAGATCATTTCTGCTTACAAAGTTAAGATATGGTGCATGTAGAATATAATAATGGTGCATATAATGCTATTATTTTTACCGGGGTAAGCGCTGGATACGAGTACATTCATGACATAATAGTGCTTGATTTCTCTCAAGTTTTTAATGAATTTTGATGTTCATATCTCTATATCTATGTTTGTACCGGGGTAAGCGCTGGATACGAGTATATCTATGTTCATATCTCTATATCTATGTTTGAATATACATTAGAAACTGACATCGAATAAACTAATAGAGGCGATATTTTTCAATGACTAGGGACGGGACGATTTCCAGATAACATTGTTACGAGTTCTGGAATCTATACCTCAGGAATCTCCTGTTATTCTTGAAAGCTCTAATATTTTCATTCAAGGAATTCTCCCTAGCCTTGCTGTTCTTTACAAGGGAAACAAAGATGGAAATGCCAGATTTTTGTGCCTGAAAATCATGTTCGATGCGATGATGATCTTCTTGAATGAAGCTTCATTAACTGATCAAAGTTCAAAGGATCTGAGATTGGTCGCTAGATCTCATTTTCTTCCACTCTACCCCACCTTGATTGAAGATGAAGATCCCATTCCCATGTATGCGCAGAAGCTTCTAGTGATGCTAATCGAGTTTGATTATATCAAAATCCCCGACATTTTATATCCGAAAATCGTCTCAAAATGTTTCAGTTTTCTGCTTGGAGACCTAACGAATGCAAATGTAAACAATGTCAAGCTTTGTTTAGCATTGGTTTCTGCCCCAGAGATGGATTCCAAGTTACTTTCGGAGCTAAAGGTGGTTCGGAAAATTGGTAATCTTTTGGAGTTCGTATATGCAAAGGACATGGAAGACTTCCTCGAACCAACACTTGACTTGTTCAAGGCTTTCCTTCTCCGATCTATCGGAAATCGTTCTGTCTACACGAAGGAACCCACTCTGTTACTCGATGGTTCGTTCCAGTCAAGTGGCTCAGCCGATCAACAGCAACACATTAGAGATATAATGGATTTTGGCAGCAATGTTGGAGTGTTGTTGGAGTTAAGTGCATATCCTGAACCACACATTGCCGATGTAGCCTCTGAATGTGTTGTATTGCTGCCCAAGGCAGCTCCAAGGGAAGCCACGACCGGGTTACTAACTAATCTTTCAAAGGCCGGTCCGATCCTCGAGTCGTGGCGCGGAAACGGCAATTCTCACTTGCTCTTGAAGCGGATACTGCACGCAGTTGGTTATTCTTGTAGGCAGTACTTATCCCATGCTATGATATTATCGATATCGGCATCGGAAATCACACGGATTCAAGGCATCGTTTCCGAGTTGAAAAGCTCAGGTATACCCGGATTGGCTAGTGTCGCAACCCTTGTTTACTCGGAGTTGCAGCGGCTGCCGAGTTGCGTTTGAACTTCTTTTCAGGTACATCTCCGAATAGCTCAGTCATAACATTTACGAATGAGAATGACCACTGTGTGTCTATCTAATTTCGCTTTTTCTTTTCGGATTCAGACAATAATACTCCGATTCAAAGCGGATAATAAATGAATTCGAATTTTAACATAAATTCGTAAATCCGGATTCATATATTATTTTTGTTACAGGCAATGTGGACATGACATGGAACATGTTTGATGGAGCCTGCTCTGTTCTAAATGATCCATGTTGGAGAGGTGAGTTTACATTCTGTTAAAATCCAGCTTTTATTATGTAACTATCTAAACTATCAATGCATGCTTCGAATCTTTATCATCATTATTGATCTTTATAATTTTCTTTCCCCTTCATGTATCTTAGAACTTGAAATTATGGTTATTTTAAAAGAGAAGCCGAATGAATTTATTGATAATTATCGTATATAGTGAATATTGTATCTAAGTGTCGTTAAAAAATCTCCTTAAATCTAAATAAAAATAAAAAATGCACCAAACAAGTGTTAATAAGGAACGGACTACCAACTATAGTTCAAAGGAGCACTCTTGGGTTACAGCTCGTTTTGACTAACCTTACGTAACACAACGTAAATAAAGATGATAATGAACCTAATCGATTTGTGAGTTACTTGAGCTTGTTTTGGCCAAAACTTGACTTAAGTGAATTCAATTCAGGTTTAAACTTGATTTGATCCGATGTAATCTTGGCTTGAAAAATTATATATATATATATATATATATATATGCTACATATGTATTAAAAAGTAATCTTTTTAATAAAAGAAAAACAAAAAAATAAATTAGAGAAAAATTCTCTAAAAAAAATTATTTAAAATAATTGAGTACTCTTTTCCCTTTTTTTCCTTACATTGAGTTTCATTTTCAAGTTGATTATGAAAGGATTTTTTAACAGGACTTCATCTTTTATAAAAACATTATAGTAAAATTATTCATTTTGAGTCAATCCGAAACTGTTGAATTTTAAGTCGAGTTCAATAATATTATTTTTGAGTCGAACTCGAACTTAAATTTTAAGCTTGTTAAAATTCAAACCCAAATCAAATCCTACAATACTGTTTTGAAGCTGAGCCGAACCTGGCCTCGATCACTTCTCACCCCTAAATACAAGCATAAGCTAACACCATTTACCTTTAATCTTGTGCCACACTTAGTCCCAAGCCACTAAAGATGATTTTCACTTGACAAGCCATATCCCGATGCTGCTCTATTACCAATATTGAGGGGCATTCTCCGCTTCAATAGCTACGGATGAGGCAGTCCAGCTCGGATACCCAGAACCTATCACCACTCTAAATTCCTTATGCAGTACCAAGCACCCCAGGCTGAAAGGACCACACATATTATATGGGGCATCGACAGCAGCCAATCCCACATGCCTAGTGTGTCACACAGCTCTATTAATTCCCTTTTTTGCTAGCTTATCAGCAAGAGTATTTTGGTCCAGAAGATGAGGCGGGATTACAGATCAACTCAAACACGTTCTTACGAGTAGTCTATGTTAAAATAAAATGTATAATTATATAAATTATTTTATTTTGGTCCAGAAAATTTATCCTTTTTTATATTTTTTCATATCAACTTCTTGTCATGATTTAACGATAATAAACAGTTGAGTGATAAAAATTTACACCCAAATATAAAAATAATTTTATTAATATTTTTTAAAATTAGTGATTAATTCTATACTAAATTAGAAACATAAATTATTATTGAAGTAGTTAACCTATTGATATATTATTTGTGTGATTTAAGAGTTGATGCCTTTGAGGAAACACTGAATCAGACACCGCACTGTCAGAGAATCATATTTCGGACTGTAAACTTTCTTTTTGTAGACATTTTAACAAACATGTGATAGACATCGTGGTTCCCAAATTTTACCATGGATCTTGATTAGTTACTACCGCGGGAAATATTTAAAAAGGCAACCTTAAAAAATAACGATACTACTTTTTTATATAAAATTATAAGAGTTTTAATATACACTTTTTATATATATTTATTTACAAATGAGATTGTAAAAGAAGTAAAAAGGATTGAGAAATAGAAGAAAGGGCTTTAGAAATAGAAGAATAGGATAAAAGAGAGATTAAAATTGTATTCATTCATAAGATAAAGTATTATTCTTACAAGTTTATTTTTATATGAACCTACCCTTTGTTAAAAATAACTAATTTAACAGCAAAATAATTAATAATAAAAAAGTAAATATCACGTGCTAAGTGTCACACTCAAGGCTATTACCCTCTTCTTAAAAGGCATTTTTTATAAAATATGTAACGTCACCGTATATATATCTCAAGACCTTCTTTTTCCTTTTTAATGTGGGATTAATATTTTTTATCTCTTTTTAGACGTGACATAAGCATGCTCTGAAGTTGATCCTTCTTCTCTTCTCAAACGACGTCGTATCACATAATAATTGGAGTCTCCAAACGTTGCGTTTCACTAATCTTTACTTCAGCCCCAATTGTGTTGAGTTCGATCCCTAATTCCCGATCTCCCAATTCGATTGTCTTCTTCTTTTCAGCCCTAAGTGATCCTTCGAACCCTTGAAGCACAACATTCTCCCTCAATTCTTCCTCCATTCCACCTTCGGTCATAACAATATCAAAAGTTTTATAATTTTTATAAGAAAAACAATATATACCAAAATCTTTATATATATATTTTAAGAAATTCAGTTTATAAATCGAAATTCTTATATTTTTTTTATAAAAAATTTAGTGTATAACTTTTTTCTTACAAAAATTATAAGAAATTTGGTACATACAAAAAACGTGTATCAAAATTCTTACAATTTTTGTAAGAAAAAGAGTATTTTTTTTTTAATTTTTTTAAGATTACCATTTCCTAGAATAAATTTGTTCTGAAAATGTTCTTTTCTCTTCATTTTCTTTTTGTCAATTTGATTGATTTGTGTGATAATGAGGGGTTAAATTTTGTCATTAATTTGTAATTACTGTGAGAACATGGGATGACTGAAAAACAAATATTTCGTTCTTACATGGTTTAAACATGTGTAATTTTAAACCCGTTTTGGTTGGTACAACACATGTAGATATTTTTAGCCTAAATTATCTATTAATCTAAATTAAATCAAGTTTGGAATATCATATTTACGACTTAGATAATTAATTATATTTATATTATTATCTTATTAATGATGTTTTAAATATAATTATAAATATTTTTAAAAATATAAGATCTTTTAACGAAAAATTCTACAACAAGCGTCAAACATCGCTGAACACTACTAATGTTGAACACCACTGAACATTATTAAATTAATTAATAAAGATTAAAAATCTCAAGGATTTAATATATGATTAATAATTATTTAAAATAAAATTTTGGCATAAAGATAATTTTCACCCTTAACGTTTTTAATTTTTGTCATTGTGGCCCCTATTCTTTTTTTGGGATAAATTTAACCCTTGACCTATGTCTTTTTAACAAATAACTCATTTTTTAACTACCATGATAACTGAACCGTTAAAAATTTAATAATGATAACATGTCATATATATGTGATAATATATTTTAAATGACATAGAATCTAACATATTAAATATATGCATATATATATATATATATAGAATATAATTTTATTTTAGTATAAAATATAAAACAATTAAAATTTAAATAAAATATTAAAAATTAATTAAATCCAAAACAAAAATTTACTAAATATTCTCAACCCTAATTAAACTAAAATATCTTTATAAAACCCTAAAACTCCGATTTAGATTAAAACTAAAATACCTAAATTTTAAACTAAAATAATAAAAATCCAATTGATTATTATCAAAATCCTTAATTTATCTTTGATTCACCGGTAACAAACTATACAAAACCCTTTCTTTTCAAATTATGTTCATACCTTTTTAGATAAAATTTTAATTTTACTATAGTTAAGTTTGAGAATGTTTAGTAGCCTTTTGTTTTAGATTTAATTAATTTTTAATGAATAAAAAATTATTTTTAATATTTTATTTGAATTTTAATTATTTTATATTTTTAGATTGAAATAAAACTATATTTCGCGTGTATGTATTTGATATACTATATGTTAAGTCATTTAAAATATATTATTACATATATATGACATGTCATCATTATTAAATTTAACGGTTCAGTTATCATGGTAGTTAAAAAATAAGCTATTTGTTAAAAAGACATAGGTCAAGGGCTAAATTTATCCCAAAAAAAGAATAGGGGTCAAAATGATAAAAATTATAAACGTTAAGGGTAAAAATTATCTTTATGCCTAAAATTTTCATTAAATTATTTTTATCGGGAAAACTACACAAGTGGTTATCCAACTATCACTCATTTTCTATGTTAGGCACGTGACTAAATTTTTTTGTCAAAATTATCACTAATGTTTTATTTCCTTATCATTTTGATCACTAACCGTTAAATATTTAATGGAAATTGGACATGACATGGTTTAATAACAATTTTAGTCCCTAAACTTATTATATTATATCAAATTAATCCTAATAAAAACTAATTCATCAAATATTTGAACTAAACTCTAAATTTCTTATCTCTTTTCTTCTTCCTTTTGTAACACTACCTTAAAAATTAATTTGTCAATTATCTCTTTATTTCTCTTGCGTCTTTGAACAATTTATTAAGTTTTAAATTATGAAAGATCACTTTAATTTTATGATTTATTATTTTAAAATCTAATTTAGTTTCTTCGTTTTTCCCCAAACAACTCGCACACACAATTTTTTATATCATTTTCTATGCTTATTCGCTCTATAAAAAAATATTGACAATGATAGAAAAGTTCATAAAATAAACACAATACACTGAAAACTATTATTTTTTTTTTAAAAAAACATAGATGATAAAAAAAGTATTTATAGAAAGAAAAATTTTACAACGGGCGACGTATACCATTAATTACTATTAACACAATATATCGTTAAATACTATTATTTCTTTTATATTTTTAAATAATTATTAAAAATTTTAAAGGCATGCAATTAATCATATTTCAAAATGATATTAAAAAATTATTTTATGAACCATTCTCACAAACTCTCCATGGTTTTATCTAATTAAATAAACTTATATTATTATATTCCACATAATATTTTCTTGTAAGTTAAAATTTATAAATTATCGTTTTCTTTCTTATAACTCATATTTATTTTAATATATCGATGCATGAAATCATTAAAAAATTAAAAAAGAACCCATAAATAAAAAAGATAAAATTTATTATTAATTAAATAAAATTTGTGTCACTCTAAAAAATAAAAATATGTTTCTATGAGATATTACACACAATTTCATAACAATTGACAATTATATTAAATCTTTTGATGAGTTATAAAGATAAAAATATGATATGTTTTTTTTATCAGTCACATATTTAATATATTTTGTTAGATAATATTTGATAAATTCATTTATTTGAAATGAGGATGAATGTAATAATTTTATCGATTGAGTTGAGATCAAAATATAGTAATTTTATTAATAATAATTTTATTTTTGTTACTTTTGATTCATGAGTTAAGTTTTTTGATATTTTTATTTTAAGCAAATTCCTTAATAAACTAAACTTTGAACATCTCAAAAGCTACAAAAATCAATTAAAATATACGTTCTCGAGCTGATTACAACATTTATTTGCATTAATCAGGAATAATTCACTAAAATCATAGCAAAAAGACCTAGTTTAAAAATTAAATTAAACGAGTTGAATTTAATAAGTACCTCTCCCGCAACAAGATGCAATTAAACATGTAAAAATCACCAAAATTAGCAACGCTTTTCGCTCCATTATCTGAAAATCAAACGAAATAAACATATTACGAATCTAAGGAGCAACGAAAAAGAATAATGAAAATCAACGTCAAGCCAAGCCAAAGCAAAGCGATGTTATCAGGAACGGACCAAGTGAACGGAGGATTTCGGAGCTCCGATTAAGGCAGTATCGTAGCGTATTAACGGCGACCGTACCTCTCCGATTGTGCTTCAGCTACGTCGTTTTGGAGGGAGTGTCTCTTTAATGATTGAGAAGGGAGAAGACACCGGAAGAAAAGGGAAAAACCAAAACGGATATTCGTTTCAATTGTTTTATTTGATTTTCCAATTACCTTAATTACCCTTGTTGGTCTTTTTTGTTATTGGCAGCCTGCTTTGAAACTATGGGTGGGTAGTTCGGTAATTTGATAGAAACAGTAGCGTGCTACTACGTCCAATCCATGATAAAAAAATTCGATTGTTTGGGAATTTTACGGCAGATAGGATTTGGGTTAGGTGCGTTCAAGTCCACCGTGTTCTCTTTCCTTATCTTCTTTAGTGAGGAATTTTAATCTAATCCAAAATTTTATTTTAAATATATGATTTTTATTTATATTTTAAAATTTAGATAATTTTTATAGTATAAATAAGAAAATATCATGTACATATTTTCTTTTTAAACTTTTTAAAAAATAATATAAATAAATGGAGGATGTTATATCCTCTAATTCATTATTTATAGATGACGTTCTCCTAACTGTGCTATGATTTTCAGTCTAAATTCTAAAATAGACTTCAAACATCTTATTTTCTTAAATAAAAACTCTAATGGTCTATATATCTAATAGAGCCTTTCTTTAGGGGTCTAAATGAGTCGAGCTGAGTCGAGTTTAAGTACAGCTAAACTAGACTCGATTTTTAAAATTTTAAGTTGAGTTTGAATTCAAATATTTTTTAAAGAGTTTGAAAAATCTTCTCTCGATTCGACTTGTTAAGAACTCAAGTCAAATTTGAGCTTGATTCGAGTCCAATTGAATGAAGTATTGATCGATCTTTGATTATGTTATACTCGAATAGCTCATCATCCGTCATGACTAATTTAAATTCATGCCAAGAAATATTTTTGATACTCAAGCTTGTTAATTTCAAGGTATATGATGTTACTTTAAAATTTAGAGGTTCATGGTATTGGGTTTAGATTTCAGGATTTAGATTTATGTTTAAAGTTTATATTTTAAGGTTTTAAGTTTAGTAATTTAGATTTTAAATTATAAAAGTTTAAAAATAGTATACTATATTTTTGAGTAGTTCACGAGCTTTACGAATCGGATATTAAGCAGCTCGACTCATTAAGAACTCGAGTCGAGTTCGAGCTCAAGTCAAATCCAAATAAATCAAACTTTAATCGAGCTTTGACCGAGTCAAGCTCAAATAATTCGTTATCTGTCTCGTCTCATTTATGACCCTAATCTTTTCCTCTGCTCGGCCATTGTTATTAGGGTAAGTTATTTCTTTAGTCACTAAATTATAGAGTTATTTTATTTTAATCAGTAAATAAAAAAATTGTTAATTAGATAGAAAATTTTTTAATTTGATTTTAATCAAACCACCAACCTTTAATTGTTAAATAAAATAATTTACATTTTAGATCATTAAACTATTTTTTTTACAGTTTGAATTTTTAATTTAATCAAATATTTAATTTTTATTATTTATAAATTAAATCACTTATATTGACACCGAAAAAACTAAAATTTACTTTATTTAACATATTTTTTACATATCATCAATAAGTAATATTTAATTAAAAATTTAAGATTTTTAGTTGTTATTGTAAGAAATTTAGTTATTTCCCCTTTGAATTTATTTAAATAGAATATTTTATGACATATGAAAAATATGTTAATTTTAACTTTTTTAAAATTAGAAATTAATCATCATTTGATTATGACATATGAAAAATATGTTAATTTTAACTTTTTTAGAATTATTTAACAATTTATGTATAAATAACTTTATTTATTAATAATAAATGTTAAATGATGTGATTTGTTAAATGAAAGTGAGTGTTAAATTCAATTATATAGTATATAAATTGTCATGTTAATGGAATTTATGAGATAATAATTGAATAAATTTATATAATAATATTTTTATCATTATTATTTATATATTCAATTAATTTAATTTTAAATATAATTATTTTTTAAAAGAAATTAATTGGGCTCATAGCATATTATATATTCTACCAATAAATATAGTTTAGTGAATACATAATTAGTTTATCATTTTATTAATAATATTTTATGAAAATAATTTTATTTATGATACATATATGTTCATTTTATGATTTATGTTCAAGATTTAAGGTTTTCTTTTTTAATAATTTTTTTTTCAAGATTTGAAGTCAGATTTTTTCTTGTATTTTTATGGATTTTTTTAAACAATATTTAAATTTTATTTCAAAATAATTGTATTAAATGAGTTATTATTCTTTATTAAAGATTTTATATGCAATTGCCTTTCAAAATACTTTATTTTAATTGTTTTTATTGGTCTACAAAGCAGGTTAATTTAACAGAAGTCTAGGAACTTCGTTGAAAAAGTACTTTTAAAAGGAACCTGAAAAAAGAGCGTAAAAACATCGATTTCACTTAAAAAGTTTTTTATACTGCTAAAAGTAATAAAAGAAAGCCTTTATTAGGGTTATTTTTTATTATATATTTTTGGATATTTAATTCATCAATCAATTATTATAAAAATTTATTATAAAATAATTTTATTAATTTAATTTACTTTATTTATGATATTAATTTAAACTTCTTTTTACATAAAAAACTTAATGCATCAACCTATTAAACTAAATGGTTATAATTTTGTGTGTAATTTTTTATTTACAATTATAATTCTATAACACCATTTGATCAATAACAGGAGGTTTGCTGTCAATCATTGCGAAGGATGGCTGAAACTCATACTGTTGCTGAGTGTTATTTCTTGCAGCTGGATATGTTTGACGATGCAGCAACATCTGTAGAATCCGAGGAGATGCGAGCGTTACTTGGGGAATTTAACGATGTGTTCTCTCCGCCCCAAAGGCTACCACCACCTCGATCCACCGATCATGTTATCCATCTCGAACCCAGCAGCAAAACAGTGAACATACGACCCTATCGTTATCCTCATTTTCAAAAGGGTGAAGTTGAAAGGCAGGTGCAACATATGTTACAACATAAGTTAATCCGCAAAAGTAATAATCCGTTTTCATCTCCAGTTCTGTTAGTAAAGAAGAAAGGCGGTACTTGGCGTTTTTGTGTTGATTACTGAACTCTCAATGCTATTACAATCAAGGATAAGTTTTCGATTCCAACTGCCGATGAACTTTTTGATAAATTGGGTGATGGTCGCTTCTTTTCGAAACTTGATTTGTTATCGGGATATCATCAAATCCGTGTACATGATTCTGATGTGGAAAAGACAGTTTTTCGTACGCATGACGGTCATTACGAATTTCTCGTCATTCCCTTTGGCTTGACAAATGCTCCATCGAATTTCCAGGCAATAAATGATTTATTTCTTCCTATATTTGTTCTTATATTTTTGGATGACATCTTGGTCTATAGTGTGGATTGACAGGCACATCTTGATCACGTTCGCATTGTTTTGCAACTTCTCCGTGATAATGGGTTTGTTGCGAAGAGGTCGAAATGTGAATTTGGACAAACACAAATTGCATATCTCGGGCATGTGGTGTCGAGAAAAGGGCTCTCGGTTGATCCTACTAAGATTTCTGCTATTCGAGATTGGCCCATTCCAACATCGATGAAAGGGGTACGTGTTTTTTTGGGTATAGCCGGCTATTATCGCCGTTTCATTAAAGGTTTTGCTACACTCGCAGCTCCATTGTCTAACCTTCTTCGCAAGAGTGATGCCTTTCAATGGAATGAAACGGCACAGTTGGCTATGGATCATTTAAAAGCTTGTTTATGTTCTATTCCAGTGTTGGTATTACCTGATTTTACCAAGAATTTTGTGCTCGAAACGGATGCCTCAGGTGTGGGCATTGGTGCCGTGTTGCAAAAGAATGATCGGCCCATAGCATTTTTCAGTCAAAAACTTTGCCCCCGCATGCAAGCAGCATCTACATATGATCGCGAGATGTTTGCTATAACTCAAGTTGTAGGCAAGTGGCACCATTACCTTCTAGGATGTCGGTTTACTATCATTACGGATCAACGTTCCCTTCGCAAATTGACTCAACAAACAATCCAAATGCCGGCACAACAACGTTGGCTCTCCAAACTCATTGAGTATGATTTTGAGATTAAATATCGCCCCGATAAACTAAATGAAGCAGCTGATGCGTTATCTCGTGAGGTCGGGGCTAGTTGCATGATGTTATCTCGTCCGATATATGGTGTACTGGATGACATCCATGCTGCCAGCATCACTGACCCAACGTTGCAAGCATTATGACAATCAGTCCGTGAGGGTACTCAAATTGCTTCTGGTTATTCCGAGCAAGAAGGATTACTTCTATTTCAGGGAAGGATAGTTGTTCCAAATGAAACAACGTTACAGTCAATGCTTTTAAGGGAATTTCATAGCTCAAAGTTGGGTGGTCATAATGGTATTTTTCGCACTTACCAAAGGCTAGCAACCAATTTTTTTTTGGATTAACATGCGCAGCGATGTCCGCCAATTTGTTCGCCAATGTCAGGTCTTCAAGAGAATGAAGAGTGAAACTTTGTTACCTGCAGGATTATTACAGCCCCTGCCAGTACCACAACAAGTGTTTGAGATATTTCTTTGGATTTCATTGTCGGTCTTCCCCCTTGGAATGGGAAAGAAACTATACTCGTCATGGTAGATCGTCTCACTAAATATGAACTTTTTTCGCGCTTCTGAAGCACATTGATAGTAAAATGGTAGCATCGGTTTTGGTCCACGGAATTGTGAAGCTTCATGGTATTCCCCGATCCATGGTAAGCGATAGAGATCGCCTGTTTATTAGTGAAGTCTGGACTGAACTAGCAAAGATGCAGGGAACCGAATTATGTATGAGCTCCGTCTATCATCCACAAACAAATGGACAAACGGAGGCTTTGAATCGCTGTTTGGAGATGTATTTACGTTGTATAACAGATGAGGATCCAAACAAGTGGGAACCATATCTTTTTTGGGCTGAATATTGGTATAATACGACACATCAAACATCAGCAGGTATGACACCATTTAAAGCATTATACGGTCGCGATCCACCAGTTCTCGTCAACTATCTTGAGGGTAGTTCCTCAAATGCTCATGTCAATCAAGCACTTGTGGATAGAGATGAAATATTGCGAATGCTGAAACGTAATCTTCTTCACGCTCAAGTGCGTATGAAGAATTACGCTGATCAAAACCGTCGAGAATTCGAGTTGGAAGTTAGAAGTTGGGCCTTTGTGAAATTACAACCGTATCGCCATATTTCCTTACGCGCCCACCAAACTACCTAACAGATTTTGTCCGCTATTGAATTGGGTGGGACATAAATAAATAGAGTGTAGTGACTTGAGGGATGATTATAATGCAAAAAGAAAAACTTAAAATTGATTCCTATTTTAAATTCAATCTCATCTATTTCTCTTTTCCATTCCTTCGTGATTATCAATCGTTACAAACACCAATAAGATGAATCCTTGATGCTAACAGTGATTCCAATAGAGGTGAGACAAATATTTAAAGATTTTACAAATACGATACCTTTCGAATTGTCAAAGCAATTACCACCTAAGAGAGAAATGAATCACAAGATCAAGTTAGGAGAATTTCTATGCGTGGAATGGGAGCCATGTCTCGCTCATCTGGGCTGTCCAGTCCTCCCACACTCCTTCGATCATCCTTATGTTAATTGGGCCGAGAAGGTTACATTACTAGTTAAAATTATTCTAAAATGGTCTTAAACCATTGGTGGTAGTGGATAACGGAAAGATAATATGTCAGTTAACAAAAATTTATAAACTTATATATTTAATTTTTATTATTTTATAAATTTTTCTTAATTGATATGTCATATTTTCATTAAGATTTTAATAACGGTGGTAAAAATATATCAATTTAATAAATTTAATGGTTTGATTGATAAATTCAATAGTTTGATGATTAAAATCGATATAACTATATAATTCGATGATCAATAAAGTATTTTGGCTTAATATTTAATAGTAATGAAACTGTTTGAGATGTGGAACAAGGGAATGAAGATGAAATATCTGTGGAATAATGACACGTGATTAAAGAACAAAGCACGTGAAAAAATTAACAATACTTATTCATGCATCATGATTTTGGGTTTTGGATGGAGATGGATTCCTTTTGTAGTTTTAGTATCCACCAAAGTTACGGATAAAGCTAAAAGAATAAAATTATATATATAGTAGAATTATTTGATAATATAAATTAAAAATAATTAATAAATATTAAATTTAACGATACAATTATATTATATGCTTTAAAAAATATATTCAAAATTCAAAAACGTATTATTATAAAATATAATCATAAATAATAAAAAATATTTTTTTTCAGAAAATATTAATAAAGAGCATATGAGAATAATTTGTACAAAAAGTATGTACCACAACAATATTATAAAGCCTTTCGAGAGATGCTACGATCTGTTCTTGCATTGCGTAGACACATATTTTTTCTTACAAAAGTTGACATTCGTTTATTTATGGAACCTTTTATGACAAAACAAAGAAAAAATTACGTCGGTAATAAAGGGAGAATTAATTTGATTTTTTATTATGTTTTTTTTTTCTCCGGTTTAGAATGCAGGTGGGGACGGAGCTAAGATCGAATATTAAGAGTGATAAAGGTTCTATTAAATCTTTAAATTTAAAATTTAAGAGGGATAAAAATTTTATTTTATTATTATTTAAACTAATAATGACTTTAAATATAATTATATCAAAAAATTTGAGAGAGGCAAGACTCCCTCCCACTATCAATATGGCTCTCTGGGTTAGGATTTAAGGTTTAAGATTAGAGTTTGAGGTTAAAATTTAGAGAATTAGAGGTAAAATATATTTTTAGGGTGTAAGGTTTAGGGTTAGAGTTTATAATTTGAGTTTTAAATATTTTTTTTATTATGGAGCATGACTAGGATGCAAATGATTTTTATTCTTGATAATAATAAGAGTAAATTATAGTAGAGGTCACTCAATTATGGGTATAGTTATATTTGGATCACCTAATTATTAAAAATTACATTTTGGTCACTCATTTTTGGGTGATGTTATATTTAGGTCACTCAATTTTGGTAAGTTTCGATTGGGTCATCCTTCATATTTAAAAAAGTACATCAATTTGAACATTTTTCTTCCAAATCGTTTGTATACCCTTGTTAACATTAGAATACTTCATTTAAAATTATTAATTAATCTAATGCACAAATTGACAATCCTTTTTTTAATATAAAGGGTGATCCAAATGTAACATTACTTATAATTGAGTGATTTAAATGTAACTTTCATTAATTAAGTGGTCCAAATATAATATTATCCATCATTAAATAACTCAAATTTAACTTTTAAGAATTAAATGACCCAAATATAATCCTAATTATAATTGAGTCACCTCCGTTATAATTTTCTCTAACAATAATATGACAAAAAAAAAATCAATTTCCGCCGATAAACTTGCATAATTTTCTTTCTTTTTTTACCAATTAATAATGTTTTTATATTACTTTAAACCACGGGGTCAGAGTTTTGACGCAGGGACAACCACCCCATATGGCACCTCAGGTCTCTCACATACCCGAAGTTCAGCCTTAACCATCTCGATGCTTACTGGTTTCGCCCTCCCATGGGCTCATCAGGGAAGTGGGGACAACTCCCGACCAGTGTGGTGCGCGATCAGCACGCCTATACGAAGATAGGACGGTTGCTCGGCACGTACTACACCCTTAATGCTATCCCACTCCCAAGAGTTAAGCACAACCAGAAAGCATCTCGCCCAGTCCCGCGTTGCTACGATACACGAACCGTGACACATACATGATTAGGAGTGTTTAAAAATATATGACTCGATTATCTGAACATAAATAATTGGATATTTATCTAATTTTTTATTTTTTTAGGTTGGGCATCTGGCTTTTTATTTCTCGAGTCAAGTCGAGACAAAATTAAAAAAATTGGATACTCAATTCTTAATTTTTTTTGAATTTTTAATTTTAAATATAATTATTATTTAAACAAAATACCTTTATATTCATTATACTCTCAAATCAAACAATCTAATTTTTAAACTTCAATCTCTCAAACTTTATTTTAAAAAGAATTAGGACTGATTGTAAAAAGGAAAATTAAGATTCACTATAAAATAATAAATTTATTTTTACAAATTGATAAAATTCAAACTTTACTCATTTAGATATGGATTATTTTATTAAAATAAACTAAATTAATTAAAAAATAAAGTAAATTAAAAATATTAAAATAATAAACTTTATTTTTCTAAATTCCCCATTTTTTATTATTTATATATTAAAATAAAATAAATTAATTAAAAATATTTTAAAAAAATCTCTTAAGCCTTATGATTTGTTTCGAAATAGATTATTTAATTTAGATCTTAAAATTTATGTTTAGATTATATAATTAGGGTTTTAAAATTTTATGTTTAAATGTTGGATTACGTAATTCGATCTTTTAAATTTGTATATGATTTTTTAGGATTAAATTTAAAATTTATAAAATAAAAATACGAATCCAGGTACCCAATTATCTAAATTTTTGGGGTACAAGAATATTCAAATACCCAAAATATCGAGTATCTGAAAAACATAAATCAAGATATGAATATCTTTTAACTACCCAAAGCTTTCGACATCCAATACTTTAAATACCTGAATATCCGAATACCCGAGTTTAAAAACTCTTACTTATCACTTATGCAGAATAATATTTATTTATATTTATGTACGTGGGAATATATCCAAACGACCCTACAAGAATTTGCTCTTGGCATAGCCAATTGGCCGAATATATATGTTCACAGTTCCTTTATATTACGAGACTAGGCTTGTATAATATATAGTATCCATGTTTTCTATGGTATGGTTGCCTAGACATGAAAATCACTAAACATATATAAAAATATTAATTTTTTAGTAATAATCTAATAAGATGAAATGTTAATTTTTTAAAATAAGATCAGACAATGACAAAGTTACATAGAGGTAGGTGGTGCACAGGGACAGAGTCAGGATTTCGGGTTAAGAGGGGCAAAACATAAATGTTTAGAAATAGGGGATAAATTCATAAAAAAACAAATTTTAAAAAAAAATTAAATAAGGGGACAAAAGTGAAAAAAAATTCTTCGGGGTGGGGGCGATTGTCCCTCCCCACCCTCATACAGCTTCGTCTCTGGTGGTGCAATTGTCCCACCCACACTTGAAAAATTATGTTTCTTGAGAAATCTTTGAATTGTCTTGGAATCATTGTGAGGTGTGGCGATTGCTTCGACCCACTTTGATACGTAATCCACTGCCACTAAGATATAAAGGTTTCCTTGGGATGATGGAAAGGTCCCCATGAAATCTATGCCCCAAACATCGAACAGCTCCACTTCCAGTACGGGTTGTAAGGGCATCTCATGTCGTCTTGAAATATTGCCCGTGCGTTGGCAGCGGTCACAGTTCTTGTAATAGTCGTGGGCATCTTTGTAGAGTGTGGGCCAGTAGAGGCCAGATTGCAGTACCTTTGCTGCTGTTCTATTTCCTCCAAAATGCCCACCGCAAGGTGAGTCATGACAGTGCTGGAGTACTGCTTTTTGTTCTTCTTCTGGCACACATCTTCTTATAACCTGATCTGCACAATGCTTAAACAGAAGAGGGTCATCCCAGAAATAATGCTTTGCATTATGCTGAAACCTCTTCTTTTCGTTATCGTTAAGGTTATAAGGGATAATACCACTAACTAGATAATTAACAAGATCAGCATACCAGGGGTGGATGTTACTGCGGCAAGGTCTTTTGTCAATGTTGCGGAGATGTATTCAGACAATGTCGCGGCAGCGCGGTTGTATACTACTGCGGCCTCTATCTCGACAGTATCTCTTGTAGTTGTAACAATTTGCAGTATTTGTTCATCTGGAAATTCATCTTGTATTTCTTCAAGTGAGTGGGTATTGTCCTTGTTCTCCAGTCTAGAAAGATGATCGGCCACTTGGTTTTCCGTACCCTTGCGGTCTTTGATTTCAACATCAAATTCTTGTAAAAGAAGGATCCATCTAATCAGTCTAGGCTTGGCATCCTTCTTTGAGAAGAGGTATTTAATTGTCGAATGATCAGTGTGGACAGTGACCCTTGTTCCGATGAGATATGATCGAAACTTGTCAAAGGCAAATACCACTGCTAGTAGTTCTTTTTCTGTTGTGGTGTAGTTGATTTGTGCATCATTGAGCGTTTTACTGGCATAGTAGATCGCATGGAACAGATTATTCTTCCTCTGCCCGAGTGATGCCCCGACAGCATGATTACTAGCATCACACATCAATTCAAATGGCAACGACCAATCCGGTGGGATTACTATTGGTGCAGTGATTAGCTTCTCCTTGAGAGTCTCGAATGCTTCAGTTCATTCCTCATTAAATTCAAATTTCCTATCTTGTTCAAGCAAGTTGCAAAGAGGTTTAGAAATTTTGGAGAAATTAGAAATAAACCGTCTATAGAAACCTGCATGGCCCAAGAAGCTTCGAACCCCTTTCACAGAAATTGGTGGAGGTAAATTCTTTATCACATCTATCTTGGCTTTATCTACTTCTATTCCTTGTGATGATATTTTGTGGCCCAATACAATACCTTCATTTACCATAAAATGGCATTTTTCCCAGTTTAGGACTAGATTGGATTCCTCACATCTTTGCAGCACTTTTTCGAGATTGCCGAGGCAGTGATCAAAGCTGTCTCCAAAGACTGAGAAATCATCCATGAATATCTCCAAGAAGTCCTCTATCATGTCAGAAAAAATTGCCATCATGCATCTCTGGAAAGTTGCCGGGGCATTGCAAAGGCCGAACGACATCCTTCTAAATGCATAAGTGCCGTATGGGCAAGTGAAAGTGGTTTTTGCTTGGTCTTCTAGATCAATGGCAATTTGATTGTATCCTGAATAACCATCAAGAAAACAATAATAAGGTTTACCAGCAAGTCTATCAAGCAATTCATCAATGAAGGGTACAGGGAAGTGATCCTTCTTTGTTGCCTTATTCAACTTGCGATAGTCCATACAAACCCTTCAACCGATCACAGTCCTGGTTGGTATCAGTTCATTGTTCTCGTTGGTTATGACAGTTATACCACCTTTCTTAGGTACACATTGCACCGGGCTTACCCATGCACTGTCAGAGATAGGGTAAATAATTCCTGCATCAAGCCACTTGATTATTTCCTTACGTACCACCTCCTTCATAGCGTGGTTAAGTCTCCTTTGAGCTTCAATAGTGGGCTTATGGTCTTCTTCTAGGAGGATTTTATGCATACATACCGCTGGACTTATTCTTTTCAAATCATCAATTAAGCATCCAATTTCCTTTTTGTGCTGGCGCAACTTTGCTATTAAGGTCTGTTCCTGTTCTGGCAACAACTTAGAAGAAATAATTACCGGCATCGTGTGGTTATCTCCCAAATAAGCATATTTTAGTTTTTCTGGTAAGGGTTTTAATTCTGTGACCAACGGTTCTTTATTTACAGATTGTTCATTCTTCCCTTTATACTCTAATGGTTCAAAGTACTTACCTGGAAGATGTGCTATCCAATTAGCTTCCTCCTTCTCGGTTGTCTCAGCACTGTTCAAAGAACTGCTGTCACAATTATCCATATCACTGCCGAGGCATATCTGGGGTATGTCATGGAGATCACTGCCGAGGCAGTTGTTGCTAAGACAAGGTATTGTGTGATCTTGATCTGTGTCATCCAGCATCTGACATTCTTCTTCTAGTTCGTCATGTCTCTTCATCAATTGACACACATTTAATTTGATTTCTTGATCATTGATTCTCATTGTTAGTTCTCCTTTTTCCACGTCAATTAGGGTGCGTCTAGTTGCAAGGAAAGGTCTCCCAAGGATGATCGGTGCATTGTCATCTGCTTCACAATCAAGGACAAGGAAGTCAGCAGGAAAAATAAACTTATCTACTCTTACCAGTATGTCCTCGATTTTGCCTTCGGGTTGCACATAGGATCGATCCGCTAGTCGGAGCATAACGGTTGTAGGTTTCGCCCTTCCAATTCCAAGCTTTTGAAAGACTGATTTGGGCATGAGGTTTATGCTTGCTCCAAGGTCGCATAGGGCCTTACCTTCATAACTCTTACCTATCGCAGAAGGTATAGTAAAGCAGCCAGGATCTTTTAACTTTGGTGGCATGCGGTTATGCAGCATTGCCATGCATCCCTCGGTAGCAGCCACTGTCTCAAACTCACCTATTCGTTTCCTCTTTGACACCATGTCCTTTAGGAACTTGGCATAGTTAGGCATTTGTTCAATAGCTTCAACGAACGGTATGTTGATGTGGACTTGCTTCAAGATGTCGAGGAACTTCTTGAATTACTGGTCCTGTTTTTGCTTTTTCAGCCTTTGTAGGAAAGGTGGTGGTGGTCTCATCTCATCTAGGGTTTCTTTAGTTTGAAATTTAATACCTAGCACCACTGGAGTTGTTGCTGCCTCGGCAGGCTGCTCAGGAGCTGTAGTGCTTTCTGCCGGGGCAGTGTTGTCAGCTTCAGTTTGCTCAGCCTATTCTCTTGTTCGATCTGCTGATTGAATTTGACTCTCTGGGATTTTTTCCTTCAACTGTAGACCACTCCTAGTAGTGATTGCTTTGCACTGTTCATGGCTCATTACCTTAGCAACTTCAGTATTACTAGGTAGTCGTCCTTGTGGTCTAGTGTTTATGCTTTGAGCAAACTGCCCAACCTGAGTTTCCAGCGTTTTAATGGTCGCTTCTTGATTTTGCAACCTCATCTCAGTTCTATTCATGAAGGCATCTGTCCTCTTGATGAAATTACTATTCTCTGCCATATATGACTCAGTTTTCATCATAAAGGCCTTAAGCGTGTTCTCCAATGAACTTACCGGTTGCTGCTGCATCTGCTGCTGCGGCATTGACTACTGGGCTTGCTGCTGCGGCATCGGTTGCATCGGCTGCTGAAATCTTGAAGGTTGGGTGATTGGGTTTAAGGCATTGTTAGGGTTGCTCCATGATAAGTTTGGATGCCTCTTCCATGAGGGATTGTATGTATTGGACATCATATTGTTGCGGTTGTAGTTCCCAACATACATACCGGTTTCTTGATTCATGCAATCAGAGGAATTGTGGTTACCTTCATATAAGTCACAATATGAATCAATTACCTTAACCTCACGGGTATTTTGTTGTAACTGTAAGTTTTGCACCATCTTGGTAAGAGAGGCCAATTGTGCTGCCACTGAACTTGATGTGTCTAATTCATTTACCGTGGCTTGGCGTCTTACTCCTCCTCACCTAGATGTAGGAAACTGAAAGTCATTCTTTGCGAGTTTATTCAATATTTCAATAGCTTCTTCAGGTGCTTTATCCAGGAGTGTTTCGTTTGCCGAGGCATCTAACATCATCCTTGTCGGGACATTCGTGGCATTGTAAAACATTATCACTTGTGTCCATAGGGGAAATCCATGCAAAGGACACTTGTGCAATAGCTCCCTATAGCGTTCCCATGCCTCGTACATTGGTTCGTCTTCTGCCTGTCGAAAAGAAGTAATTTCATTACGGATTTTATCATATAAATTAATGGGATTAAAACGAGTAATAAAATCACGGCAAAGTTCACTCCAGGGACTAATAGATCCTGCTGGAATGCTATTTAACCAAGCTTTCGCCCTATCCCTCAGTGAATAGGGGAATAGCTTTAATCGCAAGACATCTTCATGGACTCCTTGGATTTTGAAAGAGTTGTAGATTTCCATGAAGGACTTGAGGTGCTGCCTTGCGTATTTAGTTGCAGACCCACCAAATTGTCCAATTGTATTTAACATATTGAACATAACAGGTTTTAGTTCAAAATGGGCTGCTTCAATCTACGGTGTGACAACTCCTGGGTTTAATCCATTTAAGTCCTCCTCCAGGAAGTCTCTGACAGTGAGCTGCCGCGGCCCAAGTGGCGGCGGAAGTCCTCCATTGCCGGCAGGTAAATTTTGTCCTGCCGGGTGTTCTGCCATGGCTCCTTGGATCTGTCTCCTCAACCTTTGCCTTGTTTTTTCGATCTCTCGATCTAACTTGTACAAGGGGTTGGTTGGATTGGCCCTGGTCATACACCACGAAAAACAAAAGTAAAATAAAAATAAAAGTAAACAAGAAAATAAAGAAAACAAAATTTAGTTTCCAGTCCCCGGCAACGACGTCAAAAACTTGTCGCGTGTCAAATGTGCGCGTTTAGTGAAAGTGGACACATCGAAAGTAATAAGTGATAAGTATTTTATCGATTTATCGTCTCCTCAGGGACCAGTATACTTAATATGCTTTCTTCACCTTCTTGTTCTGTAGAAAAGTAAAAACACAAGTGATTGGAGTTGATTTATCTAAACTAAAATAACTAAATAAAAGTAAAGAGTTGGAATAATAATGAGAGATGGGCTAGGATCCAGTTGCGTCGTATTGTTGATTTGATTGACTTGTCTCTGTCCAATGCAATTGTATATCTCTGCCTCGGCAGCACTGCAGTTTACTGCCTGGGCAGCGATAACACTGTCTTCCGCGGCAATCCCTTGCTCGTGGGTAGACTTTACCAAAGTTCGGCAAAGTGTCCTTGGATGACTCCGCTTATCCCTAAGTCAGAGTGCTGTTGATGACTAGTCCTTGATGATACCTCCCAGCGTGAACCAATTATACTCACCAACCAATCTCACACTTCTTTTAGCCGCTGAAACTCTTAACCTATCCCTAGGCCGAGTTAGTATTTCGCGATTGAAACACCGTACTTACCCCTTTCGTGAATCTAACTCTCCTGAGCTTAGATAAATGGATGATTCACAATATCCTCTCCCGAGCTCAATTGTGAAAACAAGGAATAGCGAAGTATAAGCAAACCTTGATAACTTAATTGCATTGAATCAAATACAAAGTAGAATCTCCTCTCACAAATGCTCGAAAACCTTCACCCAATCCCTAAGAAGGTTTAGAACATAATGAAGGAGAAAAGTCATCTCACTAAGCCAAAACTCGCATTTACTTAGCTTGGCATACAACCGATGTTCCCTGAGAGTCTGTAACACAACTTTCAGATGCCCCACATGCTCGTCCTCTGAGCGAGAGTAAACCAGGATATCATCGATAAACACCACAATAAACTGGTCTATGTAGGGCAAAAAGACACGGTTCATCATATCCATAAAAGCTGTAGGGGCATTGGTTAAACTGAAAGGCATCACTAAGAACTCATAGTGACCATACCGGGTACGAAAAGCAATCTTAGCAACATCAGAGCCCTTAACCTTTAGATGATAATACCCAGATCGAAGATCAATCTTCGAGAAAACAGTAGCTCCTCGAAATTGATCAAACAAATCATCAATCCTAGGTAGAGGATACTTGTTTTTCACTGTCAGCTTATTTAGCTTTCGGTAGTCAATGCACAACTGAAGAGAACCATCCTTCTTGTTAACAAAGAGAACTGGAGCTCCCCAAGGTGAAGAGCTAGGTCGGATGAACCCTCTGTCAAGAAGTTCTTGCAACTGAACCTTCAACTCCTTTAACTCTTTTGGAGCCATACGGTACAGAGCCATAGAAATTGGTGCTGATCCAGGATAAGTTTCAATCTCAAACTCAACCTCCCTATCCGGAGGGAGACCAAGCAACTCCTCAGGAAAAACATCAGGAAACTCACTAGCTGTGCGAATTTCTTCGATCTTAGATAGAGACCCCTTTGTGTTAAGAAAACAAGCAATAAAGGCCTCATATCCTTTCCGGATCATCATGTCAGCAGACAAAATTGATATCACATTGGACAAAAAACCTCATCGTTCGCCAATCAAGACAACAAACCGTCCATCAAGAGTCTTTAAAGTGGCCCTCTTGGCCTCACAGTCCAGATTAACACGATGCTCAGATAACCAGTCCATCCCCAAAATTAGATCGAACTCCTCTAAAGGAAGTTCCATGAGATCCACCAGAAACACTTCCCCTTCCACAACAAGGGGACATCTCCTAAGCACCTTATTCACAGATATAGATTGTCCCACAGGGCTCATAACAGTAACATCACTCTCAGTGTTCTCAACTGAGATCGAAAGATGTCCAGATACTGACTTGGATATATAAGAGTGTGTGGAGCCATTGTCAAGCAAAGCAAATTACGGAACAGAAAAGATGGTAAAAGTACCTGCGATAACATCAAGCTCGTCTCGGTCATCCCGACATCTGGTGGCATAAACGAGTTCTGGATGACGATCCTCGAAAGTAGATGACCCACCACTCCGGTGGCCTCGACTCTTGGTATCAGATCTAAGAGCAGACCCAGAAACTCTACCTTAATATCGCCCTAAAATGGGTGTCTGTACGGATGTCTGAGATCTAGATGGTGTCTGAGAGCGCACAGGAGTCTGAGTCGATGGTCGACTGACGGAGGGTGGGTGAGGACAGTCCCTCAGGAAATTCTCAGAAGATCCACACCGAAAATAAGCTCCAGTCTTCTTCCTACACTCTCCCCTATGCATGTTGCCACAAAAGTCGCACGCAGGTACAGATAGGATCCCAGAAGAACCACCCCAGCTAACAGAAGAGTCATTAGTTATTGCAGACTGATGATAGGAACCACCTCCCTAACTCGGTGCAGATCGAGCCCTCTTATCAGGACGACTAAAAGACTCGCCATGGCTAAAATGTCCTCCAGATCGACCACAGTCCTTCCTACGGTCTTTATCTCTGCCTCGCTCTCGGTCCTGATCCCTCGTAGCCTGGCTATCAGAAAGCTTCTCTAAGTCCTCAGCAGTCTTTGCCCGGTTCACCAGGTCCTCAAAAACCACATCATGATGCGTGGCAACTAGGTCTCGGATACCAATGCAGAGACCCTCAAGAAACTTATCACATTTATCCTTCTCTGTAGCTACTATCCCAGCACCATACCTCATCAAATCTAAAAACTGAAGCTCATATTCAGCCATTTTCATATTACCTTGTACCAAGTCTCTAAAGGCCTGACGCCTCTCTCTCATATACCGATCACCCAAATAACGGTTCTTGAACCTTTCCTTGAAAAAGTCCCACGTCAGCCTGTCGGAGGGTACGCTACTAACCACAGACTCCCACCAGATGTGGGCACCACCATCAAGAATAGACACAGCTACAAGGTATTTCTTAGCTGGCTCCAAACCCAGCTGATCCATCCGTCTCTCAATATCTTACAACCAGGTCTCTGCATCTGAAGGTGCACCAGTCAAAGATCCGGAAAAAGTTCTCACTCCATTCGCGATCAGGATCTGAGAGATAGGTGGATCCGTCATCGCACCCGAAGCTCTAACAACTCCTTGTAACAACTGAAGGAACTGCCTACTAAGAGTCTCATCAGCCACTGCAGCAGCAGGCTCGGTGCTCGGTACTGATGCCCCTCTGACAGGGGTAGACATATCAATGTCTGCAGCAGGTTGAGGGTTGGGCGTTACAGTAGTACTTGTGGGAACAGGTGGGTCAGGAGGAATGACGGGTGGAGGATCACTAATAGGCTCCTCTACAGGATCAGCAAAACTGGTCGCTCGACCACGCCCTCGGGTGGATCGACGAACTCTGCGGGCACTCATAATGTTCAGGAAATATACAAAGATAAAATTTAGGAGATCAGAATTGGCACCGGAGAACCATACACAATACAGAAAAATATAGGTGACATGGCCTTACAGATATAAATACATAATAGTTTAATAGAAAACATTTATTTAATACCCATCACAGTCAGAGAATCTTAAAACCAAAAGCTTTGATACCAACTAAATGTAACCCCCTAAACCGGCCTACGCGGGAAGCCCGACTAGAGTGTTCACATTGTTTTTATTTATAAATCATATTGCATGAAAATATATTTAACTGAGCGATTAAAGGTAAATATTGTCTAACAATTAAAATATATAAAAAGTCACCAAAACAAGGTATCTGGAAAACATTGTTCGCAAAATAATTCGTAAAACTAATAACAAAAAAATAATACGTTTAAATCACCAGTAATATAATATATAGACACATGTCACCTTAAACGTAAACTAGAAAAGTTTTAAAAAAATGTTACATCAAAGTGTAACCAAATAATGTGTAGATCCTCCAAATGCCAAGTCCGGGATGTCTATCTACGTATATCTGAAAGGGGAAGAAAACATGTATGAGCTATGGAGCCCAGTGTGTTCCAACAGTGCAAACTAAATACGGATAAAAACATTAAACAGTAATTCAGAAAATCAGATTATGTATATGCATGATATGCTACCCTCCAACCGAACTTCTGGATACAGTTCCCCCGAACAGTATCTGATACATGCATTAACCTAAGCCCTTAGGGCGAAGGTACTGACCTAAGGAATTACCTTAGGGAACAGGCGGAATTATCCCGGCTAAAGCACGGGAACCGATAATAGGCGGAATTACCCTAACTATAGTTAGGAACCGTAAACAGGCGGAATTACCAGCTGGATCAAGACTGAGCCAAATATTAGACACTACTCATCATCCCAATGCTAAAATGAAAGACATGCAATAATAACAGGAATCATGATGGTAATAACCAGAAATAAGCAGGCAACATGTGTACATAAATTAGGGAATATCATACAGGATTTATCGGACTTATAGTAATCATAAAATAATCAATCTTACAGTTCAAAATGAGTACTTAAGTAAATCCAGAAAACAGTCGTGTGCACATACTCAATTTACTTTAAAACGTAAAACAATACAACACGATTATATAGCACACAAGGAACACACCTCAATGGCAGAAACAGACAGGTGATCTACTGGGCGTTCGAGCCTCGCTCTGTAGCAGTACTCGACCCTAAAAAAATACAAGATAGAATTTTAATAATACTGGAGTTAAATACTGAATTGACTATTCACGGGTATTAAAACATACGAGTCACGATCGGATCTCGGGATCGGTCAAAACGGGAGGAACTAGGCTGGGTCGGTACACGATCGGGAGAACTATGAGGTCCTACAGACAAACAAGTATCAATATTAGACCTTAAATAAAACTCTGGACTTAACTTAACTTAGAAGAAAAGTTTGACTCGAGACTTTAAAGTCCAATTTGGAGGCTTTCGGGTTCGAATTTCGAGAAACAGACTTCACGGATGGACTCAGGACGTCGAAAAACATAAAATAGTAGTTTTTGAAAATTTTGACTTTTTGGGTCAAAGTCAACACCGACGTCAGCAGTCAAAGTCAACGCTGACGTCAGAGAGTCAAGGTCAACGGTCAATGCTGACGTCATGGTCAACGGGTCGGGTCGGTCAATGGTTGACCGGGTTGGACCGGTTCAAGTACGGCTCGGACCGGGTTTAGGCCGGTTTGGACCGGCCGGCTCCAGGCCACCGTCCAAGGCTGCCGAAAATCCCCCTGGCGGCGCGTGGAGGCCACGCGCGGCTCCAAAATGGCCGGAAAACGTTTCTGAACCCAGATTTCCCTCCAAATCAACCAAAAACCAAAATATTAATCCACAAACGCACCAATAACAGAAACGAAAAGGGTGAGAAATCTTACCCATTTACCTTAAAACCAAAGGACTCCGACGAAGGGGTAGCCGACGACGATCTTCCACGAAGCTAAGGGGGTTTCGACCGTTTGGACACAGAGAACTCGGGACGACCGGCGATGCGCCTAATCGGCGTCGATTGGTGGCCGGATTCAACGAGAACAAAGAGGGTTTTAAACCCTAGATCGCCGAAGCTTTAAGCTTCGATTACCGGCGAACGGAGCGGCGGTTGAGCGCGTTGGGAGAGGGTTTTGGTCGGGGAAGGGAGACGGTCACGGTGGTGGCGGCGGTGCAGGACACGGCGCGACGGTGAGGGAGATCGGCCAGTGGTCGAAGATGGGGTAGGTGGGGAGTTTGATTCCAATAAAGAAATTTTTTTTGTTTTAGATCTGATATACTAGGGTTTCAAACCCATAAAAGAAAAAATTTCGAATATAAATATTATTTTACCGGAACTGATTCAGATATAAGTTAAATTTAAGATGAGGGAGTTTAAAGCACAAGAGCTCTTTAGCTTAGTGGCTGGCTTCCAGTCAAACACATAAGGGGTTGTGGGTTTGACACCTCACAACCTTAGTTCTATAATTTTTTTTAAGTGTTACATTTCAGGTTGATTTGATGTTTTGACTCGATTCGGGTCGGGTGCAGGTCCATTTCAGGTCGGGTCCGTGTCAGGTCGGATCCATGTCAAGTCAGGTTCAAACAGTTTGGGTCCAAATCGGATAATTGACAGTTTCATTTTAGGTCGGGTATATTTCAAGTCTGGTCCATTTCAGTTCGGATTCATTTCAAGTCAGTTTTGTTTCGGGTCAAATTAATTTTGATTTTATATAAATACGTAAAAAACGAATAAATATTAAACTATAAAGTTAAAGATTAAATTTTGAAATTTTAAAAAATCAACATTAACTTGTAAGGACTCACATACATATAAAATTAAAAATTAGAAACATTAAAGTAAATTAGAAAAATCAGTAATAATAAATTCAAATAAATTAACTTGTAAGCTATAAGGACTAAATTACAAAAATTATAAATTAATTGAAAGTATTAAAAATCTAACTTTAATACATTATAAAATAATTATACTATAGTTTGTTGTGAATAAAGTAAAGAACAAGAATAAAATAGGAGAATAAAGATGAGAGACAAAAGGGAGAGAGATTTTATTATATTCTCAAAATAAGGTTATGTACAATGCTTTGTCCAAAAGTCTATATTTATAGGCATAAGATGGAAACCCTAATTCCAATGGGTATTAAACCCTAATAATAAAGCCCATTAAACTTTAACTTAATATATGGATATCCATCATGAATAAATATATTCATAACACTCCCCCTTGGATATCCATGAAGATAATGTGCCTCGTTAAAACCCTACTAAGATAAAAACCTTGTGGGAAAAAAATTCTTAGTGAAGGAAAAAGAGTACACACATCTTTGATACACATTACATGTTGCCTCATTAAAAACCTTACCAGGAAAACCCATTGGGACAAAACCTCGGTTAAGGGAAAAAGAGTGCAACGCGTATTTACTCCCCCTCATGAAAATATCACATAAGATCTTTGAATCTTCATAATTCAATATTGAATACAATCTTCAAATGTTCAAGTAGATTATGCACTAGTGGATAAATCTTCCAAATCATTGCTTGAAATGATTCAGTGAATACTATTCATCTGAAAATCATGAGGGACGAAACTTGAAGAAATATGTTTCGTTTTATCATATTTGATATATCAACCTTGAGATATAAATTTTGTATTATCTCTGTACAAGATAGCTTGCATCTTATCTTGTGAAAAACATTCACATATCTTCAAGATATGTTTAGCCAAACACATATTTCGGCTTTGCCTCATGCATAACGATTATTTAAAGGTAATGATCTCATAGCACTTAAATAATATTTCTGGACCAGCTAAGATATGATGCTTCCAGATCAAATAATGTGTATATTGTGCTTTAGACCAAGAATATCATTACCTTTTTCGTGAGGCGAAAAAAAAATCTTTGTTTACAATAAAAGACTTAGCAACAACCATAAGGGTGTTCAATAGATATGCGTTATGCATGTAAAGTCTCTTTCAATATTTTTCTGTATGTCGATGGATGCACAAGGATTTGAGGAGATCTCTCCACGAGTCTCAACGATATTCAAATCATCGACATACACAATAATAAAAATTCAGAGCTAGACCTCTTAATAAAAATGCTCGGGAAAATAATTCATATAGCATTATGCTAATAAGTATTCAATGAGGCGATCATACCAAATACGCCTAAATTGTTTCAAGCCATAAAAAGATATATTCAATATGATTGAATAATGTTCTCGAGAACTTGAATGAATTGCTTATGACAATCTAAATCTTTCCGTAAGTTTTATGTAAATATTACTGTCAAGAGGCTCATTCAAATATGATGTAACAACATCCATTAGGCAGAAACCGAGTAATTTTATTTATTGCCAGACTGATCAAAATCTAAAAGTAGTTGCATCCACCACCTAGGAATATATTTTCCTCATAATCAATTTCATGTCTTTGTGAGAATCCTTGTGCAACAAATTGAGCTTATATCTCATGATTTCCCCTTTTAATTTCTCTTTCTCACAAAGGTTCGTTTATATCCATGAGCTTTACACATTTCAATGTACGGGCTATAGGCCCAAATACTTCTCTTTTCAAAAGAGATTTTAGTTTCGCCTTAATTGCCTCTTTCATGTTGGCCAATCATTTCTTTGTTTACATTACCCAATTGAAAATGATTCATGATCCACATCATCAAATAAAATCTCTAGTGCTATATTGCATGCAAATATATTAACGACGTCGATTTAATTTCAGTTCCACTTATTACCAAACATGACATAATCTATTGAGATCTCTTTATTATCAGGTACCTGAGTCATGTCAATTTCTCTGTTGGAGACCATTTAATCTCTTCTAGAGATTTTCCTCGATCAGACCATCATAAAATATAGCTCCTTTTCTTTTTCGAGGATCTCTTATCTTTGGAACTTACTTGTCTACTACGCTTGAACGTAAGTTAGACTCATTAGCAACTAGAGTTTGTCCTTCCATGACATCAAATTTAATCGGAGCATTCATAGCTGGTATACGTGATTTAGTCACTCTTTTAGGTTCAGCAAAATATCTGGCAATTGATTTGCTAAATGAATTATCCTTTGAACTTATAGTTCACATTGTGTAGTACGTGGATCAAAATGAGAAAAATGTTAATTCATTCTAACTTATTTTTTCCCCAGCTATTTATTTTCTCCCCCTAATGTTGGGTAAACTGACTCATTAAAATGATAGCCAGTAAACCGAGTTTTAAATAAATCCCCTATCATAAGCTCTTATATATATTCCCAACAAAACTCATCTTTGTGCGTTGTGGTGGAGCAATTAGAACATATATCGCACACACAAAAAAATCTAAGATGAGAAATATTTGGTTCCTGACCAAAAACCATTTATAATGGGGAGAACTTATGATCATTTGTTGGCTTGATGCGAATTTGTGATACTATATGTAAAATTATATGTCATCAACATTATCAAGACTGATTGTCTTTAAAAAATAATCTGGAAAAATATGCTCGTAATTTTATCAACTGAGCAAGTAGCTTCGCAAACACCAAGTTGTGGGTTAATAACAAGGATACACATAATCATCTAGTCGATGCATCGATAAAAATCGTAAAATATCTAGATGGTCTTTTAGAAAGGTGTATGGGCCCATATATATCACCTTGTATCCGTTCTAGAAAATTAATAGCACTCTATCTTAGATGTTGATGATTGAATAATCAAATTGCTTTCATAGCAAGTATCACGTAAAATATTACCATGAAAAAAAATCTTAGTTCTTCAATGAATGACCACATGAAAGTGTCATCAAATTTTCGCATCATAATTGAACCGAGATGGTCTAACAGGTCATGCCAAATAAAATTATCAGTAAACATCTGGTTTACAATAGCATGGGCTTCAATTTTTACTAATTCTTATGTAGTACAATATGGTTGATAGTGCATGTAATTTTTCTAAGATTTCATTATTGCCTTCAATTATACTCGTAATATTGAGATAGTCAACACCCCCTTCACGAATATTCTTAATATATTTCTGCAAATATCTTTAAAATTCAATAAGTCTCTTTTGCGACTTTGACGAACATAATGCACTGTGAATATGAGATAAAGTCTCATTTGGCAATAACATATTTGCTCAGTCGGAGCTTTCTGTGATATTAGTACTTCCGGATATAGTACTCATATTATTCCCTTGCATTTAAAATGGAAAAATATGCATAATTATGCACCTTTTAATATGTGCTTTATTTCATTCACTTTGGGGAATGAAAAATATGTGCTTTGTACCATTCACTTCGGGGAATGGAAAATATTAAATATAGCACATTATATCAACTCGGTTATTTATCAAAGATAAGCTCTCAAAAGCTCTTCTGAAGTATTAATATTTCAGTACTTTGAGATATAGTACTCACATTTTCCCTTGTATTTAAATGGGAAAATATTTCTTATGCTTAAATATAGTATGAGTACTTGTACTGTCTGCTTGGCATAAATAGCCACAATTCATTGTAGATTTCATTCCGGAAGTGATAATATTCTTCAAAGGATAAATTAACATAGAATGTAAATAAATAATATATAAAATAAATTAACGATAAATTAACATAAAGCGTAAATAAATAATATATAAAATAAATTAACATAAATATATAATAAATAAAACAAAATAAATAAAGATCGATTATTTCTTTTAGATGTTATAAGAAAAATAAAATAAATGGCGAATTATTCTCTTGAAGGACTATGAGAAAATTATCAATATCCAATTGAGTTGGATCAATAACGCCATTATTTTTGCCACAAAGAAAATCTGATTATATTTTCTTTAATTTATCATTCATGATTATGAATAAAGTCCATAATACTTCGGTGTTTGACAAGTACGAGATCAATGGTTTGTACCATCACATTGATAACATAAAGATTTTGATATGATCTCTATCATTCTTGTCATCTTTATAATTCCACTTCTTGTGGATATAAGTATTCTCAAAAGAATCACCTTATCCATGTTTATTTTATGATCTCAATCATGACCACAATTACTAATGTGGCATTTATTCTTTCCGCTATAAAATATCACATTCACTTCAAGGAATGGAGCGGAGCCAATAGGTCTTTAAAACCTTTTCACGATATTGTGTCTACAGAACAACTTTAATGTGTGAAAAGTGGAGTATGTTTTTCTAACATATCCTCATCAATGATACTCTGGCATATAACTGAGTTTTATTCACTAACCATATAGTGAATTATCATTTTTGCATTCACTTCAAGGAATGAGACAAATTCAATAATCGCATGGAATAAACATCATGCTTGCATTCACTTCAGGGAATGACATAAATCAAATAACCGCATGGAATAATCATCATGCTTGCATTCACTTCAAGGAATGTCATAAATCCAATAATTGCATGGAATAATCATCATGCTTGCATTCATTTTAAGGAATGTCATAAATCCAATAATCGCATGGAATAATCATCATGCTTGCATTCACTTCAAGGAATGTCTCCCATAAAAATTCTTTGATCAAGACGATTTTCATAACTTGAACTTGGGAGAAGTCTATAGTCGAATTTTTCAACATTAAAAAAAATATTTCTTCCAAGCAAATATAGACTTTATAATATTCATACTATTAAATAGTAATTGATCAACCGATATATATTCAATATATACAAAGAATAAAAATTTAATCCTCATACGCGGCGTTGTTAAACCAGTCCACAAGGTCCTTTAAAAAGAACCTCCTTTGAGACCAGTAACCTCGCAGAACGGGATGTCCAGCCAATATACTCGGATTAAATCAACATAACAAAAACATATTAATTTATCAAAGGTTTAATTTTTTTTTGATATCATGTAATACTTAGAACATGATTAAAACATAAACTTTCATCATAATAATAAAATAAACAAATATTGATTATAAATAAAAGATAAAAAATCTCAAATTAAATAAATAAAACATACCGAACTTTCCACTAATTTGAATATAGGATAGATTTAGTTACCAATATCTTGTTAAAATCTTTTTCGAGATTTGTCGACAAGAACCGCGGTATTTGAGTCACTTTATCGCTACACAAATACAAAACAACCAAAGATTTTAATAAATTAAAAATCAAATCAAAGATCAAGAGAGAAAAATAAAAATATAATTGAGGGAGAAGAACTTATCTTTGATTTATGCTAGTAACAAATTTTTTTCAATAACTCCTTCAAGATTTGAACGAAAAACACCTCCGTTGGTTAGAGTCTCGTGCTGATAACATGTTGTGAATAAAGTAAAGAACAAGAATAAAATAGGAGAATAAAGATGAGAGACAAAAGGGAGAGAGATTTTATTATATTCTCAAAGTAGGGTTATGCACAATGCTTTGTCCAAAAGTCTATATTTATAGGCATAAGATGAAAACCCTAATTCCAATGGGTATTAAACCCTAATAATAAAGCCCATTAAACTTTAACTTAATATATGGATATCCATCATGAATAAATATATTTATAACATAGTTTAATATATTTTAAAAATGAAAAAAAATTAGATAATATATAGAATTTATACTATAAATGGAATAATAGTTATTAAAATTAATCCTATATAAGAAATTTATACTATATGTAGAAAAATACTATACATGAAGTAATACTATGTATTATATAATAATTAATATACTATGTATTATATAATAATTAGTAAATGTATTATGTATATTATATAGTATGTATATATAACATATGTATATGTATAATTGTATATAGTAATTAGTTTATAGTACATGTATATATGTATATATATCATATATGTATGTTATAACTTATATCAATATGTAATTATATATTGTATATGTATATATACATTAGTATATATACATGTATATATTAATATATATATGTAATTATGTATCATGTATGCTATAATCTATATGTATATGTATTATATATATGTATGTTATATGTATATATATATATATATTATACATATATCATAATTCATACATGTTAATATGTATATTAATTTTAGTACATGTATTATATATATGTATGTTAATATGTCACATGTGTTAGTATGCACTAGTACATTATATATATATTATATATGTATATAGTATATTATATATGTATATTAATATATATGTATGTTATATGTATATGTATATGTATTATACATAATACATATATCATACATGTATATTGATTTTTAATGTGTAATAATATAATATGATATATAATATGTATTATATTTATACATATATTATATATACATATATGATATATACATATATAACATATATTACATATATACATGTATTATGTATATTAATTTTTAATGTATATACATATGTAATATGTATTATACATATAATATACATATATAACATATTATATATATATATATATATATATATATATACATACGTATATGTTATATAACATATTAATATATGTATGTTAGCATATTATATATATATTATATATATACATATCTAACATATTAATTATTATACATATTTAATATGTATATATATCATATATAAATACTATATATTATAAATATTATATTAATACTATACAATATATTAATATACACATATATAATAATAATGTAATATATACATACATACTAATATACTATATAATTAAAAATTTAGATCTTCCCCTTTCGAATTTAGATCCCATTCCCGCCCCCCCCCCCCCTAAAAAATCAAATTCCCCTCCCCATTCACCCGGCTAAAATCAATTTTCCCTCCCCTAAATTCAAAATTTTCACTTCAAATTTTTAATTTTAGATTTACTTCAAAAGTCAAATCAAGTACTATTTTTTTTGACTTGAAGTACTTAATAAAAATATATGTATATTATATATATATATATATATATATGTATACATTAATATATGTATACTTACTATTTATATATATGTATATATACTAGATTTATATATTAATATATGTATATAATATACATTAATATATACTATGTATATAATATAATTTAATATATATGATATACTTATATATATTTATGTATTAATGTATTATATGTAATATATAATATATTTATAATATATATAATATATTGTTGAGTTGATCGATCTTGAAGTATGGCCAAGAGGGGGTGAATTGGCAATTTAAAAATTTGATCGGGAAATTTTCGGTAAAATGTGAAGTTTGAATAACAAGAGATTTATAGTGGTTCAAGCTTCGAACAAGCTCTACATCCACTACCTTAGCTCCCACTAAGGATTTTGAAACCAATTCACTATTGAATTCGACCTTTTTCTCGGTTCAAGGGATAACCGTTACAAACAAATCAATTTTCTACCCAAAATTGATTTGGACCTCACAAGGTGTTACAAGAGATTAGAGTAGGCTAAGAAGAATTCTCTCACAAGAAATAAATGCCCCAAATACAAACAAACTCTCCCCAAACTCAGATTACAAATGATCAAAGTGAAATTACAAGAGTTGGGAGCAAAGGATATGCAATTAAGTGCTTTGAGTTGGATTTGTGTGCTTGGATGTTGCTTGAGGTTCAATAATCCTTAATGCTGTTGAAAATGCTTCATCTTATACCATCTCATTGATTTCTAACCGTTGTGTTTGTTGGGAATGTAAATAAGGCCGTTGAGACTTCATCTTCCCATCATAAATGCACTCTGATGCAGGTGGTATCAAAACACGAAGAACCTGTTTCGAAACAGACCAAGAATAGAAAAAGACGTTGTGCATTTTATAAGAGGGGTATAGAACCATGCTTCGATACCTTTATGAAACTGTAAAGGTGGGTACCAAATCATGCTTCGGTACAGGTTAACCACCAATCAAAAATTAACTGCCACCAACGGTTGACTCATTTAATGCTAAAATAGTTGTTGGGGATTAAGGGGTGTATCGATACCTGTTTCGATACATGGAGTCAATTTTTAAATGATTTTAAAAATAATTAAAACCCTTGAAGTGCTTCGATACATGGTTCGAAACAGAGGTTGGCAGTGAAGAAAAGGTATCGAATGGTGCTTCGATAATTGTTCTTGATTCTCAAGAACAAGGCTTTAAAAACCCAGGTGTATCGATACCTGTTCTTGGGGTATTGATACCCTCGTGTAAAAACACTTAGAATTTTTATTTTAAAGTTCTTGGTTTGACTTAAAAACACAAGTTTGACTTAAAAACACAAGTTTGACTTAGGGACTTAAAAATTTATTTCAAATTAGTCCTTATAATTAATTGTTATATCAAAATCAAATTTAGTTTTACAATCTCCCCCTTTTTGATATAACAAAACCATTGAAAATTTTTAAGTTTAAATCAAGATTTTTGGATTTCAAAAAACTTTGAAAAACTTTTGAAGACTCCCCCTTAATATGTGCATAACTTTAAATTGTAAAATTGGGTGGTTTCCTAACTTAAAAAATACAAATATTTCTCCCCATTTTTGTTAGATCAAAATCAATGAAATATAAGGCAATAAATAAAGCAAGATAATGCATTAAAGGAGAATAATTTATAACATAATCCATAGCATAAAGTACTTAAAATTTAAATCCAACAAAAAAAATATCAAAGCATAAGGAAACAAAGTGCATAGGTTCTAATATGAATGCAATATAATGTTTAAAGAAACATAACTAATCCTAAATGCCAATAGCAAAGCAAAAGATAAAGCGAAAAGGATCACTCATCGCCCATGCCCGTATCATCATCACCATCCTTTTCTTCTTCCTCTTCGTCGACTTCTTATTCGTCCTCATCATTGTCGTCTTCATCTTGTTCATTGAGCTTTTGGCTATAGCAAAGAGCCTCAATGGAGATACGCAAGGCATGGCCTTGGGTCTCTAATCTCTTCAATCTAGTACTCATAGAGTCAAAGCTAGATTGGAATTGAGTGGTCATAGAGTCAAGTCTACCATCCATGGAATCCATGCGAGCACTTAAGGTACCAAAGTGATCATTCAAGGTACCAAATTGTGTATCCAAGTTGTCGAAGCGAGTGGTAAGAAAAGCCATCATGTCTACACTCAGACCAACTTGACGAAGAGGCTCGGGATCAACGGGAGGAGAAGGAGGAGGAGGAGCACCACGAATCCATTCACCGTTTGAAACATATTGGAAGTGGGCACGGTTTAGGGAAGTCTCACCAATAAGCTCTTTAAGAGATCCCACTTTGTCGAAAGAGAAATCAATTTCCAAATACAAAAAGATAGAGCTAAGGATGCATGCATAAGGAAAAGATTGGACAAGTGGGGTAGCACGATTTTGGACATGCCAAGCAATGTCCGAGAAAACGATTTAAGCAAGATTGGGTTGAATACCCTCACGAAAACATTTGATCCAATAACTATCCACTTGACGAATACGAGAGTACTTACCATTTTATGGACGAATCCACCAAGATATGATAAGATGAAGAAATCGATCGTGTACATCAAGGGTTGTTACGGATCCAGTAAAATAACCAAGAGAGGTTTCATGGTATTACCCTCATCCTCAAGACCAAACACATCTTCGAAGGTAGAGACATCGATTTGGAAAAGTTTGCCCATGAGAAAAGATTCAATGGCTACTACCTTTCTCTTATCCATGGGATCAAAAAGACACTTGGCATTAGTATAAAAAATAAGGACAAGAGTTGGAAAAAATTTGCCGGAATGTGTGAGAAACTGTAAAAACTTCCATTGGATGAGACGATTATAGTACCTGAATTTGAACTTGTGCGAGTTCATAAATTGAACATCCACACGACGTTCCTTTTTGAGTGTAAGATGACGGAAGAGATTGAATTGATCAACCCTACTAGGTGTATCCAAACATTGTGCAAAGACTTCTTGGACATCAACACGGGCGGGACGAGACGATGAAGAACTAGCCTCGGTGCGAGATCGTTTCTTCGGTGCCATGATCTAGAGATTTCACAAATTTGGATTAGTTTGATAAAAACTTGTATGCTCTTACAATCAAATTCAATCCTATGTATTAATCTAACAATTCAAGGTATTTGAGAATCTTGAAATATTTTTGAAAAACCATTAAAAAAAATCGAAAAAGGAATTTATATTCGATTGAGAAAATTTTTTATTTTAAAAAAAAATCGTAGGATTATGAAAACTCATACAATAAGCATTCAAGATTTGTTCAAAATCTAAATTTTAACAACCTAAAATTATACGAGAATATGGTTTTTCGAAAATTTACCTTGATTGTAGATTAGGAAGAATTTGTTGATTGTGAAGCACCGATTGATGATATTGTGTAGTCTTTGATGTTTGAATATAAAACCCTCAAGAAAAACCCCTTGATTTTGTGTTAAAAACGATGAAATTGAGAGGATTTTATAGGTGGGTCGGCTAGGGTTTGAGAGAGTTTTAAATAAGGAAGTGTTTTAAAGAGATTAGAATTAGGTTGAAGTGATTTAAAGCAATCTGCATGATCGCGTATCGATACCGGTATCGAAATAGGCATGTTTCGATGCTTGTATCGAACCACAGGTATCGAACCATGCTTCGATACTTGTTCTTCCCAGAAACTTCCCAGATGAATAGGTATTGAAACAGGTGTTAGCTGTATCGATACCATTGGGCTGTGCTTTGCATTTTAGGCTTCTAAAAGTACTAGAAATGAGTCTCTAAAGCCCCTAGAAGCATGCATATGATGTTATGACATGATTAATATGCATGAACAAGTTCATACTCCCCCTAGCAACATGCATAGAATCATCAAGATACAAAAACAACATAGGCATGATTTCAATCAAGATTCAAGCAAAATGCATAAAAACAACACTTAAGAGGTCAAATAGGCTAGTTAGACCTAACTCTCTCCTAAGGGTCCAAAAATGCTCCTTATCCAAAGGTTTGGTAAAAATGTCCGCTAATTGGTTCAAAGTGTCAACAAACTCGAAAACAACATCATTTTTAGACACATGATCTCTAATAAAGTGGTGTCTAATTTCTATGTGTTTGGTTCTAGAGTGTTGAATGGGGTTCTTAGTAAGACATATGGCACTAGTATTATCACACTTAAGAGGTATGGTTTCTACCTTAATGCCATAATCTAAGAGTTGTTGCTTTATCCATAAAACTTGAGCACAACAACTCCCTAAGGATATGTACTCCGCTTTGGTGGTAGATAGAGCTACACTATTTTGTTTCTTAGAGAACCAAGATATGAGCATACTACCTAGGAATTGACAAGTTTCGGAAGTACTTTTCCTATCTATTTTACAACCTCCATAATCCGTATCCGAATAAGCATGTAAATCAAAGGATGAGACTTTGGGATACCAAAGACCTAAACAAGGTGTGTCTCTAAGGTACCTAAAAATTCTCTTAATGGAAACTAGGTGTGATTCTCTAGGACTAGCTTGAAACCTAGCACACAAGCAAACACTAAACATGATATCCTATCTACTTGCGGTAAGGTAAAGCAAAGAACCTATCATGGATCTATACAATTTAGAATCAACACACTTACCTCCTTCATCCTTGTCAAACTTAGTAGATAAGCTCATAGGAGTGGCTTGAGGTTTCACATTCTCCAAGCCAAACTTCTTGAGCATATCCTTGATGTATTTTGCTTGATTGATGAAGGTGTCATCCTTCCTTTTCTTGATTTGGAGTCCCAAGAAGAATGAGAGCTCCCCCATCATGCTCATCTAGAATTCACCTTACATTAGCTTAGAAAATTCTTGACAATAACATTCATTAATAGATCCAAAAATAATATCATCAACATAAATTTGAACCACTAAGATTTCATTTTTAAACCTTTTTATAAAAAGTATAGTGTCCACCTTCCCTTTTTCAAAACCTTTTCAATTAAAAAATTGAAAGTCTTTCATACCAAGCTCTAGGAGCTTGTTTGAAACCATATAAAGCTTTTGTTAATTTAAAAACATGGTTTGGTAACTTTGGATCTTCAAAACTCGGTGGTTGTTCAACATACACTTCTTCATTTATAAAACCATTTAAGAAAGCACTTTTGACGTCCATTTGAAAAAGCTTGAAATCATGATAACATGCAAATGCAATTAGCATCCTAATGGCTTCCATTCTAGCTACGGGTGCATAGGTTTCATCGAAATCTATTCCCTCTTCTTGAGTGTAAACTTGAGCAACTAATCTAGCTTTATTTCTCACAATGTTACCACTCTCATCTAGTTTGTTTCTAAAAACCCATTTAGTTCCTATAGTAGATTTATTACTAGGCCTATCAACTAATGTCCACACATTACTTCTCTCAAATTGATTTAACTCTTCTTGCATAGCCAATATCCAATAATCATCACCTAAGGCTTCTTTGATATTTTTAGGCTCTATGCATGAGATAAAAGCAATATGGTTCATTAATCTAAGAGAAGAACGAGTAGTTACCCCCTTGGATGGATCACCCAAGATTTCACCATTTTTGACATAGTTGAACTCCCTCGAGTAGCTCACTTCCCTTTCTTCAAGCTTTACATCTCCTAGAGCTTCTATTGGAGGATCTTGTGTTTCCTCATTGGTTGGAACCCCATCCACCTTTGACGCTTGTCCATCATCAATAGTTTCAATGATTCCTACATCATCCTCATCACAAGATTCCTTCCTAGGAAGGAGGTTATCATCGAAAACCACATGTATTGACTCTTCTACAACTAAGGTTCTTTTGTTGAAAACTCTATAAGCCTTTGAATTTAAAGAATATCCAAGAAAAATAGCTTCATCACTTTTTGCATCAAATTTACCTAAATTGTCTTTTCCATTATTCAAAACAAAACACTTGCACCCAAAAGGGTGAAAATAGCTAATGTTAGGCTTTTTGGATTTTAAAATCTCATAAGGAGTTTTCTTTAAAATTGGCCTAATCATTACTCGATTTATAATATAACATGAAGTGTTTGTGGCTTCCGCCCAAAAATACTTAGGTAAATTGTTTTCACAAAGCATGGTCCTAGCCATTTCTTCTAAAGTTCTATTTTTCCTCTCAACTACCCCATTTTGTTGAGGAGTGCGAGGAGCCGAAAAATTATGGCTAATCCCATTTTCATAAAAAAAATTCTCAAAACCTAAATTTTGAAATTCGATTCCATAATCACTTCTAATATGAGAAATTCTTTGATCAAGATCATTTTGAGAAATATTTGAAAATGTGATGAACTTCTCTAAGGCTTCATCTTTAGTGCTTAAAAATAGAACCCAAGTGTATCTAGAGTAATCATCAACAATGACAAATGCATATGATTTTTCACCCAAGCTAGTAGTCCTAATAGGTCCAAAGAGATCCATATGGATCAATTGTAATACTCTACTAGTTGAAACATCATTAATGGACTTAAAAGAAACTCTATTTTGTTTACCCTTAGCACATGCATCACAAATTTTATCTAAGGAGAACTTGAGCTTAGGTAAACCTTTAACTAGATTTTGGGAGGCTAGTTTCTCTAAAACACTTATGCTAGCATGTCCTAGTTTTCTATGCCATAACCATGCATCATTTTCATCACTAGCAACTAAGCATGCATGAGAAATGTTTATGTCATCTAGATGCACCATATATATATTTCCTATGCGATGACCTATGAGCATTGTTCTATTTGATTCTATTTCTATTATTTTGCAACCATGTTTATCAAAAGAGACATAGAAACCTTTATCACACAATTGACTAATGCTCAACAAATTATGCTTAAGAACATTAACAAGCAAGACATTTTCAATTAAAATAGAGGAGTGATTACCAATAGAGCCAATACCCTCAATTTGGCCTTTGGAGTTGTCACCAAAAGTCACTACTCCACCACTTTTAAGCTCTAACTCCTTAAATCGTCCCTTGTCTCCGGTCATATGCCTTGAGCATCCACTATCAAGGTACCACATGTTTTGACTTGAAGCTTTGGCCTTGAAGCAATGCTCAACCTACAAACAAAGATTTAGTTTTTGACTTTTGGTACCCAAATCATTTTGGGTCCATGAGAGTTAGTTCCCAAAAGCTTGGTTCCCTTAGGAATCCAAGATGCAATGGCATTAATATTATTAGAAATAATGATTTCCTTAGGAACCCACACACTCCTAATTTTTCTATATCTAGCATGCCTTTAAAAACCTCTTTGTTTGTGGTCATAAAAGTTCTTTTTCACATGGTTGGGTTTTGAAGAGCTTCCTTTTTCAAAAGTAGAACTACCAACCACTTTAATTTGTTCCTTAAGCTCATTCACCACTTTGTGGTATTTTTCACTCAAGCTTGAAATAAGGTTGTTTAAATCCACATTTTCTTTTTGAAAGAACTTTAAATCATCATTTAAATCAACAACCTTTTCTTCAAGATCCAAAATAGTTTTTGTCAAAGAATCATTTTTCATTTCTAACTCGAAAATGGTTTTCTTGCTTTTCAAAATTGATTCTTTGAATTTCAAAACCAACTCATCATAAACATCTTGCAATTCATCACTAGCATCATATAATTCATCATATGTGAGATCATTGCAAGAGGAATCAAGGGTTACCTTAGGCTCATCAAGAGCCATGAGACAAAGGTTGGCTACTTCATTGTCCTCATCGGATGATGACTCCTCATCACTCCATGTGGCAACGTGAGCCTTTTGCTTCTTCTTATTCTTCTAAAAACTCTTCCTTTTGTATTGTGGGCAATCGGTCCTAATGTGACCGGGTTTCTTGCATTCATAGCAAATAATTTGATCTTTCTCATCTTTTTTCCCTTTGACTTAAAATCCTTCTTTCTTTGGAATCTCCTATTCCTATTTGCCCTCATAAGTCTAGTGAATCTTTTGGCTACCATAGCCAATTCTTGTAGTTCTTCTTCTTCACTAGTGTCTACTTCTTCTTGTGACATTGAGAGCAATCGCTTGCTTCTTCTTTTCAACCTCTCTCTTTTCAATCTTCACCTCTTCCTTCTTCTTCTCTTCCTTTCCTCATGATCTCATGGGTAAGAAGAGATCCCACAAGAGCATCAAGCTTTAGAGTCTTAAAATCTTTGGCTTCAATGATAGCCGTTCTCTTGCTATCCCAAGACTCGGGAAGAGAATAGATAAGCTTCCTCACGAGCTTCTCCTCCGGAATGATTTCACCAAAAACCTTGAGACCATTTACAATAACGGAGAACCGATCGAACATCTTGGTGATGTCTTCATCCGGCTCCATCTTGAAATTCTCATAGTTGAGATTGAGAAAACCGATCTTCGTCTCTTTGACATCGTTGGTGCCCTCATAAGTGGTCTCCAAAGAGTCCCAAACTTCTTTGGCACTTGTACACGATGACATCTTGGAGTAGATGTCGGGACCAAGAGCACAAAAAAGAATGTGCAATGCCTTATCGTTGGTGGACATCCTCCTTCGTTCTTCATCGGTCATTTCATTCTTCTTTTTGGGCACTTGTCGATCTCCTTCCATTTTCATCGGAATAGAGGGGACATCTTTGATTATATCCCAAAGGATATAGTCATTGGAGTTAATGAACAACCTCATCCTATTCTTCCAATAGGGGTAGTTATCCCTATTGAAGAAAGGTGGCTTGGTGATGGAATGTGATTCGTTCCATGAACAGGAGGTGGAGGCCATTTGATTATTCTTGTAGATGTGATCAACACGCCTTGGATCTTCTTTGGTAGATGTGAATCTCTTCAAAGATTAGGCTCTGATACCAATTGTTGAGTTGATCGATCTTGAAGTATGGCCAAGAGGGGGGTGAATTGGCAATTTAAAAATTTGATCGGGAAATTTTCGGTAAAATGTGAAGTTTGAATAACAAGAGATTTATAGTGGTTCAAGTTTCGAACAAGCTCTACATCCACTACCTTAGCTCCCACTAAGGATTTTGAAACCAATTCACTATTGAATTCAACCTTTTTCTCGGTTCAAGGGATAACCGTTACAAACAAATCAATTTTCTACCCAAAATTGATTTGGACCTCACAAGGTGTTACAAGAGATTAGAGTGGGCTAAGAAGAATTCTCTCACAAGAAATAAATGCCCCAAATACAAACAAACTCTCCCCAAACTCAGATTACAAATGATCAAAGTGAAATTACAAGAGTTGGGAGCAAGGATATGCAATTAAGTGCTTTGAGTTGGATTTGTGTGCTTGGATGTTGCTTGAGGTTCAATAATCCTTAATGTTGTTGAAAATGCTTCATCTTATACCATCTCATTGATTTCTAACCGTTTTGGTTGTTGGGAATGTAAATAAGGCCGTTGAGACTTCATCTTCCCATCATAAATGCACTCTGATGCAAGTGGTATCGAAACACGAAGAACCTGTTTCGAAACAGACCAAGAATAGAAAGAGCCGTTGTGCATTTTATAAGAGGGGTATAGAACCATGCTTCGATACCTTTATGAAACTGTAAAGGTGGGTACCGAATCATGCTTCGGTACAGGTTAACCACCAATCAAAAATTAACTGCCACCAACGGTTGACTCATTTAATGCTAAAATAGTTGTTGGGGATTAAGGGGTGTATCGATACCTGTTTCGATACATGGAGTCAATTTTTAAATGATTTTAAAAATAATTAAAACCCTTGAAGTGCTTCGATACATGGTTCGAAACAGAGGTTGGCAGTGAAGAAAAGGTATCGAATGGTGCTTCGATAATTGTTCTTGATTCTCAAGAACAAGGCTTTAAAAACCCAGGTGTATCGATACCTGTTCTTGGGGTATCGATACCCTCGTGTAAAAACACTTAGAATTTTTATTTTAAAGTTCTTGGTTTGACTTAAAAACACAAGTTTGACTTAAAAACACAAGTTTGACTTAGGGACTTAAAAATTTATTTCAAATTAGTCCTTATAATTAATTGTTATATCAAAATCAAATTTAGTTTTACATATATATTATATATACTTAAATCTATAGTAATATATGTATTTAATTTGTTTATGAGTTAATGTATGTATTTAATTTAAAATTATAATTTTAATGAAATATTAATTTAAAATTATAATTAAAATTAAATACATTAAAAATTAAATAAAATAATAAATTAATTAATTTAATTAAATATGTAATATTATATTTAAATATTAATCCTAAATTAATTATTATGTCTAATTCTATTTTTTAAGTCTAGTTATATTTATTAATATTTTAAATTCTTCAAATTATAGATATATTTAATTATATGTCATGTAAATATTAAATTTTGTTAATATTAGTTCAAGTTAATAACAGGTCGGGTTCAAAACAAGTCGGGTCATTTATCAGGTCGGGTTCAAAACAAGTTGAGTTCAAAACAGGTTCGGTAAAATCAGGTCTTGGGTCGATTCAGTCGGGTAATATCGGTTATCTACCAGGTTAAACTCGGGTTCGGGTTTGTTTCAATCGGATACAGGTCGGGTTTCAAGTCTACAGTAACAGGTTGAAATCGGGTTCAGGTCATTCTCGGTCAGATACAGTTCGGGTTCGGTTACTACAATAACAGGTCCAACTCGGGTTTGGGTCAACAACAGTCGGATACAGATCAGGTTCAGGTCATTATATCCCCAGGTCAAACCAAGTTCTGACTCGAACAGATTTTAGGCGGGTTTTCAGGTCGGGTCAACTTTTTACATTCCTAAAACTAAGTCTCATAAAAACAAAATGAGGATAATAATTAAAAAAGAAAACAAGATTCCAAGAAAATTGAAGAACTATTGAAATTTTTGCTGGATTTTTTTAGAAAAGGCACATACATGGTCTAGATGTGAGTATTCGATACAAATTTATATTCTACTAAAATATATATTTATTTTTTTAATTTTTATTTAATTAAAAACATGTTAATCGTAATATTTTAGAAAATTAAATAAAATAGTTTCAAGTATTTAAGAAACTAAACATATTTATGATGAAAGTTAGAAATATTAAAAATTAATTATTTATGATATAATTAGGGTATAAATCGTCTACTTTCTAATCGTGTTTTTATTGGTTCCTCCATTTTAAATTAATGGGTTTAAGGTTTAAAGTTAGAAGTTGTGGTTAGAGTTTAAGGAATTAGGTGTATGATGTATTTTTAAAATTTTAGGGTTTAGGATGTTAAAATTTAGGGTTAAAGTTTAGAATTCAATTTTTTAAGATCTTTTAACAGAAGGCATGAAAAGAGACACAATTAAAAGACGAAAGTTTTTTACTCATACAATTAAGGATAGTAAATGATTGAGGCGGGTATAATTTTTAAATTTATACCTATCTCCGTGGATATATTTTTAAATATATCCTAGATTCATTATTTAATTCTATACCTACGACTCAATTCATACTCTCTCGTACCCTGCCTGACAAACAACCGCTAATATTGAATTACGCAAAAATAAAATATAAATTTGTGTAAAAAAGAATAAAATTTTGCATATTTTATTGATTGATCAAATACATATATAATATATTTATATCAATATAAATTTAACTACAATTAATTTAGTAACTATAACTAACTTAATTAAAACACATTTATGCCGATATAAATTTTATTAACTATAACCCACTAACTAAAATAGGTAGACAATTTTAAAAAATATTTATATCCTACGATTTGGTTAAATTATAAGACAAGACATTTAAAATCTTAGGATTTGTATGGTAATTTATGAAGTTATTCCTAAATTTATAAAATTCCAAAATTTATATGGTGGGTAGTAAGTGTGAATAATTGATGCAGATAGATACGATGTAAGTAAGATTTTAAATCTACTACCTACCGCTCACAATAAATATAATTTTTACGTATATACACACTTATTATCTATTAAATTTATACCCATTCGTACTTTAACTAAAATAAATAAATATAAAATTTATAAAATTATATTTATCTACCGTCCCTCAATATATAGAGAAATTATATTATGAGTTATTCTCATCACATCATTAATGGGACCAACCAATCAAAAGTATCTATTTAATTATTTTTTAACCTCATTATTTTTACCAAATGAATCTTCACTCGATAAAAACTATTTTTAAACTTAATTTATAGTAAATATTAATAAAGATTCAATTGATAAAATTAATAAAACTAAAAAAAAATTAATCAAATAGATACTTGTAATTAGTTTATCCATGAATAATATGGCGACAATAACTATAATATAATTTCTCTGATATAGGACAACTACATGAAAATTTAAATACAACACTATATTTTAAAATTCTACCATCATAATTCAAATTTTCTAATTACATCACCAAATTAAAAGATCTTAATAAGTAACTTATCGTTCTTAAATCCAACAATTTCAAGTTGATTAATATATTTTTTTTAAAATTTAATTTATTAATTAATGAAATAATTAAAATCAAGTGACTCGAGAAAAAAAGAATAAGATAATATGGTATGTATACAAAATCTTATCATATCAAACGGTTTCAAGATTTGCATTCTCTTATTGACAAAGAATATACATTGCGCGTGGGTGTAAATCCTCTATTCCCTAATCGTATTTTCATTGACATCTCAACTTTAATTTAATGAGTTTAGGGTTTAGGGTTTAAAGTTACGAGTTATAATTAGGGTTTAAGAAATTAGAGGTAAGATATACTTTTTAGGATGTAGGGTTTAGGGTTAGGTTTAAATTTTAATTTTTTAAGATTTTTTAACAGGGGCATGGAAAGAGACACAATTAAGGGACAAGAGATTTTTATTCACGATGATAATCTTGACATAACCAACTGTTAATCTCAGTCATCTGTTTCAGTCATTTAATGATAAAAACGTGTAAAACTTAAAGAGTTTTAATCGTATCTTTATATATTTTGTACTTTTCTCTTCACTCTTCTTATCCCTCCTTCATATATCTTTCTATTTTCCTTTTAAATGGGAATTTATACCCTTTCCTTTGATTATAACAAACAACAAAGGAAAGGTCCCAATTGGATAAATCCTACATTGCTTTCTCCACCTTAGCAAGATGCCCTCCATGATAACCACAACATACATTATTACATCAAAAATGCATAAAAAAAAGTAATCGAACCCGAAAATTCGAGAAAAATCGGAACTTAATTGACATAATTTATCCTATACAAGACATGGTTTGCTCGTAAACTCGAAATTTAGCTTAACTAGTTCATGCATTCCTTATCTTATTATGTCCTAAACAAACATGATAATGTCTCACCCGTACAAAGGACATGTCGCCTTTCGTTTCCGTATGTAATAAAAAAATGAGGGAAAAGCAAAGAGATTCGAGATCATGGAATTTCATTTTCCATTGCAATGGTGCTGCTGGTCCCTTTGTTGGTTTCCATGGATGATCTAAGAGAGAAAAACAGTGGTATTCGAAACCGACCCTAATCGATAATCGAACATTCTTTCGTTTTCGATCACTCGACCAAACGCCACATTTTCGCCTATATAAATCATTATCATTTGGTGCACCTTCAAAGCACACCTCACAAGCTCATCATCAACAACAAAAACAAACCATATCTTTTTTGTTTCGGTGCATTGTTGTTTCGGTATCGTAATCGATGGAGAAGGTGACAAAGTTGGCGTCCGAGAGGCCGGTGGTGATCTTTAGCAAGAGTTCTTGCTGCATGTGCCATACGATCAAGACCCTTTTCTACGAATTCGGAGCCAACCCCACGGTCTACGAGCTCGACGAGATGCCTAGAGGACGCGAACTCGAACAAGCTCTTTTGAGACTCGGTTGTAGCCCTTCGGTTCCGGCCGTGTTCATCGGCGGGGAACTTGTCGGCGGAGCCAACGAGGTCATGAGTCTTCATCTCAATCGGTCATTGATCCCGACGCTCAGACGGGTCGGAGCCCTTTGGGTTTAAACCATGAAAACCTTACTAACTTGAGTGTCTAGGCCGTAATAAAATATGTAATGAGATTATAATAAAGTCACATTAGGGTTTAAGCTCTGATTAACAGTAGAATGTACGGTGAGACCGTAGTTTATACTTTATACGGTCTTTACTGATTAACGGGATGCTTTTTTGGTAATAAAATCCTAGAGTAATGTGGATATTTTTCTGTTATGCTTCATTTGGATAGCTGATATAGCATTATTATCGTATAAATTTAAATATTAGATAAATTAAATCGAGTCTTATCTTTATATTTTTTAAGTTAAATAATTTCACTCGTCACAATATCTAATCTGATTTGTTCTTAGAGAGTAACTATGTGAATTTACAGTGCTTGGACACAGAGATAAAGCTATGCTAAGTATGAGAGGTGTTCTTCCCCTCTCAATTTTTTTGGTATAATTTCATTTAAAATACTCTTAATTTAAATAGTAGTAAAATAAAGTTTTATCCCTTTAAATTTTTTTTCCAAACCGGGATGGTTTCTCGGCATCCAAAGGCGGTCTTTGGGCCGGTATGCCGTCGAGATTAGGGACCCGACATTGAGAGAACGGTATTGGCTCTGTACTTTCGACACTGCTCCAGAATCATCCCTTGTTTACGATAGGGTTGCCATTTCCATTATATATATACGGACGGAGTCAGGATTTGAGATTGAGTGGGGCAAAACATAAATGTTTAAAAGTAGGGAAAAATTTATAAAAAAATAATTTTTAAAAGAATTTAAATAGGACAAAAGTGAAAAAAATTTCTTCGGGGGTGAGGGCAACGATTACCCCTCCCCACCCTTTAATAGCTCCGTCACTGATTTTATATATATATATATATATATATATTTGAGATGAGATTAATTTATATTATATAAAACAAAGTTTTATATTAGTTTTAAAATATTGGACTAGTAAAATAGATAAATGAGATTATTAATATAAAATGTGAAGATTATCATTTAAAAAAAATAAAAAAATAATTTTAACAATTTATTTTATCATCAACGATCCAAAATTAATGTAAAACTTTTACGTTTTACATAGTATAATTTGATCCTAATCATCTATATATATATATAGATGAGATTAAGTTACATTAATTTTGATCCTAATCATCTATATATAAAATTAATGTAAAACTTTTACGTTTTACATAGTATAATTTGATCCTAATCATCTATATAGATAGATAGATATAGATGAGATTAAGTTACATCTTGTAAAGCTTAAAGAATTTTATATTAATCCATGACCATTAGATAAATAAAATAGATAAAATTTCACTTAAAATATGCTCAAGAAACTAATAAAAAACATTTTGACGAGTTTTTTAAAAATTAAAAATTTCCTTGAGTGGACCAAAAATTTTCTAATCGGGTCGAAATCAAATTTAAAGTATTTATATTCAGATCATGTTCAAGTACGCCAAATATTCAAACCGTGCCCATCTCTAATATCATTACTACACATATATCCATATTAACAACGGAAGATGACACAATAATATAATCAACCGTTATGATTGCATCATTAACTGTCGCATTAATATTGTAATAATCGAATGTCATTTAAATATAGTAAAAAATATAGGTAACGTTGCTAATGAAAAATTACTTTAAGCACAAAATAACCCCATAAGTTTAAAAAAAGAAGATAACTATCTAGCTACCAAGGTGAACAATGGGTTTGCAAGACATGGATAGATGAACACATTTTGCATAAAAAAATAATCTTAAATTTACAAATGATGCCCTCTTTGGCATAAAATTCTATTGAAAAAAAATTGTGCAGGCAAAAAAGCAACAGGTCAAGTGCAATAGTTGAATGAGATTTTGATTCGACTAGACTCGATTCGATTCACCAGTGTGGAACAATGGGGGGAGCTTGGAGAATTGCAAATGAAGACATAGGGGTCCAAATGCCACTGCAAACCCTCAACCCTCCTTCAGACTTCATCTGTAATCAGTTTGGACTAACCGAGCAAGAACCTGAAAACATCGGTCAGCGAGATAACGCCTTCTACACGATTACTTCCGGCCTCCACGATGACAAGCCGTCTGACACCTGAAAAACAGATTCGAAGAAAATAACATCATATGCCGATACTTTTATCGTTCTTCAAGATGGAAAGCACAAATGTAATGGACTTTAAGAGAGAATCACCAGGGTTTGCCAATTGTTCCATCACTTTAAGCAACGTATCAGTACGCAAACACATCTGACATCTTTGACTTCTCAGTTCATAAGGAGTGCTAGAATCTTGTCCCAATTGCAACGCCTAATGAATAAATAGAGGAACAGGATTAGGCAACAAGTTTTCGGCGATATAAGAAGATCATCAGTTCCCAACTATTCGGATCGGCTCTGCATCTAGCATTGGATAAGCCTCGTACACTAACTGTCCTAGCTCTATCTCTTGATTATGGACGGACAGCCAGAAATTCAATGCCTAAGCTTGGTAAAATGAAATGGTCGAATAATTGGATAATGAAGTTCAATTCTAGCCAAATTAGTCAACATTTATATGTTTCAATGCAACAGCACAATATGTTATTTATAACAAGTAGTTTTGTTGGTTGCTTACGCGATCATACTTTATTCATGAAATGGGTTGGATTGGTGGTTGGTATTAACCCGGATACAACAAAATAGTTTTATTAGGTCTAATGTACTTATTTCATCTGCTGCTAAGCATCTTGTATCAGAATTTAGAAATTCAATTGCTCGAATTTTTAGTATTCTCTTATTTATTACTTGTGTTTACTATTTAGGTATTAATGTCGTCACCCATTCTAACAAAGAAAATGAAAGGAATATCAGAAGCGGTAGAAGTGGAGGAAAGCGAGAAAGAAAGAAACATAGAAATAGACACTATTTCCGAAGCACATTAGTTGGAATGTGTGAACTACTCTTAGTTTTACCTAGGTTATTTAGGCTGTGGGGAGAATGTAGATATGGGTATGTATCCAAACACGGATATGCTCGACTTTTTCCAATCTTTTTCATATGTTTATAGAATTATACCCTCATACCCGTGTCCAAATACGTGTTAGACATTAGTTTAAGACATGGATACATCGGGGAAAAAAGAGAGTCAAAACAGCATAGGAGGGCAAGACAAAAGGAGAACAAATTCAAATTTCGGGGTAGTTATTTTTTGAGTAGAGTATTTGAACTTGCCCCAAATAGTATCCGCTCCGGGCTCTAAGATTTCAACACATCCAAATGCATAAACGATAGAAAAGGAAAAACAGAAGTTACACCAGTTACCTGATAAACAGTCATGTCGTTTAGGTTATGTGTATAAGCTCTGCCTTTTGCCAAAGCTGTTATGTCACTGAAAAAGAAAATTATGAACGACAATGACCTTCGATCCAAGTTGATTGTAAGTTTTGCATGCTAGAAAGATAATCAATCAAGAACATCTTACCTCCGAGAATAAACGTCCAGTAATGAGTCATTATCGTCAACTATAGGTATTGAACTTACTCGAGCTGAGAAGAAAAACAGCAAATCCTTGTCATAAAACCTAGCCTAGTTCTCATTCACTCCCTTACACATCGGTAAAATGTTGACAAAACAGGAAACATACCTTGAACTAGCATATTTAATGCTGAACTAAGAGAAGCATTAGGTCTCAGCATCGCAAACGGACGACTGTTGGATTCTCCAATTCTTGGTACCCATGTACCGAGAGGGATAGCACAAATTGGTAATTGTAGCATGGGGAAGGAGCCAGAACAATGTTTAAAATACCTGCATATGCCTAGAAATCAAACCCCATTGGTCAGGGAGAAAGAAGTCGACAAATAAAAGAGAAAAACAAATTGTTAATTGACAACACTATTAAAAGGCGCACATTTTAGTATTCCAGAAAGCGACGCGAGATGTAATAACTGGGGCAATGAACCATCTTCTGAGGATGAATGGATGACAGGAATTGTGGCGACTCCATTTTGCAAAAATTTCAAAGCTACATCCTTCAAGTTATCACATGGCCCAGCCTGCATAACCAAAAAGGGTCAATAACACCGCTGATATATCCCTGAACGTAGCATGAACTTGTTTTCTCACTAAATATGATTTGTAAAAATGCACTACAGACACATTAGAAGTTGAGCTGAAATAAGATTCTGGCAAGACATCATAGCAAAACAAATATGTAGTTATAGTGGTCACCGTCCAGACCTCGACTCACACTGCACCTAGATAATGTACGCATATGCCGATACCAAACACAAACATAAAAACATGAATGGAGAAACAGCTCGCTTCATTTGCGCAAATAAACAGAAAACATATGGCAAAGCACTAAAACACTAACAAAGATAATTTGTCTTGGAATTGGTCTTCCATGCCCGTCAACTTGCCCATTCATGTATGCCTTTCCTTCTTTCCAAGCAGAAATAGTGTGTGTTTCAAGCTCTTCCTCAGTCAAATTTGATCCATGATTTCCAAGCTGCATAACAACACGAGTATGCTTTAAGAGAAATGCGCAAAAAAATCAATTTATCAGACTATTATTTAGTTTAATATTGAGAAACTTTCTCTAGTTAGTTGGAATTAGAAGAAAATGAAAAATCTCAGTCGAGTTTGGAAGACTTCCCAGCCAAAAATTAACTTTATAAAGCATTATGAACATACCTCTCTAAGAATCAAAATAAAATCCGAAGCACTAATAACTCCAACAAACTTCCCTTTGCTCAAGTCCCAAAGAGGAGCCACAGGGATACCCTGAAAACAGCTTGACACAGAAAAGATAAGTATCCAAGCCCTTTATCAGCAACAATCAAATAGACATGAATTTTACCAAGAATGAAAGTAATGTCCATAGAGGAATCTAGATTCATCTACAGCTATAAAAGGGTCTAACCGTCTAAGAGGCAATGATTAGCTAAGGAAAAATACAGACATTTCCTCCCAATCTTTCAGAACATATCTTAACCAACAAAACGATCAGGAACCCCACAGATATCCCGAAAACAATAACTAAATTCTAACCTCTGAATGAATTTAACAGATACCTGCTCAGCCAGAATATGAAATGCTTGTTTTACAGGCAAATCAACAGCCAAGGCCACAACCTGCAGGGCAGATCTGTCTAAATTAGCAAACTGGAAGTAACATGACATGCAGAGAAATGTGTATATCATGGAGGAGGGCCAATAGGAATGCATCCAAACCTTGCCTGACTCAGGTAGTAACTCATAAGCTGTATGTGAGGCCAAGAAGGCGGAGATTTGACGACGGGCAGCCTGTACATCCTCTTCTGAAATTCTAGGCATTGCTTGATTTAATATAACTGCAGAAAGTTGATGCTGGCATGGCAAAAAGGTATCAAAATCCACTTACACAAGAAAGTATCAGAAATAATATATGATGTATGTACTGAGCGTCCATTAAGAACCAAAATGAAAGCACCAAAACAGAAAAGACTACATTGCTAGCAATGCCTGTCTAATCTCTGACGAGTTAAATTAATATAAAAAACAAATCTGTAGTATACATTTGACATTGCGATTGAAATTGCATTTGACTGCAAACTTAAGCCAAACTAGGTAAAATTTTCAACATCCATCACAAAACTAGGCTACAAAAGGAAAAACAGTTCAGAAAATGTTATGTATAAATCTGTACCATGTCACCGTTATACACTTGCATGTTATAAAAAATCACTGAATGAGGTTGTACCTGAGGGACGACCTCTGCAGGTACAGGGCGAGTATCGAAAGTGTTAACCATTCCATATTCGCCATTCCTATGAGGTTGTTGGTCATCATGTCGCCATTCACCATCAACAAGGAACTTGTACTACACGTAAGAACCAACAAAAACGATCAAATAAAATACAAAGAACAAGGTCATGACCAAGAGAATTGGATTCACATGCTCAAGAAGTTACTCAGATTCAAGTTTAAGTATTAAACAGATGTAAATATCCAAAATCTGTATTTGGAGCGTGTTTCAAAGGTTATATCATCGTAGCCATATCCAAAAATGCGTCAAATATAGGCATCGGATACAGATAATTCAAGAAAAATGAAACCGCAACAATAATGTTTGAAATTACCAATGTTTCTAAAAGTTTGAATTTCCTATATAGCAAACTAACCACCAACCTCATGAGAACCATGTGGCACGGCACAAACAGCTTTAAATACATTGGGGGAACCTTCAACCTGTGACATTCGCACGAGCTCAGTCCACCTTCAATTTCAAACGATTAACCATTAATTCAAACACTAATCATACGCCTAAATACCATATCAATATCATGTTAAAAGAAAGAGAAATGATTTAAAGTCTCACCCATTGAAAGAGCCGGATACGGATACACTTCTTCCACCATATGGCCATGTAAATTGAACTGGAAACAACACCATGCCTGCTGTGGAAACTCTGCCGGAGTCTCTAGCCGGATTCATATCGGAAGCAAACATTTGGCAGCCTCCTTTTTAACAACCAAAGGGGAAAAAACACTTTTTTAGCAATCAACTCCTTTTTCAACAATTTTCTCTTCAGAAATCACTGCAAATAAAGAAAATTCAAAGAAAAAAGTCAATAAAGCAACAACAATAACATCAAAAACTTACCCTTTTCTCGATTGTACGTACAACCCGAATTTTCTAGGAAACAAAAAAGCTAGAATTAGAACTCGACGAACAATGGAGGCAAAAGGGTCAATTTTGGTAGGGGAAAATTCTGTTAAATTTAAGGTATATATTATAAATGAAAATCCAAATTTGAAAAGGGGTTGCAAAAAGAAGAACAAAGATTGGTTTTTTCCTGAATTTATTGAATGTGGGTGAAAAGATCTAGATTGGGTTTTTTGCTATATGATCGAATCTGATTGTTTTTGTTGTTAAATGATAAAAAATTTGCAAACCCTAAGGAAGTAAAGATGAAAGCTTTGAAAGGGACGTTGAAGGGTAAATCATCTTCGTTGTCTTGGGGTAAAATATAAGGAGATTTCCATGAAGAAAATGAGAGGGGCTTCTCTCTCTTTTTTGTTTGATTTCTTAATTATATATACATTTTTTGGACAAATGATTGTATAAATACATTGAATGTGATGACTTAAATGAAGTTTTATGATATTAATTAAATTAGATTTTGTTGGATGATTGAAATTATTTTATATAATTTTATTTGGTAATCAGATGATAATTAATAATTGATAATAAATTATATTAATTGATAATATATAATAATATGATTATATATAATAGTTGTTTGAATAGTTATTGATTATTAATATTTTATATCTATATATACTAAATTATAAAAATAATTTATTTTTAATATAATATTATTTTTTTATTCAATTATAGTGGTTACAGTAGTATCTGCTACAGAGTATACCCTCAACCTTTAGACATTTATCACTCAATTACTGTGCTAATATTACTGATGTTTGAACACGTGACTTCCAAGAACAACTATTGTTCCTTTAACCAATGAGGCTAGATAGTTTGGACAGTCATGCTAATATTTTTAAATGAGAGTCGATTTTTATTTAAAATAAGAAAATATGCAATCGAACACAATTGGAGATTATATTAAAAAAATAAAATAAAGGTATAATGTGAAAAAATATGTTTAATGTTTAGGGTAAACTACACAGATAGTCACCATACTATAGGGTTAGTATCGATCTGACCATAATGCTTTCAAAAGAATCAAATACACCGGTACACTATTAATTTGGTATTAAAATAGCCATCTGTCGTTAAGGAAGTAACGGACTGATGACGTGACAGTTAAAGATAAAATAGAATAATTACACATTTAGTCCCTGTTATTCATACATTTTTATAATTTAGTCATAATTTTATTATAATAAAATAATATAATTATTTAATTAGGGGAAAAACAAAATACAATGGCTTACAAGCTGAGAAGGATCAAACCTGGGTCTTGAGAGAAAGCAACAAGCATGCAAACCACTGAGCCAAATGGCTTTCAATAAAATTAAGCACCATCATTAATATTTATCCACTATTATAGTTTATATTTCTTACTTTCCATCTTACGTATAAACATATATTTATTTTTTAATTTTATTAAAATATTAATTGAATTACTTTATATATACTAAATTAAAATATTAAAAGTCATAAAACAAAAACCCTAAATATCAAACTCAAACCCTAAATTATAAATTATAAATCATAAACCCTAAATCATTTTAATAAACCATAAACTCTAAAAATCAAACCATAAACCCTAAATTTTTAATGAATCTTAAACCCTAAACTCTAATCTATAATTTATTTTATATTTATAAATTAGAGTTTTAGAATTTTAATTTATTATATATAAAATAATTCAATTAATATTTTAATTAAATTAAAAAATAAATAAATAATATTATATATAATTTCAGTATTTTAATTTATTTTATATAAAATAATTTAATTAATATTTTAATGAAATTATAAAAAAATATATGTTTATACATAAAAATATATTTTTTTGATTTATTAAATGTATTTCTAGTTAGGGTTTAGAGGTTTAATATTTAGGGTTTGGGATTTAAGATTCACTAAATGTTTTAGCATTTAGTGTTTGAATTTTAAGGTTTATGATTCTCTAAATAAATTTTAAATTTTAAAATCATAATAAAAAAATTATTTAAGATTTAGGGTTTAGAGTTTATAATTTAGGGTTTTTGTTTTATGGATTTTAATATTTTAATTTAATATATATAAAATAATTCAATTAATATTTTAATAAAATTAAAAAATAAATATATGTTTATACGTAAGATGGAAAGTAAGAAATATAAACTATAATAGTGAATAAATATTAATGTTGGTGCTCAATTTCACTAAAAACCATTTGGCTCAGTGGTTTGCACCCTTGTTGCTTTCCCTTAAGACCTAGGTTCAATCCTCCTTAGATGGAAGCCATTGTATTTTGTTTTCCCCTTTTAATTAGGTGGTGACACGTGTCACCACCTGATTGAAGGATAAAAATAAAATTTAAAAAAATAAATATATATAAATATAATCTTCAAATAAGGTGGTGATACGTGTCACCGCTTAATTAAATAATTATAAAAATGTATGAATAACATGGACTAAATATGTAATTATTTCATTTTATCTTTAACTGTCACGTCATCAGTCCGTTACTTCCTTAACGGCAGATGGCTATTTTAATATCAAATTAATAGTTTATCGGTGTATTTGATTCTTTTTAAAGCATTTTGGTCAGATCGATACTAACCCTATAGTATGGTGACTATCTGTGTAGTTTACCCTAAACATTAAACATATTTTTTCACATTATACCTTTATTTTATTTTTTTAATATAATCTCCAATTGTGTTCGATTGCATATTTTCTTATTTTAAATAAAAATCGACTCTCATTTAAAAATATTAGCATGACTGTCCAAACTATCTAGCCTCATTGGTTAAAGGAACAATAGTTGTTCCACCTATATATATATACTAACATATTCACATGTATGCTCCATCTAAAACCCATAACATACACGTACGTACATACATATATATAAAATTCTACGTCAATGGGTGTGAACTAGTAATTCATGATTGTGAAATTATAAAATTTCAGGGTGCGTAAATTTAAATAATGGATAAAAAATTATATAAACTATATAAGGTTTTAAATTGTTTAAAAGTGCGATTGCCCTTCGATATCCTCCGATATATCCTTATACATATATATATATATATGAGATTGTATCACGAATTTTGTTTTTCATGTCATCCGCGGTTCAAACAATCAAGTTCTTTTATCTTTAAATACTTAATAATTATCCGATCGTTAATTATATATAAAAAAAATAATAATTTATCTTAAAATGTATAAAAAATGAATCTGGTCTATTCAAACCATAAATAATTGAAGAAAAAATTTCTCACGTATACATACACCCTGAAAAACCTAGAGGTAAAGACTGATAAAGTCAATGCGACAGTAAAAATCGGCAGTAAATAAGATAGAAACAAAATGATTCAGCTCATTAATTGAAACTAATCATGTCAGGTCTGTCCTTAATGTTTTGTTTTGGATTTGAACAGACATCGAGCCAAATGATGATACAGTGCTATATATATATATACATGTCTGCAGAACATGGCTCCCAAGATCTCTACAATGAGTTTAAAGGAACCCTAACCTACCAAAAAAAATGTTGAGTTAAAAGCAAAGAATCCATATTCGAATGCTTAAAATATGAACATAAATCGTAAAACGAACATAATCAGCGTTAAAGAACCCTAACCCTAAATACAAAATGACAGACTAATCAGCTATTACCAGGAGACATTCCCCAAATAACAGGGATGTTGATTTCTTAGCAGAAAAACAGCAAAAATATTGCAGAAATCAGGTGAAAACATGTAAGAAATCATGAAATAATAAACCCCAAATCCAATCTTTGATGATTTTTGGTACATAATCAGCTAAGTTGATCTCAATCAAAGGGATTGAAAGTAGAATTATTACTGCTGCTACCAATGAAGCTGAACTTCAATGGATATTGTTCATCTTCTTCATCCTTGCCGTTAGCCCTCATCTGATTCGCCGCTTTTTCGCCTTCCAGTTCTCTATACTTATACAAGTACCGTTTCAACGGCACTTCATAGTTTTCCAAACCTAGCGTCGCCAGAGCCCAGCAGATATCGTCGCCGTTAACGGTTTTCCGCCTCTCTTTCCTGCATTTCTGGGTGGCTTCGCTGGTGACGAAGCTGATGAACTCCGAGACGCACTCCTGCATGGTTTCCTTTGCTTCTTTAGAGATTTTGCCGTTCGGGGGGACGATTTGCTTCATTATTCGGCCGACGTTGGCGATGGGGAGTAGCCGGTATTGCTCTTTGAAGACGTCACCGTCGTTGTTCGGAGCTGCTCCGATGATGTTTTCGGCCATTGAAGAAACCTAACTGTTGGTGGGTTGTTGCTGGTCGAGGTCAAAAAGTTAGTTGTCTGAATCTAGGTCTAAGTACTAATATACATGCTGGAAAAACTTATGGATGTGAAGGAAAATTACATGCATATGGATGTATGATGTATGATTTGTGTCTTTCTCGGGACAAAATTATTTAAAAAACCCCTTTTTATTATTTAAATATAAAAGTATACCCCTCCCAACTTCAATGACAAATCTATACCCCTGTCAGGACACGTATGAAGAAGTCGCGTCCTGCACAGAGCGATTCCAGGAATCGCTCGGTGCAGGACGCGACTTCCAGCTGATTTGGCATTCCTTGCCACATAAGCCATTAATTATATTGGGGATAAGACGTCACTCTGTGCAGAGAGCGATTTCACTATGCTTGGAAGCGTAAAAGCCTAGGGTTCAGGAAATCGCTCTGTGCACAGAGCGACTTCAATTATAGATCTAAGGAGTCGCTCTGCACAGAAAGCGACTTCCTGTATTTATTTTTGTAAATAATTTTGTAATATATTTTTAATATTCTTATCTTAATAAGGTAAAAGGTATATTTTATTAATAAAAGTTATCTTCATAATAAATAAGGTATATTTTATAAAATATAATAAAAGATAAAGTTATGTAAAAAAAAATGTAATAAAAGATATATTTTATTAATATTGCTCGAAAATGTTAAACTTTACATAAGAAATATCTAAGTGGTTGAAGAATCGTCTATTTCCGTGTCTTTGTAATTTGTAGACACGTCAGATGTTAAGTTCAATTCTTCAATTAACTGTTCCTCTTGATGTCATCTGTTTTTGATACGTTGTAAAATTGCTTCTTCATCGACGTTGCTTGATGAACTAACTTCATCCGTAAATGAACTAACTTCATCTTTAAACTTTACGTAAATCTCGATATATAGACATGGAATATTTGTGTAAGCTCGAAACATCTTACGAAGGTCTTTTGAACTTGACAATTTCAACAGGTAATGCGCTTCAGGACCTGGTTCATCAACAGGTTAGAACCCTGTCATAGCCCTTCAAAAAAAATATAAAAAAATTACTAAATAAATTTTTTTTAAAAATAATAAAATAAAAAAATTAAAATTAATAATACAAAAAAATCGAAAAAATTACCTCATTATAACGCCAGAAATCGAAACAGTGATTCCCGTCTAATCTGCATAAACCCGACATATTCTCGAAGAATTTTGAGACAAATAACTAAACAAACAATTTCGAAGGAAGAAAAACAATGAAATTTGTATGAAACGCGACTTCGGGATGAAATGGAAGGTTGTAGGGCCGGCTATTTATAGGGAGGTCGCGCCCCTCGGGGAGCGACACCACAGGGAAATCGCTCTGTGCACAGAGCGATTTCTTTAAAAAAGTCGCGTTGGATGCAGAGCGATTTCCAAAGGACGATTCGGTTCCTGACGAAGTCGCTCTGTGCACAGAGCGATTTCCTGAACCCTAGGCTTTTACGCTTCCAAGCACAGTGAAATCGCTCTCTGCACAGAGCGACTTCTTATCCCCAATATAATTAATGGCTTATGTGGCAAGGAATGCCAAATCAACCGGAAGTCGCGTCCTGCACCGAGCGATTCCTGGAATCGCTCTATGCAGGACGCGACTTCTTCATACGTGTCCTGACAGGGGTATAGACTTGTCATTGAAGTTGGGAGGGGTATATTTTTATATTTAAATAATAAAAAGGGGTTTTTTAAATAATTTTGCCCTTTCTCGGGTTTATTTTTTTTATCGCAGTTACGAATATAACAGTTGTTATTATAGTTATTATAGGCGTTATGATCATAATTTTTTTTAAATTTTTTTATAATTTTCTTTTAATTTTTTTAACGTTTGGTGATGAAATTTTACGGATGATTCTTATTTTTGAAATTTTTTGAAATAATAGGATAATAACGAGAATAACGTATCGTTATTGATTGTTGATCACTAAATTGCAACTGTTATTGATCACTATTGACGTGAATCTAAATTATCTCGTTATTTATACTATTAACAATTTTAAACGTTAACATTACTATTAAATAACGACTATTATAACTATTAAGGATTATATTTTGAATTCCTGATCATTCTTTTCTCGTTTTTACTTCACCTTAAAAAAAATTATTTAAAATCTTTAACATTTTTTAATATTTTTTTCTAAAATTATCTATTTATACACTGTTCAAACATCATTATTTCATAAAATAAAACTAAATTCACATCAAAATACTAAATAAAATTTGTACTGTCTTCAATGTGACATGTGATGAATCTGATCTTCCGGTGGGTAACAATGGTGGGACCATGTCTACGGGTTAGGTCAAATTTTATAACAGGTTTTGTACCATGCGTTTTGACGAAATTAGTAAAAAGATCAAACTGAATTTTTTTATTAATTTTTATTTATTAATTAATTTAGATTAAATATTATAAAAATTATTATAAAGTGATATTTTTTAATTATGTTGTTTTATTTATGATTTTATGATTTAAATTATAATCTTATGTTATTTTATTAAATTAATTATTTTTAATATTAATTTTAGCAAATGTATCGTATTATTTATATTTATCTTTATTTTTATTTTATGATTTATATTCGAAATTAAAAATAATCTTTAAGGTTGCTTTATTTGATATACTTGTCTGGTTCTTGAATCGATTTCTTTTTAGATTTGGCTGATGACACCAGATCTGATTCTTGCAACTAGAACTTTAATATATAATCTACATAAATGATATAAAAATTATTAATTTTGCATTATTTTATAGCTATTGGATTAAAATAAATGAGTGATTAAAATTATCGTACGTTTACCTATTTATTTTCCACTCTTCCTTAATATTTCAAATTCAAAGTTTCAGTACTTCTACTCCTAATTATGTCTTTTTTGGTGTCTTAATTTTAAGATAATAGGTTTAAAATTTAGATTTTAGGGTTTAGAGAATTAGGTATGGGTTGTATTCTTTTTTTTGACAAATGCTACTGAATTTTTATTAAATTCATAAAAATTATAATTGCATTGCTTTCAAGAAGTAAAAAAAAATTGGATTAAACAATCCAAACATTTTACAACCCAAAAAACAGAGAAAATAAAATTATTATGGAATTAAGCATACCAATAAAATTCAGAAGCTTCTTGAATCTCCTTGTCTCTGTCCAAACGAGACACATAAAGAAGAAAGGAGTTGTAGACGATCCGAACTGTCATGTAAAAAGCATCGCTACCCAAGACTGATTTCATCGGCAAACAACCATCAACCGGAGTGGGGATATAACTTTTCGAAAGACCACCGACAAAAATATAAATAAGAAACTAGCGTCGATTGAATCAAACCACAGGAACAGATAAATCAAACCATCGACAAACAACAATCAATCGCTAGGGTATGCTGCAACGTGCCACAAGAGCAGATGAATCAAACAACAAAACGAAAACATGTCACAAAGACAGAAGAAAACATGTCACAAGGACAAAAAAGCGTGCTATAAAAGCAGAGATTCTTATTAAAATTAAAAATAAAAATAATAGATTTATAGATCCGGTGGTCGACAATTAATACTAAAATTGATTGTCGACCACCGATCAAAGGGATAGATTAAAGTGAAGAACGATTAAAAACAAAACAATTTTGGAGAAAGGAGAGAGCGGCTAGGGTTTTCTCAAAGTTATTGTTTTAATAATAGGTATAGGTTGTATTCTTTAAAATATAAAATTTAAGGTTTAGAACGTAAGAATTATTGTTAGAGTTTAAAATTTAATTTCAAACTATTTTTTAGTACTAAACATAAAATGGATATTATAAGAGGTCATGTGATATTTGTTTAGTTCCAACACTGTTAAATTGTTAGTTTGTGGATTAAATATAAAATAATAAATAATAAATAATATATATTGTTAGGAATTTGTACGTGAAAAATAACCGAGACGAGATCAATATAAAATATGACATATACAAAGGACGAGATTTAATGTGCTTGGCATATCCAAAACACTTTTTTTAGTGTCTCTAAAATACGAGAAATTATATTATAAACTCTTTTCACCACGTTATATTCATCTCATATTTTTTGAGGTAAATCATCACCTCTTTCCTACATGTTGTAATAGGTGAGCAGGTAATTATCAGGCGATTACTTAAAGATGAACGGTCCTGATTGCATGAACTATAGACAACGTGGTAAAAAAAGTTTATGATATAATCTCTCCTAAAATACCCATCTCTACAATATAATTGATATAATTACATAGATACTAAAAATAATTATATTTTTCAAAAAACAATTTTCTCTCGTAATTCTAAAGGTTAAGGCTAACTTTATATTTATAGAGCTAAATACTTTGCCGCCACACAACCATAGCCAATAAGACTTCCTGTCTAATATAAATACTTAGAAATTATATAAACAAATACCAATTGTATATAATTTATCTCCACTACTTTCTTCATCGGGTAATGTTTTCTGGGTTTAGGGTTTTTCATGCACTGGTTTCATGGCTTGAATGATTCCATAAAAAGTAAGAATATATATATATAGGTTTTGTAGGGTTAATTATTTAAATCTACAGGGGAAGCAGCAATACCTAGAAATAGGCTGTAGAGAAATGTATGTTGATGGGAATGTATATATATAAGGATTCAAAAAAGTTCAGTTATTGTTATATTAATCGTTATTTAACGGTAACGTTATTATTTGAAATCGTTATTAGTAAAAATAATGATACGATTTAAATTCATATTGATAACGGATATTATTTGATAGATATCAATCTATAACAATGATAGCGGTCTGTTATTTTCGTTATTATGCCGTTATTTTAAAAAAATTACAATCATGATTGCTACAACGATCATAATAGCAATTGTTATGTCCGCAACTGTAATAAATATGAAACGATTGAAACCGTTTTTTAAATCCATATATATATTTGTAAAGTTTATACAAATTAAATAATAAATAAAAATTATAAAAGGATTATTAAAAATAATTACAAAAGGATATGTAACATGAACGGTTAAAAGTGAAAAAATTCTTCAAGATGGGAATATAGTTCTGTCTTTGGGGGTATGATCTCTTAAAATTTTGAAAATTTTAAATTTTCTTCTTAAAATTTTTAAAAATTTTGATTTGATCCTCTCAGAATTTAAAAAAAAAATTCAAATGAAGCTTCAAGATTTTAAATATTTTTAATTAAATTTCCTTTATAATTTTTAATTTTTAAATCTCTCAAAATTATTAAATATTTTAATTAAACCATATGTAAAAAATCATTTAAATCTTTATTTTTTTTAAAAAAATTAATTCTCTTAAACTTTTACTCCAAATTTCAATAATGAATGTGATGATATTTAATATAATAATATTATTACATAAAATACCAAGATTCAATCTACTTCAGGTAAAACTTGTGAATATTGATAATTCAATCACTCTATTTATAATAGGTAGAATAAGTATGACTGGGTTTCAAACAAGTGGGCATTGATTTTTTTCTTTGATGGATAGGTGTTCAAATATTATTATAAATTAATTAATAAATATTAAAAATTTAACAGATTTAATATATAATTATATATTATTTAAAATATAATTTTAATTAAAATAATTATATATTAAATTTTAATATTTTTAATCTTTATTAATTAATTTAATAATATTTAACAATGTTTAATGTTAATAATGTTCAACGATATTCTACGCACACAGTAGACTCATCCTTGCCTAAATATGTTTTTTTTACAGTAATAATAATTTAAATGTTTAAAATAATGTTTTTTCAACAAACCTATGGGCTATGGTTGTTTGGAGAGCGTTGAATCCAGGAACGGAGCTAGGATTTAATGTTGAGAGGGGCAATAGAAGAGCAAATATCTATTACACCTTTAAATTTAAAAATTAGGAGGGATAAAAATTCTTTTTTAATAAATATTTAAATTAAAAAGGACTAAAAATGTAACTATACCAAAAAGTTTAGGAGGAGGAGGAGCCCCTCCCACTCTATGTACAACTCGATTACTAGCTTAATCAATTGGTTAAATTTGATGGCGAGTTCAATTTTCGTCGTAAAATATTTTAATTTTATTTGGTAAATAATATTTTAAATTAAAATTAAGAAAATTAAAAATTAAAAATAATTAAATCTATTATTTTAGATGTTTGATGAATAAATAATTATAAGGGTTGGTTAAAGTGAAATTAGTGATTTTAATATAAAAGTTATAAAGCATCCTTTATCTTTAACGATTATAAATAATCTTTGACTAACTTAAATTAATTTAATATTTTTCTTTTTTCATTTAAACCTAAAAATTTATCAAATTGTATTAAAATTAATATATAATCCTTCAAATATGTTTACCAATAGTATATTAAAAAAAAAGATAATTTTTATAATTTAATATTAATAGATATAAGCACGAGTCCTCTAGCTCAAGTGGTTAAAGAAGCGATTTTTGTTTTTAGAGATCACGATTTCGAGCACCAGTGATGCCAGCAAAGTGATTGAGCTATTAATGTCAAATGGTGGAGATATATTCTAGAACAGATACTATTGTATCACTATTAACTATCCGCTAGTACACTATTAGGTATTCATTAATTTTCAAATGGAACTTTTAAATTTATCAGTATATGAGTATATGACGCTCATCCTAAATTGATTCTAAACTTTTTAGCATTCTAATTACGGTCCAAATTATTATATTCATTCTAATTTTATTCTCAAACTTTTAAATATTATAATTTTATCTTTAAATTATTAGTATATGTTAACTATATCCTATATCAATAAAATTGATATAAAAATGTCAATTATCATGTAAACACTATTGTGGTTAATATGAACCATAATACCTCGGTTCAGTTCAGTTTTTGGTTTTGCGGTTAACCATGCTCAACCCTATTTCCTACTCTTCCTCAAAGATTTGATTCTGATTTTATAAACTCGAATATAATTAAAAATTTTAAATAAATTTTAAATTCTAAAATAGAAATTGAATAACTGTCACGACCCAGATTCGGATCCGAGTGTCGGGTTAACCCGAGGGTTTGACCTTCGGTTTTGGGCCCCGGGTTTGTGCAGTTTGGGCCTTGTTGGGCCTTAGACTTGTTGGTTTGAGAGTTTGGCCTTGTTAGTAAGGACATTTTGGTAAATGCCTAAAGGTGAAGACAAGGGAGTGGGGGTTTAATTCTCTTGCAGAGAATGACTTCACCTTTCTCTCTTTTCTTCATTCTCCTTCATCTTGGTAGCAAAGGGAAGAAAGAGTAAAAGGTAAGATCTTTAAGGGTTTTATGTGGTAATCTTGTTTTTGTGTTGGAAGAAGAATTGTAGGGCTTTCAAGGATCTATAAAATAAGGTAAAGAAGGGTTAGTTTGGTGGAAGATGAGGGTTTAAGAGAGGTTTAAGGTTGAGTTCGGGATTGGGTTTTAGGAAGCTTAAACCCCATCTTTTGATGTTTTTAAGCTGTAGAATTCATCCCCAATCGTTCTAAATCGTTGTGTATCCTTGCTTTGTAGAGAAAGAGCTTGGAGAGTCTTCCAAAGGCTTGAGAAAGGAGAAGGCTTGAGGTTGAGGAACAAGAACGAGTTGTGGCTGTTTTTGCTTAAGATTGGTTATCTTCCAACTCATAATCATCATGCATATCATGTTTTAAGTTTAAATGCATGTTTGTTGATTGGTTTGGAATGTTAGTAGTTTAAGGATGGTCATTAATGGTGAATTATGGTTATGTTGACGAACCTTTGTGAATATGATGTAAAATTAATTAGGATCACCCCCTTAAGGTCTAGGATCAGTTTGGTATTAAATGGATCGAGTTTGGATAGGTTTCTAAGTGTTCAAACTGCAAAACTGCACTTATCGTGCAGGGGGTATCGATACCCGGGCCAGAGAGATTTTAGGCTACAAGAGTAGGGGTATCGAATCATGGTTCGATACCGAGCTGTCCAGTAGCATAATGGCATCGATGCCAGTATCGGAACAGGAGGTCTTCCTCTATTGACTTTTGGAAGGGTCAAAGGGGTTCGATACTGGTATCGATACTGGTGTTTCGATACTCCAAGTAGGGGTATCGATACCCTAGGGCAATTTAGCCGAAGTTCTTGTGGAAAAATGGTAAGGTCTCACAATGCTATTTTAGATGTTCTAAAGACTTGTTTAAACCTTAAAATGAATATTAGACCGAGAATTAAACACCTAGACCTGTTAAAGAGATAATTGAATAATAATTGGAGTCTAATGGTGTAAACCGGTATTTGGAACCGTTAAGGGTTCGTGTGACCTATTCGAGTCACGTGGCTTGCTAGGAACCTTGCTTAGTGCTGATGGGTTGCCTAGAGTATATATTATATAATTATGAGATAATCTGGTAACCTTGCTTAGTGCTGATGGGTTACTAGAATAATTATTATATGAGATGTAAAACTGATAACCTTGCTTAGTGCTGATGGGTTATCGGTAATATTATGCGGAAGACCGCTAGGACCTTGCTTAGTGTTGATGGGTTCTTTAGCGGATATTGTGGAGTGGCATGCCACGGACCTTGCTTAGTGCTGATGGGTCCCTTACTTCTATACTACTACGAGGTGATATGGACACCGATATATATATATATATATATATATATATATATATATATAAAAGTATATATTTATGAGATATAAATACGAGTTAAGAACTTGAGATGCTGTGTGGTCTTCTCTTGTCTTGCATATGCCATGTGCTGTTATATGCCATCTTGATATCATGTGTTTAGGCGGTTCTGGTAGCGCCATCGTACTCATGCCATGTCATCATACATGTTGTTATGCTTATTTTATGCTATGCATGATGTGGACCGGTTGGTCGAGTACCTACTGAACTTTAGTAGCTCAGCGTTTCGAAATATGTTTTCGTGCGTAGGTTAAGGAAGCTATTCGGAGGAGCATCATCGTGGTGGGTTCAGCATCGACATCTGTTGTCAGAGTACTGTTATTAGGCATAGTGGGCATTCGTACTTGTAGGACCCTATATGTGTAATTGGTAACTCTGTTTTATTTATTGTCGAATGTTTTTAAACGGTTGTAATATTTTGGAGCTCCGCTACTTTAATTTATTCGGAAATTATGTTTTAAAAATGGATTTGGATTTTATTATATTACGATGGATATGGATTTGAACCCAACTTTATGAGCTTTTGGAAAGAAATTTTAAAATATAGGTTTTGGGCCGGAGGCCCAATATGGCACCGGATCGAGGGTGTTACAATAACACTACGATTTAAGTGAATATTTTTTTAATTTAATCTCTCAATTTTGTATTTTATTTAATTTAGTTTTCTGATTGTAAATCTCGACTCTTTTATGCTCTTATATATCCATATTTTATACTCGGAAATCCTTTCATTAAAAATAGTACTATATAAATATAATATATACTTTTAGATAATATCTGATTTATTAAATAACGTTATAAATCTTACTCATACTTTTACATAATATATACTTTTAGATAATATCTGATTTATTAAATAACGTTATAAATCTATATACTTTTAGATAATATCTGATTTATTAAATAACGTTATAAATCTTACTCATACTTTTATAGAAGTGAAAAAATATATGTGTATATCATATTTGTTCGTAGAAATATGTTTAAATTAAAATGAAATAGTACAATACATTATCAATATTTAGAATTAAATTTGATCAAAAATTCGAATAACTCGATTTGAAAATTTTCAAATAAAATTGGAGTGATAAAATAAGACTCGTTATTGTCGTCAACTTGATTAGTTTAAAAAATTTAGCTTAACTTGACTCGATTGAATACTCACTCTTTATTCAGATTGTAGTCGACTATTATTGTTTTATATAATATATTAATATAATATATATGTATGCTCAAGTTCAAAGTTAGATTCAGAGGTTTTATGATTAAAATTTTATGAAACAATTTTCAAAATCGAATCAAGAACATTAAAAAACTCAGAATAAAAATTCATAAAAAAAAATTAATTTTTTGGTTAAAGTTATAACGGGTCAATGTTAATGAATTGACCCGGGCGAGTTGTCTTGATAAATTAATCGAATGGATTGATTTGATGAATTGACTTGGACAGACTGACTTGAAGAGTTGATTTAAAAAAGTTGACTTAATTCGGGTCGGATTAAAGAGAAATGACAGACTGACTTGAAGAGTTGATTTAAAAAAGTTGACTTAATTCGGGTCGGATTAGAGAGAAATGAATCGATTTTGGACCGAATATAACCCGACCCATTTACCCAAACATATCCTCACTGGCATTTCTCCAAAAATGTGACCCTAAACTCGATCTTACCAGAAAATGAACATGAATTAACTCGGCATTTCGACCATCTTCATCCATGAAGTGAGAAAAGTGATAAAAAAAAATATATCTCCGACGATGCCCCTCCTAAGAGCGAAGAAACATAAATCAACGACCAAGGTTTTGTTTGCCTGGACACAGGGAGTTCAGATATGGCAATCGTGTCACACACAAACGACGGAGGTGGCCGGAAATGATAGAAAACATAAGAAACCGAGGGGTTGCTTTCGTCAAATTCAAACTGTCTCTCACGGTGAATGACGACGACAATGAGTGAGTGACGGACGATGTTGATTTTGTGGTGAGACGGCGAACACTCCCGTAGTGGCAGTGATGACCACGACGGATCGATGACGGTGATCAGAACTTGAGCAATTAATTTGGACAGAACAAAGGTCAAGGAGTTAAATTATCTTGATATTTTGGTTTTAGATTCGATGTAGGCCCGTCTAATCGGGTAAAAATTTTCTGTCTCTTTTTCGTACTTTCATTTGTGTCTCGTGATGAAATTTGTTAAAAAATTAAATTTTAAACCCTAACCCTAATTTCCTATATCCTAAACTCTAAATCATACACCCTAAAAAATACAGCTTACCCCTAGTTTCGTAAACCCTAACCATAACCCTAACCTTAAATCCTAAACCTTAAACCCTAACCCCTCTTAATTAGACGATTTGCACCCCGCCAAACCATATAATTTAAAATGAGATAAATTATTCCAATGGTCACTCAACTAATTAAAGATACTTATTTTAGTTAACGAACTATCAAACTTGTTAATCAGAGTACCCAATTTATTAAATTGACTTATTTTAGTGTTTTTCGTTAAAATTCTAACAAAGAGGATGACATGAAAATTAAGTAAAATTTGTAAAATATATTTAATCCTTATAATTTAGTTATTAATTTAATTTTAATTTTAATTAAAAAATAAAATTAATATTTTAATTAGGTGATGATTCCTCTCACCACCTAATTAGTGAAGAAGAAAGGAAAGATAAGAGTTTGTTGGTATTTGAACCCAGACTAAAAAGGTAAAGAATAAGCATCCAAATCACTCAACTTTAACTTTAATTTTAAAAATGTTTTGTAACATGATATATATTTTTTTTGACAAATACTATTAAATTTTTATTAAAGATAAGAGTTTTGTAACGTTAATATTCAATATTTTAATTCAAATATTAAATATTTAAATTTGAATATTAAATGTTTAAAAATTAAAATATTATAATATTAAATATTTGAAAATTAAAAATTTTAATATTTTAATTCAAATACTAAATATTCAAATATTAAAGATTTGAATACTAATATACAAACTCGAGAGTCAAAATATATAAATATTTTAATAATTAATATTCAAATCAAAATATTTAATAATTTTGATTCAAATATTAAATAAATGAATATTTTAATTTGAATATTTAATATTTAAAATTTTAATTTAAATATTAAATATTTAAATATTTTTATTCAAGTATTAAATATTTAAATATTTTGATTTGAATATTAAATATTTAAATATTTTGATTTGAATATTAAATTTAAATATTTCATATATTGAATATTTTGATTCTAATATTAAATAAGCAACTATTTTAGTTTGAATATTAAATATTCAAATATTTTGATTCAAATATTCAATATTCAAATATTTTCATTCAAATAGATATATTTAAATATTTTAATTTAAATATTAAATATTTAAATATTATAACTCGAATATTAATTAACTTTAAATCCCATTAATTTTTTTTATACTCTTTAGTTTTCATCAACAATTAAATCTTTAATAAAATATGCGAGTACTTTTTATTAAAAAAATAATGCTGGGAGACTCACCCACCAAGACTAGATGTGCGACGCGGATTGATCTAGATTAATCAGGACTAGACACTGGAATCAAAAGAATAATTAAAAACAAATAATGTTGGCTTAGTGGTTAGAGCCTTGCTTTATTTTGTGGATGGTGGGGTGGGGTGGGGGTTTAAACCCTCACAAGGTCATTTTACTTCAATTTTCTCTTTTTCTATTCTTTTTATCAACCGAGTGGTTTAAAAGATAAAAATAATCATCGAATCAAGATTAAATTAAAATAAGAAGTAAATATATAATTTTATTTAATTAAAACTTCATCATCTCTGTTAAGATTTTAACGGTGAAACTAAAAAAAGTCAATTTAATAAAATACATAGTTTGATTGACGAATTTAATAGTTTAATGATCAAAATAAATATTCCTAATTAACTGGGTGATCATTAGAATAATTTATCCTTTAAAATAATTTTGAAAAAAAAATTATATGATATCTGAGGATTAGCCTTAGTTCAATAGTTGAGGCTAGGAATGACAATGGATCTTGAACCCGAACCGAATCCGTAGATCTAGATCCACTTTATAGGGTCTGGATCTTAAAATTTTAGACCCGATAAATCTAGGTCGAATCTGGATCTGACATTAAGTCTTAAACCTAAACTCGGACCCGTTTACCTATTTATTAAAATACTATCTTTGGTTTTAAAATATATAAATATGTAATAGTAAGTTTTATATTTCACATTATTCTTTAATGTAATTTTTTTTATTTATAAAAAAAAGACTTTTTAAAGGAATACATGCTTGTTCTACCATTAATGAAGATTGTGATGATGATACAGAAATGATAAATATCATTGACATGCTATATAAGAAAGTTATTATATTACATAACCTTAAGATTAATATTTAATTTTACAAATATTATTTTCTTAAAATAAAATTTTATCTTTGGTTAGTTGTTTCTTATTTATTTTAGGATGTTTATGATTTTAGTGATGAAGACTAGCACTCTAAAAAGTAAAAATACGGTACTCTATTTACGACAATGAAATATTTATGATCTATAGTTCTTAATATTTATGTTATTCAAAAATATTTGTGTAATTATTGAGTTTTTTTTTAAGATTTTAGTTTAACGTTTTTTTATTTTGATAGTAGTTAATTAAAATTAATTTTTTTCATTAAAGTTGTGATGTGAAATTAATTAATAAAAATTTTATTATGTTAAAAAATAGGTCGAATAGTTATTTTTTAATAGATTCCTTTTGGATTTGTTTTGAATCCGAATCCATAAGATTCATTGGATCTGCATCCGGGTCTCAATTTTTTAGACCCACGGATATAGAGCTAATTTAAATCTATAATATAAAAATGAATTTTGATCTGGATCTAGTTGGATTCAATACAGATCTAACCCGTTGTCCCTAGTTGAGGCGGCTCACTAAGCCAAGTGGTATAGGTTCAAATCCCTTTAGCTGTTGCAAATTTTTTTTTAATATTATTATTATTATTATTACTTATTTTATATTAAATAAAATCGAAGTGTTACATTTTCAATTTTAATAAGATATTGATTTGATATTTAGTATGGGAAGTTTTAAGGTGAGACACCTTAAAATAACGTTAAATTGAGGAGCAACCGAAATTTTTATCAAAATTATAATATTTTGATATCGATTTTTTGTATATACTAAATTTTTTAAAAATATAAAAATTTTTATATATACTAAATTTTTATAAAAAGTCTAAAATTTTTAAAAGTTTAAAAATTATAGTATATATAAAACTTTTGATATCAAAATTTTATATTTATAAATTATTTTTTTATATGAGATGAAATAGGTATATATAATAGTTGGTAATCGTATAAAATGTCATAAAAATGTATATTATTCTTACTTAATAAATCACTTTGTATATAGACAAAATAAGGGGAAAATAATAGAATAATGTCAAAAATTATTCATAATGTTTGATTGGATAATTATTTTATTTTTGAAATATTTTAACTCTTAGGTCAAAATGATTTATACATAAATAAAATTTATTAGTAAAAAAGCTAATCATAAATGGATTGAAATGGTGTGATCTATATAACAATGTACATTAATATAGAATGATCGTATAGATAAATATGTTGATTTAATAGCACACATCAGTTAAAAAATAATTTTATATAAAATTATAAAATTATTTTTTAATTGATGTGTCATTTTATTATGTCAATTTATATTATTTATCGTAAATTAATTAATAATTTTCATCCAAAAAATAATAATATTAACTAAAATAAAATATTAATAATTAACGTAAATAAAATTAAAAATTGGTCTTTTACATACACACAAAAATTCAACCGCACCATCTTCACTAAACTATATGCTAAAACCATTAATTTTAATTTTAATTTTCTTTTTTCTATATAAAAAATCAGGTATAAATTTAAAAAATATTTTAATTTTTGATTAAATAGTTATTTTTATATTATTTTTTGAAATAATTCAATCATTAACGTTTTATTTTGGATCAAAATAGTTTAGTCGTGGATGAAAATCATAAGTCAACTGATTATAAATGGATTAAAATGATGAGACAAACCTATATAATAATATACACTGACGTGATAATATTATAAAGACAAAGTTATTGACCTAAAAATATTAAATTAGTTAAAAACAAATTTATAAAATTATATAAATATAAAGTATTTGCCTATTGAGTTATTATTTTGTCACGTTATTTAAATTATTTATTATTAATTTTTTAGTAATAATTTTTATTCTCAGAATGATATTTTGATTCAAAATGAAAATAACATGAATAATAATTTTATATTGGAAATAACATGAATATTCAACCAAACGTTACGAAAATCTTTGTATTATGCTTATTATATAATAATATAATATATGTATTAAAAACATATTAGGTTGTTAATTTAGAGTGAAAATAATAATTTTAATAAAGTAAAAAATTATTTAAAAAAGTATTAAATAATAAATTAAAAATATAATAAAATACTTTTTTTAAAATGATATAATGCTTAGGGTTGTACAAAATCGGGTTCAGTTAACCATTAGTAAATTATTTCGGTTAACTGGTAAATTCGGGTTACTCAATTTTTGATCCTAAACCGTAACCATTCAACCGGTTAACCGAAAACTTCGGTTCGGATTGATTCGGGTAATGGTTTTTTTATTTTATTTATTAATAATAAAATTTTAATAATATGTTAGAAAAAATAAATAATTTTAAAAATAACACACGATATTAATATATTATTTTAATATTATCAAGTTAAACACTTAAATTTTATAAAATGAAATTATAATTTTACTTTTTTAAAATTAGAAAATAAATTAAAATATAATTTTTTAATATAAAATATTAAAATAATATATTATATAACCGGTCGGTTTGGTTAACCGTTTTTTCCTAAAATCGTAAACCGTAACCGAACCGGTTTTTATAAAAAGAATAAAAACTCGACCCTAAATCGAATTTTCGGTTCGATTAACCATTTTTTCGATTCGATTTTTTCAGGTTTCGGAATCGATTTCGGTTTAAAATTTTTTTACATACCCCTAATAATGCTCGATGAATAATTCAATATAAAAAGAAAGATTCTCATTAATACATTGATTACTTTACACTTGCGGACTAAATTTAATAACTATATAATTTATTATTATCCTATAAATTTAATTTATTTAAATAATATCCCTTACAAATAATGTTGAGTTCTACTACTCTAATTAATATAATTTTATTTTTTATACGAACTATTTAGTTTCAGTGGTTAAAGTTGTTGTTCCTAGAGATCACAAGTTTGAGTATCTGTAGAACTAATGTTTTGATATAATAATTGAAAAATAGTTTTGGACTAATTTGAAAAGATTTCAAAAATGTTTCTTATGTCCAAACTACTTGAAAATATATTTAAGATGTTTTTGAGAGATTTTAAATATGTTTTAAATGATTTAAAGAAACCAAAGAAGGGTTTTTAACCCAGGTGTTTCGATACACCTTCAAGGTGTTTCGATACCTGTTCTTCAATGACATATTTTCAAAGGCAAAATCACAGTGGTATCGATACCTTTTCAACACTGTGATGTTTGGTTTCGATACCTGTTTCTAAACACCCCCAACGGTCATAAACGATTTTATGAAAATCCCCAACGGCTAAAAGTGGTATCGATACTGGTATCGATACCAGTTCATAAATGCAGTTCAACGGCTATTTCTCAAAGAGGGTGTTTCGATACCAGTGTAAGGGGTATCGATACCGTCTGCACCAGAAGAAGAAATATGCCTTGAAATCAGCTTCAAACGGCTCCAAAACATCTCCAACGGCTATAAACGGCTAGATCATGATTTGGGATGATAAAAGGAAGCCTCAAGCATCAAGAGAAGAGTAATGCTTCATTGTAAACAACATTATGATTCAAGAATTGTCTTAGAACTTAATTCTCATATTTTTGGTTAGACAACACTTGTGAGCTTAATTGTCAATATATGCTCAAGTGTAATTAGGAATTGGGTGAGTGCTTAGATTGAAAACATTAGCCTTGTTAGAAGGATTAAACAAGTTTGCTAAGTTTTCTTTGTTTGAGTGAATTTCTAAAGTTCGGGTTGTGAACTTTGGATGCTTGGTTCGGTTTTGGATCAAGGTTTGTAAGGTTATCCCTTAGCCTCAAAAGTTTGAATTCTTAGTGAATTGTGAAAATCCTTAGTGGGAAGCTAAGGTAGTGGATGTAGGTGTTTGTTCGAAGGCCGAACCACTCTAAAATCCTTGTGTTCATAGTTTATCTTTTTGCTTCCACAACAAACCACCCAAATTGCCACTTCTCCACCACTTGGCGTGTTTAATCAATTATTCATCGAGCCACACCAAGCCCAACAATTGGTATCAGAGCGAGGCTCAATCGATAGGGATTAACATCCTATTGAGAAGATCCGGAGAGCTCGACCAATTACAGATCAACCGACAACTCATGGTGCAATCCATTGACAAGCCACCTTTCTTTGATGGGTCCAACTACTCCCAATGGAAGATAAGGATGAAGTATTTCATCAACTCAAGAGACTACAAGCTATAGGATATAGTGGAAGACGGGCCATTTGTGCCAAAGGGAACAAAGGCGGAATGGAGCGTGGAAGATCGCAAGAAGATGGTGCTTAATTCCAAGGCTTTGCACATTCTTGTTTGTGCATTCCATCCAAGCATCTATGAGAAGATATCTTCTTGTGAGAGTGCCAAGGAAGTTTGGGACAAGCTCAAAGTTACATACGAGGGAACAAACGAAGTAAAGGAGACCAAGATTGGACTCCTCAACCAAGAGTATGAGAACTTCAAGATTAATCCGGAAGAGGACATAGCAAAGATGTTCGATCGATTCTCCACCATCACCAATGGACTTAGAGGATATGGAGAGATCATTCCGGAGGAAAAGCTTGTTCGAAAGCTTATCTATTCCCTTCCCGAGTCATAGGACTCAAAAAGGACCGCCATCATCGAAGCAAAGAATTTGAAAAATCTCAAGCTTGATGAACTCATGGGATCACTCCTCACACATCAAATTATGATGAAAGGAAGAGAAGAGGAGAAGAAGAAGGAAGAGATTAGATTGATGGGGAAGAAGAAGGTTTAAGAGCTTGGTGTAAATGTCAACACCATTGCTCTCAAATCCTCCAAGCGCATCCACCTTGAAGATTCAAGTGAGGAGGATAGTGAAGGAGATGAAGAGCTTGCCCAACTCTTCATAGACTTCGATCGATTCGTGGGGAATAAAAGTAAGAAATCTTCAAAGCACGAATCAAAGAAGAAGATGAAGGATTCCCACAAGTCTAAGAAAGAGGGATCATCTTCAAAGAAGCAAGCATATATGGCTACTTGGAGTGATGGGGACTCCACCGAAAATGAAGAAGTCAACCTATGCTTGATGGCCCTCAATGAGGGGGAGGTAACTTCTAACTCATTTAGTTTAAATTCATATTCATTTGATGAGTTACAAGAAGCCTATGACAAATTGGCTTTTGAGTTCAAGGCTTCATTTTCTAAAAACAAAAAGATGATTTCAAATCTTAAATTAGAAAATGATTTGCTTTCAAAAACCAATTTTGAAATTGAAGCAAGGTTGAAAGACTTTGAGCTTAAAGCTTTTGATTTACAAAATTTGCTTCAAAATATGGAAAAAGATCATCAAATTGCTTTAGATGATCTTAAGAAAGAAAAAGATTTGATTTCCAAAGAACTTGAAAAGAAAAATGATTTGGGAAAATCAAATTTTTACATGAGACAATCTAGTGCCCCTAGATTTATTGGTGGAAAATATTTTAGAAGTGTTTGGGTCCCAAAAGGACTAATCACTTCAACTAAAAAGGATGAAATTGAAAAATGGATTCCTAAGGACTAAAATTTGTTCTACTAACGTTAAAGGATCCAAAGCAATTTGAATACCAAAAATTACTTGATTGTTTCATTTTAGGTGTGATGGAGGTATGAGCATCAAAGTGCAAGATTAAGGGGGAGCTCCATACACACAAGATGGACACTTGAAGAAGGAAGGCTTCACATCCTCCCTTGAGTTCAAGTGTGGTAAAATCTAGTTTTTAGCTTTAATTTTATTTATGTTTTGTTTAAACTAGATTATCATATATGTTGGACTAATATCTTATTGATTCCTTGAGTAAGGGGGAGTCTTTTGTTTTCATAAACTAATTTTTGATATTTGATTTTAAAATCTAGTTTTTAGCTTTAATTTTTTTCTTTGATAAGTGCTCAACTCACTATCACTTTTTACTCCTTTTGTGGGCATTAATCACTAAATATACACTCACTCGGACCAATGCATGTGCTTAATGTGATATATTTAGAAGTTAAGCTCATATAGATAATATTTACAGAAAATGGCACGTTTTACTGCATTTTCATATTTGTGCAGGAGAACCAGTGCCGCGGCAACGACAAGGCCGAGGTAGGACCTGATGCTGAGGCAGCAGTAGAAAGATAGGAAGTAAGACTATAGGCGATGGAAAGATAAAAATCCAAGGAACGTGTCTGGACTCAAAGCCCATGGATTGGAGCTGGCTAGCACAATGAAAAGCCCAAGGCAAGACCACGCGGGAAAGCCCCTTAGCTGCATTAAACTTGGAAATATTTTTATGTACTTGACTTGTTCCCTACTCCAAGTTGTATTCTACTTAGGAAAGGTTTGCCCTAGGTCTAGCCTATATAAAGACCTAGCCACCCAATGTATTAGAGACGGAACACCTAGGGAGAGAGCCGAATTCTATACTTGTCTCCTTCCTCTCCATTATGTACTAAACCTTCTTAGGGATTAGGTGAAGGTTGTCGAGTATATGTGAGAGGAGATTGTACTTTGTCTTTGATTCAATGCAATAAGATTATCAAGGTTTGCTTATCCTTTGTTATTCCTTGTTCTTGCATTCAAGCTCGGGAGGGAAGTTTGTGAGTAATCCATTTATCTAAGCTCGGGAGAGTTAGATTCACGAAAGGGGTAAGTACGGTGTTTCAATTGCGAAATACTAACTCGGCCTAGGGATAGGTTAAGAGTTTCAGCGGCTAAAAGAAGTGTGAGATTAGTTGGTGAGTATAATTGGTTCACGCCGGGAGGTATCATCAAGGACTAGTCATCAACAACACTCTGACTTAGGGATAAGCGGAGTCATTCAAGGACACTTTGCCGAACTTTGGTAAAGTCTACCCACGAGCAAGGGATTGCCGCAGCAGACAGTATCGTCGCTGCCAAGGCAGTAAACTGCAGTGCTGCCGAGGCAGTGATATACGATTGCATTGGACAGAGACGAGTCAATCAATTCCACAATACAACGCAACTGGATCCTAGCCCATCTCTCTCTATTATTCCAACTCTTTATTTTTGTTTAGTTATTTTAGTTTAGATAAACCAACTCAATTCACTTGTGTTTTTTACTTTTCTACAGAACAAGAAAGTGAAGAAGACATATTAAGTCTACCAGTCCCTGTGGAGACGATAATCCGATAATTACTTATCACTTATTACTTTCGATGTGTCCACTTGCACTAAACGCGCTCTTTTGACACGCGACAATTATGAGCTTTAAATATTTTCAAACTTGGTTTGAACCATTTTTGATATAACAAAAAGGGGAAGAATATTGTGAAAAATTGATTTTTCAAATGGTTTAATGAGTAAGGGGGAGCTTAAATGTTTTTGAATCATTATTCTCTTATTCAAATGGTTTATTTCACAAAGGGGGAGAAACTTAAAAACAATTTTTCAAGTTGGTTTTATTATATCAAAAAGGGGGAGATTGTAGAACTAATGTTTTGATATAATAATTGAAAAATAGTTTTGGACTAATTTAAAAAGATTTCAAAAATGTTTCTTATGTCCAAACTACTTGAAAATATATTTAAGATGTTTTTGAGAGATTTTAAATATGTTTTAAATGATTTAAAGAAACCAAAGAAGGGTTTTTAACCCAGGTGTTTCGATACACCTTCAAGGTGTTTCGATACCTGTTCTTCAATGACATGTTTTCAAAGGCAAAAATCATAGTGGTATCGATACTGGTATCGATACCTTTTCAACACTGTGATGTTTGGTTTCGATACCTGTTTCTAAACACCCCCAACGGTCATAAACGATTTTATGAAAATCCCCAACGGCTAGGAGCGGTATCGATACTGGTATCGATACCAGTTCATAAATGCAGTTCAACGGCTATTTCTCAACGAGGGTGTTTCGATACCAATGTAAGGGGTATCGATACCGTCTGCACCAGAAGAAGAAATATGCCTTGAAATCAGCTCCAAACGGCTCCAAAACATCTTCAACGGCTATAAACGGCTAGATCATGATTTGGGATGATAAAAGGAAGCCTCAAGCATCAAGAGAAGAGTAATGCTTCATTGTAAACAACATTATGATTCAAGAATTGTCTTAGAACTTAATTCTCATATTTTTGGTTAGACAACACTTGTGAGCTTAATTGTCAATATATGCTCAAGTGTAATTAGGAATTGGGTGAGTGCTTAGATTGAAAACATTAGCCTTATTAGAAGGATTAAACAAGTTTGCTAAGTTTTCTTTGTTTGAGTGAATTCCCAAAGTTCGGGTTGTGAACTTTGGATGCTTGGTTCGGTTTTGAATCAAGGTTTGTAAGGTTATCCCTTTAGCCTCAAAAGGTTGAATTCTTAGTGAATTGTGGAAATCCTTAGTGGGAAGCTAAGGTAGTGGATGTAGGTGCTTGTTCGAAGGCCGAACCACTCTAAAATCCTTGTGTTCATAGTTTATCTTTTTGTTTCCACAACAAACCACCCAAATTGCCACTTCTCCACCACTTGGCGTGTTTAATCGGTTATTCATCGAGCCACATCAAGCCCAACAGTATCAGTAATGTCGGCACAATGATTGAGCGATTCATATCCAATGGTTGAAAATATATTTTAAAACAGATACTATTATAACTACTGTAATTAATTTTAAAAAATATTATTTTTTTAAAATCAATTTAAATGGCATAATTCCATATTATTTTTAATATAAGATGAGAATAAATGCTATATGATTATTATATATCTATGGTGGATATATTCTTTAAAAAGATGTATTAAAAATATAACGTGAACCCTAAAATCTCATAACCCCATGCAACCCATTGCCAAGAGATTTTCGAATTGTAATAAACGATTATGCTCAAATAATTTTGAGTTGATTTGACTTATTTTAAATTTTATAAAATTTTTATTAATATTTTATTATTTTTAGTCAATATATTTATATGTATGATATTATTATATTAGTATCTGTTTTTATGTAAATCTGTCATTTCATTTTAAGTTATTTATCATTTCTAGCTAACATTTTCCTTCATCAAGGAGTCATTTTTACATAAAATAAAATATTAAGATTTAAAGTGCTTAAAAATATAATGGCAACATTACTATTCAATAAGATATTCGGTCGTTGGCTGAATCGAATTAACCAAAAATTTTAAAATCTTAACCGTTAACCGAACTAAATTATCAATAATCGAATTAACCGAGCCAAAATTATTTCGGTTAATTAACCGTATTAATTAAATTAACCGAAATTTATTATAATTTTTGTTTAAATTACATAATAGATCACTAAATTATACTAAAATATTATTTGTCAATAAACTTTCCTTTTATCCTAATTTAATAAAAATTTAGTGACCATTTTATAATATAAAAATTTAATGAATATTTTATAATTTTTAAAAGTTAAATGATTAAATATATATAATATTTAATATACAATAATTTTAGTTAATTTGCGTAATTCGGCTAATTAACCGATTTCGAACTGAATTAACCGATAACCGAATTTTTAAAAAAATTAATCGTTAACTGAACCTACCTAAAATTAATAGATTAAATTAACCGAAATAATTTTAGTTCGATCGATTAATTTAATTAAAACCGAATAATGTACACCCCTAAAACCTTTTAAGATGAACATCATCATTTTTTCTAATGTGATCATTTATTTGATTTCAATATACTATAATACTTTAGTTTTTTTTAATATAAGCCTATAAAAATTAATATATATATTATTTTCTTTTGAAAGAAAAAAAATTGATTCCAGCTAAATATTTTAGTCAATGGAAAAAAGATTGGAGATTCTCCATCAACACATTGATTACTTTAGACACTTGAGGACTAAATTTAATGACATATTTTTTTTATATATAAAATTTATTTTTATTTTTATCTAAAAGAGGAAGGGAGAGACTCTGAAGGAAGAGATACTCTTGTTTGAAAAATTATTTTATGGACTAGTTCTACGACGTCATGAATGGTCTCTATCCATATAAAATTAGTCAATTAATTTTATATTTTTATATTATTTTTTCTTTTCTAATTAATCTCTATGTAATCACCCGCTACTTATTTATATGGTAATAAAAAATTGAAGATTCACTCTTGTAAAAAATATATGGAAAATATAAAATTAGTTGGCTAATTTTTAGTGGTTAGAGACTATAGATGACGTGGTGGAACCGGTCCATAAAATAATTTCTCCTCTTGTTGAGTCTTGAACCCAAAATCTAAAAATTAAATAGTAATTGATAATAGGTTAGCAACTCTGGCCAACTGACTATCGATGCTTCTTGAATTTAATGACATATTATATGAATAAAAATAGGTGATAACAATTCAATAATTATAAAATATTAACTTTTTTATCCTCAAATCATCATCCTATAAATTTAATTTATTTAAATAATACCTCTTACAAGTAATATTGAATTATACTACTATAATTAATATAATATTATTTTCTTAAAATCAATTTAAATGGTATAATTCCATATTATTTTTAATATAAGACGAGAATAGATGCTATATGATTATCATATATCTATGGTGGATATATTCTTTAAAAAGATATATTAAAAATATAACGTGAGGTCCGTCCCTTATCTCTACACTCGCGATAAGGCATCAACTAACCTATATATAAACCCTAATATCCCATAACCCCATGCAACACATTCCCAATAGATTTTTGAAACTAGTTGTATTAACCGATAATTGATTTTTTTTTCCGAAAAACAAAATGAGTGGTGTCTGGGTATTTAAGAACGGTGTAGTTCGTCTCATCGAAAACCCGACGGCGGCGATGAACGGATCATCAAATCTAAAATCAAACAAAAAAGTGCTTGTTTTCATTCCTTCCGGCGAAACAATCGATTCGTATTCGATTCTCGAAGCTAAATTATCGTCTTTAGGGTGGGAAAGGTATACCGACGGGGACTACTCCAATTATCTTCGATTCCAAAAAACCTCTTCCAACGATTTGATCTCTCTTCCCAAAGACTTTACCAAATTCAACTCTCTTTGCATGTACGATATTGTCGTAAAAAACCGTAACATGTTCGATGTTAGGGAAATATGAGTCTATTGTATCGGCAGCATATCCAGTACTGTTTTTCCATCTTTATGCTTATATCTATGGTGTGGGGTTTGGTATTTAAAATAAAATTGGGTTGATGTTGATTAACAACTAATCCTTAAGAAGATAATAAGTGATTGAGATCTCTGCTTTATTTTCTAAGTAGATGTGACTACACACTACTTGACTTAAGTTGTCATCTCATCCTTTTATGAATGAAAAATTTAGTGTGTGTTTTCGGGTTATAGAATTATGGTTCGTTAATGTGGGTGTTTGACGTTAATGCTTGAAAATGTTTCGTTTGAAAGTACAATTGGTTGGGAAAGATCATCTACATACATTAAACCAAATTTAGTATATAGCGATATTTTTATAGCGTTTTAAACAAAATCGCCGCAAATATTATAATATTGTGGCATTTATGATATGGCCACCGCAAAATGAAAAATTGTGCGGCGTTTGTAATATAAACGTCATAATAGGTCTAGTTTTAGTGGCGTTTGATTTTACAAATGTCACAATTAATTTAATTTTAGTAGCGTTTGATTTTAAAAATGTCGGAAAATAGAATATATATAATTTATATATATATATATATATATATATATATAAAAGGAAAGAAAAAAACGGGATTTCAAAATTTATTCCAATGTCAAGGCTTATTTTCTTTCAAACCATAGTATCGCCGTTATTCTCTACGTCGCCACTGCCGTTCCGGTGACCAATACTAAACAAAATTAAACCTAAATATTAACCCTAAATTCTAAATCATAAACTCTAAAACCTAAAAATTAAACCATACACCATAAACCTGAAATCATAACATAAAATCGTAATTTAAACCCTAAACTCAATTTTTTAGTGTTAAGACATATATAGAGTCACTAAAAAGAGAGAAAGAAATTTTTAAATAAGCGAGTGTTTTAATGATATCACATGTTCTTTAATTACGATCTTTACTTTAAATTAACCCACAATTTTTTTAGCATTCCAATTATACCCTTAAACTATGATACCATTTTAAATTGATCCTCAAACTTTTAAACAGTATAATTTTATCATCAAATTATCAGTATATGCTAATCATATCTTATATTAATAATATTATTATAAAAATGTCAATTGTCAATTAAATATTATTGTTTATTGTATAATAATATAATGCAATATAAATAATAATTAAAAAAAATATATTTTTACCCTTTTCAAGATAATATTATGACTCTGTTCCTGGATCACATGATAAAACATCAAAAACATCTTCCCTAGTCTTCCTCGTTGATGGTTGAGTGGTAGGCCTCTGTTATCAGGCTTTGGGCCTCTATTCAAATCATCTTAGAGCCCAACTCCCTAGATCCTGCTGGTGAAGGTGGTTCAAAGATTTATTGATGACTAGAGATCAAGTGGCTCAAAGATTTAAAATATTATGTATAATTTATGAAAGTAATATAATTTAAAAATAAATAAATAATTTTTGATTTGTTATGTATTAACTTTTGAATAGAAAAATAAGTCTAATAAAACTCAAAATTTATAAAATAAATCTTTTGGTTATATTTTGTTGAACAAATATATGAATTGATTTTCATGTAACAAATTATTTAAATAAATATAAATCTTTAAAAATAATTTTAAAACTTATTGAGAATATAACGAGTACAAGTATGCCTAACCCCCGTATCGATACGTAAATAGTATTTTTCACTTCGAATGCAAAATGAGTAACGGTACCACTATAACCGTAGCGATACTTTATAAGTAAAATTTTTAAATTTCTATAACCTGTACAGGTATGACCCTTAGGCGTACCGTTATAGATGCGCCTTATGGAATTTCAATGAGCAATTTTCGTACTGGTACGGGTTCACCTAATGGTACCTGTGTCTCTCGTATCGATATTCACCTTTAGAGTATCGATACGTCATTCTCTGTAACAAATATTTCTATATTTGACATATACCGATATGACTTTTCGGGTACAAATACCAAAGAATTCAAAAGAGCATTTTGTGAGAAAATACCTCTTTAACGATTCTATTCAAGTTCTAAATAACTCCAACAACCAAAATTAATTAAGGGTATAAAATCAAATTGTCAAAACTTCTTCAACATCTAGACAATCATACAAAGCTATTCAAGTATACATTTAATCCTATAAGTTAAAAAGTCTTGTGACTCACTTGAGAGTGTTCTTCATTGTAATCTTTTTATTCAAGTTTTGTTTTTGTGAGTGATCTTGAATTATGCAAACATCTTTCCTAGTGACGATTTTTAATTTTGTTATTTGTAAACTTTTCTTTGTGAATGAGATTAAGATTTTGGGTAAAAAATCTTTAAGTGTGTTGTAAGGTTAACCATTTACCCTTAAAAGGAAGAATTCAATAGTGGATTGTTAAAAACCGTTAGTGTAGAGTTAAAGTAATAGATGTAGAGTTTAGTTTGAAACTTTACCATTATAATCCCTTGTCATTATTTTCTTGATTGTTCATCTCAGCATCTTTATATATTTTATTATCAAATCAGAATTAATCTCTTTTTTTTTCTCTTACAAGCATTTATTTAAACTTATTTTTGAGCCTTTTTGGGGGGGGGTTCTATGCCATCGTTCCTATTGTATGTGTCCAAAATCATTCATGATAGTGAGTAAAATTCGTTTCAAACAAATTAAATTTTTACTCAATTCGAATAAAAAATTTTAAATAAAGTTTGAGTTATAAAATAAAACTTGAATAACTCTACAATTTGATTGGACATATTTTTTTTTAATTTAATCTCTCAACTTTGTATTTTATTCAATTTAATCTTTTGATCGCAATTCTTTGTGAAAGCTTTCTTTTCTTCAATTCATTGACTCTTTTATACTCTTAACCATATTTTATACTCAAAATCCTTTCTTGAAAAATAGTATTTTTAAATATAATATATATATATATATATATTAGATAATATTTAATTTATTAAATAATATTACACAAATCTTACTCATACTTGTGAAAAAAATATAAAGAAATATATGTGTATATCATATTTGGTTATAGAAAGACGTTTAAATTAAAATAAAATAGTAGAATAAAATTATAAATATTTATAATTATATTTGAACAGAAACTCAAACAATTCGATTAAAATTTCATAAATTTAACTTGAAAATTTTTAAATAAAATTTATGACGGGATAAGATTAGTTATTTTTATCAATTTGATTAATTTAAAATTTTTAATTTGATTTAACTCGATCGAATACTTACCCCTAATCAGATCGTAATCAAATATTATGGTCAAATAATTAATTTAGGAGGTGATAAGGTTGGTTCCCATGTTGGGATTGGATTGTGAGTGTAACACCCTCGACTCAGTATCACATTGGGCCTCCGACTCAAAACCCGTATTTCAAAATTTTATTTCAAAATCCCCAAAAGAACAAGTTCAAATACAAAACCATCATAGGTCCATAAATTCCAATCCAATTTAAAAATAAGTCCAAGTAATTTAAAGTTGTTGGAGCTCTAAAATATTACAACTTTTAAAAACATTCAACTCAAATTAAATAAAACAAGAGTTACAATTACACATATAGGGTCCTACAAGTACATAGTCCACTACATCTAGTAAAAGTACTCTGACAACAAGTTGACGTTGAAACCAACCACGATGATGCTCCTTCGATCCAAAGTTTTCCCTAACCTACGCACGAAAACACATCTCAAAACGCTGAGCTACAAAAGTTCAATGGGTACTCTACCAATCAATTTACATCACACATAGCATAAATTAATCATATGAAACATGAATGATGACATGGCATGAGTACAATTGCGCTATCATATCCGCCTAAAATACAAAGAGTTACAAAATACAATATAGAGTTCAATAAATACTATCCCAATACATTAATAAATTATACTCAGACATTAAGTTGATGCCGAAATCCCAATCTCAATGGTGTTCTCGATGGTGTTCCTTTGGTTCTAACTTCACCTAATCTACGTATGGTAATAAATTTCGAAACGCTGAGCTACAGAAACTCAGTGGGTACACCGTCACTTGACCAACATCACATATATCATGAATAAATCACTACAATACATGTAATATCATGAGTGATGAGATAAATAATAATATTTCTTGATTCTATATTTTTAAACAGATTCTATTTTCTTGATAAATAATAACTATCATTTATTAAAAAAATAACATTATATATAATATTTTAATATTTATGGTAATGTTTTTAAAACACGTTTTTTTTTAAAAAAATAACAAACAATAAAAATATATTACATTTACTGATCTAAATGTCAGAAAAACTTCAAATTTTCTGGGAAAATTAAAAAAAAATCAATCTATGAGCTACAAATTAAGGTCGAAAGTGAAGTTGCATAATCGTAAATATATACCAATATCCGTGGCTTTCTCTTATTAACAATCAGTTGTAAGCCTAAATCCTTCCCTTATTCCCCCTCGCTTCTTCAACAGAATTAGAACCAAACGACCTCAAGAATGGGGAGCTCTAGATTCTCTTTCGGTTTCCTCGCCATTTGCGCCATCCTGGCCGTCCACGTGGCGGCATCGTCTTCCACTCTTGATCTCGTCGGCGACCATTTTCTTCCTATTAAATCGGAGTGTCGCGGATCCATCGCCGAGTGCCTAATGCTAAGCGGGGAGGAATCTTCGGACTTCAACGCCGAGTTCGTCATGGATTCCGAGATCAGCAGGCGCATTCTAACGGCGACTCGTTACATTAGCTACGGTGCGCTGAGGAGGAACACGGTACCCTGTTCGCGACGCGGCGCGTCGTATTACAACTGCCGACCGGGAGCTCAGGCTAATCCTTACTCACGCGGCTGCAGTAGAATCACGCGCTGTCGGCGTTAGATTTATTTTTCTTTTAATTTTCAAAAATTATTGTCCATCTATTTCTAAAATGTCCTTAATTTATCTCCATCTTTATCGGTTTATTTCCTCATATTTTGATTGTTAATTATTTGTATTGTTTGATGATGCGATTGTGCTTTCAAATATTTCCAAAAATGTTGTTAAATCATGATTATGTAGCTATGGGTTGGAACTAAATCTTGCTTAATCTTGTTTTATTTTTAATTATTTTGTATCCGAATCGAATGAAAAATAAGCTTTGATGGATATATAGGGTCTTTAAAAAATTTATTTTAAAAAATAATATCCTTAAATTTTATTTTAAAATATAAATCAAAAGTTATAATATAAATAAAAAACATCACTTGCACGTAACGATTTGTGAGAAAGATATCATTTGTAAGTGATATTTTTTTAATATATATTTTTTTTCAAAATATGAGTGATATTATTATATGTAATATTATATGTATTATAAAAATTGATTATATGATTTTTTATTTAAATTAAATTAAACTAAACTGACTTATATTTCAAAATTTTAATGTAAAATTAAATTATCTTATTTTCTTTTAAAAATGTGTAAGAGTCCGATTAATGAGTTAATTGGTATAACTTAAACATAAAGAATTTGATATTAGATAAGTGAAGTAATTTTTAAATAGAAAATGTAATATTAAATAAATAACAAATACTATAATAATTATATTCTCTCTGTCGCCGGTTAATCGAATCATAGTTGAGGTAGTATTACAGATTAATTGAATATTAACTTAATTAAAAAATAATTGATATTTTTAAAGGGTAATTAACATTATATTAAAAATAATTTTATTTATACATGGAGAAATTATTAAATGAATCTTATTCATCACGTCATTTATGATCCAAACAATTAGGACCGTTGATCTTTAAATAATTACCTAATAACTACTCACCCACTAATTATATGTAAGAAAGAGATGATGATTCACCAAGAAAAAAATTAAGATGAAAAAAGATCTAGTTGGTTGGGACCACTGATAATATGGTAAACGAGATTATATCATGTACCCTTTCCACCACGTCATCCGTACTGGTCCATGTAATCAGATTCGTTCATCTTTAAGTAATCGTCTGATAACTATTCACTCATTATACGTAGAAAATATATGACGATTCACCTTAAAAAATATGAGATGAGTAAATCTGATTGATTGAAACCACGAATGACGTAATAAAAAAGGTTGTTTCCATTCACCTAACATTTTTTTTATAAGATTTTTTAACTAAATTAATTAATATTTAATAACTGAGCACAAAATAAATATATTTATATACATTTTTTTACCGTTTTAATTATAAACAATTGTTAAGTAATTTTTACATATATTTTATATAAAAAGCTTTTTTATTTATGTCGTGATGACCGTTAAAATCTAATTTAGAATGAATAAGAAAAGATTAATGATTTAAAAAAATTACGATATTTTCTATATAATTACTAGCATTTGATTTATTAATTTAATAAAATATTATAGAAACTCTTTAGAAAAAATCCACATGTTTGTGTCCATAAAAATTGGGAATTGATTCCGGTAGTAGTACGGTTAGTTGGGTGGGAAAAAAGATATTTATTTGTACCATTTTTAGATGTGTATTTTTCTTTCTTTTTATTTATTTTTTCTGATTAATTTTTGTGGAATTGAATTTCTCTTTCCCTGAGATTTCAGACAACAAAAGGTACATGAAAAAGTAAAATTTTGTTGTTGGAAAATAGTTTGATATAATAAATTATCCTATTCAGGGACGGTGTTAGCCTTCAGGATTTAAAGTTGAAAAGAATAAAACATAAATATTTAAAAGTAGAAGGGTAAATTCATAAAAAATAATTTAAAAAAATTAAATAAGGAAAAAAAATAAAAAAATTCTTCGGGGATGGAGGCGATTGCCCCACCCTACCCCACTTAGTTTCGTCCTTGGTCCCACCTTCATTTAAAGCTTCCATTTTAGATTTAGTAAGGAATTAGGTTATATTTATTTTTATAATCACTGATATTTAATTTATTGATTAATTAGTTTGAATCGAATATTATAATAATTACTATAAAAGAAACCATCCTTCTCTTTTTTCTATAAAAAATATTACTATGTGAATTGAGTTTAGTGCAGTTGACATGTCAATGGTACCATAGACAAGATAACTTGAGATAAAAAATAATAAAACGATTGAATGAAATCATTATAATCAATAAATAAATGTCATTCATGTGGTATATTAGTAGAATTTTCATTTTCAGCCTGATATCATCCGAACAAGAGTATGATACGACTCGAAATAACATAAGAAAGACTTGGGGGAAAAATGAACATATTCATACGTCGAATATGTATTAATGTTTGACACTTAAACCCGAGTCTCAATTCGGTTTTCAAGTATACAAATCAATTCTTGTTCGGTATGATAACATGGCTACTACAGTCTTAGAATATGACTAGATTAAAAAATATTGGCATCCTACTGGTCTTTGATGAGAAAAACCAGGTACCAAATGAAATAGAGAGTATAGAAATACCTTGAATTTAGATGCCAGAACACGGTTACGGCCCACTCGGCGGCTTGGAACCATATTTAGCATCAGGACGAACCGAAGGACGAGCCTTCTCCCCACCCAACTCTGCTCTGAGATCATAGACACTTTTCTCAACCCCATCCATCTTGCCATTCATCTCATCAAGTACATTGAAGTCAAGGAGATCAAGCAAATGTTCACAAGATAATTGCAGTGTTCTGTTTTGTTTCGAACACGAGTAATAGGAGCCCTCTCGAGTAGTGAAATCGAAATTCGAAATCCCTCTCGAGAAACATGAGCTTAAAACGGACAGCAGAACGAGTAATAGGCCATGATTTTGCATAATGCAATTTCAAACATTTGAGACCACCAAAAGGATCCCAATACCAGAAAAACAAATGAAACATTTTTATCTTCTTGATATTTACTTTCCTAGTAGCATTCTGCAGGTACTAGACAATATGAAAAAGGATATTCTTCTTGAAGATGGTGTCTGACAGTTTTCGGAATCGTGCTTGCTGCAACATGTAATCAAACAGGAAACTTAGCTACATCTGCTTAAAATCCATAGTCCTTGGGTTCCATACAGGATCACAAAGCATTTGAAAATAAGAACTCACCGTCCGTTGAAATAGAATCTCAGCCTGCAACGAAAAATGGACTTAATTCAGTAACGACCGGATGAAACTCATCTACTCATTTTTAAACTATAGAACCCTCATCTCGAAAATGGTCTAACAGACTCAGATGCAATGTTCAGTAAATCCCCTAAACAGCACGGTCAAAACCATTTGGTCTGAATAACCGTGACGATAATGTTCTTAATTCGTTATACATAAAAGTGCAGGAGAATCGATGAACTCACTAAATCCTCCATATCATCAGTTTCCAGTGTTGGATCTACAGAATCATTCCCATCCTGCAGAATAAAATTATAAAACGATATCGATAGTATCGAATATCGATTTCAGCTTACAATATCAAATCAGAAAGCATGATAACGGATTAACGAAATACGAATCGAATCTTTCTTCAATGAATGTAATTTTCAAGCCAAAATCCAGTGAATGAATATCAACTTAATTGGACACCACAATTTTAATCGTTCAAACATGTCACTGGAACACAAAAGTAATCAAAAGCATAGCTAAATTTAGTAATTATATTTCCATTAACAAACCAAAGATAAGGATTAGGGGGGGGGGGGACAATTTAATAACCGAATTTACTTTCCAAACATTTCTCAGCAGCCAAACAGAGCATTAAGGGGGAAAACAACATTTCCTATTAAATTACGACATATCTAACTCCATTAACAAGCCGAATAAAAGAATCATATCGTCGAACGAATCGAAACCCATTGATTCACATAATCTAATTTTTATATTAATTTTCGAATCATATCTCAGCATCCAAAAGAACTACATAAATTTTAGATTATGATTCAGCAGAAATATAATCCTAATATGCTAGTCTCGGACTAAAGAACAGATCAATTCACAAACGGGAAAATCAAAAGCCTAACAAATAATCTCCAATGAAACGAATTAGGTTTAAATAAAAATATTGCATAGAAATAATTAATCAATAAGACGTATTTACCATTCTTGTTTAGCAGAGAAGATGAAGATTAATGGCGACGTTCACAAAAGTGAGAAAATCCGTTTAATATATTGAAATGTTAAAAATTAGGCTTTTAGATAGGGTGTTCAAAATTTCGGTTAACTGAATTAACCGATCGAACCGAATTTTTTTTTCTTAATTTTAGATTTAATCGATTGTAGGTTAATGACTTTTTGAAACTTTGATTATCGGTTAATTTGGTTCGAAATCGGTTAATTAACCGAATTAACTGGTTTTTTTTATATATTATATATTTTTTATATATTTATTTTTTATTTTTAAACTTTTAAAAATTATAAAAGGGTCATTAAACTTTATAAAATTAACATAAAATAATAATTAAATTTATTAAATTAAAAAATAATCATTAAAAATTTAATATTTATCAATAATTTATAACGTACGATGAATCAATGTAATAACTCGATAAGTCTAATGGTTTATTTTATAATTTTTGAAAGTTCAGTGCCTAAAAAAATTATTTTAACATAGTTTAGTGACCATTTGTGTAATTTATCTAATTTTTTTTAAAAGTTCTATTAACCGTATTAACCGATCGGATTAAACGAACTTTTTTCGGTTCGGTTAAAAATTTTCAAAAAATTTCAATTCGATTAATGATTAATACGAAAAAAATTCGGTTAAAGAAATTTTGAAAGTTCTATTCGATCGGTTAACCGAACCGACCGATTGAACACCCTTACTTTTAGATAAATTTGTTGTGGCATTAATTATAAGGACCCGTTTGTATAGTAATCTTAGAAAATTCAAATTTTAAATTATTAATAATTTTATAAAATAAATTATATATCTTAAATTTTAAATAATATAAATACAAAAATTTAAATTATCTTTAAAATTAAAAGATTTATATAAACTTAAATTTATATATATTTTTTCATTCCTTATAAATTGAATTAACTATATTCAAATTATATCTTTTCGTACTAATAGATATCTATCGGTATAAATATCTAATATTTATATCGTTATCATTTTAAGTATTATTATTTAAAAAATCATTATATGTTAAAAATGTGAAACATAGTTTGGATTTTTTTTTTTATAAATTAAGGAAAACACTTTAATTCTTTTATTAAACCCCTAAAGTTTTTAACTTTACAAACCAATCAAAATACTCAAATTTTTAAACTTAATTTCTCCTATCTTATCACCAATTCAATTGTTATCGGTGATCTCAGTTTTTTTCGAACAATCATGACTAAAAACTTATTGGTTAAACTATATAAAAAATCACCAAATTATAAAGTTAGTATCGAAATGGTCAATATTCTTTAAAAAACATTAAATACATCATTTAACTATTAAAATAGTTTTAATATAGTCTTCATCCGTTAAAAATTAACGGAGTGATGCCATAACAGTTAAAAATAAAATGATATTATTATATATTTTTTAAATTTAGTCCTATTTTATTTTAATAAAATAATATAATTATTTAATTAAGTGATGACACGTCTCACTATCTTATCTTATTAAAGGATTATATTTATATATATTTAATTTATTAAAGGAGAAAAATAAATTTTAGCAAGAATGTTATTTTGAATAATTGAACTAACCTTAAGTAGGATTGAATGGTGCCCAAATCAATGAACCAAGCAAGTCTTTATGATATAAATTACTAAAGTAAATATATATATAGTACTGTTTTTTATTTTTATTGATTTTATTTTGCACATAATTTTAGATTTATTTTTTAATTTAATTAGAATATTAATTAAATTTTTTATATATAATAATTTAAAATATTTAAATTATAATAAAAATTTATTAATAAACCCTAAACACTAAAAATTATAAACCCTAAAACACAAACTCTAAACCCTAAAAATATATAAGCCCCAACCCCTAAAATCTATAAACCCTAAAACCCTAGTCCTAAGATTTTATAAAACCTAAACCCTAAAAATTTTATAAACCTTAAAGCTTAAACCTTAGACCCTAAAAATTTATAAACCCTAAAACCTAAATCTTAGACCCTAAAAATTTATAAACCCTAAAGCCTAAAAATATTTATAAATCATAAAACCTAACCTTAAACCCTAAAGATATATAAACCCTAAATCCTAAAAATTTATAAGCCTTAAACCCTAAAACCATAACCCTTATAAATTTATAAACTCTAACCTTAAACCCTAAAATTTTATAAACCCTAAACTCTAAAAATTTTATAAACCCTAAAACTCCAACCTTAAATCCTATAAATTTATAAGCCCTAACCCTAAAAATTTGTAAAATTCAAATACTAAATTTATAATTTGTGGTAAATTTTTAGGGTTTATAAATTTTCTAAGGGTCCAAAAATGTTATTTGTCTAAAGGCTTAATGAAAATATCTGCTATTTGGTTTAAGGTGTCAACATATTCTAGGCAAACATCATTTTTAGACACATGATCTTTAATAAAGTGATGTCTAATTTCTATGTGTTTGGTTCTAGAATATTGAATAAGAATTTTGGTAAGACATATAGCACTAATGTTATCACATTTTAGAGGTATGGTATCAACTCTAATGCCATAATATAAAAGTTGTTACTTCATCCAAAGGAATTGAGCACAACAACTCCCTAACGATATGTACTCCGCTTCAGTGATAGAAAAAGCTACACTATTTTGTTTTTTAGAGAACCGAAATATAAGCATACTACCTAAGAATTGACATGTTCTGGAAGTAATTTTTCTATCTATCTTACATCTCCCATAATCCGCATTCTAGTAAGCATGAAGATTGAAGGAGGAATCTCTAGGATACCAAAGACCTAAACAAGGTGTGTCTCTAAGGTACCTATAAAAATTCTCTTAATGGCTACTAAGTATGATTCTTTAGGACTAACTTGAAACCTACTACACAAGCAAACACTAAACATGATATTCGGTCTACTTTCGGTAAGGTAAAGCAAAGAAACCATCATAGATCTATACAATTTAGAATCAACACACGTACCTCATTCATCCTTGTCAAGCTTAGTTGATGAGCTCATAGGAGTTGCTTGAGGCTTCACATTCTCCAAGCCAAAATTCTCGAGCATGTCATTGATGTACCTAGCTTGATTGACGAAGGTTTCATCCTTCCTTTGCTTGATTTGTAGTCCCAAGAAAAATGAGAGAGCTCCCATATCATGCTCATCTCAAATTCACCTTGCATAATATTAAAATATTCTTGACGATAAAATTTATTAGTAGAACCAAAAATTATATCATCAACATAAATTTTTACTATTAAGATACCATTTTCAAATCTTTTTATAGAAAGAGTAGTATTCACCTTTCTTTTTTCAAAACCTTTTTTAATCAAAAAGTTTGAAAGCTTCTCATACCAAGCTCTTAGAGCTTGTTTCAAACCATACAAAGCTTTTGTTAATTTAAAAATATGGTTTGAAAATTTTGGATCTTCAAAACCCTATGGTTGTTCAACATACACTTCTTCATTTATAAAACCATTTAGAAAAACGATTTTAACATCCATTTGAAAAAGCTTGAAATCATGATAACATGCAAATGCAAGCAACATCCTAATGGCTTCCATCCTAGCTATGGGTACATAAGTTTCATCGAAGTTTATTCCCTTTTCTTGAGTGTAACCTTTAACAACTAATCTAGCTTTGTTTCTCACTATGTTACCAATCTCATCTAGTTTGTTTCTAAAGACCTATTTAGTTCCTATAGTAGACTTATTATTAGTCCTATCAACTAATGCCATACATTACTTCTCTCAAATTGATTTAATTCTTCTTGCATAGCCAATATCCAAAAATCATCCTCTAAGGCTTCATTGATATTTTTAGGCTTTATATATGAAATATAAGCAATATGAACTCCTTTGGGTAGCTCACTTTCTTTTCTTCAAACTTTATGTCTCCTAAAGCTTCTATTAGAGGATTTTGTGTTTCTTCTTCATTGTTTGGAAGACCATCTACCTTTGATGTTAGTCCCTCATCAATGGTTTCAATGATACATATATCATCATCACAAGAATCCATCTTAGGAAGAAGGTTATCAACGAAAACCATATGTATAGAATCTTCTACAACTAAGGTTCTTTTGTTGAAAACTCTATAAGCCTTAAAATTTTGAAAATAACCAAGAAAAATAGCTTCATCACTTTTTGCATCACATTTATCTAAATTTTCTTTTCCATTATTTAAAACAAAACACTTACACCCAAAAGGATGAAAATAGCTAATGTTAGGATACAATTCTCATTTTTCAAGTCTAAAACAATTTTCTTGTTTTTCTTAAAATATTTCTCATACTCTAAAACTAATTCATCATAATCATCTTGTAATTCCTCATATGCATCATTAAGATCATTATAGGATAAATCATTACAAGAAGAGTTAAGAGATACCTTAGGCTCATTGTCAATAGCCATGAGGCATATGTTGGCTATTTCTTGTTCCTCATCGAATGATGAGTCCTTATCTCTCCAAGTAGAAACATTAGCCTTTTGCTTCTTCTTTCTCTCGAACCTATTTTTCTTATGTTGTGGGCAATCAATTCGAATGCGACCCGGTTTCTTGCATTCATAGTAAATAAGTTGGTCATTCTCTTATTCTTTGCTTTTTTTCCCTTGAAAGCTTTATTTCTTTGGAATCTTCTATTCTGGTTAGCTCTCATAAAACAAGTGAACCATTTGGCTACCATAGCCAATTCTTCTAGTTCTTCTTCTTCACTTATATTTAACCCCTCTTGTTAGGTGTTAAATTGTGCTATTTATTTACCCTTTTTACTCATGTTTATTGTTATACTTAAGCACATAATTAGTTGTATTTTAATTATTTCCATGCATTTTATTTTATTTCTTTGGTTGTGACCTTATGTCCTTAATTGGTTGATTTTTGTGGAAAAAGATATTGTTATAGTTTGTTTCCATGTTTGTATGACTTATTCCTTGATGAGTAGCTATCGAATGGAAAGAAATAATGGAAGATAAGGTCAATGATGGGAGATATGGAAAGAGTGAATGACTGAAGCAAAGAAGGAAACATATGATGTGAATAAAATATGAAATGAATATATTCTTTTATAGTTATTTCCATCTCTATTTTATTCTATCATCCATGATTGACCAAATCAACTTCATATAAGGAGCATGTCGTCTACAACATGAAGAAGAGGGTTGATCGAGAGATTGAGAGAGAGAAAGCTAGTGGCCATTGTCCTTTTCATCTATATTTGTCTTGTTTTATTAGAGTGATGAGAGGAATATTTGTTGGATATTTTGCTCAGCCATGAACTAATTTTAAGTTGGCTTGGGTTATTCTATTTTATGGATTGATTTAGTTTAAATTCTATCTAAGTTTGTGGTGTGTTCTTAGTTAAGGTTTGCCTATTCTTGGTGTTAATTTGGTTTGCGAGAAAATTGGGAAAAGACCTCGATAAACGATTCATTTATCCAGATTCAGAAGAATTGGATTCATGAAACGAATAAGCATGGATCGATCCAAGTGCGAGAGAACTAATCCGGCTTAGGGATAATTACAAGATTTCAACGGCTAAAAGAAGTGCAAGAAAGTTGTTGTACACTCTTGATTAACGCAAAGATGTATCATCACGGGTTGTGCAATTAACAATATCTCAAGTTAGGGATAACGGGGACCACTAAAGAACGCTTTGCCGAACCTTGATGATAGTTGCTCAACTTACCCGAGCAAATCCCTTAGTTGCAATTGCCCAAGCATTCGGATGAACTGACTAGACAATCCGAATAAGCCCAATTGCCGGAATAATTGAGTGGTGCGAGCACCCACTCACGAAGAAGAATTCACTCGACAGTCACTCCATAATTCAGGATACCCCAGCCTAATCTCTCTTATTTATTATTTCAATTCATTTACTTGTTTATTTTGTCATTTAAATTTCATTTACAAATTAATTCTCTAAACAATTGTGTCTTTCATTTCAGTGCAAGAAATTAGATTCTAGAAGGCGCATCCAATCCCTGTGGAGACGATAACTTTTTATACTATAACTTGTGTAATAACCCATTTAAACACATTTAAATATTAAACCCAACCCAAATACCCAGATCCAATAGTAATTACAAATCCAATAACCCAACAAAGCCCATTACATACCCAAACCCAATTCAAACCCTAATTGTAACCAACAACCCTAACCAAACCCTAAACTAAGCCAATTACAGCAACCAAACCGGCCGGCCAGCCCCTGACCATTCACTTTCCAGCTGTCCGCGCGTGGCCGCCACACGCGGCTATTCGAATCGCGCGTGGTGGTCACGCGCCCTCTCATTGGTTGCAGCAGACGACCACCGCCCCGACCACGTGAAGATCCAGAGCACCGGCCAACGTCCATTCAACCTGCAAAACAAGAAGAAATCATTAGGCTAAATTTCAGATCTAAGGAACTAGGATAAAGTTCCTATTTTTGTTGATAAAAAATTGCATGTAAGATGGGTATAAAAACCCCTTCAAGACTGCATGTAACCGGTTAGAAACCGGAGCAAAAAATCAATAAAAAAAAGAGTATCATTCGAAGCAAAAACAGTCCGATATCATCGCAACATTCGAGTCAATACGAGAGAGAATAGCAACATAAAAACCGGCAGCAAAAAGAAGCGGAAAAGGTAAAAGAAAAGAGAGAACCCGAATACTTATCTCTCAGATCTACGTTGCTAGGGGTATTTTCTCAAAAAACTGAGTGCAGATTCGTGTCCATCGCGTCGAGGAGAGCCGGAAAGTGAACTACTTTTTTAGTTTCGACCACCGGCACGGCGGCCTGCGGCCGTGCACGGTGGCCGGAGAGGGCGGCCGGCCGGACATTCCAGAGAGCTCTTAGAGCTCTGTTTTCTTTGGTTTCAAAGGAGGAAGAAGCAAATGAACCGGCTAAAAAAAACAAAGGAAAGAGACCATATATACGGCGCAAAACGGCACCGTTTTGGTGCCGGTTATTAAGGCCCAAAACGGCGTCGTTTTGAACATGGGCACCCGAGTCCAAACCCGATCCAGACCCAGATCCGCATGTAACCCGGGGAAAGGGGAAAATTACACGCGTGGTCCTCGCATTTCCAGACTTTCCCTGCTCCGGCCTCCCAGCTTGCACCGAGTTCTAATTTGGTCACTGTTTTTGTTTAATTAAGCATAATACTTTTAATTGTTTCCAATTTCATCCTTATTATACATTATTTAACCCCTAAATATTTATTTTTTGCAGATTAGTCCCTAGGAAATTATATTTTACTTATTTTAAGATTTTATTATTATTATTAAATATTATTAACCGTTTTTTTACAGATTCGATACCGAATTATGTTTTCGATTGTATAAAATATTTTGTAACCGATAGGTGCCGATTTCGGGCGTTGTAGGGGTTCTCATCCTTCCCTACGCGTAACAGACTCCCGGATCCAGCTCTGGTTCGTAGACGCAATTCGGGTGTTCCAATCGCACCATACAAAAACGATTGGTGGCGACTCTCCGGACAAATTCCGGTGATTACAGCTGGCGACTCCGCTGGGGATCGAATTTTTGCGAGTCGAGCCGCAACATCGGTTACATTTTATTTAACGATCAAAAATATAAATTCGGTTGTTTTATTTTATTTTATTTTATTTTATTTTTATTTTATTTAGTTATTTATTTTAAAATATTTTACTAACTCTTTTTTTAAATCTTTTTTCAGGTCCTTCATTTCATTAACCCCTAACCCGGGTTTCATCCAAATTAAGTGGGAGCATGAAACCACTCCTTCGTGAGGTTACGCCTCCGTGTAGGATGGTAAATTGCTTTCGGGATATTTTTCCCTTTGTCTTCGTGAGACTTACGTCTCCGTATAGACTTAGAGAAACGTATCCCCCTGAATCGTATTTATTATCTTTAGCAGGATAATAAATATCGTTCAGGTACCTTCTAGAACCACACTACATATAGTGAGCCCTAGAAGCCCACCTTTAGAACCGTCATGCCGGACCTCTGCCCATTTAGAAAGTCACCCTATAAGTTTTTAGAAAAAGAGAGCGGGGGGGTTTATTTATTTATTTATTATGCCCTTTAATTTTCGCTATCTGTTTCTCGTTTATTATTTCTGTTATTTACTTATCATGCCATTATCCATGCAACATGCATCATGTTTATTTCGTTTATTCTTTATTGGATTCGATACTAACGACATTTGTTTATCTTGTTTTGGTTTTGTTTTCATGGAAATTTTTCTTAATAAAATAAAAAGGTGTTGATAGCAAGGCAACTGTTAGAAAGGTTCAGCTATGGAGAACTGCTTTCTAAACAAGGTGGAAACCAACCTCCGCATTCGACGATGGTCAGAAGAAGCCCAATATCAGAAAGGGGACAGTATAATGGAAGGTGAAAGGACCGACCTTAGTGATTTCACACGCATTACTTCAACACAAAATCAATTACAGGAATTGAAGTATATATGGGATCAGTGGGATGATGATACTAAAAGTTTATTCTTCGCCAATTACGGGGACCTTCCGTACCTACTCGACGTCAGCATCGATAAAGCTTTATTCCGAGCCCTGGCCCAATTCTGGAATCCCTCGTATAGCTGTTTTACGATGGGAGATGTTGATATTACACCGACGGTGGAGGAATATACCGCCCTAATTCAATGCCCGAGATTCCAGCCAGACAAGGTGTATTTTAAACCGTCTGACTCACCTGTTTTCCAGAAAAGGTTATTAAAACTGACCGGGAAAAATGAGCAATGGGCAAGATCCCGAATCAAGGAAAAGGGGGAAACCAAATGCATTGCCTGGAGAGATATTAGGGATCTGATTCAGACAGAAACTAAAAGTGAAAAGCAGGTAAAAATGTTTGCATTAGCCATCTACGGGTTAATCGTTTTCCCCAAGTCACTCGGATATATCGATGACGCTGTTATGGAGTTATTTGATTACCTCGATAAAGGTATTACTCCGGTTCCTGCCATCCTCGCCGAGACTTTCCGGTCGCTTACTGCCTGTAGAAGGAATGGTGAAGGAAGATTTATCGGTTGCGCTCAACTATTGCTCGTATGGTTCCATAGTCACTTTTGGAAGCCAGAAAGGTCTTCATATAGAGCCTGTTTTGACAATTACTCACCGATAAGGGATTTGGCACATGCCCAAAGACCTGAGAATATTCCATACGACCAGTGGAAGACCATTTTACGCAATTTACGAGAAGGGGATATCGTATGGAAGGCTAGCTGGTTTTTTCCTAACGAGATCACGTACAGTTGTGAGGGCTATGACTGGGTCCCTTTATTGGGTATATGGGGGGCAACAGGATACGCGCCACTGATGGTCTCTCGCCAATATAGGTCGAGACAATTTATCCCGGCAACAAGGGGATTGGCCACCTGTGACTTCCCCTATAAGGGAAGGGATTACAAGAGAATTGTTGCCGCCATCGCGAAGGCATGGAAGCACCCTTTGAAAATGGAACCATTTGATGAGAAACCTAGAGTTACTCCAGAGTATCGACGGTGGAGGAACCGGAGAATCAACGATGAAGTACCGATTCGAGACTCGGAAGTCAGTATACCGTTAGAAGAGCAACTCCGAGTGAATCCTTCCGACATGGAGATTGTCAGGCAGGACTTTGAGGGAAAATATATTAGCATGGAGATGAGGTTATCAAGATTGGAAAATGAGAAAAACCAACTAGAGTTCGGTATCCAGTCTCAAGAGCAGGAAAGGCAGAGGCTAAGGAAGGGCAAGAGTAGAGCGGAAGAAGACCTGAGTGACCTACAGGGGGGATATAAGAAGCTTCGAGAGGCATCAAAGTACGCAGACCTCAGAAGTTCGCTTGCAGATTGGAAGCTTGAAATCCGTGAAGAGAAAAGAAAGGCACGGTATTGGGAAAATAAATTTAACGAAGCTTAGAGCCAACAGATGCTCGATCAAGAAGAATTGGCTCGAGTTAGAAATGAAAATGTCGGCCTAAGAGGACGGATCATCAATCTGGAAGAAAATCTGCAAAATTATCACCAGAGTTCGGCAGCTCAGCTAGAAGTAAGCCGAGAAGAAAATGAGAGCTTGAAAAGACAAATCAGAGAAATAGAGGCAGCTATGCAGGCTTGCAGAGCGCAGTTGAATTACATGGAAGAGTTACGTCAGTGGGATGAGCAACAATGGAAAGCTCGAGTTAACGAAACGCAAGAACAGGTCCAGAACAGAGACCATACAATGTTAGAGGCCTTAGTGCAAATCCGGGAAGTAGCCGAGTATTTACAGTCATTAGCGGTCCAGGCTAAAGTTCTTAGCCTGCAATTTGAAGCGGAATCGAACAAGGGCAGGAAGCTCGCATCACTCCTAAAGAAGATCAAGGTTTTGGGAACAAAGGCCAAACAGTATATGTAAAGCGCGGCCAACCTTGTATATAGAAAGCCTTGTTCTAAAACGAGCTTCCTTTTCAAAGTTGTATTAAGATCAACACCTTTTTGTAAAATGTTTTGCAATGTTAATATAATGTATCGGCTTGCATAAACATTCCATCATTTTTAGTTGCATTCACGCATTGTCACATTTATTTTTATTGCTATGACCCTAATATTCCAGGATACTATCGATGCAGTAATACTGGAACCTGATCAAATCCAGCATCCACATTTTACCCGATTTAGATCCAAAAGGATGGAAGAAAGACTAGCCAAAATTGAACAAGCTTATGAGGAAATGAAGCGAGATATGGAAAGCAAATTGGATAAAGCACAACAGGATACGCGTACTCATATTTCTCAAACTCAAGATGAATTGCTCAACAAGATTGCGCAATTGTTGGCGAGAAAAGGGCCAGAGAAAATGAAAGAAGTCGCTGTGGAACCAAGCGCAGTAGCTGAACACTCAAAGAGTCCTCTCCCCGCCAAAGGATCAGTTGAGATTCCCAAAGGACAGACCAGTCACACTAAAACTCATCTACAAGGGAAGTTGGTAATCCATAATCCCAATGATTACACAGTACCTGATTTTAATGAGATAGAGAAAGCCAGAATCGAGTTACCAAAGGAACTCGAGGATCGATGCAAACAGTTGGAAGACAAGTTTAAGGCAATGGAAAATGTCGACCCATTCCCTAGAATAGAGGCCAGGGAACTAAGCTTGGTACCTGATCTTGTGCTGCCCCCAAAATTCAAAATGCCGAATTTCGAGAAATACAACGGGACTACTTGCCCGGAGGCCCATCTAACTATGTACGTCAGACGCATGACCGGGTACATAGACAATGATTCCCTGCTAATACATTGCTTTCAAGACAGCCTAACAGGCTCAGCAGCAAGATGGTACAATCAGCTAAGCCGCTCCAAAGTGAGTTCTTGGAAAGATTTGGCTCAGGCCTTCGTGCGTCAATATAGCCATGTAATTGACATAACCCCTGATCGGGTCACTCTTCAGAATATGGAGAAGAGACACGATGAAAGTTTTCGACAATATGCACAGCGCTGGAGGGACGTAGCCGCACAAGTCCAACCACCGCTATTGGAAAAAGAGACAGTAATGCTCTTCGTAGGGACGCTGAAAAAACCCTTCCTTGGTAGGATTCTGGGAGGCGCAACAAAAGATTTCTCGGACATCATCATGAACGGTGAGATGATTGAACAGGCCATTCGCAGCGGAAAGCTCGAGGATGAGGAGTCGTCAAAGAAACCCTATTACAAGAAGAAGAACAATGAAGGTGGAGATACCGGCGTACATAACGTTAGTTATTCCAAGGCATCAACATGGCAACCCAAGGCCGTATCATCAAACACGCAGAAACCAAAGCAAAATCAAAACCAGAAGACAGAAAGAGAATTCACGCCTATTCCAATATCATATGGTGAACTCTTTAAAAATCTGTATAATGCGCACGTCGTATCACCTTTTTATATGAAACCGATCCAGCCACCATACCCGAAGTGGTATAACCCGAATACTCAGTGCGAGTATCATGCTGGAGCAATAGGACATTCGATTGAAGACTGCATTGGTTTTAAAAAGCTTATTGAAAAGCTTATGCAGATTGGAGTGGTACGGTTCGACGATTCTGCAGAAACCGCCGAGACAGGTAATCCGTTACCTAACCATACGGATCCTGGGATGAACGCGATCGTGGATCAAAACAGCAAGAGGACTAAATCCCGGTTGGATGAAGTGAGATCTCCGCTAAAGTGGGTATGGAAAATGTTAGTGGCCAGAGGCATGGTACCCTCATTATCTGAAGGTATAGAAGACCTTAGCCAATCTTGTCCCTATCATAATACGATGGACCATATGATAGGAGATTGCACAAAGTTCAAAGCTTTGGTGCAAGAGTTGATCGACAATAAGGAAATAGAATTCTTCGAAGAGCACGTATCCGAAGCAACGAAGGTTTGTGCTTCGGAGCCAAACCATTCCAAGAAGGTTCCATTCTTGGTTATTTCAGAACCCAAAAAGGCTGAAGGAAGTAAAGCTGCGAGAGCCAGATTGTCTGTTCAAGCACCACAACCTTTCCCTTTTCATGATCCAAAGAAAGTCCCGTGGAAATACGATTGTCAAATCACTCATCATGAAGACCCGCTAAAAGCTACTTCGGAGGCGGTAAATGATGTGACGTTCCATACGAGAAGTGGAACACAATACGGCTATAAAGGAAACAAAGACTTGAAAGGGAAGGCTCCAATTGTGGAACCACCTAGAAACGTTTTTCAAGAACCTGAATCACCAGTAAATGAGCCGGTGAAAGAAGACGAAATGAAAGAATTCTTAAAATTCTTAAAGCACAGCGAATATAACGTTGTTGAGCATCTCCGAAGGTTACCTGCTCGTATATCCATACTTTCGTTGCTGCTTAGTTCAGAAGCTCACAGAAATGCGTTACTGAAGGTTCTTAACGAGACTTTTGTTCCTAATGACATATCAGTGAATAAGCTCGATAGGCTGGTGAACAATCTGAACGCAAACAACTTTATTCACTTCAATGATGATGAGATCCCTTCAGGGGGCATGGGATCTACCAAGGCTCTACATATCACAACTCGCTGCAAAGGGTACACCATGCCAGGAGTGTTGATAGACAATGGATCCGCCTTAAACGTGATGCCATTGCGCACACTAAATAGGCTCCCGATAGATAATACCCATATGAAGGCCTGCAGCACCATTGTACGTGCCTTCGATGGGACAGAGTGAAATGTAGTGGGTAGAATGGACATACCATTACAAGTGGGACCTAATATTTACAATGTCGATTTTCTAGTAATGGACATCAAACCCAGTTATAATTGCCTATTGGGAAGGCCATGGATCCACTCTGCAGGGGCTGTGCCATCATCGTTGCATCAGAAAGTAAAATTCATCTTTGATGGGAGACTGGTTACAATCAATGCCGAAGAGGACATTATAGCCTCTATTACAAGTGACGCACCTTATCTGGAATCCGATGAGAAGGCACTCGAGTGTTCTTTTCGATCATTCGAGTTTGTCAGCGCCACTTTTGTTGCTGAGGGAAATAAAATCCCTACACCCAGATTATCTAGAACTACGAGGATGGGAATTAAATTGATCCTAGGGCGAGGAGCTCGAGTAGGTAGAGGGCTCGGAAGACGCCTACAAGGACGAGCTAGGGCACCAGCCGTCGTTAGTAAACAAGACCGCTTTGGCTTGGGATACAAGCCAACTGCGGATCAAATGAGAAAAGAAACTCTGAAAAAACAAGAAAGGAGAAAAGCTCGTTTGCAAGGAAAGGAGGTTAGCTGGGAACCTATGACATTTCCTCAATTGTCCCAGAGTTTCGTCTTTGGAGGAACTATGTATCCAGAAACTACAGAAGCCGAGATAAGAAAACTGATGGGCAAATTGGACCTCAACGCTATTTTTGACGAAGGAAATGTCGGAACACATCCTAGTAGAATTACGCCATCTACGCCAGGAACAACTCTGAATAACTGGACTGCAGAAGAGTTACTTGTGGTTTTTAGGAAGTTTTCAGAGTAATGTTCTAAACACTATTGCTACTTTAGCCCGAGAGTAGCAAGAAACTTTTGTAAAAGGGCTCCAAACTACTATGTTTATAATAAAATAAAACTTTTTGCTGTAAAGTTTTCGGCCACTATTATTTTCTATCCAATTTCAATTAAATTTTAGATTCTAAATGAGTGTGTTCAAATAAGATCTTATTTCAGGTCCCCTGATATTGAACTATCAAATGACACTGAAGCTGACTCAGAGCTTATCTTCGAAAAAGAAGTGTGTCTAGGGGAATCTTCAGAACCGGATGAGAACCAAGATTACGAATTGCCTCCTGACTTGTTGAGACTGATAGAGCAAGACGAGAAACGAATCCAACCTCACAAGGAATCAGTAGAAATTGTGAGTTTGGGGAATGATGAAGAAAACAAGGAAGTTAAAATCGGCACGTGCATTACAGCCAAAACTAGACAAGACTTGGTCAATCTGCTACAAGAGTTCAAGGATGTCTTCGCTTGGTCATATCAGGACATGCCTGGCTTAAGTACAGACATTGTGATACATAAGCTTCCCATAAGAGAAGACTGCAAACCGGTTCAGCAAAAACTACGAAGAATGAGACCTGATGTACTGCTGAAAATAAAAGAAGAGGTAAAGAAGCAATATAATGCTGGGTTCCTTCAAGAGATAAAATACTCAGAATGGGTAGCTAACATAGTACCAGTACCCAAGAAAGATGGGAAAGTCCGCATGTGTGTTGACTACAGAGACTTGAACAAAGCCAGTCCGAAGGATAATTTCCCGCTACCTCACATCGATACTCTAGTCGATAATACAGCAAAATATTTTCTGTTCTCCTTTATGGACGGATTTTCAGGGTACAATCAAATCAAAATGTGTCCTAAGGATATGCATAAAACAACGTTTGTGACACAATGGGGAACCTTCTGTTATAAGGTAATGCCCTTCGGACTTAAAAATGCTGGGGCAACGTACCAACGAGCAATGGTGGCCCTATTTCATGACATGATGCACAAAGAAATTGAAGTCTATGTTGATGACATGATCGCCAAATCTCGGACCGAGGATGAACATATAAAAGTCTTGAGAAAGCTTTTCTTAAGATTAAGAAAGTTCCAATTGAAACTGAATCCTGCCAAATGCACATTCGGAGTCGCATTAGGAAAACTGTTGGGCTTCATAGTCAGCGAGAAGGGCATCGAGGTTGACCCTGACAAAGTTAAAGCAATCCAAGAATTATCGCCCCCCCCACACAAAAGCAAGTAAGAGGTTTCCTAGGAAGGTTGAATTACATTGCTCGGTTCATTTTACAACTGACTGAAAGATGTGATCCTATCTTCCGACTCCTGAAAAAGCATAATCCTGGCGAATGGGACGATGAGTGTCAGGAGGCTTTCGACAAAATCAAATGTTATTTGACTAACCCACTAGTTTTGGTGCCACCAGTGCCGAATAGACCGCTAATTCTATATTTAACGGTCTTCGAGAAATCCATGGGATGTGTGTTGGGCCAACACGATGACTCGGGCAGAAAAGAAAGAGCGATCTACTACCTCAGTAAGAAATTTACAGATTGGGAAGTGAGGTATTCACCAGTCGAAAAGGCCTGTTGCGCTCTGGTCTAGACAACAAAAAGACTGAGACAATACATGTTGTATCATACAACGTGGCTGATCTCAAAACTCGACCCTCTCAAGTATTTGATGGAGTCCACTGCGCTTACAGGCAGAATGGTCAGATGACAGATCCTTTTATCTGAATTTGACATCGTGTATGTCAATCAAAGGGCTATAAAAGGGAGCACCATAGCAGACTTCCTTGCTAGTCGAGCTTTAGAGGACTACGGACCTCTAAATTTTGATTTTCCTAATGAAGACCTAATGTTTGTTGAGGAAAATGCCACAGATAACGGATACTGGAAATTGAATTTTGATGGTGCTTCCAATGCCACTGGTAAGGGAATTGGGGCAATACTAGTATCCCCAGAAAGCGACAATCACCCTTTTGCAAGTAAACTTGACTTTGACTGCACTAACAACGTAGCGGAGTATGAAGCATGCATCATGGGAATCCGAGCAGCCATTGATCGTAGGATTAAACAGTTGAAGGTATACGGAGATTCAATGCTCGTGATCTACCAACTTCGAGGAGAATGGGGCACCCGAGACCCCAAGTTGATGGAATATCGAAATTTGGTCCTTGACTTGATCAAGCCATTCTACGAAATAACCTTCCACTATCTGCCGCGAGAAGAGAATCAAATGGCAGATGCATTGGCTACATTGTCATCGTTGATTCAAGTGAATCAATCCTCAGATTTGAGGCCGATACAGATAAGTATATATGACTCTCCAGCCTACTGCTACAATATTGAAGAGGACGAAAACAATGAATGTCTTTGGTATCACGATATCTTACAATACATAAAGAATCGTGAGTATCCAAAAGAAGCTTCAGAAAATGAGAAAAGAACGTTGCGAAGACTGGCAATTGACTACGTCCTAGATGGCGATATATTGTATAAAAAGAGAAAAGACCAAATATTGCTACGATGTGTGAATGCCACCGAAGCCAAGATGATCCTTGAAGAAGTTCATGAAGGTGTTTGTGGAACCCATGCTAACGGGTTTACCATGGCAAGACAAATTATGAGGTTCGGGTACTATTGGCCCACAATGGAGAGTGACAGCGTTGAGTACGCTAAAAAATGTCATAAATGTCAAATATATGCAGACAAGATTCACGTTCCTCCATCACCGTTGCATGTGATGACATCCCCTTGGCCATTTTCCCTATGGGGCATGGATGTCTTTGGGCCTATCTCACCAAAGGCTTCCAATGGTCATCGATTCATATTCGTCGTCATCAATTATTTCACTAAGTGGGTAGAAGCAGCCACTTATGCGAATGTCACTAAAGTAGCAGTAAGCAGATTCCTCAAAAAGGAAATCATCTGTCGATATGGAATGCCAGAAAGCATCATATCCGATAATGCGTTAAATTTGAATAATAAGACCATTGTTGAAGTCTGTAAGCAGTACAACATACGGCATCACAATTCTTCACCATACCGTCCGCAAATGAACGGAGCGGTGGAAGCTGCCAACAAAAACATCAAGAGAATTGTGGGAAAAATGGTAGAGACTTATCGAGACTGGCACGAGAAGCTACCGTTTGCCCTTTTCGCATACAGAACATCAGCTAGAACTTCTACTGGGGCAACACCTTTTTCCCTGGTATATGGGATGGAGGCAGTATTACCCATAGAAGTCGAAATCCCCTCCTTAGAAGTTTTATCTGAACTAAAATTGGATGAAGCAGAATGAGTTCAAGCTAGATATGACCAACTCGCCTTAATCGAGGAAAAAAGATTAAGGGCTATTCGGCATGGGCAAATGTACCAGAAACGGATGATGAGAGCCTTTAATAAAAAGGTTTGCCCACGAACTTTTCGAGAAGGGGATCTAGTTCTGAAAAAGATTCTCCCTATACAGAAAGACTTCCGAGGCAAATGGATGCCGAATTGGGAAGGACCGTACATAGTAAAGAAAGCCTTCTTAGGAGGAGCATTAATTCTGACAGAAATGGATGGTAAAGATCTACCCAACCCGGTGAACTCAGAATCAGTCAAGAAATACTTTGCCTGAAAGCCCCTAGACACACGAACATACTCCGTCAAGATAGCTCTAAAATGCTGGATAGTCAAATATCGGGAGTGTCAAAATTTTGTCTTTTTGTATTTTTACTATTATCAGTAATTACTTTTTGTTATCAATGAAACTTTTGTTAATAAAAAGTATCAAAATTTTGGTATTCATACATTGTTTCTGAAATTTCCTAAAAGCACAGGAACTAGAAGCAACATTACACAGGATAGTGTACCTTGTTAAGGGATGCTATGAAAACAGAAAGTACATCTTCCAAACAGATTGGAATCAGTTAATCTCGTCGGGTGACAGAAACACTATTGTCAATTTGTCAACAAGCAATCAAGATAGTTAATCAAGCAATTTCGGAAAAGTCATTGTCATATGCATCTTGCGTCTCATGCTAGGAACATGCATGCATGCATCAAACATGTTAGGTTAGGACCATAAAATGCACACTAACCTCTACATTTTCAAATCGCTTGCAAAGGAATTGCAGGTTTTACCGCTACAACAAGTAACAAAATAGGAAAATGTTTCTTACTGTTAAAGCACTACAACGAGTAGGTGCGACCTTACCTCGAGATCACTACCCTGCATCAAAAGTACAGGTAAGGGTCCTTAACCGTTACGGTTACCTTTTTCTATTTAGTAGAAAGGGTGAGACTTATCGATGAGGACTATTCAAATGTCCTTTTAAAATCCATTTTCACGAATGGTCAAAGGAAATCAATCCCTTTGGAGAAATCCAATCTCAGGATTGGTATCAACTGATTGTACCCAAGAGAATGGTACAACTAGCCCGGGGCAAACGACCACCGGTAAAGGCGAGTCAAATCCGTTAACCCATTGTGCATTTGGGAAAAATGCATTAAGAAAGACTATTCGAATGTCCATCCAAATCCATTTTCATGAATGGTCAAAGGAAATCGATCCCTTTGAATAAATCCAATCTCAGGATTGATACCAACTGATTGTATCCAGGAGAATGGTACAACTAGCCCGGGGCAAACGGCCACCGGTAAAGGCGAGTCAAATCCGTTGACCCCTGTGCATTTGGGGAAAAATGCATAAAAGAGGATTATTCAAATATCCTTTAAAATCCATTTTCACAAATGGTCAAAGGAAATAAATCCTTTGAAAAATTTCAATCTCACGTCCGATCAACCAATTGTACTCAAGGAAGTAGTACAATTAACCCAAAGGAAACGACTACCAATCATGCTTCGTCAGTGTTGCAGCTAAATTGAGTGTCAGAACTCAACATCCTCAGATCCCGCTTCTCCGGCAGTGTTGTAAGTGGATCAATTGACAATTCCCATCTCGGCGGCAGTGTTGTAGATGGATCAGATAAATCAGGCTTCTTCGTCAGTGATGCAGCTTAAGAGTGACAGAACTCGTTGTCAGATTTCGCTTCTCCGGCATTGTTATCTCGCTTCTCCGGTAGTGTTGCAAGCAGATCGAGTGTTGTTCCCAATCTCAGCGTCAGTGTTGCAGATGAACCAGATAGATTGTGTTTCGTCAGTGTTGCAGCTTAATTGAGCATCAGAACTCCTCGCCAGATCTCGCTTCCTCAGTGGTGAAGCTAGATAAGACATCAGTGCTCATACCAGACCGTGCTTCTCTGGCAGTGGTGTAGACAGGTCAAGTCTTCGACAGAAATGATAGCATCATCATGACTCAAGTTTTGTGACGTCTTCTCCAACAAATCCTCAAGTTTTGAAGGTTTTGTCAACAAGGGCGGTGGAGTAGATCCAGTTGAAGCTCCAGAAGAAAAGGCGGTGGTCACCGAAAACCAAAACCTTACCAAAAGAACCCCAACCACACCAAAAGAACCAAAACCTTACCAAAAGAACCCCAACCACACCAAAAGAACCAAAACCTTACCAAAAGAGGAACCACTAAACCATGCCAGAGAAAATGGGTTATTCTTTATCTTTGCTCTATTGCTGTTACACAACAATGAGCAAAGAGGGGCAGCTGTAATAACCCATTTAAACACATTTAAATTATTAAACCCAACCCAAATACCCAGATCCAATAGTAATTACAAATCCGATAACCCAACAAAGCCCATTACATACCCAAACCCAATTCAAACCCTAATTGTAACCAACAACCCTAACCAAACCCTAAACTAAGCCAATTACAGTAACCAAACCGGCCGGCCAGCCCCTGACCATTCACTTTCCAGCTGTCCGCGCGTGGCCGCCACGCGCGGCTATTCGAATCGCGCGTGGTGGTCACGCGCCCTCTCATTGGTTGCGGCAGACGACCACCGCCCCGACCACGTGAAGATCCAGAGCACCGGCCAACGTCCATTCAACCTGCAAAACAAGAAGAAATCATTAGGCTAAATTTCAGATCTAAGGAACTAGGATAAAGTTCCTATTTTTGTTGATAAAAAATTGCATGTAAGATGGGTATAAAAACCCCTTCAAGACCGCATGTAACCGGTTAGAAACCGGAGCAAAAAATCAATAAAAAAAAGAGTATCATTCGAAGCAAAAACAGTCCGATATCATCGCAACATTCGAGTCAATACGAGAGAGAATAGCAACACAAAAACCGGCAGCAAAAAGAAGCGGAAAAGGTAAAAAAAAAAAAGAGAACCCGAATACTTATCTCTCAGATCTACGTTGCTAGGGGTATTTTCTCGAAAAACTGAGTGCAGATTCGTGTCCATCGCGTCGAGGAGAGCCGGAAAGTGAACTACTTTTTTAGTTTCGACCACCGGCACGGCGGTCGGCGGCCGTGCACGGTGGCCAGAGAGGGCGACCGGCCGGACATTCCAGAGAGCTCTTAGAGCTCTGTTTTCTTTGGTTTCAAAGGAGGAAGAAGCAAATGAACCAGCTAAAAAAAAACAAAGGAAAGAGACCATATATACGGCGCAAAACGGCACCGTTTTGGTGCCGGTTATTAAGGCCCAAAACGGCGTCGTTTTGAACATGGGCACCCGAGTCCAAACCCGATCCAGACCCGGATCCGCATGTAACCCGGGGAAAGGGGAAAATTACACGCGTGGTCCTCGCATTTCCAGACTTTCCCTGCTCTGGCCTCCCAGCTTGCACCGAGTTCTAATTTGGTCACTGTTTTTGTTTAATTAAGCATAATACTTTTAATTGTTTCCAATTTCATCCTTATTATACATTATTTAACCCCTAAATATTTATTTTTTGCAGATTAGTCCCTAGGAAATTATATTTTACTTATTTTAAGATTTTATTATTATTATTAAATATTATTAACCGTTTTTTTTACAGATTCGATACCGGATTATGTTTTCGATTGTATAAAATATTTTGTAACCGATAGGTGCCGATTTCGGGCGTTGTAGGGGTGCTCATCCTTCCCTACGCGTAACAGACTCCCGGATCCAGCTCTGGTTCGTAGACGCAATTCGGGTGTTCCAATCGCACCATACAAAAACGATTGGTGGCGACTCCCCGGACAAATTCCGGTGATTACAGTTGGTGACTCCGCTGGGGATCGAATTTTTGCGAGTCGAGCCGCAACATCGGTTACATTTTATTTAACGATCGAAAATATAAATTCGGTTGTTTTATTTTATTTTATTTTATTTTATTTAGTTATTTATTTTAAAATATTCCTTAGCACTCTTGCAAGATGACATTTTAGAATAAATGTTCAGGCCAAGTGCATAAAATAGTATGTGTAATGCCTTGTCATTTATTGAGATATTTCTTCTTTCTTCTTTCTTCTTCTATCATCTCGCTTCTCTTCTTTGGTACATGTTGATCTCCTTCTTGCTTCATAAGAATGGATGGACCATATTCGATTATGTTTTGCGTAGGAAGACCTATACATTTATGGTGCAATCATGCACCTTTACTAAGTTATAGTATTTATGATATCGATCCCACAAAGACTGTGTTAGGTTTGAAGGTGTTTTATGAATAACCGATTAAACTCGCCAAGTGATGGAGAAATGACTATTTGGGTGATTTGTGGTTTAAGCAAAAAGATAAAGAATTGAATACAAGGATTTATAGTGATTCAGACTTTTAACCCAAGTCCTACATCTACTAATTTAGCTTCCTACTAAGGATTTCCACAATTCATTAAGAATTCAACCTTTTGAGGAACAAAGAGATAACCTTACAACCTTGATTCACAAACCAAATCAAGCATCCAAAGTTCACACTCTAACTTTGGGAATTCACTCACAAAGAGAATTCTAAGAAAACTTGAATCTTTCTAATAAGGCTAAATGTTTGCAACTAAGCTCTCACCCAATCCTAAGACACTTGAGCATACATAAACATTAAGTTCACAAGTGTTGTCTACCCAAAAGATGAGAAATAAGTTCTAAGACAAATCATTCATCATATTGTTGTTACAATGTAAGCATTAGTCTTTTTTTATGCTTGAGGCTTCCTTTTAGCATCCCAAATGAGCTTCTAGCCATTGGTGACCGATGAGATTGATTTAGAGCTGTTTGGAGCTGATTTCAAGGCTTATTTCTGTTTTGGTATGATCGGTATCAAAACACGTGGAATTTGTTTCGATACAACTACTATGAGAAATAGCTGTTGAACATGCATTTAAGAACCGGTATCGAAACACCTTGGAGGCATTTTGAAACCCTTAGCTCATGGTATCGAAACAAGCCTTAGCCGTTTCGATACTACTCCTAGTTGTTGGGTTTTTTTATAAAATCTTTGGGGTTTTCAAATGACCATTGAAGGTGTATCGAAACACATAAAACTTTTTTCGATACAGGCGTATCGAAACGGTGGTTTAAAGTATCGAAACAATCTTTTCCATATACAAAAACGTATCGAAACGTCTTAGGAGAGTATTGAAATGCCTGGACATTTTCCTTTGAAAATAGGCAAACTGTTTCAAAACACTTTAGAAGTGTATCGAAACGCCTGATACATTTTGTGTTCTTTGGCTTCTTTAAAACATTTAAAACACATTAACAAGTCATAGAAATTTTTTCAAACTTATTTTCAATTTGTTTGTACTTAAAACCATTTTTGAAATCTTTTCAATTTAGTCCAAAACTATTTTTAAATTATTATATCAAAACATTAGTTCTACAGACTGGATACCTACACAACTTATCGCTCCTACACTAAGGAAAAATAAAAATACAAATAATTAATTGAATTATGATTAACTAAAATAACTAATTAATTTGAATTCAAGATATGATGGGAAGACTAGGTTAGATTGTTTCGTAGTATGGAATCCAATTAAAAAGTATTCTCGTTTTATTAATGCAAAAGGTTGAAGTGTTGCCTCGACAGGTCGCTGAAGGGTCGCCTAAGTTGCCTCGGCGGGTTATGCTTTGACGGCAAGTAAACATCTTATAGTTCGAAGGCAAGAAACAGTGAGAACCCAGAGTGAATAAACTATGAATTATAAAACTTGCATTAATAAAATTCAAATAACAGTACAATCTTATTCCAGAATTATTCTACAAAATAAACTAATCCTATGGAAGAATTAAAAAATAATTATGATGGTGGCAGCTAGGGTAAAGTAAGGAAGCCTTGAATTCTAAACTTTTGGTGCTTTCCCTTATGCCTAGGTTTAGTATATATAGGTTAAGCCTAGGTTAAAACCTCTCAAAAGTAGGATTACTACTTGGAATAAATTACAACTTTAATATTAAATACAAGATCTTTATTTTATTTCCTAATTTTACTCCTCTTGGACTCTTTAATCTCGTAGCTTTGACCATGGCTTGCCTTGCGATCCTTTTCTCTGTTTCTTATCTCAATAGTCTCAAATAATTTGACTTTTAATTCTCTTTCTATTGAACATCATATTTCTTTGTTACATTTCTGTCGCGGCGGTCAAGTTGCTGCCCTGATTGGTATTTCACTGCATCTGATCTGCATCTTTCTTCATTCAGTATCTATTGGTAATATCTAGTGTTATTGGGTGATTTATTCTCTTTCTAAGAAAGAAAAACATGACCGTACTCATTTTCTACCAAATATTGAATAAAAATAGTAATTAAGTACTTAGATGCTGAAATATAGAAAATATACAGAATTATCTATTATTATATCCTCAAAAACATAATAATGGGAGTTAATGAACAATATTATTTTATTCTTCCAATATGAGTAGTTATTTCTATTGAAGAAGGGAGACTTGATGATGGATTGAGACTCGTACATATTTTGTCCGAAAGTGGATGTCATGGCTTCGATTTGTTTGGATGATCAAAACTCTTTGTGATCTTCTCTTGCGGATGTTAATTTATTGAAGAGTCTATCTCTGATACCAATTATTGAGTAGATCGAACAATCAAATTGGCCAATATGGGGTGAATTGGCTATTTAAAATTTTTGTGAAAGGTTGGAAAATATAAGAAAATAAAGAACAAAATGATTTATAGTGGTTTAAGCTTCGAACAAGCTCTACATCCACTACCTAAACTCCCACTAAGGATTTTTAACCCAATTCACTAATGAATTCAATCTTTTTCTCGGTTTAAGGGATAACCGTTACAACAAGTCAATCTTTCTACCCAAAGATTGACTTAACCTCACAATGTTACAAGAAATTGAAGAATGGCAATAAATGTTTTCTCTCACAAAAATATTTCCCCCAATTACAAGTATATCACTCTCTAAACTCAATTATAAAGGATAAGAATCAAGTATAAAGAGTGTGTGTAAGAATTTGACAATTTGAACACTTGAGGTTGGATTGAATGCTTGTATGTTATCTTTAAGATCAATAGTTATTGTTACTGTTTTGAATGCTTGTTTTTATAGCCTCTCATTGATTTCTAACCGTTATAGTGGTTGGGATCACCAATATAGACGTTAAGACTTCATCTTCTCACCATAAATACACTTTTGCAATTACTAATATCGATACTTGTGGTACTTGTATCGAAATGCTACTAAAATAGAAAGAGTTGTTATATGCATTTAATAAGGGGTATCGATGCGCTAGGTCATGGTATCGATACTGGTCAATCTTTAAAACAATGGGTATCGAAACAACTTCTGAGCTGTACTGAAATGTTTTGAATCTAAAAAATTTAATATCGAAACGCCTATAGGGAGTATCGATACTGGCCAACTACTTTTTTAAGACCAATTGAAAAGCAATGATCAAACTATTTAATGCTTTAAAAATCCTTGAAAAATAACTCAGGTATCAAAACGCATAGGTGTAGTATTGATACTACTTTAAATATTTTAGTTAATTTTTAAATATAGGGTGGTATCGATACATGTTTAGAGAGATTTCAAAATCAAATTTCACAGTTTCAAATGGTATCGAAACATTTAAAAAACTCAAGAAAATTAGTTGAAAATATGAATACGGTATCGATACCATTAAGGATGATATCAAAACGCCTAAAAGAACTTGATTGTTTTGGCTTGAAAATGCTTAAGGAAAAATGGTTTTGAGTTATTGTTTTTGACCTTAAAATTTTATTTGCAAAATGGTCCTTTAACTTTTTTGTTATATCAAAATCAAATTTAGTTTTAAATAAAATATTAAGGCTTAATAAATAAATAGATGTTCAAATTATATTTTTTTCAGTTAAGTACTTATATTATTTTTAAAATCAATTAATGCTTAATATTTTATTCTATAACTCATTTAAAGTTCTTTGTTAATTCTTATTGTTAAAAGCATGTGTTATCTCTTAAAAATTTTAAAATTATATTATAAATAAATAAAATTAAAATTAAAAATATATCCTATAATTTTTAAATAGTCTTAAAATAGTCTTCAAAATTCATAAACAGTAAATTCGACCACTACCGTCGGCACTGACCGCGTTGCCAACAATCAAATGAAGTTTTCTTTTTGTGCCGAACAATCAACACAGTTCATTGTTCATCCTATTTTCGTTCATGATAATATAATGATTGATGTGGTGGAAGATGATGTGACAATAGATACGATATTGACCCAAATCAAAATTTAAATTTTGGAAAATTAAAAATTTTAAATTTTCAGTCAGTTTTTTAAAATTTTAAAAATATAAAGATTTTTCAAATATTAAGTGATGTTATTTATTAATATAATTTTAGATTTTTTTATAAAAAATACATGTATCCTTTAACTGTGAAAATTGTCGGAGAATCTTAAATGGATCATAAAATAAAATATTAAACACTTATTTAGCTAAAAAAAATAAGGGTAAACTATATAAATAGTCCCCGACTATACCCCAATTATCTTTTGTATCCCTTGACTATTAAAAGTTACAAATTGGTCCAACGACTTAAAAATTGTAACAAATTGGTCCAATGCCGTTAAAAAATTAACGGTTGATGACGTGACAGTTAATATAAATTGATATAATTATATAATTAGCTCCTAAGTTCTACACTTATTTTAATTTGACCCTAATTTAAAAAAATTAACCATGTAATTTTAATAACCTATCAATTTAATCCCTCATCCAACCAAATCATCAAACCTCTTATTTTAACTTTAAACTTTTAATTTAACTCAGGGTTTACGAAGATCCACCTTCATCACCAATCTAATAAACCGCAGTTATAAGCAACCTAACCATGTTATCAGTCCATTTCATCCTTTGCCATGGAGACACCTTTTTCTTGGCATCAACCGAGCCATCCTCCAAATTAAAACCATGCTCATCTTCATCACTAAGAAAAGACTTTTGTTTGGCTTTAGAATCAAAAGAGTAGCCTTGTTTAACCGGTTGCTGGTGCAGTGAGTAGAAAAACCAAGCATTTGTGGGGTGTTTTGCAAGTGAGACAAGTTTTGGCCAGTTTGGGGATTTCTAGGTTGTTCTTGTTGTTGATTATGGTGGGGATGTAAAGGCATTTCAAGGCCTAACATTCCTGAACCAGTCCCAGAAAACAACCCACCACCACCACTCAAACCACTAGTTTCCATTCAGAATAACCAAAAAAAACAGAGCTTTAACACCCCTAAATTCTTAGCAAGCAAGCATCGAAATTGAAAAGAGAGACATACCCATTAAAGAACTGACTACAACCGAGTTTTAACAATCAACAGGCACCTAAAGCTGCAAAGTTTATCTTCAAAACCCGCGAAAATTTGAAGGAAAAGAAAGGGTGTTAATGGTTTTAGGATTTGTGAATAATGGAACGGTTAAAAGTAGAGGAAAAAGGAACCTTTGGTGGAAAGAGGGATTAAATTGATAAGTTATTAAAATTATGTGGGTTAATTTTTAAAATTAGAGTCAAATTAAAATAAGTGTAGCACTTAGGGACTAATTATATAATTATATCAATTTATATTAACTGCCACATCATCAGCCGTTAATTTTTTAACGGTATTGGACCAATTTGTTATAATTTTTAAGTCGTTGGACGAATTTGTAACTTTTAATAGTCGAAGGATACAAAAGATAATTGGGCTATAATCGAGGGACCAATTATGTAGTTTACCCAAAAAATAATTTTGATATAGAAAAAGACATAATTTAGACACTTATTTAACAATTAAACTAAATATTTGATCATAATTTCTTTCTGTTTTCACCTTTCTATTTATTTTTCAAGTTTACCTGTTCTTCTTCCTTCCTTCTCCACTTTCCCACTCGAGCGGCTTATTTGCATAAACTCTTCTATTTTCTATTTATTTACAAATTGAACCTACCGTCGAGCCGATAAAGAAACCAAAATGTCCGATCAGCGATCAAGACTTCCCCATTCCCGAACCAAAATAATGATTCTTTGCCTTTTAATTACCATCATCGTCCTACATGTCACCTTCAACTCCTTAAATCCAGGCTCCTTCGTCGAGGAAAACCAAAACCACCATGCTGACGCTAGCACACCTTGCAAGCGCGTCGATGCCCTTCGCTTACTTGAAGAAGCATAAAACCCATCCGTTCAGACTAACAACAATAACAACAACGATAAGAGCTACACAGAATTTGATATCGTCAAGATTCTCATCAATGAAGAAGTTCAAAATGAAAAACTCGACCCGAACAAACCGTAATCACTCGGACCTAAAATAATCGATTTGGATCAAAAAATATCCGAATAGATAACAAACAACTCAAACTTCTCGAACTTTATTGGTCTAAACAAGCCACGGGTCCTACTCGTCACCGTTTCATCTCCAAAACCATGCGAAAACCCGGTCAACGACCATTATTTACTTAAATCAATCAAAAATAAGATCAACTACTGTAGGTTATATGGGATCGAGATCTTTTACAACATGACATTACTGGATGTAGAAATGCCCAGGTTTTGGACGTAATTGTCGTTGATTAGGAAGCTTTTGTAAGCAATCAAAACAAAGAAAGATAAAAGGAAGATAATAGAGAAGATATGGGAAGAAGAAGAGAGAAAAAAAAAAGAAAGACTAGACTTTCATTCAAAGATTTTATAAACCTCTTATTCTTCCTTACACAGTTTTTAACCTAAGACATCAATAAATGATAATGTTTTAACTAGTTCCTGACCTCCCAAAATGCAATGTTTCATTAAAATCTAAACAATACTCAACGGATAACCAACAACTAAAATAAATTCTTCTAATGAAGGTTTAGAAATTGTTGTTTTAGATGGTGAAGAACCTCCCATGTTGCATCCTCTAAGAAAATGTTAGACCATTCCATTAGAACTTTGGTAACAACTATGCTTCCTCTTCTTTCAATTTAGCAACCCACAATTCTTATTGGCTCTTTGCCCATGCTCCCTTTAGAATCAATAATAGACAACTCATCCTGGATGAGGTAAGCTCCAACTCTCTTTTAAGCTGGGAAATATGAAAGACAAGGTGAACCTTAGAGTTATATGAAAGTTTCAATTTGTAAGACATAGCCCCTGCTCGATTTATGATTCGAAATGATCCAAACCACCTTGGAGAGAGTTTTTGACTCATTCGTGCACATACTGACAGTTATCTATAAGGTTATAGCTTAAGAAAAAAATCAGTAACCAACATGGAACTCACAATTTATCCTCTTCTTATCCGTCTGACTCTTCATCCTATCTTGAACACTTTGCATATGAAACTTTAACATTTTTATGGTCTTCTCCCTTTGTCTCATGTTCATGTCTACAATAGCAAAATTCGATTCTTTAGACATATAAGGCAAATGTAATGGTAGTGGTTAACTATACATAACTTGATAAGGTGTCATTTGGATGGAAGAATGAAAAACAGTAATATACTACCATTCAGCAAGGTATAGTCACTCAGAATACACCTTGGGCTTCTTCCCTGACATAGATTTCAAGTAGGTCTTCAAACATTAGTTGACTTTTTCAGTTTGTTCATCGATTTTTGAATGGTAAGGTGTAGATGCATGTATAATGACTCTCAACCTTTCCAGCAACTCCCTTCAAAACAAACTCATAAAAATTTTGTTCCTATCATAAACTATATTCTCTAGAAAATCATGCATATTAAATATGTTCTACAAAAAGAGTTGAGCTACATCCTTAACTGAAAATGAATAAGCTAAACCAATGAAATGATTATATTTGGAGATTCTATCTACTACCACCAGAATATAGTTCTTCTCTTAGATAGAGCTAATCTCTCTATGAAATCCAAGCTGATGGAGCATCACACAATTGGAGGAATTAGAAGAGGTTGCAGGAGGCCTCTGGGTCATGCAAATCTCCCTTATTTTTTCAAGCAAAACATGCACTCCTGACCTCTTACTTAACTGTTGGAAATAAACTTAAATGGGATGTTTAGTGAGTGATAAAATTTATGAATTAATTGTGGAGTTACAAATGTGAAATGTTAAAAGTCAATATGGGAGTATTTATGGAATTTAAAACAGGAATTATAGGAGTTACAAAAATTATGGGATTTAATAGATTTTATTAGGTAGTAATGTCTAATGGCTATATAAAGGCATTGTCTATTGATTTGTAATGTGTGGTTAAGAGTGAGTAAGAAAATGTGAATGTGAGTAAGAGAAATTAAGGGAATGAGTAGTGAATGTGAGAGTCAAGAGAGTGTGAGAAAAGAGAGAGAACCACAAGTGGTGGAGTGCAAGAGTGTGAGTGAATGTGGTTAAGTGTGGTTGAGAGTGGATGTGATGAGTGTTAGAAAAGTTTCAGAGAAATAAAATATAAGTATTTTGAAATAGTGTTGCATTTTTCAATTGCCCGAGCAATTCTCATTCTGTGGACAATTTCATTTTTGTGGGCAATTCTTATTCCTGGGTAATTTCGTTCGAATTCTATTTGATTTAGATTCTAAAAATTAGTATCAGAGCTATGGCGAATGTGATGGGTTAAATGTCGCTACCACGTCTAACAAAGGCGAATTACGAAAATTGGATTATTCAAATTAAAGTTCTTTTTGGATCTCAAGATGCATGGGAAGTTGTCGAAGAAGGGTTCGAAGAACCAACAACTACGGCGGGATATACGACGGCTCAAACCAAGGCGTTGAAAGAGGCACGAGCGAAGGATAATGCGGCGTTATACATGATGTTCAGAGCCGTTGACGAATCAAGCTTTGAGAATATTGTCGGGGCAACTACTTCAAACGAAGCGTGGGACACTTTAAAAAAGGTGTTCAAAGGAGTTGACTGAGTCAAGAAAGTGCGACTCCAAACTCTTCGTGGCGAGTTGGAGAGCATGAAGATGAAGGAATCGGAAAGTGTATCTGATTTCATTGCTCGTGTACAAGCTGTGGCAAACCAACTCATTCATAATGGTGAAACATTAACCGATGCGAGAATTGTGGAGAAGATCTTGAGATCATTAACCGATAATTTTAAGAATGTTGTGTGCGCGATAGAAGAGTCAAAAGACCTTGAAACTCTCATAGTTGATGAACTCACCGGTTCTCTTGAGGCACATGAACAACGTAAGAAGAAAAAGAAAGATGGGACACTCGAGCAAACACTTCAGACTAAGGCGTCAATCAGAGATGAAAAGGTATTCTATTCTCAAAATTTTCGAGGGAGAGGACATGGACGTGGAGGTCGTGGAAATGGTCGTGGTGGTCAAAGAGATAGTCATGAAGGATATTATAAGGAGAAGGGACAAACAAGCCAACCAAATTGGCGTGGAAGAGGACACAATCGAGGAAGAGGCGGTAGATCAAATTATGCCGAGTGCTACAAGTTTTACAAGTATGGTCACTATGCGAAAGATTGTGATTTCGAAAAATGTTATAATTGTGGAAAAATAGGGCATTATGCAAAAGATTATCGAGCTGATAAAAGGGTGGAAGAGACAACCAACATTGACGTGGAAGATGAAGCGAAAGAAGGCGTTCTCTTGATGGCTAAAAATGAAGTCAACAACAACAATGATATATGGTACCTAGACTCGGGCGCAAGCAACCATATGTGCGGTCATGAGTACTTATTCAAAGAGATGCAAAATATTGAAGGTGTCATGTGTCGTTTGGTGATGCATCAAAAGTAGATGTCAAAGGCCGAGGTACAATTTGCTTTTTACAAAAGGACGGCTTGATAGGGTCAATCCAAGATGTGTATTACGTTCCAGATCTTAAGACAAATATTTTGAGTATGGGGCAACTCACGGAGAAAGGTTACTCGGTATTTTTGAAAGAACGGGTACTACTCTTGAAGGATAAGAGAGGACGTCTGATTGCTAGAGTTGAAATGGGCAAAAATTGGATGTACAAATTGAATTTGAGAAGCGTACGAGAAAAATGTTTGCGAGTTGATGTAGAAGACAAGACATCGTTATGGCATCTTCGTTTTGGTCACCTATATCATGGTGGTCTAAAGGAGTTAGCAAAGAAGAACATGGTGCACGGATTGCCGAACATGGATTATGATGGTAAATTTTGTGAAGAATGTGTGATTAGCAAGCAAGCAAGAACATCGTTTCAAAAGAAAGCAGAATATCGAGCTAAATATCCACTCGAGTTGATTCATACCGACATATGTGGACCAATCACTCCCGAATCTTTTAGCGGTAAAAGATATTTCATTTCGTTTATTGATGATTTCTCACGAAAAACCTGGGTGTATTTTTTGAAAGAAAAATCTGATACATTTGAGGTATTCAAAAAGTTCAAATTGATGGTGGATAAGGCAACTGGTAGACATATCAAAGTCGTACGATCAGACAGAGGTGGCGAGTATACGTTTAAGGTTTTCATGGAGTATTGCGAGGAACAAGGAATAAGGAGATTTCTAACCGCACCATACTCTCCTCAACAAAATGGTGTGGCTGAGAGGAAGAACCGGACCATTCTTGAAATGGTTCGATCAATGCTAAAGAGCAAGAAATTGCCGAGGCAATTCTGGGCAGAAGCTGTGCAATGTGACGTCTATACACAAAATCGTTATCCACATGTAAAGTTACATGATCAAACACCACAAGAGGCATGGAGCGGACAAAAGCCGACGGTTTCTCATCTTAAAGTTTTTGGTAGTGTGGCATATGCACTTGTACCGGAATCAACGAAGAACGAAGCTCGAAGAAAAAAGTAAAAAGTTTATTTTTATTGGGTATGATGAGAAGACAAAAGGGTACAAGCTACTCGATCCGATAAGCAAGAAGGTGATGGTGAGTCGTGATGTACAAGTAAATGAAGCAAGCGAATGGGATTGGAATAATTCAACAGAGATTGTCATGGAAGTTGGACAATCATCAGTTATGGCACCAACAAGCATACCAACAAGTTCTGAAACTACCGATGATGGAGATGAACCACGAGAACCCAAAATGCGAAGTTTGCAAGATTTGTATAATTCGACAAATGAGGTACATCTTGTATGTCTTAGGGCAAATACTGAAAATATTTGCTTTGATGAAGAGTCACGAGACAAGAAATGACAAATTGCCATGGACGAGGAAATTAAGGCAATTGATATAAAGTCAGCCTATTGCCGAAAGGAATTGTCGAAAGGAAGTCACCCTATTGGTGTAAAGTGCGCGTTCAAGAAAAAGATGGAAGTTCAAGGCGAGATTAAACGGTACAAGAAGAGACATGTTGTGAAAGGATACAAGCGAGTCAGGATTAAGTTGCGAAAAATGCAAGAAGATGATTGGCATGATGGATGGAAGAAACATTTAAGTTTATGGGGGAGTTTTGTTGGAAATAAACTTAAATGGGATGTTTAGTGAGTGATAAAATTTAGGACTTAATTGGGGAGTTACAAATGTGAAATTTCAAAAGTCAATATCAGAGTATTTATGGAATTTAATAGAGGAATTATAGGAGTTACAAAAATTATGAGATTTAGTAGATTTTATTAGGTAGTAATGTCTAATGGCTATATAAAGGCATTGTCTATTGATTTGTAATGTGTGGTTAAGAGTGAGTAAGAAAATGTGAATGTGAGTAAGAGAAATTAAGGGAATGAGTAGTGAATGTGAGAGTCAAGAGAGTGTGAGAAAAGAGAGAGAACCACAAGTGGTGGTGTGCAAGAGTGTGAGTGAATGTGGTTAAGTGTGGTTGAGAGTGGCTGTGATGAGTGTTAGAAAAGTTTCAGAGAAATAAAATATAAGTATTTTGAAATAGTGTTGCATTTGTCAATTGCCCGAGCAATTCTCATTCTGCGGACAATTTCATTTTTTTGTGGGCAATTCTTATTCCTGGGTAATTTCGTTCGAATTCTATTTGATTTAGATTCTACATTAACTTCCTTTCTAAGGCTCTTCCAATAAAATAATGAAGTTAGTTTATAAAAAGTGGCATAAACTCCTGAATGCACACCTAAAGTATTATTTAAAAAAATGAATTAGTTTTTTCATCAATTCAAAATCATGTCCCACAACCCATGTACCTTTACTCCTCAATGACTTCACATACCACTGATACTTTAAGTGTTTTTCAGGATCTTTCTCTTTAATAATCTTTACACTTTCTCATCAGTTTCTCAAGTGGTAGCTATTTTTTCATCATATCAGTAGATATATGACTCTCCCTTATGTTAAACAAGATACATGTGGAAGGTCTTCTAGAAAGGACATCAACTACTATCTTATTGGTGTCTTTTCTATATTGAACTTCATAGTCAAATTTAATCATTTTGACTACCCATTTTCTAAAGGGTGTTACTTTCTGGTTCTCCACAAGAAAATTTAAGCTCTGGTGGTCGGTCTTGATCTTGCAATGGCGACCGATTAAATAATTGTACCACTTCTTTACTATATAAGTACAACCAACATCTTTTTTTTCATACACAAAAAAACCTTTGTGCCTTGCCCTCAAGGTTATAGTGAAAAATGTCAATGATTTTTTGTCCTGTATCAAAACTACTTCAACCAATAACTTAGAAGCATTTGTCTCGATAACAAATTCCTTCTCTATGTTTGGAAATGACAACATTGGTGCAACAATGATAGCTTCCTTCAGCTTTTGGAATATTAATTCAGCTTCAGAGTTCCATTCCCAAACTCTTTTCTTTAACAAGTTGGTTAAAAGCTTGGTTATGTATCTATATTCTTTAATAAATCATTTATAATACACCGAGAGCTCAAGGAATCCCTCTCATCTCCTTAACTGACGGTGGAATAGGCCAATCCTTGGTACATTTCATCTTGTCTTCATCCATACTTATCACTCCCTCAAAAGTTCAATACCCTAAGTAGTCTATTTTCCTTGCTCCAAACTGTATTTTGATTTATTTATTTATTTGCATATAATTGATGTGACTGTAAAGAATAAAACTTCACTTTTAAATGCTTCAAATGTGTAGTCCAATCTTGTAAAAAAATCAAAACTTCATCAAAGAACACTAAAAAAATTTCTCAATTGTTCTTTGAAAATTCTGTTCATAAGACTCTAGAAGGTAATAGGGGACTTAGTGAGCTCAAAAAGACATTACTGAAAATTCATAATGTCCCTCACGAGTCTTAAAATCTATTTTATTGTCATCATTGTCCTTCATCTTAATGTGATAATATCCTGATCTCAAATCCAATTAAGAGAACCATGTGGCACTCATTAGCTCATCTAACAACTTCTCAATGATTGGCATAGAGAAACTATCTTTGATGGTCAATTGATTTAGTTTTTTATAGTTCACACACATTCTCCACGCCCCATCCTACTTCTTGACCATGACTATAGGAGAAAAAAAAGCATTGTTATTATTTTTAATCACCACAGAATTCAACATCTCTTTAACGAACCTATCAATTTCATCTTTTTGCCTAGAAGAATGCTTGTAAGGTTTGATTTTCATCACAAAATCTTTATCCTTTAAATCAATATTATGGGATCTCTCTTACAGGAGGTGATCCCTTTGATTCATCAAAAAAAATTATTATATTTTGTAGTAAATCTTGAATCTCTTTGGTTCTAAACTCATCAATATTTTCATTCCATTTTAAGCTTTTTAAGAGCCGCATAACTATTATAAAACGGTTAGGAGAGCCTCTAAACAATTTCTCACAAGTTTTAGAGTTTACATATTGTATGGGCTTCTCTTTACAACCACATAACTTGATCTCTTTTTGTTCCTAACTGAAAGCATATGATCAACTATCCAAAGTCTCATTTAATCATCCCTAATTAACATAATCATTCTTTCCCAAAATTGCATTATAGTTCTTCAAAGGTAAAACTAAAAAGTAAAAAGTAAAGTTCTCACCTTTTCACTTTCATTCCACTCCCTTGGATTCTTTTATGGTTGGCATCCAATTCCCATCAACAACCGTAACCTTAAGCATCTTGTGCCTATAAATAGGAAGCATCAGTTTCTTCACCACAAATAATCTTAGAAAGTTATGTGTACTCCATGAATCCATTAACACCATACAAATAGTCCCTTGAATCACCACTTGTATTTTCATGGTCTCCAGATTTGAAGCTATCCCATATTGCTTGAAGAGATAGTATAAGTTCCTTAGTTCTTACTGTCTCTTGACCCCTTACTTTAGTAATGTCTTTACAATCCAGGAACATCTCAGCATCATTATCATATTTAGCCACCTCTTCCATAATCTAAAAAACTTGTGATGTGGCATATTTGTGACTGAGAGTATACTTGATTGTACACCAAAAGCATAATTTTTTTTGTGTTCATCAATCTCAACAATTGATAGTGTTTTTCCATTTGTATGATTTCTTGCATTCCCAGTTGTTCTTGAGGAAGTAGGGCTTAACAATTTGGGTGTTGAATCTCAGGATGAGTAACCAGAATTTCCTCCAACTATAAAGGATCCTTCACCTTTGAATTTACTAGTTGAACTTCTAAGTAGAACTGATAAGACTAAATTATGACCAGGTGACCTCAATTGCAATCCTGTTATATTTTTTGTGTATAGGAAAATACATAGCTTCCATATGTTTGGTCAGTCGAAAAGCATGAATCAGAGTTTTTGGTTTCATCAATTTAACAATTTGACTAACTTTCAGTCGTAAATGGTTATTAAACATGCTTAAAATATAATCATCAGGTAGTCCAACCTGATTGACCAAGTGTATGAAATTCTCATAGAATTGTTCCATAGATTTCACTTATTTCAACTCTAGTAATTCTGTAAATGGGTCTTCAATTTCTCCCGGGACAAATCTTTCCTTTATCCATCTCAGGTACTCCTTTAGACATACTCGATTCAAATCACCACGAGAGTTGCACAAGAACTAATGTCATTCCAAAGCCTTTCTTTCCCGATGCAATATCATTACTCTAATTCTAGATGAATCCGATACTCTCCCAGCCTCAAAATACTGTTCTAATTTAGATACTCATCCTCTAAAATCATATCCACCGAACTTGGTACAAAAGATTGTAGAAATATGTTTTTTGGTATAATAATTGAAAAATAATTTGGGACTAATTTGAAAAGATTTTAAAAATGATTCTTATGTCCGAACAACTTGTAAACAAATTAAAAAAAATGATAGATTTTGGAAGTGTTTCAAAAATATTTAAATAAGTCAAAGTATTAAAAATAACCCAAGTGTTTAGATACACCTTTTAGGTATTTTGATACAGCTGAAATTTCAAAGGGCATTTTGTTAAGGCATTTCGAAACGGCCAAAGGTTGTATCGATACATTTTGCCACTATGAGCTTTGGTTTCATAATAGAAAACACGTGTATCGAAACAGACATTTAGATACAACTTTTAAGTATTTCGATACATCTTTAACGGTTTTATAAAAAAACCTAACGACTTTATAAAAAAAACAACGGCTAGGAGCCTTATCGAAATAGGCATTACATGTTTGTGAAGATTAACCATCATTTTAATTTTCATTCCCTGAAACCGATCATTCAACGATGCCTCTAACCTTTGTATGTAAACCTGTAATCGATTGGTCTTTTGCTTCCATTTCGGTACTAGGTTTGTCTCTGGTAGTACAACTGTTGTCGCTAAAGCTTGGCTCCGAGTTTTCACTATTTTTGAATATTAGAATGGCTCTGATATCTTTGTAAGCAATCAAAAAAATAAAAGGAAGAGAAGATAGAGGATCTGGGGAAGAAAAAGAGAGAAGGAAAGGAAAAGATCAGAATTTCTTTCACAGATTCTATAAACAACTCATTCTTCTTTATACAATTTTTAAAATAAGGCATCAATAAACAACAAAGTTTTAAATTATAATATGGCCTCCCAAAATGCAACGTTTTATTAAAACATAAACAATAATTAAAGACTAACCAACAATTAAAACAAATTCCTCCGACGGTCAAATTTGAAGATAGAACCTTGACAGCTTTTGCTTTCACATCTGGAGATCGAGTTCCTCTAGTGGATGGACAACGATTCCATGTTCACGGACATAGCATACGAGCTTCCATGGGAAAGTTACAAAGATTCTAATTTGGTCATACATGGTTAGAATGAAATGATTTATAATGAAAAGAATTGGATTGGTTTAAATACGAGTAGTTTCTTTTTGAGGAATTATCAATGGTCGCTTGATCTTTTAGATGCTTGGGCTCCGATGGGTCTAAAAGGGAAGATCAGGGAAGAAGTCAGAAAGATTTTAACTCGAAAATTAAAGGATCATCATGTTTTTGAGGCCGACGATTAGTCTGCAATGGTTTACTTGTTGGTCAAGGAAAGGGAGAAATGGGGTAAGAAAGTGTATCTTGAGAATGCTTATTATTTGCATCGTTACTATGGGGATTTTGATTGACCGGTACGAGGAAATTGATGAGTGCCTAAAAGTCCTATTCTTTATACCAATTTCCCACTCAATTATTGCTAATAAAGGACAGATTTAATGGCAATATTGGATAATTCTGTTTATTTCCATATTTCAGCATCCCAATACTTAATTCATGAATTTATCTATTATTTGGCATAAAACAGGTACGGTTAATGGTTTCTTCTCTTATATAGGAAACTACCACATAGGTTATGCCAAATAGCATGATGGATGCTGGAAACCAAAACTGGAATGCAGATTAGTACCCGCCTCGGCAGCACTTGAAGGCCGCGGCAGCACCTGGAACATAAATGTCGATATGATAGGAGATCTGAAGATAAAAATAAGGTGGACGTTTTAAGACAAGAGGCATAGAAATCGGAGCTGAGGAACACACGAAAAGTCAAGGTCAAAGGTCACGCGGGAAAATAATCCTTATAGGAATAAACTAGGAAATAAAATAAATATCTTTTATTTATGTACTTAACTTGTGTTTTACTCCGAGTTGTATTCCTACTTTGGAAAGGTTTGCCCTAGGCCAAGCCTATATAAACCATAGCCTATGTAGAGAAGAGGAGATCTCGAATTCAAGTGTTCATAGAAAATCCTAAACTCCTCCATCGTCCCCTTAGGGTTTAGGTTAGTTTGTGGAGTAGTTGTGGAAGAAGATTGTATTTTGTTCTTTGTTTCAGTGTAATAAAATATCAAGGTTTGCTTATCCTTAGCCATTATTTGTTCTTGCATTCAAGCTCAGGAGAGAAGTTTGTAAGTAATCTATTTATCTAGACTCGGGAGAGTTAGATTCACGAAAGGGATAAATACGGTATTTCAATCACGAAATACTAACTCGACCTAAGGATAGGTTAAGAGTTTCAGCGGCTAAAAGAAGTGTGAGATTGGTTGATGATTATAATTGATTCACGCCGGGAGGTATCATCAAGGAATGATCACCAACAGTACTTCGACTTAGGGATAAGCGGAGTCATCCAAGGACACTTTGCCGAACTTTGGTAAAGTCCAACCACGAGCAAGGGATTGCCGCGGCGGACAGTATCGTCGCTGCCAAGGCAGTAATCTGCAGCACTGCCGAGGCAATGATGTACAATTGCATTGGACAGAGACAAGTCAATTGAATCCACACTACGAAGCACTCTAACCTACCCTACTTTTCCATCCTTGATTTCTTGATCATTTATCTTTATTGCTTTCATTAGTTTCCTTAGTTATAATCCAACTCAATTATCTGTGTTTTTTACTTTTCCATTGTGCAGGAAGAATAAATTGAGTAAGTAAAGCCGATCCCTGTGGGTTCGACATCTTAAATACTTCAATCTAACAAAAGGTGGAAGGACGAATGCTTCTTCATAAAAGCAGGACTTTCTAGCCTCCATCAGAAATGATCAAGAATTATCATCCCGGATTAGGCGATCGTCGATGGCCATTGGTTACTCACTTTGTAGGGTGTAAACCTTGCAGGAAGTTCAGGGAATATTCCGTCGAGAGGTGTTTGAAACAGGTGGATAGAGTTTTCAATTTCGATGATAACCAGATCTTGTAGATGTATGGGTTTAAACATAAATCGTTGGCTAACCGAAGAGTTAAACAAGTCCAGAATGAGACTGGTAACACTTGAAGTCCAAGATGAATTGGGTTTGCTCCATCCATCTTGTAAAGCTATTAAGATCTCAGATTCTTCATAATGTTGTCAAGCTCCTGATCTGCAATCCAACACTTCACTAAAATTTCAGTGATCAAAGAAGAAGATGAGGAGAGAAATTGAGAGAGTTTAGATAAGAGAAATAGAAAAATTCTGATTTATTCATTTGATGTTGTTCTCTACAGTACAGGGCCAAAGTTAACCCTAATTTATCCCACAGATGAAACGCATTGTTTCACTAAAAGTCCATAATGGTCAAAACATAATTAAAAGAAAATAAAATTTTAACGGGAATAAAATTCAAATATTAAAAAGCCTGATAATACTCCCTCCCTTGATAACCATCCTTGTCCTCAAGGATTAAAATTTGGAAATTGTTGCTGGAGTTGATACAAGACCTCCCATGTAGCATCCTCCGAAAAAGTGTTGGTCCATTCCATCAAAATCTCTGTCACGACCTTGTTACCTTTTCTGACTATTCTTTTCTCCAAGATTTTCACTGGTTCTTTCATCATAGTTCCATCTGAACCAACCATTGGTAGTGCCTATTGTATTGGATCAGACCCCATAGGCTTCTTCAATTGAGATATGTGGAAGACTGGGTGCACCTTAGACCCTACAGGTAATTGCAGCCTGTATGCCACCTTCCCTACTCGATCCAGCACCTTGTACGGACCGAACCACTTGGGGGAAAGTTTCTGATTGGTCCTTGCATGTACAATTTGTTGCTTGTATGGCTACAGCTTCAAATACACAAATTCTCCAACATTCAGCTCACAATCCTTTCTCAACCCATCGGCCTGTTGTTTCATGCGATCTTGGGACCTCATAAGGTAGAATTACAACATTTTTATGGCTGCCTCTCGCTTGGACAGATTTTGATCTACTGCAGCTACTAGTGAATCCCCAGCCAAATATGGTAAATGACCAGAAGGTTCTTTACCATACAAAGCAGTGTGTGGAGTGGTATTAATTGAGGAATGATGGGTGGTATTGTACCACCATTCGACTAGATACAGCCAATCACTCCATTCTATTGGTTTTTCCCCTGTCATACACCGTAAATAGGTTTCCAAGCTTTGATTTACCCTTTTTTTTAGCCATCAGTTTAGGGATGATAGGTCGTGGAAAGGTTGATTGTTGTTCCCAATTTCTTGAACAAATCTCTTCAAAACATGCTCATAAACACTTAGTCTCGGTCACATATTATGGTTTCAGGTACCCCATGCAAACCCTTTGGATACTGTAACTCCCCTTTGTTTCTCTGGCAAGTGCTATATTCCTTCACAAAATTCTTTAATTTTTTTCTCATCCTCTTCCAATACAAAATCGATGAAGCTCTTTTTATGGTAGCCTTTGCCCTCGAGTGACCACCCATTGGACTTGCATAGTAGTATTGCACTAACTTCTTCCTCAAACTCTAAATCTACTCCAATTACTTACTTTCCTTTTCTTCTCAGTGAGCTTCTATCCCAAATATATTTAGGGTGCCCCCTGACCATATTCTAAGTCCTTCATAATCCCCTTCAATTTAGGATCCAGATGCCAAGAACTCACCACCCTCGTCCATAATGGTGACCACACATTACTAACTGTTAAAGCACAACATTCTACATATTTTGGGTTCCTTGATAAATCATCAGTCACTCTGTTATGTATACCTTTCTGTAAATCACCTCATAATCTTAGCTCATCATCTTCGCAACCCACTTTTTTTGTGAAGGTGTAATGGCTTGGTTGTCAGTTAAAAAACAAAGACTTGGTGATCAGTCTTGATCTTAAAGTGCCTCTCAAGGAGGTAGGAGGACCACTTCTTAACTGCCAACAGGGCTGCGAGCATATCTTTGTCATAAATGGACAACCAATATTGTACCTACAGCTGCATTAGAGGCATCTGTTTCTACAATGAACACCTCTTTAAAATCTGGAAGACTCAGAACAGGAGCAGATATCACTGCCCCTTTTAACTTCTCAAAGGTCTGCTGCTCTTGTTCAGTTCATCTCCAACCTTCCTTCTTCAACAAATCAATAAGATGTTTGGCTAACTCCCCATACCCCCTAATGAATCTTCTGTAATACCGAGATAACCCCAAAAAACTTCTTACTTACTTCACACATCTAGGTGCAGGCCACTCCTTGATACATTCCACCTTCGACTCTTCCATGACTATTACTCCTTCACAAATACATAATCAAGGTATTTCACTCTAGTTGCCCTAAAACTGCATTTGCTCCTCTTAACTACCAGCTGATTTTTTCTCAACAGTCCCAACACTTCCTCAAGATGTCTCAAGTGATCATCCCAATTGGCAAAGTATACCAAGATGTCATCCAAGAAAACCAGCATAAACCTTCTCAATAAGGGTTTGAATACCTTATTCATGAGTGACTGAAAGGTTGCTAGAGCATTGGTCAACCCAAATGCCATGACCAAGAACTCATAGTGGCCTCATGAGTTCTATATGTTGTTTTGGCTATGTCTAGGCCCCATATTCTGATCTGGTGATACCTAGATCTCAAATCCAACTTGAAAAAATATTTGGCTCCCCCCAATTTATCTAACAGTTCCTCGATAATCGGCATGGAAAACTTTTCCTTAATGGTGAGTTGATTGAGTCTGCGGTAATTTATACACATTCTTCATCCTCCATCCTTTTTCTTCCCCATGACCACTGGTGAAGCAAAAGAGCTGGTATTATCTCTAATCACCCCAGTACTCAGCGGCTCCTTTTTCATCTGCTCTATCGCATCCTTTTGAAAGGTTGGGTACCTATAAGGATAAATCTTCACAATGGCATTTTCATCCACCAAAGGAATTTTGTGTACATGGCCTCTCTCGAGTGGAAGCCCTTTTGGTTCTTGGAAAACATCCTCGAACTCTACCAATAATTTTGCAATTCCCTTTAAATTGGCCTCTCCCTCCAACTGTACCTCCATGGATGCCTCCATTAACAGATAAGCTGTGTAAGGACTCCCACTGCTTCTTAGAACCTTGACACATTCTCTAGCTTCAATGTTCTTTAGTGATCCAGGTTGCAATCCTTCTAGCTTGACCTCCCTCCCTTGGTACTGGAAGCTCATAGTAGCTTCTGCAAAATCCCAATTGATCAGTCCTAAGGTGGCCGACCACTGCACCTCAAGAACCATGTCACAACTTCTCAAGGGTAACACCAAGAAATCACTCTGAAATTCTTCTCCTTGTGTTTCCCAGATTGCTCCCTCACATACTCTTACTGTTTTTATAGCATCTTCATTAGTCACCTTTACTCTCAAAGTGATCTTATGGTTTATTGTCGAAGTTGTCCCTTTCATTACTGACCCATTCACAAAATTATGGGTACTCCCCGAGTCCACCAGTGCAATCCATTCTCTCCCTTTCATTAACACCTTCAATCTCATGGTTTTGAATTGAGGGCCTCCCCACACTGCCTGTAGGGACAATATTGGGTTTTCCACCTTAACTGCTCCAATCTCTTCCCCTTCCTCACAATCCAAGAACTCTTCCGGGTTAGTTTCTTCTTCTACTCCATCCACTGCTATCTGATACAGCTGAGCCATAGCACACCGATGACCAGGTGTGTATCTGGCCGCACACCAAAAGCACAGACCTCTCTTTCTTTTATCTTCAATCTCGGCAGTGGTTAAAACCTTCCCTTTCCCCATAGAAGTGTTCGCATTCTTCTGGTTTCTGGGTGTGGTTTGTCCAAGAGTTGTACTCCTTGACCCAATGGAAGGAATTGAGGTACTGAAAATGTGCTAAAGGCTCTATTAGGAACCAACAGAGTTGGGGGAGGGCTAAATTTCTGAGCTAATAGGGGGTTTCCTCTATTGTTAGTCAAAAAGATGGCTTCCAGTTTCTTAGCCATATGATTAAACTCTTCGGTTGTAATAACTTGAGATATTGATTAATTTTTACACGGAGATGATTTTTAAACAAACTTAAAAAATACTGATCAAGAATTCTTACCTGATTGAGCAGTGTCACAAAATCATCATAAAATTTCTCCATTGTCCCATGTTGCTTCAAGGTCACGAGTTCAACAAATGGATCCTCAAAACTTCCCGGTGCGAATCTATCTTTTAACAAACCCAGATACTGGTTCTAGGACAATCCTCTCAGGCCCCAAAATCTCTGGTGGTAAACTGATGCCACTACAAAGCTCCGCCCTCCAGATGTAGCATCACCAGACGAATTCGGGCTTTTTTCGAAACCTTCTTGGCTTCGATGAACTGCTCCAGTTTGGCAAGCCAACCTCTGAAGTCCTCTCCATCAAATCTGGGACACATAAGCTTGTAGGCATAGTTATGAAACAGCAAGTAAGGCCCAGATCTTCTGGAACGTGTCGCTTACATAAGGCCCTTTCAATCACTTTCTGTAAATCCGCAAGGACATGCGTAAATCCTGGATCTTCTTTTCCATCACTGCCTCCATATCCGCCTTTAGGTTTTGCAGCTTCCCATCAATCGACAAATCCACCCTAGTTATTTTCGCCTGAAGATTCGCCATTTCTGTTTGAGCAGCTTGACTTCGAGTCATCGTAGCAGAATCGGAAAGGTTTTGATACCTTTGTCAAGCTCCTGATCTGCAATCCAACACTTCACTGAAATTTCAGTGATCAAAGAAGAAGATGAGGAGAGAAATTGAGAGAGTTTAGATGAGAGAAAGAGAAAAATTTTGGTTCATTCATTCGATGTCGTTCTCTACGGTACAAGGCCAAAGTTAACCCTAATTTCTCCCACAGATGAAACGCACAGTTTCACTAAAAGTCCATAACGATCAAAACACAATTAAAAGAAAATAAAATTTTAACGAGAATAAAATTCAAATATTAAAAAGTCTAACAAATGCCTTGAAATCGTTTTCGGTTTGTCGAGTTCATCGCGATTACGGAAGTAAGAATATAGTTTCGATTAATTGATATCTCAAAGATTTTTACTCATTTACTTGTTCAAAGAATGTATGACATAATAATGTGTTGTCAATTTATAGAAAGTAAAATCTTTACTGATATAGATTTGCAGTCATGGTTATTAGCTTAATCTGCTTGTCATTTTGGCTACTTCTGCTTACATTTATGTTGGACAGGTTTATTTGTTGTGTTGTGTCTGAATATGTCATTCGAATTCTTCGGATTCGGGTACAAGCACCATGACCCAAACTCGGTAGTTTGTTGTGTCGTATCCATGTCGACAGGATATAAATTTATTTCGAACTCGAACAATGAGTAGTGTTTGAACTTTTTATACATTTCTTAAAACTATAGAAGAATATTACATATGAATGATATGGTTTTGAGGTTATAAAGCAGAATAAAGAACGAAAAAGATTTTTTTTAATAAAATAACATTGATTTTCTACAAATGACTTCTCAATACATTTCCCTTTGTCACACACCCCATTAAAAAGCATTAGCTTCATCACAGATGTACCGGAATCCGCCTCATTGCCACTAAATAACCGAAAAACGTGTGAACGGCAAGACGGTTTCCGGGCCTGAACGACCTGGGATTTGTCCAGAAGTAGAATTCCGTCTTGAAGACCTTCCATTCATCGACTGCCAGAACCGAGTAGATTTGTTTACGATAACTAATCTGTTCTGTAGAAAAATTTGATGTAAATGACTGTTGGGACAAGTGGTATCATGACTATCTATACGAGATATGGAACTACATTACAGCATCGGATGCGGCAATGAAAGCAGAGAACAAACAGTTGCCTTAACGAGGAACCCTGTTCTGACTTAGTAGCTCCTCCTCCTTCAGCCGATGCTGGAACCTGGCAAGGCGAGCTTGAAGGCTCACCAAGCTGGCAGCCTTGCGCGAAAGCAAAAAACTCAGCCTTGTCACATAACTGTCAACCTGGCTGCCTTCTTGATCAACCTCAGCCAAAAGTTTCATTTCCTGAAATAATGACGCAAAACAGTTCAATTGTGGACAGAAAACGGATACAATCTCAAGACTTATCGACCGGTTTCGGATGTTCATAAGGAGAATGAGGTTACTTACTTCACGAACAATCTCCATCGTATCCTCGATTTCTTTTCGGTGAGCAGCAGTTAAAGCCTCTTCTTCCTGCAACAAACCAAAAGTATACGCAGAATGAAGAAAATCCTGAATATAGAACAAAATGAACCATATTGATCTCCTACCTCACGTACAGAATTGACACTTCCATCTGTAGGAGGCTCAGGATCATATCGTCTCATTCGAACATTATTTACGCCGTTATAATTAACAACATCCGCCTGCCTGGAGCTCATAGCAGACAAATCAGATCCCCCTCCATTCTTGAACCGATTCCTCATCATCTCAGAATTTTCTTCTCTAGTCGCTTTCCCACGAGGTGGTGACACCTTCTGAACTTTCTCTTCTGTATCAACTGTAGGAGGCTCGGGATCATATCGTCTGCTTCGAACATTATTTGTGTCGTTATAATTAACATCATTCGCCTGTGTGGAGATTGTAGAATTCAAATCAGAACCCCCTGCTGCATCATTCTTGAACCTGTTCCACATCATCTCAGAATTTTCTTCTCTCGTCGCTTTTCCACGAGGTGGTGACACCTGCACTTTCTCTTCTGTATCAACTGTAGGAGGCTCGGGATCATATTTTTTGTTTCGAACATTATTTATGCCATTATAATTAACAGCATTCGCCTGCCTGGAGTTTGTAGCAGACAAATCAGACCCCCCTCCATCATTCTTGAACCAGTTCCGCATCATCTCAGAATTTTCTGCTCTCGTCGCTTTTCCACGAGGTGGTGACACCTTCTGCACTCTCTCTTCTGTATTGACTGCAGGAGTCTCGGGATCATATCGTCTGTTTCGAACATTATTTATGCCATTATAATTAACATCATTCGCCTGCCTGGATTTTGTAGCAGACATTTCAGTACCCCCTCCATCATTCTTGAACCAATTCCGCATCATCTCAGAATTTTCTTCTCTAGTTGCTTTTCGACGAGGTGGTGATAGCTTCTGCACTTTCTCTTCTGTATCAGCTGTAGGAGTCTCGAGATCATATCGTCTGTTTCGAACATTATTTGTGCCACTATAATTAACAGCATTCGCCTGCCTGGAGTTTGTAGCAGACAAATCAGACCCCCCTCCATCATTCTTGAACCAGTTCCGCATCATCTCAGTATGTTCTTCTCTAGTCGCTTTTCCACGAGGTGGTGACACCTTTTGAACTTTCTCTTCTGGATCCAGTGAATTTTGAGAATTTGATGAATAAGTTCTTTGAATTGCGGAACCACCATAAGAATTACTTGCTTCAAATCTCTCCTTGTCCGTTGGAACAGAACCTGTTCCACCTTCCTCCCTCTTATTTAAAGGTTGATTTGAAGAAAAAGTAAAGGGTCGTTTGTCAAAGTCCATGGTACAAACATCTTTCTCGACACACTTTCGACCTGTATCGACAACTTTTACTTCCTGTGGTTGCTCGTAAAAATCTTCGACATCTGAGGTAGCTGAGAAAGAATATGCATCCTTATTAATTGAAGGTGAGGAATTTACAGACTGGTGATCTTTCTTGGAATTACCACTTCTTGAAAGACTTTTAACCCTGTTCAGTTGGATGGAAATATAATTTTATTTAGAAAGTAAATACAATATACAGCAACATAGGAAGTTCATTGTAGAAACAAGGATACCTATCGGCATATCTCAAGAGTATTGAGAGTGTGTTCGCACGAACCGGCATTTGGCGAAATACAGGAGATCATAACAGTCCTTGAACGACCAACAAAAGAGTCTCGGAGCACTTCCGTAAGTTTGCTCCCTCGGAATGGTATATGTATCTTGTCATTGTCAAGAGCACGAATGCACTCCTTAAGAGCCAAAAGGCTCTTATTAATTTCAGCACCCTCTATTCTGGCAAGAATTCAACAAGCAAAGAATAAACAAGGTGGCTAGAAAAAAAAAGTACATGTAATTACGGTTAACAATAAAATCCGAACTTACCTAGTTTGCCGATCATTGTCGGTGGTGTCCGCACCTCTTTCACTGCCAGCAAGATCAATAAAGGAAATCTTCCCAACAACCTTCCCAACTTTAGACTCGTCCCCATCATTGTTCCGCTTGGACTCTTTCACATTGGAGTGCTTCTTGATGACAAGTTGTAAAATAGCATGTGACCTTGAAGATTCCTCATTTGCACCAGTAGATCCAGTGCTTCTAGCAGCATTTCCTCTCTCAATGTATTCCTTCACCATTTGCACCTCCGAGACCTCAAATTCTTGCAGTCCAACAATACAAACTTGTTGTTTCCCGTCTTCTCTCATACAGAGTCTCCTATAGGAGGAAATTTAGATCGAGTGATTTAGTTGTTTTTAATACATATATGAAACACGTGTATGCCAGACATAGGACAAATTGTTCTCGATAAAGTTAGTACAGCAGACTCTTCAAAGTCATTACATATCGTAAATCAATGGGGGTGAGTATGCGGTACAACAGTCTAATCTACAGCTAAAAAACAGCACAACCGAAATGTTAGAAAACACAACTTAAAATGTTACCAACACTGACAAGATTCGAGACTTGTAGTTCCAAAACTCACCACCAACCTAAAATGTTACAAAAAGTATGAACATTTCGGTTGTGTGGCTAACATTTTAAATTCCGTATTTTCTAACATTTAGGTTGTGGCGCTTTTTAGCTGTATATTAGGTTGTTGTACCATAAATTCACCTAAATCAATGAGGTATGTCTACAAGAAAAGAAAATGAAACGAAAGACGCATAAGTAAGCAAGGAAAGAAAAGGGAAATACTTTCTCTCACTCAAAAGGTCATAGAGTTTTCCCCCATATATCTCATAAAAGCCAAGCCACAGTTTTAATTTCTGATGGCGATAAAGTGGATGGTTCAAGTATCTAACAAGATCTTGGGCAGCTCTGAGAGGTAACGGTTGCATTGTGAACGTCTTACCACTACCTGAAATTTAAAAAAAAAAAAAATCCATGACATAAAGCAAATAGCAAGATGTGCTAAAAGAGCAATGACCAAGGAAATAAAAAAAAATCACTATTATGTCTTAGGTTTATCCCATCAATGCAATCAGACATTTGCAGTCTGTAAACTCCCAAACTAATAGTAAGCATCAACTTTCTGGTAATCATTCTAAACCTCCCAATTAGTGTCCTCCATCATGTTTAAAGTACTAAAAGAACTCCATTTAAATCATTTAACAAAAAACTTTTGGTTCTCACTAGAATCTAATTTCTTCCCAACTCTTTGAATATGGTAAATTATCGTGGAGTCGAGCAACTATCTACATAAACCAAAGCTGAAGTTCATGGCAGGTATGAGGGCAAACATCAAACAGCGTAGCAGAAAATAACAAACAGAGCTTAAAAGGATGTTTGTACATTTGAAATCAAAATTGAACAAATTTCCTTCCACATTAATATAGCAGAAGCATATAAAAACAGAATATATATATATCACATTTGTCTGCAATTCTGGAAGAAAGTTCAGAAACTTTGCACCTGTTTGCCCATAAGCAAAACAAGTTGCTTTTGTTTGCTGAAAGATGATGGGAATGATCGGTTTAACAGTTTCACGATAAACCTGGTGAATCAAACAATAGATTAAATCAATCTTTTGCTCTAACAAATGAACAAACAACTTTGATCATAACATTATTCAGGAACCATCTTTGGATAGCATTAAGGAAATATATTTCAACTAAATTTACCTCATCATTGGTTACATTCTCATCCAGGACAGCATCAAAACAGAATTCATGCTTCTCAACATAAGCTGTCAAGTCCACCTCTCATAAAGCAATTAAAGCAAATATAAGAAAGAGTGAAATGACATGTCAAACAGGTAAGAGCAGTTCTAAAAAATTCATCTCAGGAACACATAGTGATGTCACACAACTGCGGTTAATAAGGGACAAACCTTTAGCTTGGGTTCATGGACAGTTAAAGCATTCTCCTTCACCGTTACTATGTCATCCTCCTTCCGAGAAATCTCCTTCTTGTTTAATGGTCTTTTACGTACCTTGTACCAAATGTTAGAGAAAAAATCAGCTTACATGAGATTTAACAAGCATCTACTTTGTCCAGCACATGTATAATGAAACACAAAAAGGCAAGATGACGAATGAAAGGAACAAAAAGAATACTAAACCGGAGAACATGAAGTGTAATCTTCGATGTCCCCATCTCTAAAAAAGGGTGAGAAAGAGGGGAGAGAAACGAAGCAACATGGAAAGAAACCAACCAACATACCACAACTTTAATCTTAGCAACGTTATTTTCCCTCGTGCTGGTCTCCTTTTCATCGGCAGAGTATAAGGCATCTGCATCACCTTGCTCTCTTTTTTGCTGCTGGCTAGTACTAGATTCCTTTTGAACCGCTTTGTTCACATTAGGCATGAGTGGTGATGGTTTAAAAGGTTCAGAGATAGCATGCTGCAACCAAATAAAACCAAAATTTCTAACCCTGAGAAAAATAGAAGAGATGCTATGAAAACTTAAATTAAAGTAAAATTTTGACAATTCAAAAAATTTCAAAAGGGAACAACATCAAGAAATATCTAATCACATCACCATAAAAATAAAAGAAGAAAAGAAGAGTTGCATGTAATCAACCTACACTTACAGCAACCAACCATTGTAGAAATCTCAAGCAAAGCTAGGTGCAGTGTCCTAAACCATACCTCGGACAGAAGTTCTGTATCATCCATAGCATGAAGATCTAAAAGACCAAATCCAATATCCCCCCTGAACTCTGAAGAATAGAACCCATCGTACATAGCTTGCCCTCCTGATCTTTGGCCAATTGGCATGCATGGCTCCGATCTATATCCCCCATTAAAAGTGCAGTTCCTCATTATTGAAACAAGCCTCTGCTTCTCTTCCGCAGATTGTGCTCCATAACCCTTCAACAATGAAATAGTAACCTACCATTATCTAATAATCCGTAGAATGTAAAACCAGGGCGAGTCTAAAATTGGCATCTTACTTTACATTAAAAAGGCAAATTTCGAAATTCGTCGAAAAACACCAACAATATAAAAAAAATGTATTTTTACTAGTTTGAAAATCCACCAAAACCAATCTAATAATATTTTAATTATTTGTACAAGTTTTGAAATTTTTATTTTTTAACCTTAAATTAGAATGATATATCACAACGAAGTATTCAAAATTCAATTCAAATGGTTCTCAAAATGAGAGAAAATAATACTAAACTCATGAGAAAAATAAGGAAATATATGCCACAGAATGATCAACTAGTTATGAACTCGGATTTTCTTAAAATGGCCGACATTCTAGCTGTTCATACTAAAATTGGAATGACTTTTTCAGAAGTTCACGCAAAAGAGGAAAAAATGGAATATATATATAGCAAAAAAGGGAACATGGTTAGGTGTAGAACAATGAGGAAACTTCCCTAGCACTTCCCTTAATTAAACTGCAATAGCCACCGTTCTTTTCATCAAATAAAGTTCCACCAATAATGAAATTTCGAAGTAAATTTAAGGTGTTGAAAATGTACACGTAGAAATTAAATGTAGAGCGTCGCTTGGTTTACCTGCAAGAGGAGATCGGAAAGCAGGCGTTGTTCGATGCCCGTGGAAGCCAAGGGAGAGGCAAGATGCTTCAATCCAGCGGACTGCAACCACCGCGCCATGACGGCATCACCGACTTCGCCAGAGGCGGCGGAATCCGCGTTGTGCAAGGACTCTCCGCCGGAGTGATCGTAAAGCGCCGTGGCGGCTGCATTGCTTTGATGCATTTCGCCACCTACGAAACGCTGCGATCGTCTTTCAGAATCTAATTCTTAAAACCTGTTTAACAACGCAAAACAAACAAAAATCACGCATAAACAATAGCTACATCAAAACAAAAATCAAAATGCAACTGAATTTCACTTTTTAATGAGAAAAACCGAATTCGACGAAGAACATTGGAATAAATTCTTCCAAAAATGAGATTTCCAATAACTCATGCAATTTTATTTTATTCTATCAAACAAAAACAAAATCACACAAAAATCACGTATTCAAATTCAAATTATAAAGGAAAATAATAATAAAAACATAAGCAAATTACCAGAGAATGAAAAACGAAGAGCGACGTCGGCGATTCAAGATCTGCAATCAAATATAACAGACAAATTGATTGTACGATGGCTTTGATTATATATAAATATAAAAGGCAGAAAATTGGTTAAAAATTGTAACAAAATTTAAAGAGAGATGCAATATTATATAAAGTTGATCGTTTAGATTTCGGTTTTTTTAGGTAAACTTTTTTTCTTTCCTCAAAATTATTGAACGGCTGCGTTTGAATTTTGTTTTGGTGCCATAAATATCATTAACAGGAAAAATTATATCATGGGTCAATCCTACTACGTCAGACCAACCAATAAAAATCACCTACTTCATCATTTTTTAATTTTTCAAAGTGAAGATTCACTTGGTTTTATATAAAATAGATTATATCAAAATTATTGTATAAGTCGTAAGAATTTCAGTATCAGTTTTTTTATATATATTGAATTTATTTAGGGATGAGCACGGAATCCGAACCCGACGGGTTCTGACCCGACCCGGTCTGATCGGTTCAGATTTTTTGGTGAAAAATTTGGGGTCTAATCGGGTTTTTTCAAAGGTGGTCTCGGGTCAGGTCGGGTTCGGGTTTAGGGTGAAAAAATCCGACCCGACCCGACTTGGGACTAATAGTGTAATTTTCCCATATATATTTTAGGGATATTTGCAATAATAATCCCTCTTTATATATATTTTATACAATTAGATCACTAAAATTAAATTTTTTTACAATTAGGTTACTAAAATCAAATATTTTTACAATTAGATCCCTAATTTTTTTTTTATAGTTTAGTCCTTAAAATTTTAATTTTTTTTAATGATTCGGATCGAGTCGGATTTTAAAGCTTAAAAATCGGGTCGGGCGGGTCGAATTTTTTCACCCTAAACTCGGGTCGGGTCGGATGACGAGTGAAGGGTATGATTTTTCAGGTCGGGTGCGGGTGGGCCAAAAATTTGACCCAACCCGTGCCCATCCCTAAATTTATTTACAAAAATGAGTAATGATTTTGGTATATATTAAATTTTTTATAAAAACTGTAAAAATTTTGGTATATATTAAAATATTGATACTGAAATTTTTATAACTTTTATAATAATTTATGTACAAACTCATTTTAATTTTTTTTTATTTTTTTAGAAAAACCCGTCATTAAAGAAGATTTTGTTTCTAATAAAATTAATTATTTTTCTTATTCGAATTAAAAAAATAATATAAAGTGCTATCAACAAAATTCTTGATTGTTGCTATTTGTGCTATATAGGGAGCTCACAACAAAATTCTTCAAGAAACGGGTTTTTAATCGGTACAAAATAGATTTTGTTAGTCATATATTCAAGAATATGATGTTGTCAACCCTCGTGTTTCGGGAAATCCATATGTTGGAACACATCGTTGGCTTTCACCACCTTTTAACAAAATTAAGGTAAATTTTGATGCTAGCTATTGTACGAATTTTAAGCGCTCAACATCCGGTATTGTATTAAGAAATTCGAAAGGACTTCTAATGGTGACGAGGGATTACCCAAATTCTTTTATCTTGAATTCAGAAATGACTGAAGTAATTACTTGTTATCAAGCGTCAATCTTAACACAAGAATCGGGTTTCGATCAAATTGAGGTTGAAAGAGATGTTCTTGGTGTTATATCAAAATTAAATTTGACTGAAGTAGATAGATCTTTAGTGAGTATTGTTTAAGACAACATAAAAAGGGATAACTTTATTTTTGTGAGTTTCGTACTTGTTGATTGAAAAATGAATAAAGCTACCCACACAATTGTTAAAGTGGGTAAATATTTTTCAACCCTAACAATCTAGATCGAGAAGGCTTCACAGACGACTGAAGATGTAGTGCGGTCAAATTAACGGTGACGCACTTTTTTAAATTAAATTATTACAGGTCTTGTTTGATCACAATATCTCATGTTTTCTTTTACTTCTGACGTTATCAAGGTTCTACCTTTTATAATTTATCGATTTCTGATGTTTACTTTCATAACGTTTTGAAGGTTTATTTATCTGATCATTTCCCTATTTTTTTATTTGGTTTGCCATGCTTTTTTAGATTTTTTTACTTTTTCCTTTATCATCCTTTTTCCGGATTTTTTTTTTTTTAACTTTATAATTTTTCTCTTGTAAAAATTTTATTTATTAAATAAAGATAAATTTTACATGTTAAAAAATAAATAAAAATAAAGTACAACCATACTCACTAAAATATGAAAAATGCTGTTTTGGTCATTATCTTTTCCAAAATTACAAAATGACCATTACACTTATCACATTGTTACATAATAATTAATGAATACTATAATATGATATAATAATTTGAATACTTTAATGATTATTTTATAATAATTTGATAAATTAAATAATTATATTATAATTTTAAAAGACCAATACCCAAAATGATTATATTTTATAACTTAATTACTACTAATATACTTCACCCTTGAAAAATACATTTTTTTTCTTTATCCATTTTCCTATATTTTAATTATCTACTTTTCTTTTTCTCTCTTTCGTTTACCTTACCATCATCTATATAATATAAGACATTTAGTTGATTAATTCAGTTAACCGATTAAATCGAATAACTAAATATCTTTACTTAAAAACTAACATTTTAATCATTAATCTAATAAAAAATTAAAAATTAACCAAATTAAACTTTATTCGATTAATTTTTTAAATTAATTGAACTACCTATTAAACAGTTAAATTTTCGGTTAATATATATTCAATTAATTTTAATTTAGAAAAATTCTACAACGGGCGTCGAACATTGTTGAACACCATTAATGTTGAACATTGTTGAATTCCATTAAATTAATTAATAAAAATTTAAAATCTCAAGGACTCAATATATAATTAATAAAATAGTGATAAACTCAACATATAAATAATAATTGTATGATTAGTTTAATAATTCAATTTAATAATATTCAATGGTGTTCAACATTAATGATGTTTAGCGGTGTTCTACGACCGTTGTAGACTCATCCTTTCATTTAATTTAATTAGCCAAAATTTTTATCAATATAATTAATTAATCTCTTTTAAACCAAACTAATAATCAAATTAAAAATAATCATTAATCAATATAACATCTAATTAATCCGACTAAAATTTTAATTCAACCTATAGAGCAATAAACCTTCCTATACCATTCATAGTTTCATTCTCAAAGGACGAAAAGAACGCATAAATTATCCATCGTTCCTTCAATCACGGTTGATTCAAAATAGACGGATCTAACTTAAATTTTCATGCAATTGATATCATTATTTAAATCTTAGATGAACGTTGCAACGAAGGTTAAAGTCGAAAATTTAAACAACTAGAAAACCTTCCCTCCGAAGTCCGCTATTAAAAATTTTAAAAAAAAATAATTTTTAAACGGTAATCCTTATTTTTAAATATTAATTTTTTAAATTCTACCTTTAATTTCTTAAACCTTACACCTTAAGATTGCGTTTGAATCGTGAAATGTAATATCACCTTCGAGAATAAAATTACTGAAATATTACATTACCTTGTTTGACAAGAATGTAGGTTGATAGTTTTTGGTTGGGAGAATATAAAATTACCTAAAAATAAATTTTACTAAATTGTCCAAAATTCATAAGAATATTTTTATATTAAAAATATTTTTAATATAATTAACATATTGAATTCATATTTTTAAATAATTTTTATAAGTATTATATTTATTTTATACAAGTAATATATTTTTTATATGATTTATTTTATAAAGAATCTATATATTTATTATTTATATATTTATTATTTATAAATTTATTATTTATATTTTTTACGTTATATAATAATATCTTATTTCATAATTTAAAGTAATAATTTAACCCAAAATGAAAAATATGATTAAAATATTTTTATTTTATCGAGGACATTTTTATTCTAAACACAAAAAATAAACTAATACCTAAGAAAAGGAAGGGAATATGATTCCCTATATAAACCCAAAAAAACGCTAACAATAGAGTATTACCTCATGTTAGGAATTCCGCGATCCAAACGTGGGTAAAAGATTCCTAAAAAAAATTTTTCCCTCAATAATCATCTTTTCCGCGATCCAAACGTCTCTAAAATTAAACCCTAAACTCAAATAGGGCATACCCTAAACTCAATTAAGTGCCGAATGATTTACAACCCAACTAAACGCACTTAACAAACATTGATGTAAAAACGTACCAAATTAGCACAAAATTCAGACAAAAAACCAGACCACTTATGGACTAAAGAGTTTTAAGTTATTACTGGTCAAACCATACAATAAAAACCAAACAAAAACCATCAAAAACCATCGGTCTTAATAGTACAGAAGCTTTAAAATAAGAATAAGAAAACAATAAGGCTAAAATTTTGGCAAGCACTTGGTGCTTCAAACCTCAGCACTTGATCTCCTTCAATGCATAAGCAAAGTATAAAAATGTTGGGTCGGTGGCACCTTCCTTGTAATAAGCAAACACCACGCATCCGTCATCATGCATGCTCTCCCCGACAAAACTGAAACAAAGATACCACAAGGTTGACATCATAAATATCAAAAAGAATTCGATGAAACACGACGATAAGTTATGATAAGATAGAACTCACAATTGAAGATCCTTCAGTTTCCCTAGCAAATACTTGGTTGCTCCCTCGACGTGTTTCTTAAAGCTTTCCTGCTTCTCGGCATCCAATTTGGGTGTCAAAATCTTGATGAACTTCTTAATGTAGGAAATGAACTGCTTCTTGTCAAAAGCAGGTTGCTCCTGTAAGAGGTATCGGATTACATTATTCGAGTTCGAACTCAAAAAGTTCATAACCATGAAAAGAATTTTAAGAGTAATGCCGAGACGACTAACCTGAAGCCTAAAAGTGTCGACAATGTCAACGACCTTCACAGCTTGATCATCAACACCCTCATCTTCATCTGCACCTTCGGCAGAAGGATTGGCACCGATGTCAACACTAACAGCTCCTTGCACAACCCACTAAAAATTACAAAAACGAAATCAAGGTTAAATTCCATTTCACATTATAAAGAATTGGAAACTTCAAATGTAATGATTAAACCAAAAAACTAACCTTTCCCTCAACTTCCCACAACATCCCATTCTCGATTTCCTTGTATGGGAATGAGTCGGAAAGAAGTTCATCACCTGAAAATATGATTAACATGAAAGAATTTCAAAAATAACTATAAGCATAGTAAAAAAAATAATCCATAGCTTTAAGAAACAACAAGATTACCATGATTTTTAAAACTAGAAGCAAAACATATTAATTATGAATTTCATTAGCCGACAGTTCATTCAACTCAACCAGATCCAACGAAGTTGAGTACACTTCAATCTACTAGACTCCACAGCATCTTTACAATGGAATGTAATAAAGCATATTTACTTCTTTTAGCCTAAAAGATCAAATAGTATTAGAATCTCAAGATACGATGAATAAACTCTGAAATTTTGTTAAGGTTTCTAATTTCGTTACAGATTAAATCTACATAATCTGCATATTTTAGCTTTAAGAAACAAGATTACCATAATTTTTTAAAATTATAAGCTAAACATATTAATTCTGAATTTCATTAGCTAAAACATGAACAGTTCGTTCAAATATTATTAGAATTTCAAGATCCGATGGATAAACTGAAATTTTGTTAGGGTTTTTAATTTCGTTACCGATTAAATCTACATCGAAACAAGACGAATTATAACCAAATAAGATTTAAACACGAATCTGATAAAAGCACAAAATATCACAAAACAAACGAGGCAAATCACTGAAAAGGAAATCGAGATTGAAGAAAATATTAGAGAATCAAACAATTACCAGTAATGAGATCTTGGTAAACCAACATGATTGCAGCCTCTCTCCTTGAGAAATCGAAGCGATAAGCTTAGAGACGACGATGGGCGAAGGCAACGGTGGGCAGAGAGAGCGAGAGAGGATTAGAAAAGTGAGGACAGTAAGCATTTATAAGCGAGGGTTTCGGCTGAGAATTAGGTTTTTAGGTTTGGGTTTGGGAATAGGTTCGAGTGTTTCCTTAGCTTCGGATAGCGTTAGGATTTTAGGTTGGGATATCTCGACCACTCAGTTCCATTCTAAGCTATTTTCTAAAAAAAAGTTTACATATTATTTAGTATTTGATACACTAATTTAACATGTCTTAAATTTTAAATTTTAATTGTAAGAAAACTTAAAATTTTAAAATATAAATTAAAAATATAATGTGTCATCCTTTAATGAATTGATCCAGTTTTAAATATATAAAAAACATAAAATATTTTTATTATGATTTTTATTTAATTTGTTAGTTAATTAATCTAGACTAGATTTTATAATAATTTAATATAAAAATGGGTCATTCAATTTTAAAATTTTTTATTTTTAATGTTATGATTTAAATCTCTAATATTATTTAATAAACCTAATATCTCATCCCATTAAAAAAACTAGTTGTTGGTAAATATTTTTTCTAATAATATTTAAATAGCAATTTCTAAGAGTTAATTACAGTACACATCCTATTTTATCATTCAAACTTTATTTAAATTTTTTCGAGTCGAGACGAGTTTATGAAATTTGAGTCGAGTTTTGAATTTTTGTAAAAATTTAATTATAATTATTTATAATATTATAGTTCAAAGTGATAAAAACTTCCTCTTCATATGTTTTTTGCATGTGTAAATAAGATTTTTAATATAATTTAATAAATCAATTATCATAAAAAAATTGTATGATAGATTTATAATGATATTTTTATAGATAATATGTTACTTCATTAAAGTACGATCTCATTAAAAATCGGATCGAAAGTATTACCGGAAAATAATTCGAAACAATCAATCTTAAAATTAAGGACAAACAAATATAAAACATTCATAAAATCAAAGCAAATTGTCCATCCAAAAATCATAATATAAATACATTTTGATTTCAAACAATTGAGATTAGATTGCAAAATTTTTAAAATTCAAGGACAAAAATGTGAACTTACCAAAGTTTAGAGACTTAACTAAAACTTTTAACAATTAGTACTATATAGATTTGGGTCTCGTTGTGGCTTACGCATGAAGAAAAAATATTATCACATAGATCAATATTTATCATTCAATGGTTAAACAAAAAAATTTCAAAACTTTAGGGACCTAATAGTAAATTGTTAAAAGTTCTAGGTCCAAATTAATGTTCATTTTATTAATAGGATTATTCTTAATCTCATGTTCATCTCAAAAAATGAATTTAAAAAAAAAAACTAACTAGATCAGAATTCAATTGAAAAAGTTATGAAACAGAGACCAAAATGTAAAATTTCAAAATTAAATTTTGGTTTTTCGAATATTCGAACTTCCAAAATTCAAGACCGAATCAAATTCGAAATTCATTCCATTTGACTCGAACAACTCGAATATTTCAAAATTTAAAAAAAATAATTTTTTTAGTCGAATCCAATTTTACTCGCCCCTAATTATTATGTAACTTTTTAAAGTTTATTTATCGTTTTGATTTGGTTTAATAATTAAAAAGGTACTTAATTTATACTTTTTTTTTTCAGTTTGATGTCTAATATTTTTAGTTCATTTTGGTGTATAACGTTTCTAACGTTACTTAAAGAGTTTTTCATAGTTACTATCCATTTATTTTTAGGAAAATTCTACAACGGGCGTCGAACAATGCTGAACAACATTAATGTTGAACATTGTTGAACACCATTAAATTAATTAATAAAAATTTAAAATCTCAAGGACTCACTATGTAATTAATAAAAGTGTGATAAACTCAACACATTATTAATAATTATATGATTAGTCCTTTAGATTTTTATTCTTTATAAATTAATTTAATAATGTTCAACGGTGTTCAACATTAACGATGTTCAGCGGTGTTCGACGCCCGTTGTAGACTCATCCTTATTTTTATCGTTAACTATCACATTTCAGTTTTTTAAAAAGTTTAAAATTTATATTTAAAAATAAATAAAAATAATATATCTAAAATACCAAAATTATTGTAATTTTTTTAAATAATCTTAAAATAATACTCAAATTCCTAAACATTAAATCCCTTCACTATTATTAGCGCTAGTCGCTTTTCTAACGATGAAATGAAGCATCTTTTCATTATTGAATGTCTCATACACCGTTCATCGTTCGTTATGTAATCATTTTATCATGAATTATTTGAATAAATCATTCGAAGTTTCACACAACATTGATCGATTTTCAACGACAAGATGATGGAATAAATCATTCAAAGTTTCACACTCCTAATTTTTCTATATCTAGCATGCCTTTGAAAACTTCTTTGTTTGTGGCCATAAAATTTCTTTTTCACATGGTTGGGTTTTGAAGAGCTTCCTTTTTCAAAAGTTGAACTACCAACCACTTTGATTTATTCTTTAAGCTCATTCACCACTTTGTGGTGATTCTCACTCAAGCTAGAAATAAGGTTGTTTAAATCCATATTTTTATTTTGAAAGAACTTTAAATCATCATTTAAAGTAATAACCTTTTCTTCCAAATCCAAAATCGTTTTTGTCAAAGAATCATTTTTCGTTTCTAAATCGGAAATAGTTTTCTTGCTTTTCAAAATTGATTCTTTGAATTTTAAAACCAACTCATCATAAACATCTTGCAATTCATCATAAGCATCATATAATTCATCATATGTAAGATCATTGCAAGAGGAATCAAGGGTTACCTTAGGCTCATCAAGAGCCATGAGACAAAGGTTGGCTACTTCATTGTCCTCATCGGATGATGACTCCTCATCACTCCATGTGGCAACGTGAGCCTTTTGTTTCTTCTTCTTGTCAAAACCCTTCTTTTTGTATTGTGGGCAATCGGTCCTAATATGACCGGGCTTCTTGCATTCATAACAAATGATTTGATCTTTCTCATCTTCTTTGCCCTTTGACTTAAAATCCTTCTTTCTTTGGAATCTCCTATTCCTATTTACCCTTATGAGTCTAGTGAATCTTTTGGCTACCATAGCCAATTCTTCTAACTCTTCTTCTTCACTAGAATCCACTTCTTCTTGTGACATTGAAGCTTTGAGAGCAATCCCTTGCTTCTTCTTCTCAACCTCTCTCTTTTCAATTTTCACCTCTTCCTTTTTCTTCTCTTCTTCTCTTCCTTTCCTCATTATCTCATGGGTGAGAAGAAATCCCACAAGAGCATCAAGCTTTAAAGTCTTTAAATCTTTGCCTTCAATGATAGCCGTTTTCTTGCTATCCCAAGACTCGGGAAGAGAGTAGATGAGCTTTCGAACGAGTTTCTCTTCCGGAATGATCTCACTGAAACCCTTGAGACCATTGACGATCACTGAGAATCTATCGAACATCTTAGTGATGTCTTCATCCGGCTCCATCTTGAAATTCTCGTAGTTGAGATTTAGAAGACCTATCTTTGTCTCCTTGACATCATTTGTGCCCTCATAAGTTGTCTCCAAGGAGTCCCATACTTCTTTGGCACTTGTGCAAGATGACATCTTTGAGTAGATGTCGGGACCAAGTGCACAAAATAGAATGTGAAGAGCTTTGTCGTTTGTGAACATCCTTCTTATTTCTTCATCGGTCATTTCATTTCTCTTCTTAGGTATTTGCCGATCTCCTTCTTGCTTTATAGGAATTAAGGGACCATCTTCAATTATATCTCAAAAGACATAATCATTACACAACATGCTGTAAGCGAAAGCCATTTTACTTCCATGCTTGATTTCTGAACACGTGCTTGTTCGTATTTTTAACGAACTAACATAGTATCGTTGTTTCTGTTTCCGGAGCAGCTCTCAGCAGAAGACTATAATCAACACCATGGCTGTCAACGAGGACAGCGTAATGGCTACCGGAGGTGCTTATATGTATTTTTTTTCTCGTCAAAATAATTTTGACTAAGTAGGGCTTCTAATGATTTACCGTGCGAATTGTTAAAAGGTGACAATGGAAGCTTGTGGTTTTGGGATTGGAGGAGTGGTCATAATTTCCAGCAAGCTCAAACGATTGTACAACCCGGTACGTTTGTTTCTTTCCAGATTATTTCTCTGCTAGTTCTTTTCGATCGTGGTAATGGGACGATCATTAACACAACGGGTTACTTTTATTACAGGCTCATTGGATAGTGAAGCCGGTATCTATGCTCTCTCGTACGATGTAACCGGTACAAGACTGGTTAGCTGTGAAGCAGACAAGACCATTAAAATGTGGAAAGAAGATGAAACTGCAACTGAACAAACTCATCCTCTTAACTTCAAACCACCGAAGGACATCCGCCGGTTCTAGCCACACATGTCGGTTTGTCCGGTTGGTCGATCTTAGTTTTTTCTCGGACAATGTAAGATTAGGACAACCTTTTGATGATACATTCATCGACTCCCTCCATCTTTTGCTGTTAATTGCAAAGAGTATTATAATTCTAAAGCCATTTCTGGCGGTTAGAAAGCTTTCTTCTGAAAGTCAGAGCATACAAATTATGTGAAATTACGATTTCTGCCACTCTAGTATGCTTGAGTTTAAGATTTAATCCATGTATTTCTATGACTTAATAAATAGTTAACACCCTTGATTATTTTGGTTATATTCTTGATGTGGATTTTTCTTCTTAAAACACTGGAATTTATATTATAATTTGTTTTAATTTAATCACTGATATCTGATTTATTGGTCGATTAATTCAGGACAAGTTTTATAAAAGTTTAGCATGGAGACATCTTTTCAAGCCAGTTTTCTCCGTTCACGATGGTAGAATTAGAACTTCAAACCTTATTTAAGGAACTTAACATCTCATCTAACTATACTAATTGATTATTAATTTGATATAGTTCATGTCATTTTATGATTTATATTCGAGATTCGTGGTTCGTTGGTTATTAATTTGATATAGTTCATGTCATTTTATGATTTATATTCGAGATTCGTGGTTCGTGGTTCTCTCCCAATAATACGTAAAAAAGTTGAGTGTTGACTTGAGTTCTCTCCTAACAATATTCAATATATTATTGTATATTTTTAAAATATATACTTATTAAAAGATAAATAAATATACTTATTTATATAAAAATAAATAAATGTATTTATTTTTTAAATATGTATAATTAATATAAAAGTTATATATATAATTGAACTTAAAGTTTTGTGTGCATAATTGCTCCAAATTCAATTTCGTATATATTTAATATTTATCTCAATAAATTAATTAAGTTATATAAGTAAAGAAGCTGAATTTTAAATTTGAACAAAATAAAGTGATGGAAACCTAATTTGCATTAAATTTCTTTAATCAATCGGATAACATGACATGAGTAAATATAGCAGAGATTTCAATCACTGTCATAGTCGCGTTTTTATTTACGGTATTTTATCAACAATGAATGAATTATAATTATTATAGATTATTATTTTTTATAATAATAATTTTAAAAAATATGGAAATTTTAAAATAATAGCTTAAATAATGATAGTAAATTTAAATCTGATTTTATAATTTCAAAATAAAATTATAATTTTTTAAAACTGAATTTATATTTAAAGTGAAAAAATTATAAAAGGAATCAATCATAAACATTGAAATTTCAAGATGTAAAAACAAAAACAATAGAAGTTTAAAAAAAATATATTAAAGTACAAATCCTATCGCTTATAAAAGATTTAATAATTTTTTGACGAAAATTCAACATATTTACTATTTTGACCAGAGTACTCTAAGAAAAATGTAAATTCTTTCACTATTTGATCTTGTCAGATCAGCAAAAACCCATAAAAAATTTTTACAGATCAACAATCTTCGTTGTTAGCAACGTTCAATTAATATTCATCATATGAACATTAAACTATTAAAAAATAGATAATATTGTCTAAAAACAGACCAAAACTATCATGAAAACAGACAAATAAACTATCATAAAAACAAATAAAAAATATAAAATAAAATAAATAAAATATGAAACTGACAAAATATAGATAAAAAAATATAAATGATATTCACCAACAAATATAACCTAAGATCGTCACAGTGAATAATTTTACTATTTTTTTTATAGTTTAAAAATATCTTATATCCGCCTAAAAAATAAAAATATATAACATCATTTTTTTTTAAATTTACAACAAAATCATAAATTTATATTTTAAATAAAATTAAATATTTACATTTTGTTATCGTATAATTTAAATTTGTGAATGGAGATAGTCATATTATAAGTAAAAAAAAAAAAACAGACCCATCGCAATAAAAAGCTTTACACCGACCAACCCCAATGTTCGAGACATCGTATCCTGCGCCAATTTTCATGCAAGAAAATACTACAAAACCGGCAAATTGCAACAAATGCTCGCTTTCTCCTCATAAGTCTCAATTTCTCACCTCAGGAATCATTCAAATTCGATCCAAAATCAAAGCTTTCCATGTAATAAAACTCAGTTGTAAATTGAATCCCAAACCTTTCTCTTGTTGTTTTCATCACACAAAGAAATGGCATCCGAACTGATTCATAAAAACCAGACACCACCACCCAAGCAACAACAATCAACAACTCCTTCAACCCATGTCGGAAACTGGAAGACCCCATTTCGTTACATGGCTCAGAAACAGCGGTTCGCATGTGTTCTTGTCGGAATCGCCATTGCTGCTCTGTTTTTCAACTCATTCCCTGTTTCGACATCGTCGTCTTTGTCGCAGCAATCGAGCAGGGGTGACTTCATAACGGGGTCCGAGTGGGGTCCCATGACTCGGAGAGTCCTCTATGAAGCTTACCACGAAGGTTTCCGAGGGAGGAACGTGGGCGGCAAGGTGCCGTTAGGGGTTAAAAGGAAGAACTTGAGGATTGTTGTTACCGGAGGAGCTGGTTTCGTCGGGAGCCACCTTGTTGACCGTTTGATCTTGAGAGGTGATAGTGTGATCGTCGTCGATAATTTCTTTACCGGACGGAAAGAGAACTTGATGCAACATTTTGGGAATCCCAAGTTTGAGCTCATCCGACATGATGTTGTGGAACCGATTCTGTTGGAAGTGGATCAAATCTATCACTTGGCTTGTCCGGCTTCCCCTGTTCATTACAAGTTCAATCCTGTCAAGACCATTATATCCTTGGATTGACTTGTCATTGTTTAAGATTTTTAAGTTCACTTCAGTTAGTTTTGGGTTTGATATTTTAGATTTGAATCAATTCACTTCGAATTAGACTCGTTTTAAATATGTTATATTAGGTTCAGATTATTTCAGGTGTAGATAATTTTTGTTTGAATTAGCTTGAATTAGAGGTAGGAAACGGATCATTCGGTTCGTATTCAGTTTGGGTTATTTTGGTTTTAACTACAATCGATTTAAATTCGATTTAGATTAGTTTAGATCTAGCTTAAATTTTTTGTTTTAGTTCGGGTTTATGGTGATTTTGATTTGGATATCAGGTCGAGTTTTTAGATTTTCGGTTTGATTAATATCAGTTCGATTATTTTCGGGTCGATTAATTTTGAGTTGGGTCAATATTGGGTTAGTAAGATATCAATAGGTTCTAGTTGAGTTTTCATAATGAGTTAAGTTTTTACACCATATATATCACTTTGTATAATATGTATATAACTTTTTGTAGATTGTGCGACAATTGACATCTCATCTTTCTTTCTTTCTCTATTTTAATATCTTTTCTTTGTTTTGGGTTACCTTCAGTTCAAATTACTTTCAATTCGGGTGAAATCAGTTTGAGTTGTTTTCAGTTCGGGTGAAATTAGTTGTGGTCAATTTTGCTCAGTTGAAAATCGTTTCAGGTTCATTTGGTTCGGCTGACAATCGATTTTGGTTCATTTTCGATTCAACTAAAACTCATATTGGTTTTGTTTCGTTTTGTTTCGAGTTTTGAGTCTAATTCAGATCATTATGTTCGGATCAATTTTGGATCTCAATTTGGATAAATCTGTTTGATTCTCAATTCTCGGGTCAAATTTCTAAGGTTTAATTTAATTCAAGTCCATTCAACTTTGAGTTAGATGAGTTTCAGTTGTTCGATTTTTTAATATTCCGGTCGAATTAAATCGAATTTATTTCTTTATTTGAAATCCTTGATTTTTGATTGTTTGGGGGTATGGAATTGATCCACAAGACCAATGTGGTAGGGACATTGAACATGCTAGGGCTTGCCAAAAGAGTGGGCGCCCGTTTCTTGCTGACCAGCACCAGTGAGGTCTATGGTGATCCCTTGCAGCATCCCCAGGTTGAGACCTATTGGGGCAATGTCAATCCCATTGGTTAGTTCATACCATCTTTATTTATATACACGAAAAAACCGTCATCCGATAAAAAAAATTATTACGCTGTTTTGATACGTCGTAGGTGTACGGAGTTGTTACGACGAGGGCAAACGGACTGCGGAAACCTTGACCATGGACTACCATAGAAGCCTTGGCATTGAAGTTTGTATTTATATTCTCTACGACTCGGATTCGAGTATGAATGTTAGAATTAGAGCAACATAATCTGTTCAACTTGATCCGACAGGTGAGAATTGCTCGGATTTTTAACACGTACGGACCACGAATGTGCATCGACGATGGTCGGGTTGTCAGCAACTTTGTAGCCCAAGCATTAAGGAAAGAGCCAATGACTGTCTATGGTGATGGCAAGCAAACCAGGAGTTTCCAATATGTCTCAGACCTAGTAAGAACAACTTGTCTCACATAACATTTACCGTGCCTTATTTTTCGTCATCTGATTTATTAACGGTACAACGTATCTTAGGTAGAGGGTCTAATACGGTTGATGGAAGGCGATCACGTAGGTCCGTTCAATCTCGGAAACCCCGGAGAATTCACCATGCTTGAACTCGCCGAGGTACTCGTTTTTCGTTGAAATATTTGTGTTCTGACACATATCCGACGGATTACCAAGGGTGGTTCGATTTCGATGTTGTGTATGCAGGTGGTACAGGAAGCAATAGATCCAAATGCAAAGATAGAATTCAGACCCAACACAGAAGATGATCCACACAAGAGGAAACCAGACATTTCCAAGGCCAAACAACTTCTCGGTTGGGAACCCACCATTTCCCTACGGGCAGGCCTTCCATTAATGGTGAATGATTTCAGGCAAAGAATCTTTGGTAACCAAAAAACAGGTCTGATCGGAGATGGTGCAACGGCTTCATAATCATACTTACTGTTATACTATTAGATAAAAACATTTTCTTCTTTATTTGGGATTATTTTCGATTCGGTAATAGAGTCTTATTCGGTTGATATCATTATGTATCTTTGGGTTGAACATGTTTAAGCATGAACGTTTATTTTTACGATCTTTTAATATTTAAAAAGATTTTAAAATTTATAAATATTTTTAAAATACTTTTTGACAACAATATGAGTCGATTTTGTTTAAATCAAACAATAAAAAAATAATTTTTAAAATTATTTTCTAAAAGTACTTTTGAGAGAACATATTTTTGGGTAACTACACCCATAACCACTAAACTATTAACTATATCTTAATTTGACCATCAAACTATGAATTTGTCACTTAGATCATTAAACTATTTAAATAATCAGTGACTTAATTAAAATTATTTTAATAGTTTAGTGATCTAATTACCAAATTTCATAGTTTAGTGGTCAAAATATGATAGAATCAATAGTTTGGTGGTCATAAGTTAGTTTGAGTAAAACTAAAATTTTAAGATTAAAAAAAAGTTAAACAACACGGATAGCCACAATAGTATGAGGTTGGTATCAAAATGGCCACAATACTTTAAAAAACATCAAATACACCGGTGAACTATTAAAATGGTATCGAAATAGTCACCGACCGTTAAAAACTAACGAACCTGATGACGTGGCAGTTAAAAATAAAATGAAATAATTATATTTTTTAATTTAATCGTAATTTTAATATAATAAAATAATAAAATTATTTAATTAGATGGTAACACATGTCACCAACTTTTTTTAGATGATATTATTTATATATTTCTAATTTATTAAATTTATTTTTCTCCTCCAATCAGATAATGACATATATCACCTCCTAATTAAAGAAGAAAATGAAAATTTTAGATCTTTACAACCAATGGGAATCAAACCTGGGTAATTATTAGGAAACCCCATAAGTTTAACCACCAAATCAAGTGCAACTTTACAATGTAATGCTCCATTACTGCTATATATTTAAACTTCGTTTACCTTTATTCTATTCACAAATATAATGTAATATTTATTTATTTTTAATTTAATTATAAATTATAATTAATAATTAAAAACCCTAAACCCAAATTTCAAATCCTGAACCCTAAACCTAACCTTAAATCCTAAATCATAAACCCTAAATGAATTTTTATTATTATTTGAGTCATTTACAATTTAAATCATTGAACTTACCCTCTACTTTCGTATAGGTCACAAACCTTTGATTTAATCAGATTAAATCATTAAACTTTTATTATTAACAAATTAAATCATTCACATTAACATCGTTAAATATTTTAATGAAAAAACTGACTCAATAATCCTATTAGACATATTTTTTCATGTCAGCAAGTTAATATTAATTAAAATTAAAGAAAAATTATTTAAAATCTTTTTTACATTAAATTATTAAAAAAATTATGATTCAATGCAATTTTTTTAATAATTTATCGTAAAAAAATTTAAATATTTTTTCTTTAATTTTAATTAATATTAACTTGTTGACATGGAAAAATAAGTCTAGTAGGATTATTGAGTCAGCTTTTCCGTTAAAATAATTAACGGTGTTAGTGTGAATTATTTAATTTGTTAATAATAAAAGTTTAATGATTTAATCTGATTAAATTAAAGGTTTGTGACCTATACGAAAGTAGATGATAAGTTCAATAATTTAAATAGTAAATGACTCTTATTATTTAAATAAACCCAAACTTTAAATCCTAAATACTAAACCCTAAATAATTTTTTTTATAATTTAAATAAACCCTAACCCTAAACTACAAAACCCTAACTATAAATCCTAAAACTTAAACCTTAATAAATTTTTATTATAAATTAAATTTTTAAATAAATTTAAGATTTAGACTTTAAGGTTTAGAGTCAAAGGTTTAGGAATTTTTAAATAAAAAATTATTAATTTAAAATTTATTATTTAATAATTTAATAATTATTTTTAATTAAATTAAAAAATAAATATTACATCGCATGTGTGATTAGAATAAAAGTAAACGAACTTTACATATATAGTAATAATGGTGCACTAATTCTAAAGTTACATATGGCCTACTGGTTAACTCATGTGGTTTGCACCCTGAATGCCCAGGTTTGATTCCCACCTAATTAAAAAAATTTCCATTTTCTTTTTTAATCATGTGGTAACGAGTCACCACCTAATTAAATAATTATATTATTTTATTATATTAAAATTAGGATTAAATTATAAAAATACATGAATAACAGAGAGTAAATGTGTAATTATTCTATTTTATTTTTAACGGTCGATAGCTACTTCGATACCATTTTAATAGTTCGCCGGTGTATTTGACGCATTTTAAAGTATTGTGGCCATTTCGATATCAACCTCATAGTATTGTGGCTATCCGTGTAATTTACCATTTAAAAAATATAGGGACAAAAATTACTAGACTAGAATATATGTTCTTAATTTTTTCGGCTAAATAGACGATTTGTAGAACTAATATTTTGATATAATAATTAAAAAGTAGTTTTGGACTAATTTGTAAAGATTTCAAAAAGGGTTATTATGTCCAAACAACTTAAAAATATAATTTAGAGGTTTTTGAGAAAGTTTGAAGATGTTTTAAATGATTTAAAGAAACCAAAGAAGTGTTTTTAACCCAGGTGTTTCGATACACCTGATAGGTGTTTCGACAATGTTATGTTTTTCAAAGACAAAATTACACAGTCGTTTCGATACGAGTTTGAACCGTTTCGATACGTTTTGCCACTATGATTTTTGGTTTCGATACCACAAACACTCGTTTCGATATGCCAGTATCGAAACCTGTTTTAGGTGTTTCAATACACCTCTAATGTTTTTATAAAACTCCCAACGAGTTTACAAAACTCTCAACTACTAGTAGCAGTTATTTCGATACCATGAGTTAAGGGTTTTGATACGTCTTGTAGGTGTTTCGATACCAGTTCTTAAATGCAGGTTCAACGACTATTTCTCAAAGAGACAGTATCTAAACAACTTCCACGCGTTTCGATACCACATGAACCAAAAGATGAAATAAGCCTTGGAATCAGCTCCAAACGACTCCAAATCAATCCAGTGGTCACCAACAGCTAGAAGCTCATTTGGGATGATAAAAGAAAGTCTCAAGTATCAAGAGAGACTAATGCTTTAATTGTAAACATATTATGATTCAAGAAATATCTTAGTGCATAATTCTCATCTTTTGGGTAAACAACACTTGTGAGCTTGTATATGTATGCTCAAGTGTATTAAGAATGGGTGATGGTTTTAGATTGCAAACATTAGCCTTGTTAGAAGGATTAAACAAGTTTTCTAAGTTTCTCTTTGTTGAGTGAATTCCCAAAGTTCTTGTTGAGTGAATTCTCAAAGTTCGGTTGTGAACTTTGGATGCTAAATTCGAGAATATAATCTAGGCTTGTAAGGTTATCCCTTTGTTCCTCAAAAGGTTGAAAATTCTTAAGAATTTAGAAAATCCTTAGTAAGAAGTTAAGGTAGTTGATGTATGTCTTAGGTTAAAAGTCTAAACCACTATAAATCATTGTGTTATTTTGCTTTCATATTTTTCACCTAAATTACCATTTCTCCACAACTTGGCAAAGATAATCGATTGTCCATCGAGCACATTCAAGTCTAACACGATTGACTTTTTATAATCACCAGTCTTCAACTCATTATTTAATTAATCTAGATTATGTTTCGTAGATATTTATTATAAAACAATACTTTTAATCCAGTTTAGTCCATTCATAATGTTGATATTAAAAATTTTATTTTATTTAAAAATTTAATATTTTATCTTATTAAACTATCTGATTATTGATTAAATAAATAATTTACTAATAAAAAAATGGATAATACATAGAGATAGATATTACACATCTCAACAAGAACATGCCATCTATTAGGATAATCTCAACTAAATACATATGATCTCATATGGATATAATAAACTTTTATGATCAACTAAATCTTATAGTATACAATTTTCAATAATAAACTTTTATGATCTAGAATTTATACTATTACTTTTGTCTTTGAAAAAGAAATGCTTAGTTTAAAAAAATGTTTAAATTGTTTTTATATTAAATGCTTATTTTTATATTAGTATTTAACGTTTTTTAATTATCTTAAAATATTCTGTAATGGACATTTAAGAAATTATTTTTTTAAAAAAATTTTAGATTTGAATCGAGTTTAACAAGTTCTAGTCAATTCGATTTTTCGAGTTTATGTGCAAATTTTAATTATAATATTTATAATACTATAATATAATTTGATTTTAATTTAAACGAATTTCTCTTTATATTTATATACACATTTCTTTATATTATTTTTTACATGTATAAATAAGATTTTGAATTATTATTATTATTATTATCATCATCATCATCATCATCATCATCATCATCATCATCATCATTATTATTAAATACTTTAGGTATGAATATGTCATTTCAATAAATTACGAACCTCGTTAAAAACCCTTTTTCTTATCTAGGTAAGGCCAAAACGAGACAAAAAATATGATAAATTAAAGAAAAACATAAAATAAATAGCATAATTTAAATAGTATAATATAAAATATATAAATAAAAATATATTAAATAAAATAAAATAAAAATTATTTTTTCGAGTTGAGTCGAATTTTGCCCTCTCTTACTAATAATATTAAGAATGAAGAAAGATAAAACAAAATAATTACCATAAAACCTATATTATACCTTTAAATCTTAATATTTTAATCGTTATCTCTAAATTCTAAATAAACTTAATATATTTTTTTACCTATATTATATATATATATATATATATTTCAATTTACCCTCTAAACTTTTTTTCACTGTACTTAACTTTACGAAATTAGATTAAAATCATCACTATCTAAGAAAGAATTTAAAAAAATGGTATAGTTTAGGGGACAATTTGATAACCTCCTAAAGTATAAAGAGCAAAACAAATCAAAAAATAATTTAGGAGACAAATTAAAAAAGGTTTAATACTTAAATAGGTGTCCAAACTATGCTTGTAGATCATTTTTTATGCCTAAACTATTTTTAGGTCTAAATAGGTGCCTAAAGTTTTAATTTACGTCATTTTAAGTTTCTAACCATTAATAAAAAAATTGTTTGCCAATAAAAATGTGACAAGTGTAAGTTTTACTTTTAATTTCTTTTAATTAATTTTTAAATAAAATTAAAATTTTATTTTTTAAATTAGTAATTTGAAATTCTTATAAAATAGTCCCAAATCGTTAACACAAAAACCCAAATCCCCAAATTATCATCGTTGTCACAATTTACTACCTTACCAGGGACCATCATTACTGTCTTCGGACCACCATGATCGTTTCTCCCAACCAACCATCACCTATAACCGACGGTAGAAATGTTGACGACTTCATTTTCACGATTTTTTTTTTCAATATTAGGAAGCCGATTGACACACCTACAATTGATTACCGACGATGGGTGGTTAGGGGAAACGATCGTGGTAGTTCGTCGACAGTAATGATAGTCTCCGATAATACAGTAAACGATGATAATTATGATAATTTGGAGGTTTAAGGTTTAAAGTTAGAGATTTGAGACTATTTTATAAAGATTTAAAATTTTAATTAAAAAAATAAGTTAAAAATAAAATAAATAAAAACAATAATAAAAAAAAATTGATAGTTAAAAATAGTTTACGCACCAAAAGTGGTCCACAAGCATAGTTAAACACTTGAAATGGCCAGAATTGAAACTTTAGGCACTTATTTCGAGCTAAAAATAGTTAAACACTTAAAATGGCTAGAATTTAAATTTTAGACACTTATTTAGAGCTAAAAATAGTTTAGACACCAAAAATGATCCACAAGCATAGTTTCGATGCCTATTTGAATATTAAACCTTTATTCAAGTCAATAAAATAAAATCAAAGTAAAATTTAAATAAATATTTTAATTTTAGTACCTTATATAGTTATATGTGTTGTAAATAAAATAAAGAACAAGAAGAAAATAGAGAAAAGAGAGAGACAAAAGAGAGAGATTTTATTATATTCTCAAAGTAGAGTTGTGTACAATGCTATACCAAAAGTCTATATTTATAGGCATAAGATGAAAACCCTAATTCCAATGGGTATTAAACCCTAATACTAAAGCCCATTAAAGTTTAACTTAATATATGGATATCCACCATAAATAAATATATTTATAACACCCCCCTTGGATATCCATGAAGATAATGTGCCTCGTTAAAACCCTGTGGGAAAAAAATTCTTAGTGAAGGAAAAAGAGTACACACATCTTTGATACGCATAACATATTGCCTCATTAAAAACCTTACCAGGAAAACCCATTGGGACAAAACCTCGGTTAAGGGAAAAAGAGTGTAACGCGTATTTACTCCCCCTCATGAAAATATCACATAAGATCTTTGAATCTTCATAATTCAATATTGAATACAATCTTCAAATGTTGAAGTAGATCATGCACTAGTGGATAAATCTTCCAAATCATTGCTTGAAATGATTCATTGAATATTATTCATCTGAAAATCATGAGGGACGAAACTTGAAGAAATATGTTTCGTTTTATCATATTTGATATATCCACCTTGAGATATAAATTTTTTATTATCTCTGTACAAGATAGTTTGCATCTTATCTTGTGAAAAACATTCACATATCTTCAGGATATGTTTAGCCAAACATATATTTTGGTTTTGTCTCATGCATAACAATTATTTAAAGGTAATGATCTCGTAGCACTTAAATAATATTTCTGGACCAACTAAGATACGATGCTTCCAGATCAAATAATGTGTATATTGTGCTTTAGACCAAGAATATCATTACCCTTTTCATGAGGCGAAAAAATCTTTGTTTATAGTAAGAGACTTAGCAACAACCATAAGGGTGATCAATAGATATGCGTTATGCATGTAAAGTCTCTTTCAATATTTTTTTGTATGTCGATAGATGCACAAGGATTTGAGGAGGTATCTTCATGAGTCTCAATGATATTCAAATCATCGACATACACAATCAATAAAAATTCAAAGCTAAACCTCTTAATAAAAATGCTCGGGGAAATAATTCAAATAGCATTATGCTAATAAGTATTCAATGAGGCGATCATACCAAATACGCCTAAATTGTTTCAAACCATAAAAAGATATATTCAATATGATTGAATAATGTTCTCGAGAACTTGAATGAACTGCTTATGGCAATCTAAATCTTTCTGGAAGTTTCATGTAAATATTATTGTCAAGAGGCTCATTCAAATATGATGTAACAACATCCATTAGGCAGAAACCGAGTAATTTTATTTATTGCCAGACTGATCAAAATCTAAAAGTAGATGCATCCACCACCGAGGAATATATTTTCCTCATAATCAATTTCATGTCTTTGTGAGAATCCTTGTGCAACCAAATGAGCTTATATCTCATGATTTCCCCTTTTGATTTCTATTTCTCACAAAGGCTCGTTTATATCCACGAGCTTTACACATTTCAATGTACGGGCTATAGGCTCAAATACTTCTCTTTTCAAAAGAGATTCTAGTTTCGCCTCAATTGCCTCTTTCATGTTGGCCAATCATTTCTTTGTTTACATTGCCCAATTGACAATGATTCATGATCCACATCATCAAATAAAATCTCTAGTGCTATAATGCATGCAAATATATTAACGACGCCGATTTAATTTCAGTTCCACTTATTGTCAGACATGACATAATCTATTGAGATCTTTTTATTATTAGGTACCTGAGTCATGTCAATGTCTCTGTCGGAGACCATTTAAACTCTTCTAGAGATTTTCATAATCATTAATTCCTCGATCAGACCATCATAAAATATAGCTCCTTTTCTTTTTCGAGGATCTCTTATCTTTGGAACTTACTTGTCTACTACGCTTCAAACGTATGTTAGACTAATTAGCAACTAGAGTTTGTCCTTCCATGACATTAAATTTAATTGGAGCACTCATAGCTGGTATACGTGACTTAATCACTCTTTTTTAGAGTCAGCAAAATCATCTGGCAATTGATTTGTTAAATGAATTATCCTTTGAACTTATAGTTCACATTGTGTAGTACGTGGATCAAAATGAGAAAATGATAATTCATTTCAACTTATTTCTTTCCCCAGCTATTTATTTTCTCCCCCTAATGTTTGGTAAATTGACTCATTAAAATGATAGTCAGTAAATCGGGTTGTAAATAAATCCCCTATCAGAAGCTCTTATATATATTCCCAACAAAACTCATCTTTGTGCGTTGTGATGGAGCAATTCAAACATATATCGCACACACACAAAAAAAAACTAAGATGTGGTTCCTGACCAAAAACCATTTGTAATGGTGGAGAACTTATGATCATTTGTTGGCTTGATGCGAATTTGTGATACTACATGTAAAATTACATGTCATCAACATTATCAAGACTGATTGTATTTAGAAAATAATCTGAAAAATATGCTCGTAATTTTATCAACTGAGCAAGTAGCCTCGCAAACACCAAGTTGCGGGTTAATGACAAGGATACATATAACCATCTAGTCGATGCATCGATAAAAATCATAAAATATCTAGATGGATTTTTATAAAAGGTGTATGGGCCCAAATATATCACCTTGGATCCGTTCCAGAAAAGTAATAGATTAACACTTTATCTTAACTGTTGATGATTGAATAATCAAATTGCTTTCATAGCAAATATCACATAAAAATTACCATGAAGAAAATCTTAATTCTTCAATAAATGATCACATGAAAGTGTTAGCTAATTTTCGCATCATAATTGAACCGGGATGGTCTAACCGGTCATGCCAAATAAAATTATCAGTAAACATCTGGTTTACAATAGCATGAGCTTCAATTTGTACTAATTCTTAGTACAATATGGATGACAGTGCATGTAATTTTGCCAAGATTTTATTATTGCCTTGAGTTATACTCGTAATATTGAGATAGTCAGCACCCCCTTGACTAATATTCTCAATATATTTCTGCAAATATCTTTAAAATTCAATAAGTCTCTTTTGCGACTTTGACGAACATAATGCACTGTAAATATGAGATAAAGTCTCATTTGGCAATAACATATTTGCTCAACGAGCATAATGCACTGTAAATATGAGATAAAGTCTCATTTGGCAATAACATATTTGCTCAGTCGGAGCTTTCTGTGATATTAGTACTTCCGGATATAGTACTCATATTATTTCCTTGCATTTAAAATGAGAAAATATGCATAATTATGCACCTTTTAATATGTGCTTTATTTCATTAACTTCGGGGAATTCAAAATATGTGCTTTGTACCATTCACTTTGGGGAATAGAAAATATTAAATATATCACATTATATCAACTCGGTTATTTATCAAAGATAAGCTCTCAAAAGCTCTTCCGAAGCATTAATATTTCAGTACTTTGAGATATAGTACTCACATTTTCCCTTGTATTTAAATGGGAAAATATTTCTTATGCTTAAGTATAGTATGAGTACTTGCACTGTCTACTTGGCATAAATAGCCACAATTCATTGTAGATTTCATTCCAGAAGTGATAATATTTTTCAAATGATAAATTAACATAGAACATAAATAAATAATATACAAAATAAATTAACGATAAATTAACATAAAGCGTAAATAAATAATATGTAAAATAAATTAACATAAATATATAATAAATAAAAATAAATTAACATAAACAAAATAAATAAAAGATCAATTATTCCTTTAGATGTTATAAGGAAAATAAAATAAATGACAAATTATTCTCTTGAAGGATTATGAGAAAAATTATCAATATCCAATTGAGTTGGATCAATAACGCCATTATTTTCGTCACAAAGAAAATCTGGTTATATTTTCTTTAATTTATCATTCATGATTATGAATAAATTCAATAATACTTCGGCGTTTGACAAGTACGAGATCAATGGTTTATACCATCACATTGATAACATAAAGATTTTTAATCTGATCTCTATCATTCTTGTCATCTTTATAATTCCACTTCTTGTGGATATAAGTATTCTCAAAATAATCATCTTATCCATGTCTATTTTATGATCTCAATCATGACCACAATTACTAATGTGGCATTTATTCTTTCTGCTATAAAATATCACATTCACTTCAGGGAATGGAGCGGAGCCAATAGGTCTTTAAAACCTTTTCACGATATTGTGTCTACAGAACAACTTTAATGTGTAAAAAGTGGAATATGTTTTTCTAACATATCCTCATTAATGATACTCTGGCATATAACTGAGTTTTATTCACTAACCATATAGTGAATTATCATGTTTGCATTCACTTCAAGGAATGAGACAAATTCAATTATTGCATGAAATAAACATCATGCTTGCATTCACTTCAGGGAATGACATAAATCAAATAACCGCATGGAATAATCATCATACTTGCATTCACTTCAAGGAATGTCATAAATCCAATAATTGCATGGAATAATCATCATGCTTGCATTCACTTTAAGGAATGTTATAAATCCAATAATCGCATGGAATAATCATCATGCTTGCATTCACTTCAGGGAATGCCTCCCATAAAAATTGTTTGATCAAGACGATTTTCATAACTTGAACTTGGGAGAAGTCTATAGTCGACTTTTTCGACATAAAAATAATATTGCTTCCAAACAAATATAGACTTTATAATATTCATACTATTAAATAGTAATTGATCAACCGATATATATTCAATATATACAAAGAATAAAAATTTAATCCTCATACGCGGCGTTGTTAAACCAGTCCACAAGGTCCTTTTAAAAGAACCTCCTTTGAGACCAGTAGCCTTGCAGAACGGGATGTCCAGCCAATATACTCGGATTAAATCAACATAACAAAAACATATTAATTTATCAAAGGTTTTTTTTTGATAACATGTAATACTTAGAATATGATTAAAACATAAACTTTCATAATAATAAAATAAACAAATATTGATTATAAATAAAGATAAAAAAATCTCAAATTAAATAAATAAAACATACCGAACTTTCACTAATTTGAATATATGATAGATTTAGTTACCAATATCTTGTTAAAATCTTTTTCGAGAATTGTCGACAAGAACCGCGATATTTGAGTCACTTTATCGCTACACAAATACAAAACAACCAAAGATTTTAATAAACTAAAAATCAAATCAAAGATCAAGAGAGAAAAATAAAAATATAATTGAGGGAGAAGAAATTATCTTTGATTTATGTCAGTAACAAATTCTTTTCAATAACTCTTTCAAGATTTGAACGACACACATCTTCGTTGGTTAGAGTCTCGTGCTGATAACGTGTTGTAAATAAAATAAAGAACAAGAAGAAAAGAGAGAAAAGAGAGAGACAAAAGGGAGAGATTTTATTGTATTCTCAAAGTAGAGTTGTGTATAATGTTATGCCAAAAGTCTATATTTATAGGCATAAGATGAAAACCCTAATTCCAATGGGTATTAAACCCTAATACTAAAGCCCATTAAAGTTTAACTTAATATATGGATATCCACCATGAATAAATATATTTATAACAATATGCCATTTTTATATTTTTTTATCAAAACAAATAATATATATATATATATTAATTTTAAAAATTCCTATCAGTTCAGATCGGATCGAAACTCTTCGTGTATCGAGTTCTTTTCCATCCTAATTCCCAATATTACCAAGTCTAAAAATTTTAAGTACCAAATAGATATATATTACAAAGATTAGGGGCTGATGTATATATTTATCCAAACAACATCAACATCTAAGAGTACATTTACATAGTGCTTACCTGATATTTCCTTTATTGTCTTGGCTCTGGATATTTTTGAATTTTTTCCCCGAAAAATGAGTAGTGAAGAAGCTAAGAGGAGCATCACCGGAGCTCCGATGTTGAAACCGACATCCGATGAACGGAAGAATTCTCCGGCGCATACTGCGGAGTCGACTACTTCACCAGCGAGAAAAGTCGTCATCAAAAGCGCCGACATGAAAGACGACATGCAAAAAGAAGCTGTCAATATTGCCATCTCCGTTAGCTCTCTCCTCTTGATCTCAAACTTCCATTTTTACTCGATTTTAATGGTTTTTATTCGATTTCGTTTCTGTGTTGTGTTAATTTGATCTTGGTTTTGTTAACTCTGAGTGCGTTTTCCCTTTTTTTTTTTTCTGGGTTATCGATTAGGCATTTGAGAAGAACAATGTGGAGAAAGATGTGGCGGAACACATAAAGAAGGAATTCGATAAGAAACATGGACCCACTTGGCATTGCATCGTCGGTCGCAATTTTGGTAACCCAGATTCCCATTTGGATTTAATTGATTGATCTATTTTGATATAAACAAGTTCAATTTTTATGAAAAATCTGCTGTTTTAGATGAAATGGAAGCAGATCTAGGCTTAAAAGAGATTTAATTCCCATTTACTTTATCTGTTTCTGGAGTTGTATTGTGATTGTTTCTTCATTGCTATGGAATTTCTGGGTTGAGAGCAACAAGTAATTTAGTAATTTGGTTGCTTTTGATTGAAGGGAATACTCAAATTTTGTCTTAAAACTTTATCTGGTTCTTCGATGAATGATTCCTTGTGTTCGATTCAATCAAGAGTCTCCAATTTTGTTGTTATGTCTCACTAGTTTTACTTGATTTTGTATAGCCAGTTTCATTGAGGTGTGAGTATAGTCGTTGGCTGTGTGCGGATTTAGTTTGATGAGCTAATAATAGTTCGTCATTGTGATAATAACCTATTTGGTACCTCGAACAACCTTGTTGCTACTTTGTTTTCGTTTTGTTGATGGAATTAAAGTTGGACCTATATTTCATACCGAATATCATATATGATGTATGTTTTTCTATTGAACAAGAAAGTTGTTGGAACTTGGAACTTAAATTCGGATTTGTGGAAGAGAGGTGGAATTCTTGAGATGGAAGAGTGCTACTGGGTTAGATAGTATACACATTACTACATTACTAAATAAACACATTATTTCTCCCAAATCGAGATTCGAGGAAGGGGAGGAGACAAGAGGGTGGAGGGGATTCATGGAATGGAAGAGCACTACTAGGTTAGATGTTCATTACTATATTATTGAAAGAACACATTATTTCTCCCGAGATGAACGGAAAGATAGGAAACCGATGTAAGTGAAATGTATGTTACCCAAATATGGTAATGATACTATGTTTTCAAAGGGGGAATGCATTGGTAGTTTAACCAAATCATACTCTTAGGTGCTTATCCCGATTCCATGGATTGTATGCTAAACATTATAATCATCGTTGTAGGCTGTTTTATGGTACATAAGCCTTTGTAAAATACCCGTATTTTATAAACTCGTACTGATAATGCTGCACTTCCTTAGTTCTCAGTTACATTAATGATTTCAATGATATAGCCGTTTTGCTCTCATTGGTTCTCGGTTTGAGTAATAGTGTTTGTACCATATGCATAGATTAGAACATTTTTTGTTGGATTTCTGTGTGATGAAAATTTCCTTCGAGTTTTACATCTTCTTGAACAAAACCATGTTGCACTAATTTTTTCGTTTCTATTACTTCGATGCAGGTTCGTTCGTTACTCATGAGACAAACCACTTTGTTTATTTTTATTTAGACCAGAAAGCAGTTCTCCTCTTCAAATCCGGTTAATCATGTTTGTTATAATGAAGAGTGGTGATCGTTTGATCTTGGAGATCGAGAGACTCTTACGTATCCCGGGTGTGGCTAGAGACGGTATGTTTTAACCTAAGCATGCTAGTTTGTATATCAATCCTCTATCCTAAAGTTCTTGTGCCTAACTTGTATATTTTATTACACCTGAACTTGAATTTGAATCATGGATGTCTATTACAGTCTTTCGGTTACGGTTTCTTCGGTGTTGCTCTTTAATAATTTTCGAGTTGTTTCCTTGTTACTAAGAGAGTGGTAATGGCATATGTTGGTATTCTTTACAAAGGACCCTTTAGAGCGTTATGGTGGTGTTAAGGCAGTTCAGCCACCGTGCTTTCAGCCAGAGGGATCCTACGGTTGTACAATTCTGATATGTTATTTGAATATATGTATAATTAAACCTATTCAGACTAAAATCGAAGTGAATTTGGATAAATTTATATGAGAACTTGGGATTATAGGTACTCGATTGTAAAATATTTTAAATATTGGTGAATGTATGATCTAAATTGAACATATGATGAATTTTGGGTACAAACTATAAACTCTAAAGAGCTTAAGGACTAGTGGTGTAATTTTACCATTTCGATGAACATATAAATTCACATGTTCGTGAACGCTAAACGAACGAAACACGAACACGAATACCTTTAAAAATAAATATTTAAACATGAACATAATATAAAAATTTTAAATAAACGAACACAAAGAAAGTCTTATTTGTTTAAGTTCGGTTTATGTACACCCATACTCTCCACCCATAATAGAATGATATTGAGCTTTTAAGTATGCTCGATTTTAGCATGAACCATCTAATTTCAGTGATTAAGGGAACAATTGTTGTTCCTAGAGGTCACGGAGGACTACGTTATTTTAGTCAGCATATCATATGTGTTTTTTTTATATATATAATTTTAGTCGACGTAACACATTGACTAGGGAAGAAAAAATAAAATGATAATTTTTTACATATGATTTTTTTTCTACTAATTAGTTTATCTTTATTTTTTTAACGGTGAGGTACTAAAATAAAAAGAAAATATTATTTTACTGAAAAATAAATATAACACTAAAATAGAAAAAATAATAAAAATAGAGTACTAAATATATAATTATTTTTTTTCTTCGATTTAAAAATGAATTAATTATAAACTCGAAAAATAATTTCAGTGAACGAGAAAATAATATTTAAAAGAGGAAATTTCAGGTTTAAATATATTTATATGTAAGATGTATTGTTAAATAATTCTTGGTGTTCATGGCTTTTATGGTTTTAAATATATATATATATATATATTTTTAATTTTGAACAAGCTAACAGTGATTATAATAGTATCTGTTCTAAAATATAATTCTAACACCCCGACCCGGATGTCACATTGGGCCTCCGGCCCAAAACCTGTATTCCAAAATTTCATTTCAAAAGCCCCAAAAATAAAACCAACTCAAGTCCAAATATGATTTATAAATCCATTAAGTTAAAACCAAAGCCCAAAATAATTTAAAGCACTTGGAGCTCCAAAATATTACAACCCATTAGAACATTTGACTCAATAATAAACAGAGTTACAAAAATTACATATAGGGTTCGACAAGGTACTAGCCCACTAAATCTAATAAATGTACTCTGACAACACGGTCGATGCTGAAATTCAAACCTTAATGGTGCTCCACGAACCGGCTTCACCTAACCTACGCACGAAAACACATTTCGAACGCTGAGCTACGAAAGCTCAGTGGGTACGCCGAACTCAACCCAAAATCATGCATATCATAAGCAGTAAAGCATAGCATATAAATATCGTGCATGATATGATGGTCTAACATGCTTGCCTAACACATGGCATAAACAATGTATAATATCCCACACAGCATATACATGTCATAACACAAGAACACTCAAGAGTGAGGCCCGCATCCACACAGCATCGGGATCCTACACTCAGGATTGAGGCCGCCCTAAAATCCTATGCCCGGAATGTTACAACGGGCATCTTCGAACGAGGCCGCCCAACGTTCGGAAAGGGATAGAGGCCGCCCAACCAATACCATGCTCGGAATGTTACATCGAACATCTTCGAGTGAGGCCGCCCAACACTCGGAATAAAGGTCTTCAATACATCACCCGGCATGTTACATCGGATGGCCTTCGACGTGTTGCAACACTTTTGGATATCTAGATTTCCATCAAACAAAGACTCGATACACACAAACGGTCCACCTAGGACCTTAACATCAAAGCATACTAAGACTCATCAAGACTTAGTCTTTTTGGGATTAAAATCATCAATCTTATGATAACAATTCATTTAATTATTTATAAGATTCATTTCAACCCTTATTTCTCTTATCGAACCTCAAACAAAACCAACTTGTCGAGTTCTTACAAGGGTATCGATACCCTTATGTGGGGTATCAAAACACACTGCATCGATGCCCACCCAAAGAGGGTATCGAAATATGGGTATCGATATGACATCGATACCCTTTGACCAATTTTAAAGTCAACGAAAGGGGGATTATTGGATTTGATACTGGTATCGAAGCCAATATGCCACTGGAGGACTTGGTATCGATACCTCTATCGATACCCCCTCTCCTTCAGCTTATTTTCTCTCAGGGGTATCGATACCGGTGACCCGTGTATCGATACCCCCTACACGAAACTACAGGTTTCACTTAGAAATTTTAAGGATTCATTCCCAAACTACTTCTAATCGATTCTAAAGTATTCCTATCAAGCTTTAAGGATGTTTAAGGTGTTTTAACATCATTTTCTAACCATCAATCCCCTTAACACGAAAATCACCATTAAAACCTACCAAGCTTATGCAACCAAGCACACATACAAGTATTTACATGAAATTCATTCTACCGTGATAAGGATGATGAGGAGAAAAGTTGGGAGTACCAACCTCTTGCACAAACAACAACAAACCCGAGCTCTCCTCCTCTTCAAACTTTTTCCTTTCCCAACCTTTGAGATGGAGCTTCCACTTCTTTCTCTATAAGAAGGAGATTAAACAAGCAATTAGGCATTGCTTAGTGATGTTTTTAACTCTAAGAAAACATCAAAAACTACAGGATAACCCCCTAAAACTCTCATTCTCGGATTACACACTCACCCCTTCTTCTTCACCAAACCAAACAACTCTTACCTTGCTTTATAGATCACAAACAACACTACCACTTACCCTCCAACCTCTAAACGTGATTTCTACTCAAGTTCCAAAAGTTAGCACCTTTCTCTTTGAGATTTGATGGAGAAAAGATGAAGAACAAGAGGAAAAGGGGTGGTGACTTCACCACTCTGATTTTCTCTGTAGAAAATCAACATCCCCCCTCTCTTTGTCCTCAACCAAAGAAAGACCAAAAAGCCCCTTACCAAAACCTTTCAAACCCAACAACACTCAAGCCCAAACAAGCTAAAGGCCCAACAACATAAACCCGGGGCCCAAAATCGAAACCCAAACCCCTCGGGTTAACCCGACACTCGGATCCAAAATCCGGGTCGTTACAACTCTCTCATCCTTAAAGAAAATTTTTTCCTCGAAATTTACCTATCTAGAAGAGATGATGATACTGGGCTCTCATGTCCTTCCCTGTTTCCCACATTGCTTCTTCGATTCCATGATTCCTCCACAAAACCTTTACCAAATATATGCACTTGTTCCGAAGCTCCTTAACTCCTCTATCCACGATTCCGATAGGCCTTTCCTCGTAAGTCAAATCTACATTGACTTCGATTTCCTCAAGCTGAACCACATGCGAAGGATCAGAACGGTAAAGTCTCAACATAAACAAGTGGAACACATCGCGTATATGTTCCAACTCTGGAGGCAAAGCTAGCCGATAAGCTACCGGTCCAACCCTCTAAAGAACCTCATAAGGCCAGATATACCTTGGACTCAACTTTCCCTTGCGACCAAACCGGATGATACCCTTCCACGGAGATACCTTGAGAAACACTTTCTCACCAAGCTCGTACTCGATGTGCTTACGCTTCTTATCCGCATAAGCTTTTTGCCGGTCAAAAGTTGCTTGTAACCTCTCTTTGATGATCTGAACTTTTTCCTCGGTTTCCTTAACAAGCTCCGAACCCACTCTTTTCCTTTCATTAAGCTCTTTCCAACACAAAGGTGTCCTACACCTACGCCCGTACAAGGCCTCAAACGAGCCATCTTGATGCTTGATTGATAACTGTTGTTGTAAGCAAACTCTACCAACGGTAAATGCTTTTCCCAACTACGGGCAAAGTCCACAGCACAACACCAAAGCATATCCTCCAAGATCTGGATAACTCTCTCAGACTGTCCATCGGTCTGAGCATGAAAAGTTGTACTGAAGTGCAACTTGGTATCTAAAGCCTCGTGGATAGACTTCTACAACCTCACTGTAAACCTCGGATCTCTGTCTGATACGATCGATAAAGGTACACCATGCAACCTCACGATCTCCTTTATATACAACTGAGCCAACTTTTCCAAACTGTAGTCCATCCTTACCGGTAAGAAGTGAGCCAACTTGGTCAACCGGTCAACTATAACCCATATAGCATCATGTTTCCTCAACGTCATCGGTAAATCAGTGACAAAATCCATGGTCACTTGATCCCACTTCCACTATGGAATCTGGATAGGCTGAAGCAACCCTAAAGGAACCTGATGTTCCGCCTTCACTTGTTGACACGCTAGACACCTAGTCATAAACTCTGATACATCTCTTTTCATGCACGACCACCAAAAGAAAGGACGAAGATCCTGATACATCTTGTTACTACCCAGATGAACAGAAAACGGACTACGGTGAGCTTCTCTCAAGGTTCGATCCCTTAGATCCTCTAAAGCTGGTATACACAACTGACCTTGAAAGTACAAGAATCCACCATCTCGTACCTCAAAGTCTGACAACTCACCTCTCTGAACAACCTCTAATTGGGCAACCAACCCTTCGTCTACACTTGTGCTCTCTTGATCTCCTGAACGAGCGTGGGCTTCACATGCAACTCCGCTATCAAACCTCCATCATCTGTCATCCTCAACCAAGCAAACAAAGCTTTCAAGTCTGACATGGACTTCTGACTCAAAGCATCAGTGACCATATTCGCCTTGCTGGGATGATACTCTGTGACACAGTTATAGTCCTTCAACAACTCTATCCACCAACGTTGTCTCAGATTCAACTCTTTCTGGGTAAGCAGATACTTTAAACTCTTGTGGTCGGTGTAGATGTAGCATTTCTCCCTGTAGAGATAATGCCTCCATATCTTCAAAGCGAAGATAACTACCGCTAGCTCAAGATCATGTGTAGGATAGTTCCTCTCATGGGGTTTCAACTGCCTCGAGGCGTAAGCAACCATCTTACCCTCCTGCATAAGCACACAACCCAACCCATTTAAGGAAGCATCACTAAATACCACATAATCTTTCCCCGGTTCCGGTTGTGTCAAGACCGGTGCCTCTGTAAGGTAAGCCTTAAGCTGCTCAATACTTTGTTGTCTTCTCTCATTCCACACAAACGGAACATCTTTCTGAAGCAACTTGGTCAAAGGTACCGCTATGATCGAAAAGCCTTTAACAAACCTCCTGTAGTATCCGACAAGTCCAATAATAGCTACGGACTTCCGATACGTTCCTTAGTGGTTTCCATTCCACAACAGCTTGGATTTTTTGAGGATCCACCCGGATGCCATCCGTTGCAACGATGTGGCCAAGAAACGCCACCTCTGACAACCAAAACTCACACTTACTAAACTTGGCGTACAGACGCCTATCTCTCAACACCTGAAAAACAACCCTTAGGTGGTAGTCATGCTCCTCCTCCGAGCGTGAATACACCAAGATGTCATCGATGAACACCACCACAAACTGATCTAGGTAAGGCTGAAAGATCCGGTTCATCAAGTCCATAAAAGCTGCAGGTGCATTCGTGAGCCCAAACGGCATCACTAAGAACTCATAGTGTCTGTACCGCATCCTGAAAGCGGTCTTTTGGACATCCTCTTCCACCACTTTCAACTGATAGTACCATGACCTCATATCTATCTTAGAAAACTCACGAGCACCCCTCAACTGATCAAACAGATCATCGATCCTCAGTAAAGGGTAAAGATTCTTGATCGTGACCTTATTAAGCTGACGGTAGTCGATGCACATCCTCATCGATCCATCATTCTTCTTCGCAAACAAAATTGGTGCTCTCCACGATGACACACTCGGTTTGATAAAACCTCTCTCAAGTAACTCTTGGATCTGTTGCTTCAATTCTCTCATCTCCGCCGGTACCATACGATAAGGTGCTATGGACACCGGTGTTGTCCCTAGCAACACCTCTATCTGGAAATCCAACTCACGGTCGGGAGGTAAACTAGGCAACTCCTCCGGAAACACATCTGGATACTCACAAACTGTCCTTAAACTCTCTAAAGCTGGACTCTCAAAACTCACATCTACCACGTGAGCTAAGAAAGCCTCGCAACCCTGCTGGATCAACCTCTGAGCTGTCAAAGCGGACACAATATTCGCTAAGAACGGGTTCCTCTCACCCTTCACAACAAGCTTAGAACCATCAGCCACACGAAGCTTCAAACTCTTAGATCGGTACCCCAAACTTGCGTCGTGCTCGAACAACCAATCCATACCAAAGATTGCGTCGAACTCCTAAAACGGTAAGACCATAAGATCGACCGAAAAGATAGACCCTTGCACCTCGATCGGACACCTCCGATACACTTTATCCACTAATACATCTAACCCCAACGGACTGGTCACACGGACTCCTACCTCAAGATCCTTCGCTGGTAACCCCACTGTTGTGATATCCCACTACGGATATACGAGTGGGTAGATCCCGAGTCCACAAGAGCAACTATAGGGACAAAAAACAAACTGAACGTACCTGAGATCACATCTTTAGCAGCACAATCCTTCTGTGCCCTCACCGCATATTGTCTCGTCGGTGCTCTAGTAGTGGACTGAAAGGTGCCTCCTGATGCGTGGCTAGCTCCGCCACGTGAGAACCCACGACCCCTCTGAGCCTGAAACACGGTCCTCTGAGCCTGAACTGGCGGTGACGTCACAACCTCTAGACAGTCCCTCACAAGATGATCCGAAGATCCACACTGAAAACAAACTCTGGCATTGCCCCAACACTCTCCTCGGTGGGTCCGAACACAAGGTCTACAAGTCTGAACACTGACACTCCTCTGTAAACTCTCTGGGCCCCCAGCAGAAGAAGACACATACTGCCTCCTACGTCCCACAGACTCTGATCTCTGGTTTGACCTCGAACCCTGATTCGATGCTTCTCTTCTCTGGTTCCAACGGCTCCTACTCCTATCGAAGTGAGACTGAGAGTTACCCGCATGACTCTGACTAGCTCCACCGGTGACTCCCTAGCCAACAGACAGCTCATAGGTCAAACCCTAAACGTGCTCCAACAACTTGGCACTGACAACCAACTCAGAAAACACCTTAGGCAGTGCAGCAGTGAGATAAGTCTGGATCTTCTTCCTTAGACATCTCAAGAACCTCTTATATCTCATCTTCTCAGTAGCAACAAGCTCTGGAGCATATCGGCTCAACTGAAGGAACTCCTGCTCATACGCAAAGACCAAACAGTTCCCTTGGACAAGATGGGTAAACCGCTCCCTCAAGGTGTCGATGTGAGTCTCCCCCACATACTTGCTCTCGAACTCCTCAAGAAAGTCCTCCCACTTAGGACGATGAGGATACCAACCTTGCTTCACCGCCTCCCACCACTCTCTCGCGTTGCACTTCAGAAACGACAACACACACGACTGCTTGTCCTCTGACCTCAGCCTCATCTGTCTCATTATCCACCTGGTGTCATGCAACCACTGATCAGCTTGTACGGGATTATCCTGTCCCGTACCAAAAAAGTCAACAGCTCCTTGCCTTCGCACCCTCTCAACCGGTGCCTCACGACGCATAGAAGATGGCCTCGGTATAGCTCTCACTATCCTACGCAGGGTAAGGTTCAATTGAGCAAAGTAGTTGGCCCCTTGACCAACTGCATCGTCAGATGGAACCTCCTCATCGGGCTCATACTCGTAGTTGGAGTCTCCTCCGCGAGAACCCTGGCTTTCAACCTGATCCCTCACACGTCTCGGCATATTTAACCATTTCTACACTAACAACAACAACAAACAAGATCACACCATCAAATTTCAGCTTTAAAGAAAGTACGATATTGACTCGTGGGCATATACTTGTTTGACACCTATATAACACACTAGACTCTCCCGGGGACTTCCTAGAACCGACTCAACCTAGGCTCTGATACCACTAAATGTAACACCCCGACCCGGATGTCACATTGGGCCTCCGGCCCAAAACCTGTATTCCAAAATTTCATTTCAAAAGCCCCCAAAATAAAACCAACTCAAGTCCAAATATGATTTATAAATCCATTAAGTTAAAACCAAAGCCCAAAATAATTTAAAGCACTTGAAGCTCCAAAATATTACAACCTATTAGAACATTCGACTCAATAATAAACAGAGTTACAAAAATTACATATAGGGTTCGACAAGGTATTAGCCCACTAAATCTAATAAATGTACTCTGACAACATGGTCGATGTTGAAATCCAAACCTTTATGGTGCTCCACGAACCGGCTTCACCTAACCTACACATGAAAACACATTTCAAACGCTGAGCTACGAAAGCTCAGTGGGTACGCCGAACTCGACCCAAAATCATGCATATCATAAGCAGTAAAGCATAGCATATAAATATCGTGCATGATATGATGGTCTAACATGCTTGCCTAATACATGGCATAAACAATGTATAATATCGCACACAGCATATACATGTCATAACACAAGAACACTCAAGAGTGAGGCCCGCGTCTACACAGCATAGGGATCCTACACTCAAGATTGAGGACGCCCTCAAATCCTATGCCTGGAATGTTACATTGGATATCTTCGAACGAGGCCGCCTAACGTTCGAAAAGGGATGGAGGCCGCCGAACCAATCCCATGCTCGAAATGTTACATCGAATATCTTCGAGTGAGGCCGCCCAACACTCGTAATAAAGGTCTTCAATACATCACCCGACATGTTACATCAGATAGCCTTCGACGTGTTGCAATACTTTTGGATATCCGAATTTTCATCAAACAAAGACTCGATACACACAAACGGTCCACCTAGGACCTTAACATCAAAGCATACTAAGACTCATCAAGACTTAGTCTTTTTGGGGTTAAAATCATCAATCTTATGATAACAATTCATTTAATTATTTATAAGATGCATTTCGACCCTTATTTCTCTTATCGAACCTCAAACGAAACCAATTTGTCGAGTTCATGCAAGGGTATCGATACCCTTATGTGGGGTATCGAAACACACTGCATCGATGCCCACCCAAAGAGGGTATCGAAACATGGGTATCGATACTGACATCGATACCCTTTGACCAATTTTAAAGTCAACGAAAGGGGGATTATTGGATTTGGTAATGGTATCGAAGCCAATATGCCACTGGAGGACTTGGTATCGATACCCCCTCTCCTTCAACTTATTTTCTCTCAACGGTATCGATACCGGTGACCCGTGTATCGATACCCCCTGCACGAAACTACAGGTTTCACTTAGAAATTTTAAGGATTCATTCCCAAACTACTTCTAATCGATTCTAAAGTGTTCTTATCAAGTTTTAAGGATATTTAAGGTGTTTTAACATCATTTTCTAACCACCAATCCCCTTAACACGAAAATCACCATTAAAACCTACCAAGCTCGTGCAACCATGCACACATACAAGTATTTACATGAAATGCATTCTACCGTGATAAGGATGATGAGGAGAAGAGTTGAGAGTACCAACCTCTTGCACAAACAACAACAAACCCGAGCTCCCCTCCTCTTCAAGCTTTTTCCTTGCCCAACCTTTGAGATGGAGCTTCCACTTCTTTCTCTACAAGAAGGAGATTAAACAAGCAATTAGGCATTGCTTGGTGATGTTTTTAACTCTAAGAAAACATCAAAAACTACAGAACAACCCTCCTAAAACTCTCATTCTCGGATTACACACTCACCCCTTCTTCTTCACCAAACCAAACAACTCTTACCTTGCTTTGTAGATCACAAACAACACTACCACTTACCCTCCAACCTCTAAATGTGATTTCTACTCAAGCTCCATAAGTTAGCACCTTTCTCTTTGAGATTTGATGGAGAAAAGATGAAGAACAAGAGGAAAAGGGGTGGTGACTTCACCACTCTGATTTTCTCTGCAGAAAATCAACATCACCCCCTCTCTTTGTCCTCAACAAAAGAAAGACCAAAAAGCCCCTTACCAAAACCTTTCAAACCCAACAACACTCAAGCCCAAACAAGCTAAAGGTCCAACAACACAAACACGGGTCCCAAAACCGAAGCCCAAACCCCTCGGGTTAACCCGACTCTCGAATCCGAAATCCGGGTCGTTACAATAATCTCCACCATTTAACTTTGATCGCTCAATCACTCTGCTGCCATCGCTGGTGCTCGAACCCATGACCTCTAAGAACAACAATCGTTCCTTTAACCACTTAAATATTAAAATATTAAAATGAAGAAAATAAGAACTAAAAGTTGAGAAAAATAAAATAAAACTTTAATTAATTGGCTGATCAGAATATTTATTTATTTTTATATATTTTTTCTTTGACTGAATCTGTGTATGGTAATTAATGGTAGGTAAGGGTGTCTATTCGGTTAATTCGGTAGGTGGCCGAATCGAATTAACCAAAATCGAATTAACCGAAAATTTTAAAATCTTAACCGTTAATTGAACATAATTATCTTTAACAAAATTAATCAAACATAAATTATTTCGGTTAATTAGTCGAATTAACCAAAATTTATTATAATTTTTTGTTAAATTATATAATAGGTTATTAAATTATGCTAAAATAATTTTTTAGTCACTAAACTTTTATTTTATGTTAATTTAATAAAAATTTAGTAATCATTTTATAATATAAAAAATTAATGAATATTTCAAAAAATTTTAAAAGTTAAATGACAAAATAAATATATAATACTAATATTTAATATATAATAATTTCAGTTAATTCAATTAATTTGGTTAATTAACTGATTTCGAACTGAATTAATCAATAATCGAATTTTAAAAAAAATAACCATTAACCGAATTTATCAAAAATTAATCGACCAAATTAAATGATATAATTTTAGTTTGGTCAGTTAATTTAATTAAAATCGAATAATACACACCTAATGGTAGGTTCATGGACTTAGGGTTTTTTAAGGAAAAAAGATAATCAAGTCATTTCAGATCAGTTGATATCATATATTATGTCATAGTATCTTCCAGTAATATTTTTAGAATTTATTATAATTTTTAATATTTATTTGAATTTTTTAAAAACTACAAAATACTGCGTTACATAACTACAATATATCAAGTGAATGTTTGAGTGGGTCGAATCGATTCAAAAAATTTTAAGTTTTTTAAGTTGAGTCACCATATTTTATAACTTAAAATTTTTAATTTTTTTTATTCAAATCGATTTTAACAAGTTCAAGTTCGAGTCGATTTGATTTTTTGAATTTATGTACAAATTTTAATTTTACTATTTATAAATACTATAATATAGTTTAATTACAATTTAAACGACTTTCACTTTATATCTATATATATGTTTCTTCATATTATTTTTTACATGTGTAAATAAAATTTTGAATTATTATTATCATCGTCATCAAATAATTTAGGTATGTATATGTCATTTCATTAAATTACATATTTCGCTAAAATCCTCATTCTTATCTATATAAGATTAAGACTAGACCAAAAATAGAGATAATTTAAATATATTAAATTCAAAATTTAAAAATAAAATAAAATAAAATAAATAACATAATATAAAAGATATAAATAAAAATTATATTAACTAAAATAAAAAATAAATCTAGATAGTGACTAGAATGTTATGAAAAGAAAATTAAAAGGTAAAAAGAGAAAAGAAGGGCTTGATAATAAAATTATAGGGGGTTAAATATGCGATTAGTCCCTATAATTATTAAAAATTTTGAGTTATTAGATTTATATTTTATTACTTGAACTTTTGAATTTTTTTCGAGTTGGGTTGAATTTATAAAATTTCGAGTCAAGTCAAAATGAGTCCATTTTTTTACCTTGAGTCCAATAAAAAATAAATTTTTAAATCGAGTTGAGTTTTACTCACCACTATATCACATGATAATATATATAATTCGAGGACTTTAATTTAAATACTCTTATGCATTAATATAATATTTAAACTAGCCAACCTTCTTATGAATACCTTTCGTTAACTCGATGTGAGCTTTATTAATATTCAGTTGGTCTAGTAAATAAAAACATTGGATCCTTAAAAATAATATTAATTATCTTAAATTTTGATTTTATGAATAAAATAAGTTGGGTTGAGATTATTGTTCTTATGATAAGTCTTTACCAACCTGATTCAAATTAATCAACTGATAAATTTTATATAATTTAATATATTTAAATTCAAAACTCATTTTTATATCTGAAATGTCTCTATTTTCGATATTCTTCATGCCCCATAGTTTTTTTTTTCAATCTGGATATGATACTATGCCGTAATTTCTATTTTTTTTTATCTCTTTCAATTAAAAAAAAACTAATTTTAATATTGTTCGAAAAAATAAAAAGGGAGAACAGATATTAAGTCCTCATTGAAGTAAACTCCGTCTAAATGGTACGTAACATGACTCCGTTTAAGTATAATTAAGTTTTGACGCGTTGTATATGAAGAAAATCTTTGTTGAAAGATTCACCTATCAAAATTAAGCGTGCGGCACGGGTTAATCCAAATTAATCAAAATAAAACTCTAAAACCCTTAATGACATTATAAAAAGCCCCCATCGAAGAAACATACGCAATGTTACCAAGTCTCAATCAAGGACAGAGCTAGGATTTGGGCTTGAAGGGGGCAAAATATAAATGTTTAGAAGTAAATAATAAATTCATAAAAAATCAAATTTTAAAAGAATTTAAATAGAAAAACAAAATTTTAAAAATAAAAATCTTCGGGGTAAGGGGCTTGCCCCTCCCACCCTTTAGTAGCTCTCCAATCTAACAAAATAAAACTCCTAAATCCAACACTTGCCAAGTCCTTTCAATTATTTAATTTTTGAACCACCAAATGAAATTATATAGGTACGTAACCGTTTAACGATCTATATTTAAAATTTATGATAATTTTTTAAACAATATCATCTTTAATATTTAAATATATATTCTCTTATTAAAATTGTAATGTCTCTTACAACTAACCTAATACTAGTCGGTAGCATATAAGAACATTTAGGGTCAGTTTAGCATTACTTTTAAAAAGTGCGGTGGAAAAATGTGGTGAAAAAGTATAGTAGAAAAGTTCTTTTAGAATTTTTAGTTTAAAATATATGTGTTTAGTATTGTTGTCAAAAAGTGATTTTGAGAACTAAATGACTATTTTAGACATGATGTTATAAGTTAAAAAAAATATATATTTAAATGATAATTAAATTATTTTATATTATAATATTAATTTAAATTATGATAAAATATAAAAATATTAATAAATGAATACATAAATTATTTTTAAAAAGTGCTTTTAAGAAGTGGTTTTGAGAAAATATATAATTTTTATATGAATATATATAATTTTTAAATTAAAAAAATAATTTATTTTAAATATAATCATGTATTTGTAAAAATTAAATTATAATAAAACATAATAAATGAAGGTTAAAATTGTAATCCGACTCTTAAAAGCACTTTTCCAACCGTAAAAGCTAGAAATTTTAGCTTTTGCGTTTGAATTAAAAATCACTTTTCAAACGCAGTTTTTTTCTTCTAAAAGTTAACTGTTTAGCATTGCTTCTGCGTTTCAAACCAGTTTTTGGCCCAAAAGCTAGTTTGAAAAGCAATCCTAAACGGAGTCTTAGTATCCAAGTTGTTATGACAAAAACATGGGTGAAGCCAAAAAAAATAAAAAAATTGGGGGATCAAGATTGAATTGTAAATTTTTAAGAGGGTTGAAGAGTAGATTTACCATTTTATTAAATAAAAGATTTTACTTTTACGGTACTGACAATGAGAAAAATCACCATTTTATTCCTTAAACCCTTATAAATTTAAGGGTTAAAACAAAAAAAATTATATAATCGACGGGTCAGGTGTTTTTAATGACGGGTTTAAGGGTTTAGTGACGGAAATTAATTAATTAATATATTGGTAATTAAATTGTCAACTATTTGTTGTTTTTAGGAGAAAAAAATAAAGGTATAATTATTGAGATTTTGATAAAGAACACGCTTTGAATACCTAATTTTAATGATATATTATTTTGGATGAATCAATTGAAGTAAAGTTTGCAAATAATTTTTACGGATGTAAATGTTTGTAGAAGATAAAGATAATCAATTATGCATAAAGAATTTCTGATTAATGATTTAGATATTATTATTTAAATAAAAATATATATAATTATATGGTTTAGGGTTAGACTTACGAGGAGAGACTAATTGAAATCCTTGATAAAGTAGTAAAAGAGCTTTGAAACAAGAGAATACCTTTGGTAAGGGTGTTGTTGAGGAACTATAGTATCGAGAAAGTAACGTGGGAAGTTGAGAAGGACATTTGAGCTTAATATTCACATCTCTTCTTGTCTAAGTAAATTTCAAGGAAAAAAATTTCTTCAAGGAGGGAGAGTTGTCATGACCCGGATTCGGATCCAAGTGTCGAGTTAACCCGAAGCTTTGAGCTTCAACGTTTGGGCCTTTGTTGGGCCTTGGATCTTTTGGGCTTTAAGTGATTTTGGGCCTTAGGAGTTTTTGAGAGGGTAGTTAGGTAATTTTGGAAAAGAAGAAAGAATGAAGGGGAAAGGGTTTAATGATTCTGCAGAAAAGCAAGGGTGAAATCACCCATGTCCTCACTCTTAATCTCTTTCCTCCATTTCTTTCATCACTCACCTTGAAATTCAAGGAGTAAACTTGAGTTTTTTTTGTTGAGAATCCCGTTTTAGAACTGAAGGAGAAGTTGTAAAGCTTGAGATCTATCAAGCAAGGTAAAAATGTATGGGGTTAAGAGAAAATGAAGTTTAAGAGTAAGTATTGAGTCATGAATGGGAAAAGAGTTTTGGAGGCTTAAATCTCAGTTTTCTTGTATCTTTAAGTTCTGAGAATTATCCTTTAATGGTATCTAATGGTTAATTTGACATCTTTTTGTAGAAAAAGAAGTCGGATAGTCTTTAAAAAAGCTTAGGAAAAGAGAAAGCTTGAAGGGGAAGGAAAAGCGTGTTTGTTGTGCTTTTGCTTTGGTACTCCTCTAACTCTCTAGCATCCTGAATTTCATGAATTTGCTATGTGTTGCATGCATGATGATTGTTTGATTGTTTGAATGCTTAAGAAACCCCTCTAATGGTAGAATTGTGAATAGTTTATGAACCTGTGTATTTTTGGTGTAAACATGCTTAGAGTCATCCCTTTGAGTGTATGAATGTTTTGAGAATTATTGACATTGGTTTGGGTAGAGTTTTAAGCAATTTGAGGGTCCATACATGCATTTTCGTGCAGGCTTATTGATACCCTTGACAGACGTATCGATAACCTAGAGAATAATAGGCGTTTTAAAACGCCCTGCCTGTGTTTCGAAACTAGAAACTCCAGTAGCAAATTGTTTCGATACTTCCTTAAGAGCATATCGAAATAGGGGGCGTATCGATACCTTAATAGGTGTATCGATACGTGTAGGTCTTTCTTAGTCTTTTGAAAGCCATCGTCTTAGCGTATCGATACTTAAAGGAAGCGTATGATATTGGGGCATTTTGATACCCCTAAAAGCGTATCGATACCCCTGGGCAATCTGCCCAAGTTTTTAAGAGTTGAATTTAGGGGTTCTATATTTATGTTATGAGTTCTTATGGGTTAATTCATCTATAAAATAAATATTAAAACCGATAAATTTACTTTTTAACCTCGTTGATAAGATAATCGAATAATGACTTGGTTTGTGGTGGTATAAGTTGATATTTTTAAAACCAATAAGGAATTGGTGTGATATATATACGAGTTATGTGGGTACTAGGAGCCTTGCTTAGTGATAATGATTTTCCTAGATTTATACTATTATGAGATATGATAAACTAGTAACCTTGCTTAGTGTTAATGGGTTACTAAAATTAAATATTATATGGAAGATAAACATGTAATCTTGTTTAGCGTTGATGGGTTACCGGTGCTATATATTATGCGAAAGACAAGCTAGGACCTTGCTTAGTGTTGATGGGTTCCTTACCGGTACTAAAATTTAATTTTGATATTGATAATAATTTTAATCTTGAAAGTTAAAAGCTTAAAAATTTTAATATATATATATATATATATATATATGAGTAGAAATTTAATTTTGATATTGATAACAATTTTAATCTTGAAAGTTTAAAAAGTTTAATATATATATATGAAGGGCAAATAATTTTAAACACTAAGAACTTTGATATTGAATTTTGGAAAATTTTAAGCATATCTCTTTTACTTCAATATCAAGCGGTTTTTATAGAGGGCTCTATCCTCTTTTTACATTATTTGGAATCTACACTATTCATACACTATTGACACATTTTGCTCTTTAATTAGTTTTTTTGTCCCGGTAGAAATCTTTTGGAGATTTTTTCATAAATTTTTCTCATACATGTACTACATTATTGTTTCTTTGAAAATTTTTGTGATAATTTTTCCCTGATATTTTGGTCTTTACTTTTATTACCTTTTATGTGACATTTAAAGAATCTTGAAAAGTTGTCATCATATTTTCTATGTGCATAACTTTTGTGATAATTTTCCCGTGACATATTGGTCTTTACTTCTTTTTTTTTTCTTGATAATTGTGACGGAGGTATTATCTTCTATAAGATCAATGATTTTAATTGAAGATGACTGAGAAGTGTCTTTGTCTTCTTCTTCTCTCTTTCTCTCTCTATATGAGATAAGATTAAGTTATACAATATAAAATAGTTTTTTTTTTTTACGTTTTATACGTTCTTTAGATTGTTGGATAATTAAAATGAATGTTTCAGATAAATAGTTGGTTACATGTAGATTATCGCTTAAAAAAATAAAAAGCTAATCTAAACCATCTATTTAATTATCTAACGATCAAAAAATATATAAAACTTATAAAAATATTATATTGTATAATAAAATCAATTTTAATGAATTTGCTTAAATCTATTTATTTTCATCTAAATTGATTTAATCCCTCAAGTTCAATAGAATAGTCCAATGCATTATTAATGTACTTTGTTCGGGATGAAATCATCTACTTCTTTTTCATGTCTCTTTTCTTGTCTCTATTTTAAATTAGAGGATTTAAAGTGTATGATTTAGGGTTAAAGGTTAGGGATTGTGGTTAGGGTTTAGGAAATTAGGGGTAGGATATATTTTTTAGGGTGTTGGGTGTAGGGTTTAGGATATAAAGAATAAGAGTTAGGTCAATTTTTTAGGGTTCATTTCAGTATCGAATAGTATCTTGAAATGTAGATAACATTTATATCAAAATATAAATGTCTAGATTGGATATAGTTAAATCAATTTTTAGCATATTCTCACTTAGAGGAAAAATAAAAAGATCTGTCTAGATTGGATGTTTCAGTATCGAATAGTATCTTAAAACGTAGATAACATATCTCTGAAAAAATTAAAAAAATCGTTTTACCTTATGCTATTATCATTGAAGTTTTTTTTACGAAACTATCAATTGGTCTAACAAGATCTATATTAAGTTTTTAAGTAAAATCAAATGTTTAAATTCTAACGTTATATAAACCAGATTGATAATTATAATAATAAATCTGTGGAATACTCAATTTAAATTAATTAATTAATAAATTAATTAATAATATTTATAAAATTAAATTTGAAAATTTATTAAAAAATAAAAGGTAAAGTATATAAAGTCACCAAACTTTTAGGGTAGATTTATTTTGGTCACCGAACTTTTAAACTATTTGATAAAGTTATCCAACTTTAATTTTCATTCGATGTAGTCCCTACCGTTAAAATTTGTTAAAATCGTTGTTAAGTTTTACTTTTATTTAATAAAAAATGGGAAAAATACAACAATCATCATTCAACTTTCTTCTCACTCATATTTTGGTCACTAAAGTTTAAGTTTTTTTAAGTCATTAACTTAACTTTTGAATTGTTTATATTTTTGTCACTCTCAAATTACATGGCTATATAAACTATTTTTTTTATTAATCTTTAAAAAAAAATTGGGAAATAATTTTTTTTACTTTTCTTATTAAATTTATCATATTATCATATTTCATATGTTAATAAGTAAAGTAAAAAATTATTACTCCAATCAAATATTCTAAATTTTGACTTTCTAGTTGTTTTTATACTATTGTAATCGAAAAATTATTAGATTTATCACAATCAAAATTACCTGACCAATGATCCTAAATAAAAATATCGGGTAATTCCCGAAAAATTACCCAGACAGATGGGTACCCGACCCGAGAATAATTGGGTCATAATTGGGCTAATTTTTGTAATTATCAGGTATCCGATCTGATTTGATTAATTTTAATATATATAAGTTTTAAATTATATTTTTATTTTAGATTTCTTAATATTTTTACCAAAAATTAAATTTAAATATATTTTTATTAACTTATTAACATTGAAAGAAAAAATGAAATTAATATTTTTAATGTCATTTTAATTATAAACTCTAATAAATATATATATTTTTTAAAATTAATTTTAAATCATTATTTTTTACGTTTTGTCATGTATTATAAAATTTTAATTTATGTGTTTAATATGAGATTTTTATTTTAAAATAAAAATATATATATGAATTGGGTACCCGTTACCCGATTAATCGAGTACCCAAATTTTACGGATCTCCAATTTAAATGTCTAAGGTATGAGCCAGAAAATTGATACGCAAATAAATCGAAAAAAAAAACACATTAATTATCATTTTTGATATTTTAATAAATAAATTAAAAAATTATTTTCAAAATTAAATATTTCGATTAAAGAAAGATGAAGTAGGCCCTCAAGTTTGGGGACATAGTGATTTAATAGTTTTCTTTTAACAAATTTTATCTAAAAAATCGTTTTTATAGTGTTAAGAACCAATAATTTTTTGGCTTAACTCAATAATAGGTGCCCAAAGTATACATCTTTTTTGAAATAGGTGCCTAATATTTTTTTTGGCTGAAATAAGTGCCTAAACTATATATTTTTTCTGAGATAGGTGCCTAATGTATTTTTTGACTGAAATAGGTGCCTAAAGTTTTATTCCCTTTGTGTTTTAAGGTAACAGTGTTAAAAGAAAATTGTTTAATTTATAAATAAGTACCTAAACTATATATTTTTTAAAAAATAGGTGCCTAATGTAATTTTTATTAAAATAAATACCTAATTTTTTTCTTATAAGTAATTTATATTTCTTATAAGATATAAAATTAGTTATATCTTAAATTAATCATCTAACCTTTTAAATTATGAGAAAAAATTATTTTTAACAACACTAAAATAAAAAATAATTAAAATTTATATAATTTTATATTAATATTTTTTTATATTTTCCATAACAATCATCAATGGGACAAATCGATTCACTTGCAAGGACATGCCGCCGGTTCACATGGGGAATATATACAAAAATTCTTATATTCCTATTACATTTATAATTGTATCGAAAAAGAATTCAAAATATTAATATAAAATTATATAAATTTTAATTATTTTTTATTTTAGTGTTGTTACAAATATTTTTTTCTCATAATTTCAGCTACTAATCAAATTTAAATAAATTATTAATCAATTATAATAAATAATTTAATAGATTAAAACGATGATATATAAATAATTTTACATCTTATAAGAAATATAAATTACTTATAAGAAAAAAATTAGGCATTTATTTCAATAAAAATTACATTAGGAACCTATTTTAAAATATATATAGTTTATGTACTTATTTATAAATTAAACAATTTTCTTTTAACAGTGTTACCTTAAAATACTAAGGGAATAAAACTTTAAGCACTTATTTCAGCCAAAAAATACATTAGACACTTATCTCAGGAAAAATATATAACTTAGGCACTAATTTCAGCCAAAAAAACATTATGCACCTATTTCAGAAAAAGTGTATACTTTAGGCACTTATTACTGAGTTAAGCCTAATTTCTTTTAAAAAAAAAATCTAAATTCGTAGAACATAAATTAAAAAAATGTTCGAAAGACAAACGAATCCAAGTTGATATAAAATTAATCAGTCATGCAATTACATTTAAGACACGAAATTCCCTAAACATGTCATCGAAATTGCATTCAAAACCAATCAGTTGATACGATTTCCCCACATTTCCCACGTGTTCTTTTCCCTGTCTTCTTGGATTCATACTAATATATGTAAGGATAAAGTAAGTAAATCTTTATTTATTTTAAATTTATTTTTGTTATAAATTAAAAAAAAATAAAAAGAAGAAGAAGAAGATAAGAGTGGTGTTTTAGTTGGGTAAAAATCATATGTCTCTCTCCCATGACTTTATTTATGCTTCCAGTTGAAATTTATTAAAAATTGAATTTTATATCTTAACTCTAATTTCTTATATCTTAAACCTTAAATCATACACCCTAAAAAATACATCATACCCCTAATTTAATAAACCCTAACCACAACCCCTAACCTTAAACTCTAACCCTTAAACCCTCTAATTTGAAGTGAAGGTACGAATAGAGGCATAGAAAAGAGGTAAACGATTTGCACCTGTTTTAATTGGGTAGAAATCTTCTACCTCTTTATTGTGCTTCCTTTCATGCCTCCTATTTAAAAATTTTAAAAATTGAATTTCAAACCCTAACCCTATTTTTCTAAATTCTAAACTCTACATTCTATACCCTAAAAATACACCCTACCCCTAATTCCCTAAACCCTAACTACAACTTCTAACCTTAAACCTTAAACCCTAACCCTTTTAAAAATCGAAAGAGATAGACAATTTGCTCCCGATACTTACCCGATATTTATTTCCTGGTCCATGTCTTGAATTCTCCACCAACAAATCTTGAACATTTTCAATTCATCACGTGTGAGAAAAGTGCCGATTGGAAGGGAAAAGAAAGGATTTTAAAAGACATGTTCGAATTAGGTCTTGCACATGCCAAGATATCTCACTCACTCGAACAAGAATCTCAGTTGAAGTAGACTTCTGGTTCTGTCTCCCTCGTTTGTGGGGACTCATCCAGTTGGGTTCCTCACTCCATGCTCTCTTATATGCTACATCCTCTTCTTGTCCTTCAGTTTCGTAACCTAATCGTTTGTTCGATGGATTTGGATCGGATCTTATTGCTTTTATCGTTGTTCATCAAGTCCGTAATTGTTATCTTGATCATTATTTTAAGATTTTAATATTATTCAAAATCGTTATTGTGAAAAATAATAATCTATAATAACCGTAATTCATTTGTTATTGTCTACAATCATAATAAAACACTGTGACTAAAAATATGACCGCGTTGGTATTTGAATCATTGGTGTCAGTTTCAGACATGCCATGCACAATACGTCACCAATCATGCAAGGAAAAACCCGATGTGAACAACATGCTGCTATCTTCTTTATCGTGTGATTATAGTGTAGTATTTTTTTATATAATTTTTAATAAAATTATATAATTAATATTTAAATTTAAGTTTTTTAAAATAAATATCTCATATTCTTTTTTATTAAAATTAATTATCGGGTTTATTAAGACTTTAATATTAAATATATATGGATAGAACTAACCTGACAGAGACAAGCACATGCTGCACATGTTTTCCAGAAGATGACTGGAAACTTCTCTTTTCAGTTCAAGATATGTATACAAATCAGCCTAAGATATTTCTATTGTATCACGTTTTTATTACATAATTAAGGATGTAACAGATTTTATTACATAGAAAAAACAAATCAAAAACCAACTCCCATAACGTGATAGTTGTGTTTTCATAATCAGCATGAAATTGATTGATATACAAACCTAAACCAGTCTAATTCATGGAAAAGGATCATTGGGGACAAAGCAATAAGCATAAGCAAAACAAACAAGTACATGTGTAATAAAAGATGAATTAGAACTGAAAAGTGTAGTTTGAATTTGTCCTATTGAATTTTCCGTATTTCAGTATCATTTTTCAAAACCCTAATCTTCATATTTGATCACTAGGGTTCGGTCGGCATGTGCAAAAGGTTCACTTTTGCCCACCAAGTCATTAGCCTTGGATGATTCTTGTTCCCAATCCGTCTTGAAAACCACTGTCAAGATCGAGACCACGCATGCGATCTGCGCCGCTAATAGTCCGTAACAAAGCCCCACGAACCCAAGTCTCGAAAAAAAGCCGAGCACCACGGCCAACGGTGCACCCACCATGTAGAATGAGCAGAAGTTTATGGTCGCGCCGATCCCCGGTCTAGCACTGCCTCTTAGGATCCCACAGCTCGTGGTTTGTGGACAATTGGCTAACTCACATAGTCCAATTATGGGTAATACGGTCATGGTTAGGTCGAGAACTTGGTTATCTTTGGTGAAAACCCTGCCCCATGTTTGTCTCCCCAATAGGGTCCCTATTAATCCGAAAAACGAGGTCACTAAGGCTAGCCCTATTGTCACCATGGCTGCCAATTTGGCCCTGGTAGGCCTCCCCGCGCCGAGCTCGTTCCCTACTCGAGTTGAGGCTGACGCGCTGAGTGCCGTCGGCAATGTGTACATCAGAGATGTTGTTTGTATCACTATAGCCGACGTCGCAAGTGCTACTCTTGGTTCGGATAAGTTCCCACTTAGGATCGTCATGAACTCGTACCACCACCACTCTAGGCAAACCGCGATGCAGCTTGGTATGGACAGTTGAAGTAGAACTCCCAATTCATTCCCCATTAGAGCCGTCTTCGATGGTTCTGAGGACAATGGCATGTGTATCGACTCGTCTGGGGTCATTGATGTGGTACTTTGAGCATGGACCATGTAACATAGGAGCAAGAAAAGGGTGTTGAAATTGGAGATGAAGGTGGAAATAGCAATCCCGGTGACACCTAAACGTAAATAGAACGTTAAGACAATCGTGATTGGGAGATGAAACATGGTCGAAACAAAGGCCGACCACATTAACGGCCAAGTAGTTCCCTTGCTACGCAAGTAAATCCGTAAAGGTTGAAGAAGGCTATTGGCTATAAGGTCCGGGGTCGCAATCCGGCAATAAAGACTCGCAACCTTAGTCACATCAGGGTCTTGATTGAAGATAAGCATGATTGGTTCAAGGTTAATCCATATCAAGCCGATAGGCACCGAAGCGAATAACAACATCATAATCGTCCTCCGTAACGTGAGCGACGCAAGCAACATGTTTCTCGAACCAAAAGCTTGAGCACATAGCGACTCCATGCCGGTGGCTAGACCCGATAAGACCGAGTAGCCACTGATATTCGTGAACCCGATCGCCAATGCCCCACCGGCAAGCTCGAGGCTACCTAGTCTTCCCATGCACACCACTAGGATCATGTTCCTCAAGTAACCCACCAAGCTCATTGCTGCTATTGGGAAGCCTATATCCGTTATTCTCTTGAGCTCTTCCATCACCTAAATATGACATGGGAACAAAACCGAAATCAGCAACACGGAGAAACTTTAGGACAAGGAAATCAATACTGTGAGTGTGTCGGAAGATTCTATACCTCTAGCATTGTCGGATACTTTTGATGAGACTCGACCGCTTCGACCATGTCTTTTACTTCGTGTTTGTTGTTTGTGTTTTGCCAAGTATGTAAGCCAATATGGCAGCCAAAATTTTTGCCGTGGATCAAACAAACAGTGATTTTATTGAACTTGGACAGTAGACCGTGGATTGGGGAAATGTGTGGGAATTGACGGGTTTTATAAGGCTCGTGGGTAGGCATGCTGTGGGGCATACGGGTATATTCTTTTTATAATTCTATTCCGATTGTGTCTCATTTTTTAAACAATTTCTATTTAAAAGGAGAAGATGGAAGAATTTATTCCAAATATTATTCGTGTCGATTAAGTAGAACATGTCACACATATTCGTATTTTTTAAACAGTTAAAGTTGCGGTTAATTTATTAACAGGGTTCCTCCTTCCCTATATAAAGAGAGGTAGTCATTATATTCAACACACCATAAAATATAAGCTTTATTTGTATTCTTGTTAATATAATTTCTTATAAAGTTTCACAACACAAATATACAGGTATCAAATAAATATACAAATAATGAATCGATCATACTAAATTTTTAATGATATTAATTTTTCATAATAAATTGATCTACATATTTTAAGAATATTTGACGTGTATATATATATATAAGTGTTTGTAAAAATTTTGTTTATATAAACCTTTTTAGGGTTTAGGAATTTAAGTATTATAGTTTTAAATTTAAGATTATTGATAGAATTTAAGGTTATATCAAATTTAGGGTTTATAGGTTAAAACCTAAACCCCTAACTATATAACTCTAAAACCTACAACTTAATCCTAAATTAAAACCATGAATCTTAAATCCTAAATCTTTAAAGTTTAAACCCTAAATTAAAAATTTAAATTCTAAAATTAAAACGATTGTGGAAACAATTTTTTTTTACCTTCTATGTAAGTGACAATAATCTTTGAAGCCTTGTGTTCAATCTCTTATTGCCTACAAAGTGTTTGTGTCTTGTCAAGAGTTAAAATTATATATGCATACAAATTATTTTATAATCACCTTTATATTACTGAAAAAAATAATGATATGTTACTGTAATAAAGGTCTTTATAAAATGACAGTGACATCATTTTAAATTATAATTTTAAAAAATAATAATTCATAATAATTATAATACATTTATTATTATTTCAAAAAAACAATATTTTTTTACGAGCCCTCTAGCCCAAATGGTTAAAAGAACGGTTGTTGTTCCTAAAGATCATGGTTCGAGCACTAGTGATGTCATCAGAGAAGCTTTTATATAGGTTGTACATAAAATGAATGAAAGCTAAAAATAACAAAGTAAAACAAATTGCTAGCTAATAATTAGAAACAAATGTCATGATTAACTAATTTCTAAAGACTAAGGGATATTTTATGAAAAAACAAACGTTATTATTTTTACTTAACATTCCCCTTTAAACTGAAAGTTTCAAACATGCAGGTTAATGAGGTTTATTAAATGAATAGACTCCCATCAGCTTTCTAAATTTTTGAAATATAGCTGACTTCAACGGCTTGGTCATTATATCAGCAATTTGTTCTTCACTTCTGAAATAAAAAATATTTATTGTTACATTCTTTGCAAGATCCCAAAAAAATGATATTTCACATGTATGTGCTTGCTTCTTCCGTGTAGAATAGAATTTTTCGAGAGTTTAATAGTCGAGTTGTTTTCGCAATAAATTGCAATAGCATCTCTTTTTTTTAAACAGAACTCTTCAAGAATTTTTTTTAACCTAATAGCTTGACAAGAACATAAAGTTGATGCAACGAACTGAGCTTCAGTGGTGGACAAAGTAACAATAGGTTGTTTTTTAGATAATCACAAAATAGCCTCAGAACCAAGCATAAAGATGTAGCCTGATGTGTTTTTTATGTCATCTATATCGCCTGCGTAATTGCTATCAGTAAACCCAACAAAATCTGATTTTTCACCTTTCTTGTAGAACAACCCATATTCAATGGTTCCTTGCAAGTATTGAAAAATTCTTTTAACAGACAGAAGATATATTTCTATAAGATACTTCATATACCTGTTAAGACGACTTGCGATATACATTGTATCTTGTCTTGTGGCTGTTAAGTACATCAAACTCCCAACAATCTGCTTGTACATATTGTTGTTGATCATTTTTTCTTCAGAATCTTTCATTAGTTTAAAACCTGATTCAGCTAGTGTACTAACAGAATTGCAATTATGTATTTGAAATCTGTTTAAAATGTCTTGCACATATTTTTTTAAAAAAAATAATGATACCAGCAGTGGATTGTATCACTTCTATGCCAAGAAAATAGTGCATCAAACCAAGATCAGACGTATCAAACTCAACTATTATGGATTGCTTAAAATTTTTAAGCATGGCACTATCATTTCTAGTAAAAAAGCAAATCATACACGTATAAGCAAATAATAAGCAACTTCCCTCCAACATCAGTTTTGACAAAAAGTGTATGCTAACATAGACATTTGTGAAAATCTTTCTTCAAGAAATAAGTTTCAATACAACTATACCAAACTCGTGGAACTTGTTTTAGTCTATAAAGTGCTTTATTTACTTTATATACTTTATGCTCATGTCCAGATTTAATGTAATCAGGAGGTTGTTCAACAAATACCTGTTCTTCTAGGTCCTCATGCAGGAAAGCCAACTTCACATCCATTTGAAAAAATAAGCCATAAATTTTGTGCGGCTAATGTTATCACTAATCTGATTGTATCAAGTCTAGCAACGGGAGCAAAAACTTCTTTATAGTCAATGTCGAATTCTTGCTTATAGCCTTTAGCAACTAAGCGCGCCTTGTACATATCAACCTTTTCATTTTCTTTCAGCTTTGTCTTGTATACCCACTTCACACCAATGATCTTTTATCCCTTTGGAAGTTTTGTCAACACCCAAGTATTATTCTTTTCAACAGTAGTAATTTTATCATCCATAGCCTTTCGCCATTTTGAATCTTTGATGGCATCTTTAAAATTTGTTAAATCGTAATCTGAAAATAAGGAAAAATGAATGAATGAATCTTCATTTTGTTCAATTCTTTGTACCTCGTAGTCCTCCATCCGTGCAGATCATCTTCAAACTCGTTGAGGTCGCTTATTTCTGGTTCGTTGATTGCTTGTTGGTTGTTGCTCATTTTCTATTGGTTGTGCATTCTCTAAAGGTTGTAGTGTTTGTTCTCCATTTTCACCATCAAAATCTACTTGTATTTATTCTTGAGCACTATTTTCACCCTCAAACCAGAGCCTTTCTTCATCAAAAATCACATCACGACTAATAACAATTTTCTTGGTGATAAGATTCTATATTTTATACGCTTTTGATTGTTTACTAATATCAAAAAAATACATTTCTCGGCTTTTTCATCAAGTTTGGTCCTATTTTGATACAGAATGTGCGCATGTGCAGCGCAACCAAATATTCTAAAAAGCTCAATACTCGACTGTTTTCCACTCCATGCTTCTTCAGGCGTCATATTTTGAACAGTTATTGTAGGACTTCTGTTCAACACATGAATACTCCAAGTGACAGCTTCGGGCCAAAAACTTCTTGGAATACTGCTTTTTATTAAGATAGTTCGTACCATATTTAATATTGTACGATTCTTCCTCTCCGAAACACCATTTTGTTGCAGGGTGTAAGTAGTTGTTAGTTGCTTTTGAATTTCATGCTCCTCACAAAAAACAATAAATTCTTGTGAGTTATACTCTTCACCATGATCGTTACGAAGAATTTTAATAGACATTCATGTTTCTTTTTCAACGAGCGCCAAGGTTTTAAAAGCTAAAAAAGTTTCAGATTTATCCTATAAAAAATAAACCTTAGTTTTTTTTGTTATAATCATTAGTAAATGTTATAAAATAACGTTTACCACCATTTGATGTCGGATTGATAGGCCCGCATATATTGGAATGAACCAACTTCAGCACCTTCTTTGCTCTCCTTGATTTTTCTTTTGGAAAGTGATCTCGATGTTGTTTGCCAACAACAAATTCTTCACAGACTTGAGACGGATTCTCAATTTTAGGAAGACCGGTTACCATATTTCTCTTGTATCAATTTTAGACCATCAAAATTTAAATGTCCATATCGAAAATGCCACAACTATACTTCATTTTTCATTCTTGCTGAAAAACATTGAGTGGCGTTGTTGAGATATAATGGGAACATCCGGTTTGTTGTCATGTTTACTTGAGCAATTAAGCCCAATTTTTTATCTTAAATGCGATAAATTCTATCTTTGATAAAAATCTCATATCTTTTCTTTTAAGCTATAGTGGAAACATCTGGTTTGTTATCATGTTTACTTGACCAATTAAGCCCAAATTTTTATCTTAAATGCGACAAATCTCATCTTTGATAAAAATCTCATATCTTTTCTCTTGAAGCTGACCAATACTAAGCAGATTAGTTTTCAAATCAAGAACAAAGAAAACATTATAAATAACATGTGTAGTTTTCTCATTGGTGTGAATTTTCACATTGCCTTTGCCCAAGACAAAAACTTTAAAATTGTCACCAAATGAAACAGTGCTTCGGAATGCTTCATTTAATTCAAAAAACGTCTTATCACCACACATATGGTTGTGACAGTCTGTCTCTAAATATCATATATTCTGGTGAATTTTTTCTTTCACATGACATGCCATCAACAGAGAAACTTCTTCTTTCTTTTCTTTTTCTGCAAAATTCGATTTCACACCACGATTTTTATTGAGATTTGTTCTACATTCTAATTTGTAATGATTGTACATGTGACATCTGTAATATTCTATATTTGACTTGTTTACGAACTTCTGTTTATAACCATTTGAATGATAATTGTCACGACTTTTGCCTTTGGAATCCTCTTCAGAGTTGTACTGCTCCTTTTGTCCTTCCATCTTGATTTCGTACTTTCAAGATCTTTTGGATTGACTACTGCCTTTAACGCTTGTTCCTCTTTATCTTGCTGGATATTTTTTTTTCATGAACCAGCAAAAAGCTTTGCAATTCATCAAGTGTAAGGGAATCAATATCTCTTGATTCTTCTATCGAACAAACAACAAAATTAAATTTTGTTGTCATCGATTTAAGAATTTTCTCAATGATGACAACATCCTTCATTTTTTTCTCCATGGATTCTCATCTTATTGACGATCACCATTGTTCTTGATAAAAAATCATCAACCGATTCATTGGACTTCATTCTTAAGTTTTCGAATTCAGTTCGAAAACCTTATAATTGCACATGCTTTGCTTTTGTATTCCCTTGATGCTTTCTCTTCATTGAGTCTCATATCTGTTTGGACGTATCTTTGTAGAGAATTATCTCCAAAGTGGTTCACTCAATGGTTTGGAAGAGATAGTTTTTGACTTTGAGATCCTTCAATTTCAATGCTTCCAATTTTGCTTTTTGTGTAGTTGTCATTGCAACTCCTTCTTCTGGTTCTTCTACTCCAGATTCAACAATATGCCAATACTCTTTAGATCTCAAGAAGTTCTCTATTAACATGCTCCAATGGTCATAGTAACCATCAAAACGAGGAATTGCGGGCTGAAAAAAAATTATTGCCATTAACCTGGTTCAGATGCCACTTGTAATAACCCATTTAATTAAAACCCATTACAACCCATATCCAAATATTACAAACAGTCCATTAACCCTTAAAAACCGGTTGGCCCACTACACCCCTTAGCCCAATACTAAATAATTACAAACCAAGCCCAACAATCAGACCCAAATTAATCTGACCCAAACAAAATTACAAACCCTAACTAACCCTAATTATCTAACCAAACTAGCCTTGACCAACCAAACCGACCTTGACCAATTAAACCAAACCGGTCGCCCCTTGATCTTCACGTCTGCCAGCTGTCCGCGCGTGGCCACCACGCGCGGCTATTCGAATAGCGCGTGGTGGTCACGCGCCCTATGATTCGTCCTCTTGGCCAGCCACCGCCCAGACCACGTGAAGGGCTAGACTTCACCGGCAACGTCCTCTCCACTTGCAAAATAAGAGAACAAACATGATTAGATCTATGGAAAAATAGGATAAAAATCCTATTTCCAGTTTTTAATGCACTGTAAAATCAAGGGTATAAATACCCATGCATGTTCATGTAAAACCGGTTAGCAACCGGAGTAAAAAAAAAATCAATCAAAGAAAAAAATATTCGAGCAAAATTGGTCCAAAAAAACTCCCCCAATAGCCACGCATATATCCAAAAAAAAAGAAAAAAAAGAAGGCAAATCGGAGTACCAATCGAAAGAAAAGAAAGCAAGAAATAAAGTAAAAAAAAGGGGAACCCGAGTACTTATCTTTCAGATCTACGTTGCTAGGGGCATCCTTTCGAAAAACCGAGTGCAGATCCGTGTTCATCGCGTCGAGGAGAGCCGGAAAGTGTTTTTTTTTTTGGTTCCGGCCACCGGCACGACGGCCGGCGGCCGCGCGTGGTGGCCGGAGAAAGCAGTCGGCCGACCTCCTGGAGAGCTTTCAAAGCTCTGGTCTTTCTGGTTTTTAGGAGAAGAAACAAATGAAAATTGAAGCTAAAAGAATAGAGAAAAGGGCTATATATACTGCACAAAACGACACCGTTTTGGTGCCGGTTATTATGGCTCAAAACGGTACCGTTTCGAACCTGGGCACCCGAGACCAAACCCGATCCAGACCCGGATCCGCGTGTAACCCGGGAAAAGGGGAAAATTACTTGCGTGGTCCCTACATCCTCAGCCTAATCACATTTCAGCCGTCCAGTTTGCATTTTCTTCTAATTTCGTCACTATCTTTATAATTTAATCATTCTTTTTTTATTACTTTCAATTTTACCCTTGCTATATATTATTTAACCCAAATGTTTTCTGATTTTGCAGCTTAGTCCCTGGAAAATTATTTTTTTCCTATTTTATTATTATTATTAAATATTACTAACCATTTTTTTTTACAGATTCGATATCGGATTGTTATTTTCGATCGTATAAAATATCGTGTAACTGACAGGTACCAATTTTGGGTGTTGTAGGGGTGCTCACCCTTCCCTACGCGTAACAGACTCCCGGATCCAACTCTGGTTTCGCAGACGCAAATTTGGTGTTCCAATCGCACCGGTAAAAACGATTGATGGCGACTCCCCGGACAAATTCCGGTGATTACAGCTGGCGACTCGGCTGGGGACCAATTTTTTTTGCGAGTCGAGCCGCAAAATCGGTTACACTTTATTTAACGATCGAAAATATAAATTCGGTTAATTTTATTTATTTATTTATTTAAAATATTTTACTAAACGTTTTTTTTAATCCTTTTCAGGTCTTTCATTTCATTAACCCTCAACCCGGGTTCCGTCCAATTAAGTGGGAGCATGAAACCACTCCTTCGTGAGGTTTCACCTTCGTGTAGGATGGTGAATTGCTTTCGGGATATTTTTCCCTTTGTCTTCGTGAGACCTACGTCTCCGCATAGACTTAGAGAAACGTATCCCCCCTGAATCGTATTTATTATCCTTAATAGGATAATAAATTTTGTTCGGGTACCTTTTAGAGCCGAACCACATATAGTGAGCCCTAGAAGCCCACCTTTAGAGCCTTCATGCCGGACCTCTGCCCATTTAGAGGGTCACCCTATAAGTTTTTAGAAAAAGAGAGCGGGAGGTTTCTTTATTTATTTATGCCCTTTAATTTTCGCTATCTATTTCTCGTTTATTATTTCTGTTATTTACTTATCATGTCACTATCTATGCAACATGCATCATGTTTATTTCGTTTATTCTTTATTGGATTTGATACTAACGACATTTGTTTATCTTGTTTGGTTCTTGTTTTCATGGAAATTTTTTTAATAAAATAAAAAGGTGTTGATAACAAGACAACTGTTAGAAAGGTTCAGCCATGGAGAACTGCTTTCTAGACAAGGTGGAAACCAACCTCCGCATTCGACGATGGTCAGAAGAAGCCCAATATCAAAAAGGGGATAGTATAATGGAAGGTGAAAGGACCGACCTCAGTGATTTTACACGCATTGCTTCAACACAAAATCAATTACAGGAATTGAAATATATATGGGATCAGTGGGATGATGATACTAAGAGTTTATTCTTCGCCAATTACGGGGACCTTCCGTACCTACTCGACGTCAGCATCGATAAAGCATTATTCCGAGCCCTGGCCCAATTCTGGAATCCCTCGTATAGTTGTTTTACGATGGGAGATGTTGATATCACACCGACGGTGGAGGAATATACCGCCCTAATTCAATGTCCGAGATTTCAGCCAGACAAGGTGTATTTTAAACCGCCTGATTCGCCTGTTTTCCAGAAAAGGTTATTAAAACTGACCGGGAAAAATGAGCAATGGGCAAGGTCCCGAATCAAGGAAAAGGGGGAAACCAAATGCATCGCCTGGAGGGATATTAGGGATCTGATTCAGACAGAAACTAAATGTGAAAAGCAGGTAAAAATGTTTGCATTAGCCATTTACGGGTTAATCGTTTTTCCCAAGTCAATCGGATATATCGATGACGCTGTTATGGAGTTATTTGATTACCTCGATAAAGGTATTACTCCGGTTCCTGCCATCCTCGCCGAGACTTTCCGGTCGCTTACTGCCTGTAGAAGGAGTGGTGAAGGAAGATTTATTGGTTGCGCTCAACTATTGCTCGTATAGTTCCATAGTCACTTTTGGAAGCCAGAAAGGTCCTCATATAGGGCCTGCTTTGACAATTACTCACCGATAAGGGATTTGGCACATGCCCAAAGACCTGAGAATATTCCATACGACCAGTGGAAGACCATTTTACGCAATTTACGAGAGGGGGATATCGTATGGAAGGCTAGCTGGTTTTTTCCTAACGAGATCACGTACAGTTGCGAGGGCTATGACAGGGTCCCTTTACTTGGTATATGGGGGGCAACAGGATACGCGCCACTGATGGTCTCTCGCCAGTATAGGTCGAGACAATTCATCCCGGCAACAAGAGGACTGGCCACATGTGACTTCCCCTATAAGGGAAGGGATTACAAGAGAATTGTTGCTGCCATCGCGAAGGCATGGAAGCACCCTTTGAAAATGGAACCATTTGACGAGAAACCTAGAGTTACTCCAGAGTATCGCCGGTGGAGGAACCGGAGAATCAACGATGAAGTACCGATTCGAGACTCGGAAGTCAGTATACCGTTAGAGGAGCAACTCCGAGTAAATCCTTCCGACATGGAGATCGTCAGGCAGGACTTTGAGGGAAAATATATTAACATGGAGATGAGGTTATCAAGATTGGAAAATGGGAAAAACCAACTAGAATTTGGTATCCAGTCTCAAGAGCAGGAAATGCAGAGGCTAAAAAAGGGCAAGAGTAGAGCGGAAGAAGACCTGAGTGACCTACAGGGAGGATATAAGAAGCTTCGAGAGGCATCAAAGTATGCAGACCTCAGAAGTTCGTTTGCAGATTGGAAGCTTGAAATCCGTGAAGAGAAAAGAAGGGCACGATATTGGGAAAACAAATTTAATGAAGCTCAGAGCCAACAGACACTCGATCAAGAAGAATTGGCTCGAGTTAGAAATGAAAATGTCGGCCTAAGAGGTCGGATCATCAATCTGGAAGAAAATCTGCAAAATTATCACCAGAGTTCGGCAGCTCAGCTAGAAGTAAGCCGAGAAGAAAATGAGAGTTTGAAAAGACAAATCAGAGAAATAGAGGCAGCTATGCAGGCTTGCAGAGCCCAATTGAATTACATGGAAGAGCTACGTCAGTGGGATGAGCAGCAATGGAAAGCTCGGGTTAGCGAAACGCAAGAACTGGTCCAGAACAGAGACCGTACAATGTTAGAGGCCTTAGTGCAAATCCGGGAAGTAGCCGAGTATTTACAGTCATTAGCAGTCCAGGCTGAAGTTCTTAGCCTGCAATTTGAAGCGGAATCGAACAAGGGCAGGAAGCTCGCATCACTCCTAAAGAAGATCAAGGTTTTGGGAATAAAGGCCAAACAGTATATGTAAAGCGCGGCCAGCCTTGTATATAGAAAGCCTTGTTCTAAAACGAGCTTCCTTTTCAAAGTTGTATTAAGATCAACACCTTTTTGTAAAATGTTTTGCAATGTTAATATAACGTATCGGTTTGCATAAACATTCCATCATTTTTAGTTGCATTCACGCATTGTCACATTTATTTTTATCGCTATGACCCTAATATTCCAGGATACTATCGATGCAATAATACTGGAACCTGATCAAATCCAACATCCACATTTTACCCGATTTAGATCCAAAAGGATGGAAGAAAGACTAGCCAAAATCGAACAAGCTTATGAGGAAATGAAGCAAGATATAGAAAGCAAATTGGATAAAGCACAACAGGATACGCGTACTCATATTTCTCAAACTCAAGATGAATTGCTCGACAAGATTGCGCAGTTGTTGGCAAGAAAAGAGCCAGAGAAAATGAAAGAAGTCGCTGTGGAACCAGGCGCAGTAGCTGAACACTCGGAGAGTTCTCTCCCCGCCCAAGAATTAGTTGAAATTCCCAAAGGACAGACCAGTCAGACTGAAACTCATCTTCAAGGGAAGTTGGTAATCCATAATCCCAATGATTACACAGTACCCGATTTCAATGAGATAGAGAAAGCCAGAATCGAGTTACCAAAAGAACTCGAGGATCGATGCAAACAGTTGGAAGACAAGTTTAAAGCAATGGAAAATGTCGACCCATTCCCTAGAATAGAGGCTAGGGAACTAAGCTTGGTACCTGATCTTGTGCTGCCCCCAAAATTCAAAATGCCGGATTTCGAGAAATACAACGGGACTACCTGCCCGGAGGCCCATCTAACTATGTACGTCAGACGCATGACCGGGTACATAGACAATGATTCCCTCTTAATACATTGCTTTCAAGACAGCCTAACAAGCTCAGCGGCAAGATGGTACAATCAGCTAAGCCGCTCCAGAATTAGTTCCTGGAAAGACTTGGCTCAGGCCTTCGTGCGTCAATATAGCCATGTAATTGACATAACCCCTGACCGGGTCACTCTTCTGAATATGGAGAAGAGACATGATGAAAGCTTTCGACAATATGCACAGCGCTGGAGGGACGTAGCCGCACAAGTCCAACCACCGCTATCGGAGAAAGAGACAGTAATGCTCTTCGTAGGGACGCTGAAAAAGCCCTTCCTTGGTAGGATTCTGGGAGGTGCAACAAAAGATTTCTCGGACATCATCATGAACGGTGAGATGATTGAACAGGCCATTCGCAGCGGGAAGCTCGAAGACGAGGAGTCGTCAAAGAAACCCTATTATAAGAAAAAGAATAATGAAGGTGGAGATACCGGTGTCCATAACGTCAGTTATTCCAAGGTTGCGTCATCAAGCACGCAAAAACCAAAGCAAAATCAGAACCAGAAAACAGAAAGAGAATTCACGCCTATTCCAATATCATATGGTGAACTCTTTAAAAATCTTTACAATGCGCACGTTGTATCACCTTTCTATATGAAACCGATCCAGCCACCATACCCGAAGTGGTACAACCCGAATACTCAGTGCGAGTATCATGCTGGAGCAGTAGGACATTCGATTGAAGATTGCATTGGTTTTAAAAAGCTTATTGAAAAGCTTATGCAGATTGGAGTGGTGCGGTTCGATGATTCTGCAGAAACCGCCAAGACAGGTAATCCGTTACCTAACCATACGGATCCCGGGGTGAACGCGATTGTGGATCAAAACAGCAGGAGGACCAAATCCCGAGTGGATGAAGTGAGATCTCCGCTAAAGTGGGTATGGAAAATGTTAGTGGCCAGAGGCATGGTACCCTCATTATCTGGAGGTATAGAAGACCTTAGCCAATCTTGTCCCTATCATAATACGATGGACCATATGATAGGAGATTGCACAGAGTTCAAAGCTTTAGTGCAAGAGTTGATCGACAATAAGGAAATTGAATTCTTCGAAGAGCACGTATCCGAAGCAACGGAGATTTGTGCTTCGGAGCCAAACCATTCCAAGAAGGTCTCGTTCTTGGTTATTTCAGAACCCAGAAAGGCTGAAGGAAGTAAAGCTGCGAAAACCAGATTGTTTGTTCAAGCACCGCAACCTTTCCCTTTTCATGATCCAAAGAGAGTCCCGTGGAAATACGATTGTCAAATCACTCATCACGAAGACCCGCTGAAAGCCACTTCGGAGGCGGTAAATGATGTGACGTTCCATACGAGAAGTGGAACACAATATGGCTATAAAGGAAACAAAGACCTAAAAGGGAAGGCTCCAATTGTGGAACCGCCTAGAAACGTTTTTCAAGAACCTGAATCACCGATCAACGAGCCGGTGAAAGAGGACGAAATGAAAGAATTTTTAAAATTTTTAAAGCACAGCGAATATAACGTTGTTGAGCATCTCCGAAGGTTACCTGCTCGTATATCCATACTTTCGTTGCTGCTTAGTTCAGAAGCTCACAGAAATGCGATACTGAAGGTGCTTAACGAGACTTTTGTTCCTAATGACATATCAGTGAATAAGCTCGATAGGCTGGTGAAAAATCTGAACGCAAACAACTTTATTCACTTCAATGATGATGAGATCCCTTCAGGGGGCATGGGATCTACCAAGGCTCTACACATCACAACTCGCTGCAAAGGGTACACCATGCTAGGAGTGTTGATAGACAATGGATCCGCCTTAAACGTGATGCCATTGCGCACATTAAATAGGCTCCCAATAGATAATACTCATATGAAGGCCTGCAGCACCATTGTACGCGCCTTCGACGGGACAGAGCGAAATGTAGTGGGTAGAATGGACATACCACTACAAGTGGGACCTAATACTTACAATGTCGATTTTCTAGTAATGGACATCAAACCCAGTTATAATTGCCTACTAGGAAGGCCATGGATCCACTCCGCAGGGGCCGTGCCATCATCGTTGCATCAGAAAGTAAAATTCATCTTTGATGGGAGACTGGTTACAATCAATGCCGAAGAGGACATTACAGCCTCTATTACAAGTGACGCACCTTATCTGGAATCCGATGAGAAGGCACTCGAGTGTTCTTTTCGATTATTCGAGTTTGTTAGCGCCACTTTTGTTGCTGAGGGAAATAAAATCCCTACACCCAGATTATCCAGAACTACGAGGATGAGAATTAAATTGATCCTGGGGCGAGGAGCTCGAGTGGGTAGAGGGCTCGGAAGACGCCTACAAGGACGAGCTAGGGCACCAGCCGTCGTCAATAAACAGGACCGCTTTGGCTTGGGATACAAGCCAACTGCGGATCAAATGAGAAAAGAAACTCTGAAAAAACAAGAAAGGAGAAAAGCTCGTTTGCAAGGAAAGGAGGTTAGCTGGGAACCTATGACATTTCCTCCATTGTCCCAGAGTTTCGTCTTTGGAGGAACTATGTATCCAGAAACCGCAGAAGCCGAGCTAAGGAAATTGATGGGCAAATTGGACATCAACGTTATTTCTGACGAAGGAAACATCGGAACACATCCTAGTAGAATTACGCCATCTACACCAGGAACAACTCTGAATAACTGGACTATAGAAGAGTTACCTGTGGTTTTTAGGAAGTTTTCAGAGTAATGTTCGAAACACTATTACTACTTTAGCCCGAGAGTAGCAAGAAACTTTTGTAAAAGGGCTCCAAACTACTATGTTTATAATAAAATAAAACTTTTTGCTGTAAAGTTTTCGGCCACTATTATTTTCTATTTTAACAATTCAATTTCAATTAAATTTCAGATTCTAAATGAGTGTGTTCAAATAAGATTTTATTTCAGGTCCCCTGATATTGAACTATCAATTGACACTGAAGCTGACTCAGAGCTTATCTTCGAAAAAGAAGTGTGTCTAGGGGAATCTTCAGAACCGGATGAGGACCAAAACTACGAATTGCCTCCTGACTTGTTGAGACTGATAGAGCAAGACGAGAAACAAATCCAACCTCACAAGGAATCAGTAGAAATTGTGAGTCTGGGGGACGATGAAGAAAACAAGGAAGTTAAAATCGGCACGTGCATTACAGCCGAAACTAGACAAGACTTGATCACTCTGCTGCAAGAGTTTAGAGATGTCTTCGCTTGGTCCTATCAAGATATGCCTGGTTTAAGCACAGACATTGTGATACATAAGCTTCCCATAAGAGAAGATTGCAAACCGGTTCAACAAAAACTACGAAAAATGAGACCTGATGTACTGCTGAAAATAAAAGAAGAGGTGAAGAAGCAATATAATGCTGGATTCCTTCAAGAAATAAAATACTTAGAATGGGTAGCTAACATAGTACCAGTACCCAAGAAAGATGGGAAAGTCCGCATGTGTGTTGACTACAGAGACTTGAACAAAGCCAGTCCGAAGGATAATTTCCCGCTACCTCACATCGATACTTTAGTCGATAATACAGCAAAACACTCTCTGTTCTCCTTTATGGACGGATTTTCAGGGTACAATCAAATCAAAATGTGTCCTAATGATATGCATAAAACAACGTTTGTGACACAATGGGGAACCTTCTGTTATAGGGTAATGCCCTTCGGATTTAAGAATGCTGGGGCAACGTACCAACGAGCAATGGTGACCCTATTTCATGACATGATGCACAAAGAAATTGAGGTCTACGTTGATGACATGATCGCTAAATCACGGACCGAAGATGAACATATAAGAGTCTTGAGAAAGCTTTTCTTAAGATTAAGAAAGTTCAAATTGAAACTGAATCCTGCCAAATGCACATTCAGAGTCGCATCAGGAAAACTGTTGGGCTTCATAGTCAGCGAGAAGGGCATCGAGGTTGACCCTGACAAAGTTAAAGCCATCCAAGAGTTATCGCCCCCCCCCCCCCACACCCAAAAGCAAGTAAGAGGTTTCCTAGGAAGGTTGAATTACATTGCTCGGTTCATTTCACAACTGACTGAAAGATGTGATCCTATCTTCCGACTCCTGAAAAAGCATAATCCTGGCGAATGGGACGATGAGTGTCAGGAGGCTTTCGACAAGATCAAATATTATTTGACCAACCCGCCAGTTTTGGTGCCACCAGTGCCGAATAGACCGCTAATTCTATATTTAACGGTCTTCGAGAAATCCATGGGATGTGTGTTGGGCCAACACGATGACTCGGGCAGAAAAGAAAAAGCGATCTACTACCTCAGCAAGAAATTTACAGATTGCGAAGTGAGGTATTCATCAGTCGAAAAGGCCTGTTGCGCTTTGGTCTGGACAACAAAAAGACTGAGGCAATACATGTTGTATCATACAACGTGTCTGATCTCAAAACTCGACCCTCTCAAGTATTTGATGGAGTCCACTGCGCTGACAGGCAGAATGGCTAGATGGCAGATCCTATTGTCTGAATTTGACATCGTGTATGTCAATCAAAAGGCCATAAAAGAGAGCGCCATAGCAGACTTCCTTGCTAGTCGAGCTTTAGAGGACTACGAACCTCTAAATTTTGACTTTCCTAATGAAGACCTGATGTGTGTCGAGGAAAATGCCACAGACGACGGATACTGGAAATTGAATTTTGATGGTGCTTCCAATGCCACTGGTAAGGGAATTGAGGCAATACTAGTATCCCCAGAAAGCGACTATTACCCCTTCGCAAGTAAGCTTGACTTTGACTGCACTAACAACGTAGCAGAGTATGAAGCATGCATCATGGGAATCCGAGCAGCCATCGATCGTAAGATTAAACAGTTGAAGGTATACGGAGACTCAATGCTCGTGATCTACCAACTTCGAGGAGAATGGGGCACCCGAGACCCCAAGTTGATGGAATATCAAAATTTGGTCCTTGACTTGATCAAGCCATTCTACGAAATAACCTTCCACTATCTGCCGCGAGAAGAGAATCAAATGGCAGACGCTTTGGCTACATTGTCATCGTTGATTCAAGTGAATCAATCCTCAGATTTGAGGCCGATACAGATGAGTATATATGACTCTCCAGCCTACTGCTACAATATTGAAGAGGACGAAAGCAATGAATGTCTTTGGTATCACGATATCTTACAATACATAAAGAATCGTGAGTATCCAAAAGAAGCTTCAGAAAATGAGAAAAGGACGTTGCGAAGACTGACAATTGACTACGTCCTAGATGGCGAGATATTGTATAAAAAGAGAAAAGATCAGATATTGCTATGATGTGTGAATGCCACCGAAGCCAAGATGATCCTTGAAGAAGTACATGAAGGTGTCTGTGGAACCCACGCTAACGGGTTCACCATGGCAAGACAAATTATGAGGTTCGGGTACTACTGGCCCACAATGGAGAGTGATAGCGTTGAGTACGCTAAAAAATGTCACAAATGTCAAATATATGCAGACAAGATTCACGTTCCTCCATCACCGTTGCATGTGATGACATCCCCTTGGCCATTTTCCATATGGGGCATGGACGTCATTGGGCCTATCTCACCAAAGGCTTCCAATGGTCATCGATTCATATTCGTCGTCATCGATTATTTCACTAAGTGGGTAGAAGCAGCCACTTATGCGAATGTCACCAAAGTAGCAGTAAGCAGATTCCTCAAAAAGGAAATCATTTGTCGATATGGAATGCCAGAAAGCATCATATCCGATAATGCGTTGAATTTGAATAATAAGACCATAGCTGAAGTCTGTAAGCAATACAACATACGGTGTCACAATTCTTCACCATATCGTCCGCAAATGAACGGAGCAGTGGAAGCTGCCAACAAAAACATCAAGAGAATTGTGGGGAAAATGGTAGAGACTTATCGAGACTGGCACGAGAAACTACCGTTTGCCCTGTTCGCATACAGAACATCAGCTAGAACTTCTACTGGGGCAACACCTTTTTCCCTGGTATATGGGATGGAGGCAGTTTTACCCATAGAGGTCGAAATCCCTTCCTTAAAAGTTTTGTCTGAACTAAAATTGGATGAAGCAGAATGGGTTCAAGCTAGACATGACCAGCTTGCTTTAATCGAGGAAAAAAGGTTAAGGGCCATCCGACATGGGTAAATATACCAGAAACGGATGATGAGGGCCTTCAATAAAAAGGTTCGGCCACGAATTTTTCAAGAAGGGGATCTAGTTCTGAAAAAGATTCTCCCTATACAGAAAGATTTCCGAGGCAAATGGATGCCGAATTGGGAAGGACCGTACATAGTGAAGAAAGCCTTCTCAGGAGGAGCATTAATCCTGACAGAAATGGATGGCAAAGATCTACCCAACCCGGTGAACTCAGACTCAGTCAAGAAGTACTTTGCCTGAAAGCCCCTAGACACACGAATATACCCCGTCAAGATAGCTCTGAAATGCTGGATAGTCAAATATCTGGAGCGTCAAAATTTTGTCTTTTTGTATTTTTATTGTTATCAGTAATTACTTTTTGTTATCAATGAAACTTTTGTTAATAAAAAGTATCAAAATTTTGGTATTCATACATTGTTTCTGAAATTTCCTAAAAGCACAGGAACTAGAAGCAACCCTACACAGGATAGTGTACCTTGTTAAGAGATGCTATGAAAACAGAAAGTACATCATCCAAACAGATTGGAATCAGATAATCTCGTCTGGTGACAGAAACACAGTTGTCAATGTGTCAACAAACAATCAAGACAGTTGATCAAGCAATTTCGGAAAAGTCATTGTCATATGCATCTCGCATCTCATGCATGCATGCATACATCATACATGTTAGGATTAGAATCATGCGGTGCATGCTAACCTTAACAGTTTGAATCTATTTGCAAAAGTGTTACAGATCTTGTCTCTTCAGCAAGCAATGAAACAGACGAACGTAGCATCGTCATCAAAAGCACTTCGACAGAATAGTGCACCTCTACTCCAGACTACAACCCTTCATTGAGGAATACAGGTAAGAATCATCATCCTTTGCACTTACTGTTACTCAATAGATACGTCATCTGGTGAAAAATAAAACCAATGAGCGAGGAAGACTATTCAAATGTCCTTTAAAATTCATTTTCACGAATGGTCAAAGGAAATCAATCCCTTTGAAGAAATCCAATCTCAGGATTGGTACCAACTGATCGTACCCAGGATAATGGTACAACTAGCCCGGGGCAAACGGCCACCGGTAAAGGCGAGTCAAATCTGTTGACCCCTGTGCATTTGGGGAAAATGCATAAAAGAGGATCATTTGAATATCCTTTAAAATCCATTTTCAAAAATGGTCAAAGGAAATAAATCCTTTGAAAAATTTCAATCTCACGAGTGTACTCAAAGAAATAGTACAACTGGCCCAAAGTCAAGGTTACCAATAAGGATGACGCTTCTTCGTCAGTGTAGCAGCATGCAAACTCATTCTCAAATAGTGCTTCTTCGTCAGTGTAGCAGTATTAAAACTCCGTTAGATCATGCTTCGTCAGTGTTGCAACTAAATTGAGTGTCAGAACTCAACGTCCTCAGATCTCGCTTCTCCAGCAGTGTTGCAAGTAGATCAATGGACGTGTCCCATCTCACGGCAGTGTTGTAGATGGATCAGACAAACCATGCCTCTTCGTCAGTGTTGCAGCTTAAGAATGACAGAATTCGTCGTCAGGTCTCGCTTCTCCGGCAGTGTTGCAAGCAGATCGAATGTTGTTCTCAATCTCAGCGTCAGTGTCGCAGATGAACCGAATAGATTGTGCTTCGTCAGTCAATGTTGTATCTTAATCGAGCATCAAAATTCCTTGTCGGATCTCGCTTCCTCAATAGTGAAGCTAGATCAGACATCAGTGCTCATACCAGGCCATGCTTCTCCGACAATGTTGCAGCCAGGTCAAGTCTTCGACAGAAATGATAATATCATCAGCTCAAGTTTTGTGCCGTCTTCTCCAACAAATCCTCAAGTTTTGAAGGTTTGGTCAACAAGGGCGGTGGAGTAGATCAAGTTGAAGCTCTAGAAGAAAAGGCGGTGGCCACCGAAAACCAAAGCCTTACCAAAAGAACCTCAACTACACCACAAGAGCCCTTACCTTACCAAAGAAAAACCCCTAAACCACTCCAGATGAAATGGGATATTCTTTATCTTTTCTCTATTGCTGTTACACAACAATGAGCAAAGAGGGGCAGCTGTAATAACCTATTTAATTAAAACCCATTACAACCCATATCCAAATACTACAAACACTCCATTAACCCTTAAAAACCGGTTGGCCCACTACACCCCTTAGCCCAATACTAAATAATTACAAATCAAGCCCAACAATCAGACCCAAATTAATCTGACCCAAACAAAATTACAAACCCTAACTAACCCTAATTATCTAACCAAACCAGCCTTGACCAACCAAACCGACCTTGACCAATTAAATCAAACCGGTCGCCCCTTGATCTTCACGTCTGCCAGCTGTCCGCGCGTGGCCACCACGCGCGGCTATTCGAATAGCGCGTGGTGGTCACGCGCCCTATGATTCGTCCTCTTGGCCGGCCACCGCCCAGACCACGTGAAGGGCCAGACTTCACCGGCAACGTCCTCTCCACTTGCAAAATAAGAGAACAAACATGATTAGATCTATGGAAAAATAGGATAAAAATCCTATTTCCAGTTTTTAATGCACTATAAAATCAAGGGTATAAATACCATGCATGTTCATGTAAAACCGGTTAGCAACCGGGGCAAAAAAAAAATCAATCAAAGAAAGAAATATTCGAGCAAAATTGGTCCAAAAAAACACCCCCAATAGCCACGCATATATCCAAAAAAAAAAAGAAAAAAAAGAAGGCAAATCGGAGTACCAATCGAAAGCAAAGAAAGCAAGAAATAAGGTAAAAAAAAAAAGGGAACCCGAGTACTTATCTTTCAGATCTACGTTGCTAGGGGCATCCTTTCGAAAAACCGAGTGCAGATCCGTGTTCATTGCGTCGAGAAGAGCCGGAAAGTGTTTTTTTTTCTTGGTTCCGGCCACCAGCACGACGGCCGGCGGCCGCGCGTGGTGGCCGGAGAAAGCAGCCGGCCGACCTCCTGGAGAGCTTTCAAAGCTCTGGTCTTTCTGGTTTTGAGGAGAAGAAACAAATGAAAATTGAAGCTAAAAAAATAAGAGAAAAGGGCTATATATACTGCGCAAAACGACACCGTTTTGGTGCTGGTTATTATGGCTCAAAACGGTGCCGTTTTGAACCTAGGCACCCGAGACCAAACCCGATCCAGACCCGGATCCGCGTGTAACCCGGGAAAAGGGGAAAATTACTTGCGTGGTCCCTGCATCCTCAGCCTAATCACATTTCAGCCGTCCAGTTTGCATTTTCTTCTAATTTCGTCACTATCTTTATAATTTAATCATTCTTTTTTTATTACTTTCAATTTTACCCTTGCTATATATTATTTAACCCAAATGTTTTCTGATTTTGCAGCTTAGTCCCTGGAAAATTATTTTTTTCCTATTTTATTATTATTATTAAATATTACTAACCATTTTTTTTACAGATTCGATATCGGATTGTTATTTTCGATCGTATAAAATATCGTGTAACCGACAGGTGCCAATTTTGGGCGTTGTAGGGGTGCTCACCCTTCCCTACGCGTAACAGACTCCCGGATCCAACTCTGGTTTCGCAGACGCAAATTTGGTGTTCCAATCGCACCGGTAAAAACGATTGGTGGCGACTCCCCGGACAAATTCCGGTGATTACACCACTGTTGGTAACAGTAAAGACTAGCAAAACTTTAGATAGATTAGAAGAGATAAAAAGTCAGAAACTGATGTAATTCTAAACAGCAAAAAAAACTTTATATAGGTTGTACATAAAATAAATGAAAGTTAAAAATAACAAAGCAAAACAAACTGCTAGCTAACAATTAGGAACAAATGACATGATTAATTAATTCCTAAAGAGTAAGAGATTTTCTATGAAAAAAACAAATATTATTATTTTTACCTAACATCTATTATTATTTATAATTATAATGAAATATGGTAACTGAAAATATTATAATTTAAATTCTTGATTGTGTGTTTGTAAATGATTTTTCTGTGATTGAAAAGCTGATCAACGAAAGTAGATACTTTCCTATACTGCACTTATAGCTGGTCTATATATAGGAGATTGTGAGAACGTTAGGCGTTGAAAACCTTGTTTTAACCGTGCCATATTATCCAGCATGTGCCCAGAACCCACTCAGCACGTGTCATTTTACACTCAAAAAGGAAACATAGACACAGTCCATCGCAAAAATTCATAGAAGTTTACCAGAATTATATATCCTCACGTGCAAAATAGTCAAGTTTGGGTGGATGTCAGTGTTATCGCTTCTGGATTCCAACTTGATTTTAAAAAAATCAACTGACTTATTCCAAACGAAAATCATATGTTCTTTCTTATTTATGTCTCAAAGTCAATGTATTAGGTTTATTATTTAGGGTTAAAGTTTAGAGTTATAGTTTAAGGTTTACGATGTAAGATTTAATTTTAAAGTTTAAGGTTTAGAATTTAAGATTTAGGATTAGGACGTAAGATTAGGGATGAGCACAAAACTCGAACTCGACAGGTTTTGACCCGATCCGATCCAATTAAGTTGGATTTTTATGTTCGGGTCGGGTTTTTTTTAAAAGTGATCTCGGATTGGGTCGGGTTCGGGCATAGAGTGGAAAAAAATATCCGTGACTAATAGTGTAATTTTTTCATATACATTTTAGAGATATTTACAATAATGATCCCTTTTTATATATTTTTTTATATAATTAGGTTACTAAAATTAATTTTTTACAATTAGGTCACTAAAATTTTATTTTTTTTATAATTAAGTCCCTAAATTTTAAATTTTTATGATTCGGGTCGAGTCGGATTTTAAAGCTTAAAAATCAGGTTAGGTCAGATTGGGTTGGATTTTTTTTCACCTTAAAATCGGGTCGAGTCAAGTAGAAGGTATAATTTTGGGGGTTGGATGCGGGTGGACCGAAAATCCGACACGACACGACTCGTGTCATCTCTACGTAAGACTTAATTTTTTGGTGTTGGGATAAAAGATTTTTGTTCTCTTATTCCTCTTTTTTTTCTATTTCTTCTTCTTCCTTCTCTCTCTTAATATAAAGACATAATATCAAAAAAATACCCTTGATATTTGACAGAGTGGTCACTTTAATCACTATTTTTTAAAGTAATTTAATCTTTAGCGTTTTATTTTGGGTCAAAATGATCTCTTGGAGATGAAAACTATAACTCAACTAACGGTAAATGGCTTGAAATGACTTGACAAACCTACACTGCAATTCACACCACAATAACAATATCATATAGGTAAATATGCTAACTTTGACACATGAATCAAAAAATAATCTTATAAAAAAAATCTTCTAACGCATCATTCTATTAAGTCAGTTTAAGTTGTTTATAACATTAGACCAACAATTTTTATTCACATAATAATCATTTTGATCTAAAATAAAATATTGGGCTAAATTGCTTCAAGAAAAAAAATATAGAACAAAACTTTTTGACATTAAGCCTTATATAAACAAATCGTAGAGGTATTCACATGTCGCGATATATATAGTCAGAGGCGAAGTTACATGGGAGTGGGGAGGGGCAATTGTCTCCCACCACGAAGAATTTCTTTTTTATTTTTGTTTTTTATTTAAATTCTTTTAAAAATTATTTTTTTATGAATTTAACCCCTACTTTTAAACATTTACGCTTTATCCCTCAATCTCAAATCTACTTTTAACCTATGGATGCTATATTCAAAGTTCAAATTCTATACATAAATTATTCCCTAATATAAAGTTAATATGCTTAATTTGATTAGAAATGTGTTCATGTTAAAACCATATGCATGGCTTTTGGATACATGTGAATGGGGAAACATAAACCTAATAATCGAGGCGAAATTAAAAATTTATTATAAAAATATCAAAATATAAATCATATAATTTTAACCAAAATGAACTAAAATGATAATATTTTTTTGACATTTTTCATGAATATAATAACATTGTTGGATAATTTTAATAATATTTAATTAATAATTTAAATAATTTTTGTGATTTTTTTAATATGTTATTTAAATAAATTAAAATATATAATTATTTTTTTTATAAAATCTAACAAAGATATTAGAAATTTTTTTATTAGATGTTATCTGATGATGATATATAAAAAATTGCAAGTGTCAATTTTATTTTATTTTGTTATAATTACTTAATAGTGTTAGTATAAATGAATTTATTAATTATAAAAATTGGATGATGGAATTTAATTAAATTAAATATTTTTATTTAAATTTTAAATATAATAATCTAAATACAAAATATTTTAAATATATTTTAAAAAAAAATTCATACGAAGTGTGTCAATCGATTAATTAGATTTTTTGATAAATGTGAAATGAAAATAATTACTCCATATACTAAGATAGGCCCAAAAACCCATTAGCCATTTGGGCCTAGAATCTATATTATCAAAATTCAACCAGGCTTTTAAACCCGTTAAGTCCAACAATGCTAGCACCGCCATCGTCGGCGATAGCTCTTCACTTCTACCTCCATCGGCAGTTGCCGCAGCGGTGGCGTTGGTGGTGACGGAAGAGTCCTAAGTCACGGTTGTTACCTTAAATTAATTGCTATGTGATTGTGCTATTCAATGTTCTGCAGGACCTTTAGACGTCTCCAATTGTGTAACCAAATGGAAATTTAAACTCAATGTATGGCAAATCTTTTCCATGATAAATACTTATGTACCAGCAAGATCATATGGGAACCTTGTTCCGGGATTATACGAATCCGACACAGACGTTACCGAAGACGATACGAATTTGTCGATACCTATAATACATTTCTTAATTTTCTTAAAGTACTTATGTCCGACACATGTTCGAATAGGTTATTGTGATGGAGTAGAGAGTATCGTTCAAAGTCGGCATTTACGAGATGTGTGTACTGTTGGAAGGAAAGTGTTTCTCGCCCTTCCCTTTTCGCAATTAACGCGTATGGAAGTAAGTTATACAAATCTTTGCTTCTAGTGCCTATCAGGTGAATATTTTCTTACGTTCGTAATGCGTATGATCGTGTTCGATGTGTTGGAAAATGAGTATGTTGTTGGTGCTAAAGCAAGTGTCGTGGAAATCTCAAAAGTAAGGTCGAGAATTAAGCGATGTCGAATTCCGAGAATCATTCCGATCATACTCCCTGTTAACATGGAACATATGTTACTATCTCGATACAGTTTGTGGTCGGAGCTATCGGAATAAGATTCCGAGCAGCGCTCGATGATTGCGATGCAATCATGCGACACTTATCCTACCAGATAAATCTTGAATTGTAGTATTTCTATCGTACATTCATATTCTACAGCTACTACTATATACATACGGACGGATCGGATTAATCATCCGATCTTTCTTTCCGAGAGGAAAACATCCGATGCTGCGAATTTAACAGTGAAATTAGACGGTTGAGGCCCCTACTGATGTAACTCGGATAGTGTCGATACGATAAAGAAGTGTTTGGTCGCGGAGGCTACGATAATGAAGCGTTGTTTTTTCTAGTCATATTCGAATATGTGTCGGATACAGATATGAATCAGTTGTAGTGATCGATGATTAGACACAAACTGTAAGCAATCAAACATGTCTTGTTATAACTTGAGAGTCTGATTCAGACATCCATTGGAATGAAGCACATGCCATCTGCCGTGGTCGTCGGGGATCACTCCGATACCGGTCCTACATTAACAGGTTCAATCCATTCTCAAAATGGGTCCACCGACAAACAAAGGGTTGCACTTTAATGATTTCAAATGCACAAAAAGGAAATAACGTTTAAGTTCCTAATTATTCTATTGTTACCTTGAAATAATTCAGACCGATGTATATTATATTAGGGGTGAGTATTCGATCGAGTCAAGTCAAGTTAAAAAAATTCGAGTTATTAGAGTTGACAAGTTTTATTTTACAACTCAAACTTTATTTGAAATTTTTTTCGGTTCGAGTGGAGTTTAAGAAATTCGAGTCGAATCGAGTCGAGTTTTCGAATTCCTATAAATATTTAATTGTAATTATTTATCATGTTATAGTATGATTTAATTTCAGTTTAAACGACTTTCTCTAATCATATAAGATAAGTATATATATTTTTTTCATATATAGCGATATTTCTTTATATTTTTATATATCAATGTATATATATCATAAAAAATTGATAGACTTGTTCCAAACTTAAAAATTAATTCTTTGATTACTAAAAATTTTATTCGAGTTTCCATTTTACAACTCTAACTTTAATTAAAAATTTTTCGAGTCGAGTCAAAACGAGTCTAGTATTTACGCCTCGAGTCGAATCAAGGTATTCAATTTTTTTAAGTTAAGTCGAGTTTTGCTCACTCCTACATTGCATGTCTAATTTTAATGAATAATTCTTTTAACATAAACTTTTTATATATACAACATGTTAAATTCAAAATTACTTACGTGATACCAAATTATTTTTCATTTAAAAAAATCCTCATTAATTAAGTTTTTAATTTTTAAATTAAATAATAAGTTATTTAAAATTTTAAATTAACTCAATAAATAATTTACTTTATATTTGAATTATACAACCCCAATTAATTGTTATTCAATCATACACTCCATGTAATTAATAGTATAATTTTATGATATGGTATAATCTAAATAAAAGTAATTTTTAAAATTCCAAAAAAATTATCCATTATAATAAATACTTTACTTTTGCAGTTTTCCAGATTCCACAACCCAGAATCATGATGAACAAAGCTTTAAAAAAATGTGCTAGGTGACCAAATATATGGGCAAGGAAGATGTAGAAACCCTGTATTGATCTGGATCCATATTAAGCTCTTTGAGACTAAGATAAGGAGTCGAGATTCCAGCTAAAGGACCTGAATTCGACCGGCTGGTGGTTCGACTAGTCGAACCACTTGAGCCGGTCTCAGTCACGTACACAGGTCCTGAAATCGAACACCTCGGAGCTATAGCCCTCGCTTGAGCATCATAAGGTTGGTTCTTTTCACTACTCGGAGCCCATTTCTTCTGGCCGAAGAACAAGAGAGTGTTTCTCCACCAATGTTTCTTCGTTTTAGCCTTCAGTGGATTGCTTCGGTCGTCTTTGGAAAAGGGTTTTTCAAGCTTGAACTGCAGAGGATCGTCAATGGCGGTTCTCGTCTTTTTCCTGTGCTTCCCTGGTCGTTCCAAAACCTGTTGTTTTGTTGTTTTCAAGAGGAAACAAGAAAAGGGTTAGTAAAGAAAGAGGCAAAGAGACGAAAGGTGGAGTTTTTGTATGATTTTCTGAACCTGGTAATGGTGGATTTGTGGATCAAAGCCATAGTCATTGAAGTGTTGAGTTTGTGGCATTGGGAAACTTGGTGCCTTGTTTGACATTGTTAAAAGATTCAAACTCTCTGCTGGGGAAGATGAAGAAGATGGGGAGGTTTATAAAGGGATGAGATTTGATCTTTTGGGGCTCAAGGTGGGAACGGCCGTTGGGAACTGACAAAAAGGTACAAAACCCTAGTAAATGCAAACAAAAAATATTTTATTTTCGTAAATTAATCCATAGTCAATAAAATATATATAATTTTTAATAGGGGTGTGCATTTCGGATTATCCGATTCGATCCGATCTAAAATTTCGGTTATCCGAAATTTTTGGATTGACATTTTAACGATCCGTATCTGATCCGAAAAAATTAGATATCCGATTTTTTAAATATCCGAAATTTCGGATCGGATATCCGAATATCCGAATTTATAATTTAATTTAAGTATTTTTTTAATTTGATGGTCTTATTCATAAAAAATTTAGCTTTCAAATATAATAATCAACAAATTATTGAATATAATAATATTTTTATCCATGATTTTTTTTTCATATATAACAAGTAAAAATATCGAATATAACAATATTTATATGTATAAAAAAATTAAATTTTTGGATATCGGATAATCGGATATCCGATCCGAATGTAAAATACCTATCCGTATCCGATCCGAAATTTTCGGATATCCGATTCGAATTATCCAAAAAATAAAATTCGTATCGGATATCCAAAATTTCGGATCGGATCAACGGATCGAATTTTTTTGCACACTCCTAATTTTAATAGTTTAAAGTGATTAAAATATAGTATTTGTTTATAAATATTTTTATTCGTTTTATAAATGATATTTTCTCCATCTCACATTATTTGTTCAAACTTTTTTAGTCAATTTTTTTTTTAACTTTGACTCGTTATAACTTTAAATTTATTATTGATAAAACTATATAAAATATGTTTTAGAAACCTTCAATCAAATAGTTTAAAAAATATATATATTTTATAAAAATTAATAAATTAAAATAATTGAGGTCAAAGTTTTAAAATTTTGACTTTTAAAAAGTTAATACTGGACACATTAAGTGGGACAAAAGAAATATATATCTTACAAAAATTATAATTAAACTCAAATCTTCTCATACAAATATTATTTGATTTTTCACTGTAATCATTTATAGATATATAAAAGTATTTGAATACTTATATGTCAAAAGTCACTAAATTTATCGATATATGATTGTCATATAAGAATACAACAATTCAATTAATTTATCAATATATTTATTTTAATCAAATTTAATATTTGATATTTTATTTTAAGTGAAAATCATTTATAATGTTATATATATATATATAATATCATTAGTTTTAAATATTTTTGAGAATTATTTGTTAGACTAATCCAGTTTAAAAAAATTTATGGTTTTTATTTTGGCTTAAGGTTCAAACGTGATATCTAGTTTGAGGGTGTAACAGTGAGGCCAAGTCATATAAAATCGGAATATTTACTCATGCTAAAAATCTCTCATCTAATATTTACACTCTGAGTGAGACTAAATCTCCTAACATCAAAATATATATCAGTACTCAAAATCCCTCGAACATCTTCGAATCAGGCTCGAGTTACACAACATCAGTAACCTTCATAATCATGGTGTTGCAACACTTTCTTTCTAGGTATCCCAATCTCAACAATCATTAACATATCATAAATTTTATGCTACCAAATTGTTAATATATTATCGATGTATATATTAACCATTCTCACTTATTATTTCTATCTAACTCACGTTATTATATAGATTAAGTTAAGTTGACTCTACTAAATAAGTGTTTACAAGGCATCCATCAACATCATAACAATTATCGTGAGCTAAAAGTTACTATTGTTATCGAGTTACCATTTATATTTTGATTATTTTTACGCATTATGCCCATATAAGTGAATATAATGGCATTTTTTCAGTTTTGTATCTTATTTTATTACGGTTTTATTAGATCAAGTATCATAACTTTTTAGTTCTCAAAGACTAAAATCAATATTTTTTAACAAAATACTCTATGAGTATCGGTACATGTCTTCACGTGCCGGTACAATACCTTTGGGAATTGGTACTTATAATGTGTTGATACAAAATTAACTTGTTAGAATTTTTCAAAGTCATGGCGTACCTATAAAAATCACTCCGTATTGATATAAAATTTTATAGTATATTGGTACTGGTTAAACCTTGTATTGATATTCCTTATCTCATGTAATGAAACAATATTCTGAAAACTCAAAACACTAAAATACTGGTACGAGATTTTCGTATACCAGTGTCAAAATGTCACAACCTGGATTCGGATCCGAGTGTCGGGTTAACCTGAAGAGTTGGGCTTCAGTTTTGGGCTCCAAGTTTATGTAGTTTGGGCCTTATTGGGTCTTAGACTTGTTGGGTTTTGAGTGGTTTGGGCCTTAAGAGTTTGGGTGAGGACATTTTGGTAAATGTCAAAATAGGAGAAAGAGAGGTTTGGGGTTTTAATTCCCCCTGCAGAGTGAGCTCATCCTTACTCTTTTTCTCTTCACTTCTTCATCTTTTGGAAGCAAGAAAAGAAATGTAAAAGGTTAGAAATTTAAGAGTTTTGGTTGAAATCTCGTTTTTATGTTAAGGAAGATGTTCTAGGGCTGATTATAATCTATAAAATAAGGTAAGAAAGTGTTGGTTTGGAGAAGAGAAGGGGTTTAAGAGAGGTTTTAGGTTGAGTTCGGGTTTTGGTTTTTAGGAGCTTAAATCTTAGCTCTTTTAGAGTTTAAAGCTCCAAAAATCATCCATAAGATGTTCCTAATCTGTTTTTCATCTTTCTCTTGTAGAGAAAGAGGTTGGAGAGTTTTCTCAATGCTTGAGGAATGAGAAATCTTGAGATTGAGCTTGGATCTCGGGTTTGCTGCTTTTGTTGCTACGGTTGGTATCCTTCCAACTCTTAATCATCATGCATATCATGTTTTAAGCTTATTAGCATGCTTGTTGATTGGTTTGGTATGATTGCTTAAGTTTAAGGTGGTCTTTATTGGTGGATCATGCATTTGTTGATGAACTTCTATTATTAAGGTCTAAACATATTTAGGAAGGTTCCCTTACGGTCTAGGATCAATTTGATATTAAATGGATAGAATTTGGATAGAGTTCTAAGTGTTTGAAAATTCAAAACTGCACTTTTCGTGCAGGAGTATCGAAACGCCCTACCCATGTTTCGATACCGAGTCGTCTAGTGACCTTCTTGATTCGATATCGGTATCGAAGCGGGTAGGCCTTCTCTTGTTGACTCTGAAGATTGGTCAAAGTGTTTTGATACCCCTTTGGGAGGGTATCGATACAGGTCGTTTCAATACCCTTTTGGTGAGGGTATCGATACCTGGTGTTTCGATACTCCAAGTAGAGGTATCGATACCCTAGGGCAAATTAGACAAGTTCTTGTGGATAAAGTGGTAAAGTCTCATAATGTTATCCTAGAAGTTCCTAAGAGTTGTTTAAACTTTAAAATGAATATTAATTCGAGAGAAAAACACCTAGTCCCGTTAAAGAGATAATTGGATAATAATTGGAGTCTAGTGGTATAAACTGGTATGTGGAACCATTAAGGGTTCGGTGTGACATATTTGAGTCATGTGGCTTATTAGGAACCTTGCTTAGTGCTGATGGGTTGCCTAGAGTATATATTATATGATTATGAGATAATTTGGTAACCTTTCTTGGTGTTGATGGGTTACTAGAGTAAATATTATATGAAAGGTAAAACTGATAACCTTGCTTAGGGCTGATGGGTTCCTTAACAGATTATGTGGAGTGGCATGCCATAGACCTTGCCTAGTGCTAATGGGTACCCTTACTTCTATACTACTACGAGGTGATATGGACACCGATATGTTCGTTTAGGCAAATAACCACAATTCATTCCAATTTATTCTCAAGCTTTCAAATGCCATGAATTTCATTCTAAATCATGCATTTACAACAACTAACAAATGCATGCATCATTTCAAAATCCAATTTATGCATTCGAAGCATTTCTATAAAAGTATCTTCCATAAAATCAATGCAATTTAGCAAAAACTTAGGAATTGCTTCTGAAACCATAGAAATCACTTAATCTTGAATCATGGAAAACTTTTTACAATATTCCATAATTCCCAAAATAGAATCAAACATTTGTGAATCGCTTTTAAACCCAAATTCACTCACCGACAAGCAAAACAAGCTTTCGCCGATGCTTCAACGGTAACTCCAACGCACCAGCCACTCAAGAGCCTTCTTGCACTTCCTCTGCATCACCAAAACAGAGCATATACACATTAAAATATGCTCAACACAGCAGCAACATTAAACCTCCACAACTCTACCGAAAACCAAGCCGAAAAGGTCGAAAACTAAGCCGAAAACACCCGAAACTACGCCAACCACTAACCTAACGAATCGAACACCTAAACCGCCTCAATTATGAACAAAAAAACCTTCAAACCTTCCTCATACCTCTAGAAAAAATAGAACATCAAAAGCAACCCATAAAACCACCCGAAAATCACTTCTAACAACACCGATTCAATTATTCCGGGATTAAAACTATGTGAGACCATTACAATACTCATTTAATCATCCAAATAAGCATAATTTCATAAAGTTTCATCCTAATTACAACCTCAAACAAGATCCTAAATATTTTCTTGAAATTTCCATTAAAACTCCAAAATCATGAATTAAAACACAAAATCAAGTTAAGATTAATGATTTGCAAGCCAAATGCTTGGGAATATTATTTAAAGAACCTTATAATTGAAAAAAAAAATAAGAAATTACCTTTGAGATGCTTTCACCAAAATTGACGTGAATTCTCCTCTTGATTTTCCTTGAAATTGGCTTAGGATTTTGTAAAACAAATGGAGAGGTTTTGATGAGGTTGAAATACTAATTAAAATGAAATGAATCTTGATAAAATTGGAGAAGAATTCAGCAAAGGATTTGGGAAAACCATTGAGAGAAAATTAGAGAGAAAATGGTGAGAAAATGATGAGAAAATAGAGTGAAAAAGGAAAATGTGATTAACCGTAAAATAAAAACCAATTTTGGTGAATGATCTCTAATTAAAACATTTTGGGTTAATGGACCTATAAGGATTCTAATCTTTGTCTTACCTTTCAATTTAGTCACAAAACCAAATTTTCGGCAAAATTACAATTTTGCCACTAACTTTTCAAATTTTACATTTTAGTCACTAAAATAGTAATTAAGCTTAGTCAAACCAAATTAAGACTCAATTAACATTCATTTAGCCTCAAAACATTATTTTAAAATTTTTAGAACTTTTCTAGAAATTTAATATTCACCCGATTAAAATATTAATATTTTAATGACCCGGAATTAATGAACCAAAGAAATCCAATTTGAACCTCCCTAAACAGTACCAAAACTTCTAGACCCAAATTCGGGATGTTAAAACTCTCCCCCTCTTAAGAAATTTCGTCCTCGAAATTTACCTGAAGCAAACAAGTGAGGAAACTGCTTTTTCATACTCTTTCTTGTCTCCCAAGTAGCTTCTTCAACACCTCGGTGTCTCCAAAGCAGTTTAACCAAATCTATGGTCTTTCCTCGAAGAACCTTTGTATCTTCATCTACGATCCTCACCGGTTATTCTTCATAAGTCATATCTGCTCTTAACTCAATCTCCTCAACTGGAACAACATGCGAAGGATCTGTCTAATACTTACGAAGCATTGACACATGAAAAACACCATGCATCCTATCCAGCTCCTATGGCAACCTTAACCGATAAGCAACAGGGCCAACATGCTCTAACACCTCGTATGGCCCAATGAAAAGAGGACTCAACTTTCCCTTACGTCCAAACCTCATCACTTTCTTCCATGGCGAAACCTTCAAAAACACTTTATCCTCGACAACATACTTTACCTCTCTACGCTTCATATCGACATAAGACTTCTGCCTATCCAAAGCCTCCTTAAGCTTAGCACAGATAAGCTTAACCTTCTCATCTGTGTCTTTCAACACTAGCGGTAAAGAAACATACTTCTGCCCAACCTCCTTCCAACACAAAGGTGTACGATACCTACGTCCATACAAAGCCTCAAACGGTGTCATTGGTATACTTACCTGAAAACTATTATTGTAAGCAAACTCCACCAAAGGCAACTGTTTCTTTCATGTACCTTGAAACTCAATGATGCAACACCTCAACATATCCTCCAAAGTATGAATAACACATTCAGACTGACCATCCGTCTGAGGATGATAAGATGTATTAAAGCTAAGCCTCGTACCCAAAGCTACTTGCAAAACTTAGAGGTAAAACGCGGATCTCTATCCGATATGATCGACTTTGGCACACCATGCAACTTCACCACCTCAAAAACATACAACTCCGCTAGCTTAGCCATTGAATACATCGTATGCACAACAAGAAAATGCACACACTTCGTAAACCTGTCAACAATCACCCATATAGAATCTTTTTTAGACGGCGTTAACGGTAACCCCGTCACAAAACCCATAGTCACTCTCTCCCATTTCCATTCTGGAACCTGAACCGGTTGCAACAAACCTACAGGAAACTGATGTTCAACTTTCACTCACTAACACAGCATACACCGTGCTACAAACTCCGTCACATCCTTCTTCAAACCAACCCAAAAGTACACACTTCTGAGATCTCTATACATCTTCACACTACCCGGATGCATCGCAAACAGACTAGTATGAACCTTAGTCAAGATAGTCTGTCTCAACTCAACATCATCCGGCACTGGTATCCGACCTCTAAAACAAAGAACCTCGTCATCATCAAAATGATACTCGGTCAGTCTACCTTCAGCAATGTCCTCCACAAGAGGTACCAAAGCTTCATCTTCCAACTGCTTCACTTTTATCATCTCAATCAACACAAGTTTTACTTGCAACTCCGCGACTAAACCACATTCCTTTGAAATATTCAACTTAGCAAACATAACCCTCAACTCCACCGCTGTCTTACGTCTCAAAGCATCCGCCACGAAGTTAGCTTTTCCCGGATGATACTCGATAGTCAAATCATAATCCTTAAGCAACTCCATCCATCTTCGTTGCCTAAGGTTTAGATTTTTTTGTGACATGAGATTTTTCGAACTCTTTTGATCTGTGTATATGGTACACTTCTCACTATACAAGTAGTGTGTCCAAACCTTCAAAGAAAAAATTACCGTCGCAAGATCCAAATCATGCGTCGGATAATTCTTTTCATGCACTCTTAACTGTCTAGATGCATAAGCCACAACCTTTCCATTTTGCATCAAAACACATCCGAGACCAACATAAGATGCATCACTATAAACCAAAAAGTCCTTACCGACTCGGGTTAAACCAACACTAGAGCACTAGTTAACACCTCCTTTAACTTCTCAAAGCTCTTTTGTTGACTTTATTTTCATTCAAAAGGAACCTTCTTTTGAAAAAGCTTGGTTATAGGAGCAACAATGCTCGAAAACCCTTCAACAAACCTACGATAATATCCAACCAAACCTAGAAAACTCCGAACCTCTGACACCGATTTCGGTTGCTTCTAACCCATAAAAGCTTCTATCTTTTTTGGATCAACACTAATACCCTTTTCCGACACCGCATGACCAAGAAACACCACTTCCTTTAACCAAAACTCAGACTTTCTCAACTTAGCAAACAATTGATTCTCTTTTAGCACTTTCAACACAATCCGCAAATGTTGATCATGATCTTCCTCGGTACGCGAATAAACAAGGATATCATCTATGAATACTACCACAAAATGGTCCAAGTATTCATGAAACACTCGGTTCATCATTTCCATAAAAGCAGCAGGGGAATTCGTCAACCCAAACGACATCACCAAAAACTCATAGTGACCATACCTTGTACGAAAAGCCGTTTTCAACACATCCACTTCCTTTAATTTCAACTGGTAATACCCCGATCTTAAATCAATCTTTGAAGAACAAACTTTCTCCTCGAAATTGATCAAACAGATCATCAATCCTCGTAAAGGATACTTATTCTTCACGGTCAACTTATTCAATTACCGATAATCAACGTACATTCTCATAGTGCCATCCTTCTTTTTCACAAATAACACCTAGGGGTGTAAATGAACAGGGTGTTAGACGAGCTGCTCGTGAACCGTTCGTATAATGTTCGTTTATGTTCATTTATTAACTTAAATAAATGAGTATGAACAAATATTTTATGTTCGATTAATAAACGAATGAACACGGACATAGATGTGTTCGACTCGTTTATGTTCACGAAAAAACTCGTTTATGTTCGTTTATAAGCTCGTTTATATGTTCATTTATAAGCTCGTTTATATGTTCGTTTATAAGCTCGTTTATGTTCGTTTATAATTGTCTAGCTTAATTAGAAAATTTAAGGATTAATTTATAAAGTAAGTAAAATTTGTTGCTCTTTACAAACCCACAAACAATTTGGTGGCTTTATGTGCTATTTACCCTTTTGTCTTAAGCTTTTTTCAGCCCTAATGTTTAATATCGTCAATCGTCATCTTAGCCGCAACACCCCTCTTTCAAAACACTCAGGAAACAAACACTTTCATTCCTTTGCGATCAACCTCCGTCCATCGGTCCTTTAGCATCGGTTTCGTGTCTCGTTACGCTATCTTGATTATCATCATCTCGCGAACCAACTCCGACTAGTCTCTTTTTCATTCGTTATTGTTTTTTACCGAAAATACAAGGTAATCTTTCGATTATCCAATCTCCCTTACGTCACCGTTTACCACTGTCTCTTCTCATCGTTAGCGATTTAATGTATTGAAAACCTCTCAGTTTATTTTGAATTTTTGTGCCGTAATCTTTTTATCTTTTCTTTCGGTATTTCTATTTGTGTGTGTTGGGTGAGTATAAAATTCATGTTCGTTTCTTTAAGCATTAGTTTTTATCATGTTAATTGATTTTGTTTTACATTCAGTTTTGAACCTTTGATCGATAACAATTTTTTGATCATTATTTTTCACTGTCGTTATCGCAATTGTTCTTGCCACTATGTTTTAGTTGTATGTAATTATAAACCCACAATCAATTTTATACGTAATTTTGTAAATAGTTTATAGATTATACATTTAAAATTTTATTTTGTTGCACTGCTCATGGAATTGAAATGTGTTTCACACTTAGCATGACATTCTCCTTTATTTTATTATTGTCACCATAAATATAATTTTTGTGTTCGTAGTTAACATTGGGATAAAGTATGTATTTAAATTTTGTATTTCATTGAAGCTTATTTGATCTTGGATTCAACATAGTTTCATCCTCAACTCAAAATTTATTATAATATTTGCTAAAATTCTCAAAGGTATGTATATTTTTTATTTTTTTATATTTTTATAATATATATTTCCTATAAGAACCGACTCTTTCTGACAGTCTCTCCAAAATGATATTCGGGGAGGCCACAAAGAATTCGGGAGTGACATTTTCAGAAATTTATTTGTGGTATATTATTCTCTTTTATCTTGTTTAAGCAATATGTATTATTGCTTTTATAGAATTTGTTTATTATATTTGATGTTATTCATTAATAATAATTTTGATTTTAAATTTTTACGTATGTCATATAATTCAGAACAAGGTCATCATTCGTATACTGGTTCTTCATCATCGATGGATGTCATTGAAGGAAAAGAAAATGAAACTTCCAAGGTTCAAGATACTACTCATGAGAGGCCAACACCTGAAAATCCTGAGTGTTTGGATGATACTGAAGTTGGCAGTTATATGAGGAGAGTTAGAAGAAAAAAAACATCAACTGTTTGGCAAGAATTTACTATAATTAAGCTTGCTGATGGTAATGAAAAAGCACAGTACAATCACTGTAAGATCAAACTTGCAAAGAACAAGGATGGCTCAACTACACAATACAAAAAACACTTAAGTAGTTGTATGAGACGTCAGATATCTCTAAAAGGGCAAAGTAATCTTTTTTTACCTCCACAGTCACCTAGATCTGACAGTGCAAGTGGTATTCAGACTTGGAAATATGACCAAGCCAAGGTTAAAGAAATTATTTCTCATATGATAATGGTTCATGAATTGTCTTTTGTATTTATTGAGTATGAGCTATTCACTTTGTTAATGAAAACTGTAAGTCCACTTTATACAAGAATTTTTCGTGCAACGGTTAAATCTGGTTTTTGGACAAGTTATGAGACTGAGAATAAGAGGTTACATGGGTTATTGAAGACAGTAAATAGGATTAGCATTACAACTGATATGTGAAAATCGGGTCAAAAGATTCAATACATGATCTTGGCAGCTCATTTTGTGGACTCAGATTAGAATCTACAGAAACGAATTTTGAACTTTGTTGACGTACCTCCTCTGCATAATGGAGTTGTTGTATATGACGCATTATACAAGTGTTTACAAGAATGGGGTATTGAAGGAAAAGTATGTTCAATTTCTGTGAATAATGCTTTTTACAATGATACAACTGTAAGGATGTTGAAAGATAGTCTTTCATTTCATAAAAAAACATCCTTTGAATGGAAAATTATTTCATGTTCGCTGTTGTGCTCACATTTTAAATCTATTGGTGCATGATGGTCTTTCCGAAATTGAAGATGTAATTGGAAATGTAAGGAAAAGTGTGAAGCACATCACAACATCCATTGTACGTTTGACTATGTTCAGTGATATTGTTAAACAACTTCAACTGCCAAATAAGAGATTGATCTTAGATTGTTGTACGTGATGGAATGCAACATATGCTATGTTGTCATGTGCATTGGAGTTTAAAGACGTATTTTCGCGATATGCTCAACGAGATATAAGTTATAAGTATTTGCCAAGTGATGAAGACTGGGTGAGGGTTGAAGAAGTTTGTTCTTTCTTGGCACTTTTTAATGAAGTTACCGACATTATTTCAGGTAAACAAATTCAATATATTTACTTATTATATTATTTCTTAATTTTTATTTATGTTATTTGAGTTAATATTTTCTTTAATATTTTTTAGGTTCTGATTATCCAACTTTAAATTTATTTCTTCGTGAACTTTGGAGTATCAAAGAGTTGTTAATGGTAAATTCTTTGATTGAGAAACTTTGTATGAGAGGAATGGTCGATAAAATGCAAAAAAAGTTTGACAAATATTAAGGAGAATGTAATTTTCTCATTTCTATTGCTGCCATACTAGATCCTCGGAATAAGATGAAACTCATTGACTTCAGTTTTCATGTTATTTATTCTGAAGATGAAGTTGTTAGGCAAATTCACATTGTACGTGATAATCTATATGAGCTTTATAAGGAATATGTGGATGAATATACAACAGCTAATGTTGGTACAATGACGGATAATGGTGGACAATAAAATATTGTGACTAATGCCTTCACCACTAGTAGAATGAACAAGGGAAAAGTCATGACTGGAAGGTCTAAGTTTGAGATATATATTAGGAGTGTTGATACAATTGACAATGTTAAGTCTGAATTAGATATTTACTTGGAAAAAGAAGTTTTCATTTGTAAGGAAAATTGTGGTGATTTTGATGCTTTAGAGTGGTGGAAAGTTAATAACCTCAAGTTTTGAATTTTATCCAAAATGGCTTGTGAAATTTTGTCCATTCCTATCACCACAGTGGCCTCAGAATCTGCATTCAGTGCTGGTGGTAGGGTGATTGATATATATCGTTCATCTTTAGGAACTGATACAGTACAAATGTTACTTTGTGGTTCTGATTGGTATCGAAATTTTTATGGGCTGAAAAAGAAAATTAAAGTGAGCGATTTTTAAATATTTGTTTGAATTATTTAATATCTGAAAATTTATTTTATTTTAATTATCTAATTTTATTTTTTTTTGTAGAGCAATGAAGAAGTCAAAGAAATTTCTTTTCTTTGAATTTAGAATTCGAAGAATTTCAAAGGTATTTAACTTTTTATTTAGTATCTAATAAAGTCTTGAATTCTTGGTTATGTGATGTTGGATGTTTCATGTTTGTTATAGATTTTTTATTTGAATCCTTTTGAAATATTATGAATAATAGTTATGATATTTTATTAATGTTGTTAGTTGTAGATTATGTTATTGTCTTGTTGATTTATATTTAATATATTTTTATTTAATTATTGAGAGTTATTAGATAGCGCAAGGAATTTCAACGAGGTTCAACTCATGATCAAATGCTCAAAACTCTTTTAGACAACTGGTTGTTAGATAAGTCCAAATATATTGTTTGCTATGGTTGTTGGATAAATCGAAAAATTGGTTATGGAACTTTTATATTTGGATGTTTTTTTTTTGATTTTATGTTATTTTGTTGTTGTGGTAGGTTATATATTTATGTTTTTAAATTAATATTTATGGTGGTTAATTTTATTTTATTTAATTATGTATGTTTGTTTAATTAAAATTGTAGAAATCATAAACGAGCATGTTCACGAACGCTAAATAAACATGTTCATGAACACTAAACAAACATTCTCGTGAACGCTAAATGGACAAGTTGATGAATATATACAAACGAACTCGTTCGCGAACCCTAAACGAACATGTTCGTGAACGCTTAACAAACATGCTCACGAACATTAAACGAACAAATTATCGAACATATAAATGAACACGTTCGTGAACATTAAATGAACACGTTCGTGAACATTAAACAAACCGAGCCCGAACACGATAAAAAATAAACGAACCGAGCTCGAACATACCATTAAAAATTTAAACGAACATGAATAGAGTTTGAACACCTTCAAAAATAAATAAACGAACAAGAACATACCCTTGTTCGTTCAAGCTCGGTTCGTTTACACCCCTGACAACATTGGCGCACCCCATGGTGATACGCTCGGTCAGATGAACCCGCGGTCAAGCAACTCTTGCAACTGCATCTTCAGTTCCTTCAACTCCTTATGTGCCATGCGATAAGGGGCAATAGACAGTGGGTTAGTACCAGCATAAGTCTCGATACTAAACTCCACATCGCGATCAGGAGGTAATTCTGGCAACTCCTCAGGAAACACTTCCGAAAAATTGCGTACTGCTCGAATGTCTTAAACCCAAACATCTCCTATTCCCGGATTCAACACATAGTCTAGATACGTCATACTACAATGTTGCAACATCTTTTCCGCTTGTAAAGCCGAAACCACATTGGACAAAAATTTGGTATATTCACTCTTCAACACAACCTCAAGGTAACCCTATTATTTTCAAATTCCACCACCGCTCGATTCTCCGTCAAATAGTCAACACCCAAGATAAGATCAAAATCATGGAAAGACAACTCCAATAAATCAACCTCAAAGACATGCCCTTGCACCTCCAACGGACACCTTTTATACAACCTCCTAACCGTGACTATTTTACCCAAAGAACTGGTAACCACCAAATCTACATCGAAAACCTCAACCGGGACATCCAACAAATGTGCATGCTCACTCAAAACATAAGAATGCGTAGATCCTAAATCTACCAAAGAAAACAACGGTACATTTTGCAAAGAAAAGGTACCTGCAATCACATCCGTGGCATTACGAGTCCCACGCTGCGCATAAACCTTACGCCCATCTCTCTTTCTCTGGAAAGGACCTCAACCACGTCCTCTATCAGGCATCACAACAGCCTCAACACGATCACCAGACTCACCAGTAAACCTCGGGCAATCAAGCCTTATGTGATCCTTCGATCCACAATCCATACAAGCACTAGTAGCCCACCAACACTCTCTTGGATGGCGCCTAAAACACAGATTACAAACTAGAACATCAGCACCACCTCTACCAAACTGCTGAGCTCGACCACCGCGTCTAAAGTCACCTCGGTGTCGATCAGCTCTGTACCGGTTATCACGAAACCTCTTACCCTTCTTACCTTGAGCATTAGTCTCAGCAGGCCTCTTACCAACATCGGAAGACTTCCTAGCCTCCCTCAGGGACTTCTCAACATCCTTAGCTCTATTCACTAGCACATCAAACTCAGTGTACTCAGTAGCCAACAAATATGTCTTAATTTCAAGATCCAACCCATACCGAAAACTATCACACCGCTTCCGATTTGTGGGAACCAACTCAGGGGCATAGTGGCTCATCCGCACAAACTGTATCACATACTCTACCACCGTCATCGAACCCTGAAACAAAGACATAAACTCACGTTTTCTTGCATCCTCATACTATGGACCCATAAACTTCCGCACAAAAGCGGTCCTGAAATACTCCCAAGTTAGATTAGCTGCAGCCACACCGACTTTCGTTGTCTTCCACCAACGATAAACATCTTCCTAGAGCAAGGAAACTACAAAACCCAACCTCCTAGTATCCTGACACTCCATCTGATCCAAGATCCTCTCTGTACTAGCTAACCATTCCTCAGCTGAACTCGGGTTCGAACCCCGGAACTCAACACCACCCAAGCTACTTAGTCGCTCTAAAGGTAGCCCAGGGGTAACCACAACATCAGGAGCAGGAGCATGAATACGCACACCAGCAACAGCAGCCTAGAATGCACCTGTCATAGCCTGAATGAACGGTGCAAACTCTCTAAACTGACCACCCTGTGGAGTAGGAGGCACACCCACGGACGGAGGAGGAGGAAGTTGCTCTTCCCTAACAGTCGCCTCGCCCTCATTTTGACCATCAATGATCATACCAGCACTAGCTCGTGTCTCACGTCTCGGAGGCATACTCAGAAACTTCAAACATGAAATTTAAAACATATTATCAAAACATATTAGACTTACATTCGGTCAAGATTCAAGGGAAACCTGTAAAACATTTAAAAATGTATTGACATTGGCAATGTGTAACCTTTGACTCTTTTGAATGACCATCACTTAAAACACATTCACTGAACATAATTATCAACATAATGACAACAAAATGTATCCAACCACACAAAATAAACCACGCTCTGATACCACCAAATATAACCCCCTTAGCTCGTCCTAAACAGAACCGACTCTAAAGGATTACACGGGGAATATCGAACCAAACCCGCAAAGGCCCGATTCGATAAACAACCCTAAAAACGTTATATAATTTTTTTATCTTATCTAAAGGCATAATTATGTTCCTATATGTTTCGATTTCATGCAAAACAAGAACCGAAGCAATTCAGCCACAATTGAGCACTCGATTAACACATGAGCAACTTAAGGACTAAAACGTGAATCTTTTAAATTCTATTGGCAAGGTAAAAATTAATTCCATCAAAGTTCAATTAAACATACAAATAGCACTCATGATAAATTTCAAACCAAACGGAGCATTCTAACATCATCAATTACATGCTTCACTAACTAGGAACCAAAATGTAAATCTTTTAATTTTTAGGGACTACATCCAATTTAAGTTAGCCAACTTGAAATTAAGTCAAATTTATGCATCAAGGTAAAATTTCAACTCAAAATAACATTCATAGCTACCATAATTGAACATAGGAAGATATTCGAGACTAAAATGCAATTTTCGGCAACTATTAACTCATAGCATCCAAAGGTTTCGAAACCTTCCCTAAGGTTTCGGAACTTTTCGTGTCCAGTAAGGTTCTAGTGTCCAACTAGCCCGCAAGGTTTCGAAACCTACTTTGAGGTTTCGAAACTTCCCTTAAAGTTTTGAAACTTTTGTGCCCAGAAACATAAAATCAGTCCTTTTAAGTAGATTTAACCCATACAAGATACAACCGTTGACCACAATCAACTATATGCATAATTCCTAAACATTAAGAGCAAATTATACAACCAATTGAAACCATCATAGACCCCACAACTCCTATAAGCATGCTTCCTAACTTTTTCACAATAGTCAAAACCATACAAGGGTAAACATACCACAAGCAAAACACAATAACATACCAATCAAACCAACAATAAGGAATAATGTTCATAGGTCACTTTTACAACCCTTCTTGCTAATTCAAAAAAACCTCTCTAAAGACAAAGTTTACACATTGTCAAGTCTTATTTATTTTGCCAAATCATTCCAAAAATGAATAAGGTTTCTCCCCTTGAACCACTGGCTCCAAATGTTGTCCGGAAAGCCTTTATTTCTCTACAAGGATGAAAAGAGAGCTTAAGAAAAACATGCTTAGTGAGGTAGCTCTAAAAACAAGTTCATCAATGCAGCACTTAAAACCAATTTAAAACCATATCTTGTACTTTTGGTTCTTAATCAAAGTATGCGTAAACAAATCATGCTTAAATAAATCATTCTTATGTACATACTCAAACCAAAACATGAATCATGCATATTGGCATCAAGTGCCAACTTGTTGTGAACCTTAAGCTCACCGAATACACGAATTCCTTGTTTCATAATTAGAGACACTTGGTCTCAACATGCATCGGTTGGAAACATAGTCACCCTTGTATACATGTTACCCCCACTACGTACGATCGGACACAAAGTCACCCTTGTTTACGTATGGGTCGACTATATGCACGGTAGGACACAAAGTCACCCTTGTTTACATATAGACAAGCACTACACGCACGGTCGGACACAAAGTCACCCTTGTTTACATATAGGCAAGCACTACACGCATGGTCGGACACAAAGTCAACCTTGTTTACGTGTAGGCAACATCAATATTTTCATAATCTTTATAGTGCACTTTATCCTAATGACATGTCATTTGTATTCGTAACTATAGTTAGTGTCACTAAGTCAATATCATTCCAATCATGCATGTTAACTTGTTGTTCATAATCATTCAAAATATGTTAATCAAGTGAACCAAAATCATGCTCAACGGCTTAATCTAATGTAAGGCAAATAACCACAATTTGTTCCAATTCATTATCATGCTTTCAAAAGCCATGAATTCCATTCTAAATTGTGCATTTACAGCAACTAACAAATTCATGCATCATTTCAAAATCCAATTTATGCATTCGAAACATTTCTATAAAAGCATCTTCAATAAAATCAATGTAATTTAGCCAAAACTTAGGAAATGCTTCCGAAACCATAGAAATCACTTACTCTTGAATTATGGAAAGCTTTTTACACTATTTCATAAATTCCAAAACAGAATCAAACATTTGTGAATCGCTTTTAAACCCAAATTCACTCACCGACAAGCAAAACAAGCTTTCGCCGATGCTCCAACGGTAACTCCAATGCACCAGCCACTCAAGAGACTTCTTGCAATTCCTCTACATCACCAAAACTGATCATATACACATTAAAATATTCTCAACACAACAGCAACATTAAACCTCCACAACTCTACCGAAAACCAAGCCGAAAATGTCAAAAACTAAGCCGAAAACACCCGAAACTACTCCAACCACAAACATAACGAATCGAACACCTAAACATACTCAATTATGAACTAAAAACACCTTCAAACCTTCCTCATACCTCCAGAAAAAACAGAACATCAAAAGCAACCCATAAAACCACCCGAAAACCACTTCTAACAACACTGATTCAATTATTCCGGGATTAAAACTATGTGAGACCATTACAAGACTCATTTAATCATCCAAATAAGCATAATTTCATAAAGTTTCATCCTAATTACAACCTCAAACAAGATCCTAAATATTTTCTTGAAATTTCCATTAAAACTCCAAAATCATGAATTAAAACACAAAATCAAGTTAAGATTAATAATTTGTAAGCCAAATGATTGGGAATATTCTTTAAAGAACCTTATAATTGAAAAGAAAACAAGAAATTACCTTTGAGATGCTTTCACCAAAATTGACGTGAATTCTCCTCTTGATTTTCCTTGAAATTGGCTTAGGATTTTGTAAAACAAATGGAGAGGTTTTGATGAGGTTGAAATGCTAATTAAAATGAGATGAATCTTGATAAAAGTGGAGAAGAATTAAGCAAAGGATTTGAGAAAACCATGGAGAGAAAATTAGAGAGAAAATGGTGAGAAAATTATGAGAAAATAGAGTGAAAAAGGAAAATGTGATTAACCGTCAAATAAAAACCAATTTTGGTGAATGATCTCTAATTAAAACATTTTGGGTTAATGTCCCTCTAAGGATTCTAAGCTTTGTCTTACCTTTCAATTTAGTCACAAAAACCAATTTTTTGGCAAAATTACAATTTTGCCACTAACTTTTCAAATTTTACATTTTAGTCACTAAAATAGTAATTAAGCTTAATCAAACCAAATTAAGACTCAATTAACATTACATTAGCCTTAAAACATTATTTTAACATTTTTAGAACTTTTCTAGAAATTTAATATTCACCCGATTAAAATATTAATATTTTAATTACCCGAAATTAATGAACCGAGGAAATCCAATTCGAACCTCCCTAAACAGCACCAAAACTTCTAGACCCAAATTCAGGATGTTACAATACTCTTTGGATCATGAGACAAATGAGGCTGAGATTTGAGGACAAGCTGTCGTGTGTTCTGTCGTTGTTGAAAGGCAATGTACGTGAATGGTGGGAAACAGTGGAACTTGGTTTGGATCCTGAACGACCAACTTGGAACGAATTGCTCGATGAGTTCGATAAAAAGTATGTGGGAGAATCCCACATTGACACCTTGAGAGAGCGGTTCACCCATCTTGTGCAAGGGAACCATTTGGTGTTCGCTTATGAGCAGGAGTTCCTACAGCTGAGTAGGTGTGCCCCAAAGTTGGTGGCCACAGAGAAGATGAGATGCAAGAGGTTTTTAAAGGTTCTAAGGAAAGAGATCCATACGTATCTCACTATTACCCCACCCAAAGTGTTTTCAGAGTTGATTGCTAGCACAAAGTATTTAGAGTAAGTTCAAGGTTTGACCTATGGTTCATCTTCCAGTCAAGGTGGTGCTAGTGAAGGTAATCAGAGATACTCCAACAACTCTCAGTCCTATTAGGGGAGGAATAGGAACCGTTGGAATCAGAGTAGGGGAGATTCTAGTTAGAATGCAAGATCAAACCGGAGGTTTAAGTCTGCTAGTAGGAGGAGGCAGTCTACGTCATCTCCGATGATGAGCCCGGAGAGTTCTCATAGGAGCTCAAGTGTTCCGACTTGCCCTCAATGTGGTCGGAACCATAGAGGAGAGTGTTGGAACGTGGTCAGAACTTGTTCCCGTTGTGGGTCATCAGAACACCTTGTGAAGGACTGCCCGAAGAAGGCCAGAGAGACATTATATCAGGTTCAGAGGACTGGTTATCCTAGTCAAAGGGGACAAGGCTTTACCCTTGGAGGGGCTAGTCACGGTTCGGATAACACCTTTCAGTCCACGGCAAGAGCACCAGCTAGATAGTATGTTGTGAGGGCACAAGAGGACTATGCAGCTACCGATGTTATATCAGGCACGTTTACCTTGTTTTTAGTTTCCATAGTTGCTCTTGTGGACTCGGGGTTTACCCACTCCTATATCTGTAATGGGATATCTCAGTTTTGGGGGTTGCCAACTGAAGATCTAGAAATAGGAGTCCGTGTGACAAGTCTGTTGGGTCTATATATTTTAGTGGATAAGGTTTATCAAAGGTGTCCGATAGAGGTGCAAGGCTCGATCTTTCTGGCAAATCTTATGGTTTTACCCTTTCAAGAGTTCGACACAATCCTAGGGATGAATTGGTTGTTCGAGCATGATGCGATTCTTGGGTGTAGATCAAAGAGTTTGAAGCTCCACATTGCAGATGGATCTAAGCTTTTTGTGAGGGGCGAGAGAAACCCTTGTTTAATGAATGTTGTATCGGCCTTGTCAGCTTAGTGGTTGATACAGCAAGGTTGTGAGGCTTTCTTAGCTCATGTGGCGGATGTGAGGGTTGAGAGCCCTGAGTTGGGGAGTTTAGGAAAGTATTTGAGTATCCTGATGTGTTTCCAGAGGAATTACCCGGTTTACCTCCCAATCGTGAGTTAGAGTTCCGTATAGAGGTGTTGCTAGGCACGATACAGACGTCCATAGCATCTTATCGTATGGCACCGACGGAGATGAAAGAGTTGAAACAACAGATCCAGGAGTTTCTTGAGAAAGGTTTTATCAGAAGAAGGACGAATCGATGAGGATGTGCATCGATTATCTCAACAAAGTCACAATCAAGAACCATTATTCGTTGCCTAGGATCGATGAATTGTTTGATCAGTTGAGGGGTGCCCGTGTGTTTTCTAAGATCGATCTGCGATCAGGGTACTACCAGTTGAAGGTGATGGAAGATGATGTCCAAAAGATCGCTTTCAGGACGCGGTACGGACATTATGAGTTCTTAGTGATGTCGTTTAGGCTCACGAATGCACCAACAACTTTTATGGACTTGATGAACCGAATCTTTCAGTCGTACCTAGACCAGTTTGTGGTTGTGTTTATCGATAACATCTTGGTGTATTCACGCTCAGAAGAGGAGCATGACTACCACCTAAGAGTTGTTCTCTAGGTTTTGAGGGATAGGCGTCTGTACTCCAAGTTTATTATGTGTGAGTTCTGGTTGTCAGAAGTAGTGTTTGTTGGTCACATCATTGCAGCGGATGACATCCGTGTAGATCCTTAGAAAATCCAAGCTATGGAGGAATAGAAATTACCAATGAATGTATCGGAAGTCCTTAGTTTTCTTGGGCTTGTCGGATACTAAAGGAGATTTGTTAAAGGCTTCTCGATCATAGCAGCATCGTTGACAAAGTTGCTTCAGAAAAGGGTTCCGTTTGTGTGGAACAAGAGGAGACAACAAAGTTTTAAGTAGCTTAAGGTTTATCTCACGGAGGCTCCAGTCTTGACGCAACCGGAACCGGGTAAGGATTATGTGGTGTTTAGCGATGCTTCCTTGAATGGGTTAGGTTGTGTTCTCATGCAGGAAGGTAAGGTGGTTGCTTACGTCTCGAGATAGTTGAAACCCCATGAAAGAAACTATCCCACCCATGATCTCGAGTTGGCTGCGGTTATCTTCATGTTGAAGATATGGAGGCATTATCTCTATGGGGAGAAATGTTATGCCTACATCGATCACAAGAGTCTAAAATATTTGTTTACCCAGAAAGAGTTGAATTTGAGACAGAGAAGATTGATATAGTTGCTGAAGGACTATGATTGTGTCATAGAGTATCATCCTGGTAAGACGAATGTGGTCGCTGATGCTTAGAGTAGAAAGTCCATGTCAGACTTGAGAGTCATATTTGCACGTTTGAGGATGACCGATGATGGCGGTTTGTTGGTAGAATTGCGTGTGGAGCCCATGCTAGTTCAGGAGATAAAGAGAGCACAAGCGTTAGACGAGGAGTTGGTAGCACAGCTTGCAGCTTGTTAGAAAGGTGAGGTGTAAGACTTTGAGGTACGGGATGGTGGATTCTTGTACTTCAAGGGTCGTTTGTGTGTCCCTACTCTTAAGGATCTAAAAGACCGTATCTTAAGGGAAGCTCACCGTAGTCCGTTTTCTATTCATCCGGGTAGTAACAAGATATAACAAGATCTTCTTCCTTTCTTTTGGTGGCCTTGCATGAAGAGAGATATTTCCGAGTTTGTGACCAGATGCTTAGCATGTCAGCTTGTGAAGGTGGAACATCAGGTTTCTTCGGGTTTGCTCCAAACCATCCAGATTCCACAGTGGAAGTGGGATCGTGTTACCATGGACTTTGTCACCGGGTTACCAATGACGTTGACAAAACATGATGCTGTGTAGGTCATTGTTTACTGGTTGACCAAGTTGGCTCACTTTTTACCGGTTAGGATGGACTTCAGTTTGGAAAAGTTGGCTCAGTTGTACACAAAGGAGATCGTAAGATTGCATGGTGTACCTTTATCGATTATATCGGACAGAGACCTGAGGTTTACAGCGAGGTTGTGGAGGTCTATCCATAAGGCTTTGGATACCAAGTTGCACTTCAATACAGCTTTTCATCCTCAGACCGATGGACAGTCAGAGCGAGTTATCCAGATCTTGGAGGATATGCTTAGATATTGTGTGGTTGACTTTGCTCAGAGTTGGGAAGACAAAGTTACCACTTGTGGAGTTTGCTTACAACAATAGCTATCAGTCAAGTATAAAGATAGCACCTTTTGAGGCCTTGTACGGGCGTAGGTGTAGGACACCTTTGTGTTGGACCGAGCTAAATGAGAGACGGATAGTAGGTTCCGAGCTTATTAAGGAAACCGAGGAAAATGTTTAGATAATCAAGGAGAGGTTGCAAGCAGCGTTAGATCGGCAAAAAGCTTACACGGATCGTAAGCGCAAGCACATCGAGTATGAGTTGGGAGTGTTGGGAATGCCAGCACACCCCATGGCGTAGCGGAACAAAATTACGACAATCTTTTTAGTGATCCATGTACGTTTAATCCGAAATCGGGAGGAAGAGATGCGATAACTTACATTGGGTTCCTTGATAAGCAGCAAAAACAACAACTGGATCTACTACAATCACGATCATTCGACAACTCGAATCTTTAGCCTCCACGAATATCGTCTCGGCCTCTACTCAGTTCACCCGGTTGAGAGCAAATCTCGAAAAACTATTTTTTGTGATTTTAGGTTTGGGAATACGGGATTCTCTGTTGTGGCTGCTAGACCCAAAAATCTTTTATATATATGAGAAACCATAGGTATAAGAGTTTTATTCCGAATTTATTTAGAAAATAATTACTTTTATTATTTCCTTAAATTTCAGAATCTATATTTAATTCGAATTTGAAAAGGGATATAATTACTTTAATTATATCATTTGTTTAAAATTCGGGATTAAATATAATCTACTTATACATATATATTTTTTTGCTCATTTTCAACCATTGGGTATGACCCTATAGGCTCATTGTAACGTTAGTAATAATATTAGAACAATTCTAATATTACAAACAATGAGTGACATCTAGCAATATATCATTGTCATCTAAGTTACAAGAGATCATGATTCGATGTATCATGTCCATGACCAACTCTCTTAATTTATTATATCTTTTTGTCCTTTTATATCTTTAATAGGCACAAGTCTTGGAATAATCACACTTGTATATCCTATTTTAATGTTTCTTGATATCTAGAGTGGACTACTTTTAATGAATAATTTGTGATATCTCATATCAACGTATTCAAGCATGGCCTTGCATTTTTAGTCTCACTCAATCAAGTGGCCTTTGATATATTTTCCTATTATGTAGGAAGGACAAATCCTATCTTGATCATTCACATCTCACTACATACGTTGTAATATGTCCAATGTCAGTTTTTATATTGTAACTAATTACGAGACACGTTTAACTGCATCAAAACATAAAACAACATATGTTGAGATAGTAATAATCTCAAGTCTAAGGATCATACATATAGTTTTCACTATGAGCAATATCGTGACCATAACATAATAATCCAAGATATATGCTCATAGTGGGTCAATCCAATATATTATTCTCTATTAATATATTCATGTATTAATTCTGACATCTCTATGTCAATGACAACTCATTGTCATCAATTAATCACATGTTAGTCTTAAGCGTATCATTATTGTCCATACCCATAATAATACTTGACTAAGGATCTTTTAATAATAATACATATATTATTATATGGACCTTATTGTTTCTCAGTTTATGTTATACATTGACACATATATCTGAAAACAATAATGGCAATGTCTTTATTCAATAAAATTGGTAAATAAAAGTATCCTTACAATCATCATATGATTGGTCTTTGGGCATACTCTAACAGGGAGAAAAGGTGTTTCTTAAGGTATCTCCATGGAAAGAGATCATCCGGTTTGGTAGGAAAGGAAAGTTGAGTCTGTGGTATGTGAGACCGTACAAAGTTCTTGAGAGAGTGGGACCAGTGGCTTACCGGCTAGCTTTACCTCCTGAGTTGGCACGTATCCATAATGTGTTCCACGTGTCTATGTTGAGGTGTTACCGTTCAGATCCTTCTCATGTTGTTCAGCTTGATGAAATCGAAGTCAATACGGATTTGACTTACGAGGAAAGACCAATAGAAATCTTAGATCGATGAGTGAAAGAGCTTTGGAGCAAAAGTATATCGTTGGTAAAGGTTCTTTGGAGAAACCACGGAGTGGAAGAAGATACATGGGAAATAGAGAAGGACATGAGAGCTTAGTACCCGCATCTCTTCCTGTCAAGTAACTTTTGAGAACGAAATTTTCTTTAAGGAAGGGAGAGTTGCCACGACCCAGATTCGGATTCGAGTGTCGGGTTAACCCGAAGAGTTGGACTTTGGTTTTGGGCCCCGGGTTTGTGTAGTTTGGGGCTTTTTGGGCCTTAGACTTGTTGGGTTTTGAGTGGTTTGGGCCTTAAGAGTTTGGGTGAGGACATTTTGGTAAATGTCAAAATAGGAGAAAGAGAGGTTTGGGGTTTTAATTCCCCCTACAGAGTGAGCTCATCCTTACTCTTTTTCTCTTCACTTCTTCATCTTTTGGAAGCAAGAAAAGAAAGGTAAAAGGTTAGAACTTTAAGAGTTTTGGTTGGAATCTCGTTTTTATGTTAGGGAAGATGTTGTAGGACTGGTTGTGATCTATAAAACAAGGTAAGAAAGTGATGGTTTGGAGAAGAGAATAGGTTTAATAGAGGTTTTAGGTTGAATTTGGGTTTTGGTTTTGGGGAGCTTAAATCTTAGCTCTTTTAGTGTTTAAAGCTCCGAAAATCATCCCTAAGATGTTCCTAATTTGTTTTTCATCTTTCTCTTGTAGAGAAAGAGGTTGGGGAGTCTTCCCAAGGCTTGAGGAAGGAGAAATCTTGAGGTTGAGCTTGGATCTCGGGTTTGTTGTTTTTGTTGCTAAGGTTGATACCCTTCCAACTCTTAATCATCATGCATATCATGTTTTAAGCTTATTAGCATGCTTGTTGATTGGTTTGGTATGATTGTTTAAGCTTAAGGTGGTCTTTAATGGTGGATCATGCATTTGTTGATGAACTTCTTTTATTAAGGTCTAAACATATTTAGGAAGCTCCCCTTATAGTCTAGGATCAATTTGATATTAAATGGATAGAATTTGGATAGAGTTCTAAATGTTTGAAAATGCAAAACTGCATTTTTCTTGCAGGGGTATCGAAATGCGCTGCCCACAATTCGATACTGAGTCATCCAGTAACCTTCCCGATTCAATACCGGTACCGAAGCGGGTAGGCCCTCTTTTGTTGACTTTGAAGATTGGTCAAAGTGTTTCGATACCCCCTTTGGGAGGGTATCGATACAGGTCGTTTCGATACCCTTTTGGTGAGGGTATCGATACCTGGTGTTTCGATACTCCAAGTAGGGGTATCGATATCCCAGGGCAAATTATCCAAGTTCTTGTGGATAAAGTGGTAAAGTCTCATAATGTTATCCTAAAAGTTCTTAAGAGTTGTTTAAACTTTAAAATGAATATTAATCCGAGAGATAGGCACCTAGCCCCGTTAAAGAGATAATTGGATAATAATTGGAGTCTAGTGGTATAAACCGTTATGTGGAACCATTAAGAGTTCGGTGTGACATATTTGAGTCATGTGGCTTAGTAGGAACTTTGCTTAATGCTGATGGTTTGCCTAGAGTATATATTATATGATTATGAGATAATCTGGTAACCTTGCTTAGTGCTGATGGGTTACTAGAGTAAATATTATATGAAAGGTAAAACTTATAATCTTGCTTAGTGCTGATGGGTTATCGGTAATATATTATGCGGAATACTAGCTAGGACCTTGGTTAGTGTTGATGGGTTCCTTAGCAGATTATGTGGAGTGGCATGCCACGGACCTTATTTAGTGCTGATGGGTCCCCCTACTTCTATACTACTACGAGGTGATATGGACACCGATATGGATATATATATAAGTATATATATATATATGAGATATAAACACGAGTTAAGAATTTGAGATGCTGTGTGGTCTTCTCTTGTCATGCATATGCTATGTGCTGATATATGTCATCATGATATCATGTGTTTAGGCGGTTATGGTAGTGCCATCGTACTCATGACATGTCATCATTAATGTTGCTTATGCTTATTTTATGCTATGCTTGATGTGGATCGATTGGTCGAGTACCCACTGAGCTTTAGTAGCTCAGCGTTCGAAATGTGTTTTCGTGCGTAGGTTAAGGAAAGCTGTTCGGAGGAGCATCATCGTGGTGGGTTCAACATTGACATATGTTGTCAGAGTACTGTTATTAGGTATAGTGTGCATTCGTACTTGTAGGACCCTATATGTGTAATTTGTAACTTTGTTTTATTTATTTGTCGAATGCTTTTAAACAGGTTGTAATATTTTGGAGCTCCGCTACTTTAACTTACTCGGATTTATGTTTTAAATGGATTTGGATTTTATTATCTTATGATGAAAATGGATTTGGACTCATCTTTTTGAGCTTTTAGAAAGAAATTTTGAAATATAAATTTTGGGCCGGAGGCCCGATATGGCACCGGAACGAGGATGTTACACAAAATCCAGAAACGACTCTCTAAACTTAAAAATTTATTTCTAAAACTTTTAGTTCGCAAACCAATAATCCCTTAAGTTAATCCTATAGTTATGGGAATTTTATAGGGTAGTCTATTACCATTTTTACAAGTCGTTAACATTAATTTTTGAATTTATCATTAGCAAGTATTTTCAAACATTTAAAACTTAAATCACTAAATCAAGCGATCATAAAATATGAGAAATTATATCATGGGTAAGTTCTATCACGTCATCCGTAGGACCAACCATTAAAATTCATCTACATCATCATTTTTTTCATATAATGTATTTTCTAAAGTGAATTTCCACTCATATTTTTTGTTAATTCATTTTAAAAACATTTTTTTAAATGAAGATTCACTTTAAAAAAATATATGACATGAAAAAAATAATGATGTGAATGAATTTTAGTGGTTGATCCCATGGACACGTGGTGGGACTTACCCATGATATAATTTCTCCATAAAATATAAAATAAAATAAGGTATTTATTTTATGATCTTTAAGAAATATATGAAATAGATATATACTAACTTTTAGTTAAAAATCTCGAATTTATGTTCTGAAGCACAAAACCTTCAACTTTCTTCTTTAACCAAACTTGGAATAACCTGAAGAAAAGAAATGTTGCAAAACGTTAATACAATACTAATAAACGATAAACGAAAATAAAACAATTATGATTTAAATGAATTTTACGGATCTGAAATAAATTAGAAATAAAAATATTGAGAATTATACTAACATAATTTTTTTAAGATAGATTTTGATCATTCATTTGGTCGTTGAATTTATTGGTCGTCAATCTTCAGGATATAACAATAAGATAATCTTCAATAATAATATAACTGTAACGATCATCAATAGAACTTACCTTTATTTATCATTGAAAATATCAAAGAAATTTTGAAGAATTTTTTTTTATTCGAAATAATCTAAAAACTAAAAAATGGCTCGTTATTACAAGGAAATGAAAGAGAAAAATATGAAAAATAAAATATTTTGTATTAATGGTTATTTACCCTTATCCGATTTAATTTAGAAATAGTTAATTACTTCTAGTTTAAAATGGATATATTTTCGTGAATTGAGCCTAATATTTTTTTAATATTCGAATTTAAGAAAGTCAGATTTATTTCTTTTAAATTCAGAATATTAAAAAAAATTTATAAGGAAAAGTTATTAAAAATATGTTAAAAAATAAACGAGCACTTCTTAAGTCCAAATAATTCATTTCTCATCAATTAAAGCTTAAATTTAGTTCGATGATTCTAAATATTTAATCTAACATGAAAATTTATAACACCGTGATGTTTAATCTTAATTTCATTCTTGTAAATTAATCTATAAATAAATTAAATGTCGATAAATATAAAAAAAATTTCTAAGAATCCAACCCTTTGGATCAATAAAATTTAATAATTACATTACTAAGTGGCATCTTTGACAAAAACAGAGATGCATGAAATTCACATTTATTCTTCGTACGTAACCTACGAAGTGAATCCTAACACTTAGTTCCAGTTTTCTAATCTATGAATCCTTCTCTTTATTATCATTTCTCTAATCAACGTCGGATTTTACTATCCACCAACGTTGTATATACATATATATATATATATATATATATATATATATATATATATATATATATATATTGCTCCGATCTCTACAGACCAGGAATCATGCCGGCAATGTAAGGCACCCCAGACTTCTGAATCCACTCCGCACCGCGTAAGAACACTCCGGCCGTGAATTCCTGGGCTTGAGCGCTATTGATATGTTGGATACCTTTCCACTTAACCCTGTTGGTTTGTACGGCACCTGGTCCTCGGTTGTTGAATTCGGCGTACCATAAGGTATCGAGGGCGAAGTCGCCGTTCCATGGCATCCAACCTGCAGGGCTGACGATGTCGTCCATCTGAGATTGCATGATGATGGTCCTCGAGTATAGTCTCCACGGCCGTCCGAGGTACGTCTTGCTCTTCGCCTTCACCGGGAGATAGTCCGAAGCTCCAGTTATGGTGCAGTTTTGGAGGACGAAGCCCGAGGCCTCACGGTAATTTCCCCGTCCTTGTGCGGTGATGATACATTGCTGATTGTCGAGCGGTTTCCGGACAATGAGTTTGCAGTTCTGGTAGACAGAAGCAGAGTTGCCGAAGATGAAATCGATCGTGCCGGAGATGGTACAATCCCGATAGTATTGCCGGTGACTGTGGGAGTAAAGGGTATCTTGATGGCCATCCATTTGACAGTTATAGAAGATGGATTGATCACCCTGGACCCTAAGTGCCACAGCTTGGTGCTTGATGGCTCCTGCACTGTTCTCAAATCCCAATGTTCTTGGCAATGAATTTTGGACCGATAACAGCTGTAAACATTATATTTTATGTTACTCGAATTTATACGCGGGTTTATAATATATTAACATAAACTAAACTCATAAACACTAACCAACGGTTGCAGTCTTGAATGTGACAGTGCCATCAATAAAATTCAATTGACTGGTGATGACTGTCTTTGTCGGTCCGTCTCCGATAAACACGACATTGGTCATATACTTACCTACAATAACTTGTTCATTATAAACACCAGCCTTAATATAAATCACAAATGGAATAGCATTTTTCCTAGGGACTTCCTTCAATGCTTGATTGATGCTAATGTATTTGCCACTACCATCTTTAGCGACGATAACATTAGGTTTCGTTTCCGACACAGTTTGTTGTAATAACATTCGTTGCCTTAAACTAACCCATGCAGGGTACCCTTCCCTAGCCATCAACTTACGTTTAGCCCCGGCAGTGTCACCTTTTCCTACGCCTTGTATGTTGAGATCACTGACGAGTTTCGAAATGTCACTAACCATAGCTAGGCCATTGCTGGTGAGCTTTTGTGAAGTGTTCAAAAGTTTTCTCATTTTCTCGCCGGCGTCGTTGGATACATTCATGAATCCGTCTAAGCATGTTTGTTGATATGTGATGGATCCACCGAGCCAGATTTTGAGGTTTTCGATGTATTCATCGAGCCTACTGACGTCGAAATTGCCGAGCTGGTTGAACGAGTTCTTAAGGTCGTCAATGGCATAGCCCATTAGCTCTTTGCATGTGTCGAGAGCTTGACGTGACATCGGATCTTTCGTCACATTTTGGATGGTGCCGGAGTTATTAATGACCCTCCCTATCTCGCGGATCGCCGCTTGGAAGCCTTTTTGGATTAGCTCCTTGGGGTCGGTGGTGTTCGTGCCGGCGAGGCTGTCTTCACATACTTGTTTGTAATCTGTAGTTTGGCAAAGGGATTGCACCGCCTTATTTGAAGTCGTTGTCTTCGCGCCGCCTTCGCTGACTCCGTTACTATTGCGTGTGACACCGACCGCCACCGCTACCACCATAGCCACTAGTATGACAGAACAAACACCGATAATAGCCGGTGCTTTTCGCATTCTAAGTCTCTAACACTAATATAGTTTTTATAGAAGGAAAGAAAACCCTAATTGAGAAAGGCTAGGGAAAATGTTATTTATTATGTTCTTGAAACAAATGAAGAAACAGTTTCCTCAAATAGAAGAAAGTTTAGAACATGAGCCGTTGAAAAACAGAAATGTGTATTTGTGGTTAAAAACATTGAAGCAAAGAACCAAATTATATGTTGATTTCAATCTAAAATGTTGGGTTTTGCTTGAAAATTTGCATGATTTTCTTTAGGCCATTGTCTGAGGAGGTCTTAGGGCTATTTTTAGCTATTGTTAAAAAAAAAATCGTCTGCCTCTTTCTCATGTCTTTATTTGTGTTTCTTGTTTAAATTTACTGAAAAATTGATTTTTAAATTTTAACCCTAATTTTCTATATCCTAAACCCTAAATCATACACCCTACAAAATATACACTACCCCTAATTCCCTAAATCCTAACCACAACCCCTAACCTTAAACCTTAAACTATAAACCTTTAATTTAAAGTAGAAACATGAATAAAGACACTAAAAAAAATCTAAATATGCATTTATTTAGAAAGTAAAAAGTAAATGTCTTGGGATAATAATTTGGAAAAAAAAGCAAGTGACCTATTAAAATATATCAACTACTATCGATATTTTTATTATTTTTAATCGACAAATTAAATAAAAATAATAATAATTTGTTCAATCCCATCATCTAACATATTAATTCTAAACTAAAATACTCAGGGGCTATACCTGTTGAATAGGTATTTTCTTAGAGAAAAGTTTGGTAGACGTAATTTATTATATATTTCTATCGGCCGGATACTCAAATACAACATGTATTCGAGCATTTTAACCTTAGGGATTAGGGATGAGTAAAATTCAATTTGAAAAAATCGAATAATTTGATTTAAGACGAAAAATACTCGATTCCTTTTGATTAGATTCGAAATTTTATAAATTCAACTCGAAAAAATTTCAAATAAAATTCAAGTTGTAAAATGAAAATTTAAATAACTCGAATAATTCAAAATTTTTAGTAATTAAATGATTTATTTTTAAGTTTAAAAGGAGTCTCTCAATCTTTTATGATATATATTGATATATAAAAATAAAAAATTTTACTACATATAATATATATATACACACATATCTTATATGATTAGAGAAAATCGTTTAAATTATAATCAAATTGTATTGCAACATGATAAATAATTATAATTAAATATTTATAAAAACTCAAAAACTTGACTCGAATTTCTTAAACTTGACTCGAATAAAAAAAATTTAAATAAAATTTGAATTGTAAAATATAACTTCTCAACTTGAATAACTCACTATTTATCAATGCGTACAATATTATTTTAACAAAGAAATGGAGCATAATTCTATAAATGCATACCATATTATTCAGGCATTATGTTCCATAACAATTATATCTTATTTTTAGATTATAATTCCTCATAATTATTTTCGAAAATGAAGGGTAAAGGAAAAAAAGGGAGTTTTTGCTTGATGTTGGCATTCAAGATTCTTCACAGCTTAGCTCTTCGTAGTTCTAACTGAGCAATCGTACCCAAGTGCACTTCATCAGGTCCATCTGCGATTCTCAAAGTTCTTGCAGTTGCCCACAGGTGTGCCAAGACGGTGTCGGACGAAACTCCGGCTCCACCGTGTACTTGGATTGCCATGTCTAGCACCTTTAGTGCCATGTTCGGAGCTGCCACCTGCACCATACAACATCCATAACATTCTATTATAACAAATTTCATCTTTAATCTCAAATTATTATTCGAGCAAAAACATTGGTTACCTTCGCCATTGCAATGGTTCCACGGGCTTTCTTGTTTCCAAGTCGATCGAGCTGGTCGGCTGCTTCAAGAACCAACAACCTAGCTTGCTCCAATTCTATTCGACACTGCAAAAAGCAACGATTTTCAACTAAAATGAAATACCAGTACTCCAATCAATACAAATATCTGTCTCATCTATAAAGATCGATCGATAGAAAGACTAAATTACCTTTGCAAGATCTGAAAGAAATGAACCATGTTGAGCAATATACTTTCCAAAAGTTTTCCGATGAAGAGCCCTTTGAGCCATTAACTGCATGCCACGCTCAGCGGCACCAATCAGTCTCATGCAGTGGTGCAATCTCCCTGGGCCGAGTCTTCCCTTCAAGAATATAAACAGCACAGCAATAAAATTATATCGTAAACTGACAATCGTAACGAATTATTCGAACTCCAAAAGAAATCACATTCAACAAAACTTATCTAAGAGTCACGTCCCTCAATACCTACATTCTTGAAGATGGGTGGTTATTGACATTCCTAGATAAATTTTTTAACTCAAAACTTAAATTTAAAGGACAAGCTTATAGATGCTGATGTTTGAGGTCCTCAAATTGCGAAGATGCAATTTGCAAATGCACCCAACTTTCGAGAACCTTGGTACATCTTCTGAGGAAGAGAGTGAAACTCGAAACAGAATATGCACGGTGGATTGGACATCCTTTCAACATAAATGACAACTTTACCTGGGCAATCTCAAATCCACGCCCTTCTCCCAGAAGAATATTCTTTGCTGGTACACGAACATTATCAAACGAGACTTCAGCATGTCCATGAGGTGCATCGTCAAAGCCGAAGACTGTCAGTGGTCTCTTTATGGTTATCCCTGGAGTCTTAATGTCCACTAAGATCATTGACTGCTGCTTATGCTTGGGGGCGGTGAAGTCAGTTTTCCCCTGGATATTGTACAGAAATCAGAACACTTTTTAGTAAAATTAGTATTCGCTGGCACGTGTCATAAGTGAGTTCCTTTGTTAACAAAGTGTTCATCAACAAACAGTGTAATAACATACAAAAGAATTAAATAAACTCTTCCATTTATTAAATAAAATTATTCATTTTTATATAAGTTATACATTAGATGCCTGTATAGTATATTCACTCAACGCCATTCTAGAAGACTAACCATGAGTATAAGAATTCTGCATCTTGGGTCCATGGCTCCGCTTGTCCACCACTTGGTCCCATTAATGACATATGAATCTCCTTCTCTGTAAAAGGAATGCATAGAGAGTGAGATAAACTCCAACAATATCCGTAAATCAGATAAGAGTGTGTTAAGTTGGAATGAACGAGTGAAAATAAGAAAATGTTACATGGTGACCTTCATCACGTTTTTCCTGGGGGTTGAAGTGTAATTACACAAATACGAATAGATAGTTCATATGAACAGCAAAACTTGTTTTTGAATTATTAAAATAGGAGTTTGTTAACGTACCTTTTAATGGAGCACTCAATATTGGTTGCATCTGAGGATGCAACTTGTGGTTCAGTCATTGCAAATGCAGAGCGAATTGTCCCATCCAGCAATGGAACAAGCCACTCATTTAACTGTTCTTTAGTCCCATACCGCAACAACACCTAAAAAAAACAAAAATAAATAAATGGAATCGTAAACCAAACAGAGATCGTCTTCTCAATGTATGAAGGAAAGAAAACGAAAGAAAATACAAAAATATTCTTTTCAATTCATTACTTGGGTGATTGCAAATGATAGGGAGGAAATTGTAACTTAAATCCAAAGAATGATATATACTCTTGTAAATATACAAGTTTTTAGTTGAAATGAGTTGAGAACTACCTTAGTTTACCTAAGAAGTAAACCTTACCTCCATATTACCAGTGTCTGGTGCACCACAGTTAAAGATCTGCGGACCACAAAGAGAGCGACCCATAATCTCACAAAGATATCCATATTCAAGGTTTGAGAGGCCAGCACCAAGAAAACGATCATGTGTGTAGTGAGTATTTACTCTCCCGTTATAAATGAGTTCTTTTGCTCTAGCAGCGCTATCAAACTGCACATAAATGGTTTGTCGAGAATGTCATATTTTAGAATATACAGCAACATTTTAAGAGCAAAAAGGAGTAAAAATCATAATTGGTGGGAAAAAAAACTTGAAACATACAGGAATCCATAAGTTCCACAATCCTTCTTTCTTTGCAAGCTCTTTTAACCTCTCCTCCTCAGGATGCACTGTCCAACGCAAGTCAGATCGTGCATGTTTGTTGAATTCCTCTTCCATGGGATAAATGTGATCTTCCATGAATTGAATCAATCTGTTTCTCAATTCCTGAACCTTCTTACTTGGAACAAACCTTCCGCTTCCTTCTGGAAGGCCTTGAACCTTGTTCTCAGTCCCATATTGCCTTCTACCTTGTGAAACTGGATTTGAGTGGTTAAAAGAACAACCCAATAAACAATTGATTCAGACCAAATTTTTTATAACCAAATTGACGTGCAAGTAAAGATGTTAAATATACAACAATCAAAGCCCTAAATGATGTTTCTTAAGAAATTTCTACAGTGCAGCTACAGGCACATAGCGGTTTTCTTAAGAAAGTTCTTTAGAGAAAAAGAGAGAGGGATATATAATTGAATGGCATAACTACCAGAGGGGGGTTGCTCCGGAAGCACAGTCTTTTTTGCGATAAAAGCCAATGCAGAATCTATGAGACTAATAGCATGATGTCCTGTATGTTCAGCACGTTTACCTCCTGAGGCATTACCCTGCAATAATGTGAGTAAAACATTATATCAATATTAAACTTTCAAAAATTGAAGCCTTTGACGCAATGAATTACAATAAAACTCCAATCTATTTAATATCAAGTCATACCATTAACCATCTATTATACACTCCAGTGTAGATCGATGCTCCACGGAACAAGGAAAATGCGACATAGAACTTCCAATTAGAGGTAGGCCATGCTCTCCTCTACATAGCAACATTTTCAGCAAATGCAGTGTATCAGCGAATTAACAGAACAGATATCTTATAGATGCTTCACATTTATGGCAAACTGAAACCTAAGCATATTCAGAGCCAAAGAGATGGGGAACTGGTGATCGAGGGGGGTGAAGTGGGTATGAGAAACACTTAACGATTATTTCCCCATGAAATGAGAATATTGTTATAGCTGTATATATTAATCAAAGGCATGTCACTTACAGCTTCATTGCAGTACTCTGCCAGAAACTCAGCCTGTGTAGGAATCCCTTCAGGAACTCCAACCAACTCAAAACCTTTAGCCAGTTCAGGTGTATCAAGCCCGATTTGTGCAATGTAAGGCTGCCAATAGAGTAGTGTTGAGCTTAGGTAATCAAAAGCCAAGAAAGTATAATATGACTCAATTTCCCTATGTATTATATTACAAAAGAAATACATACCTATGACCGAAAAAATTAATACTAGAAATGATATAGGTAATTGTTCTTCTTATGCAAAACGGTAAAGTAGGAAAATCAGTCAAATACCATGCAGTTGTATGCGACATCGCACATTTGGTTTCCTATAGTAGACAGCTGCCAATCAAGAATACCAATGACTCGATCCTGCGCATTAGAAGCATCTAATGATTAATGCTAATGAGAGAATTCAGTGTTCTGTTTTATGCATGCTGAATTTGAACTAAGAAAACATTAATAAAATCTCCCGTCCTACCAAAATTGCGTAGGATATTAATAATCAGAATTATACATTCATGTTACTTCCTAGAAGATAAAATCATACAATTCAAGTAATTAAAGATTATTAAGAACCAGACCTCAGTCGGATGAAATACAACATTATCAATTCGGAAATCTCCATGAACTAGGCCACTCGTTGCACCTGAAGCATCTTCTGGAGGAATATTCTTTCGCAGCCAATCAACCAGCTCAAACATCTTGGGATTGCTCTCGGGTTTTCCCTCACGAGTTGAAGCAAGGTATTGTTTAAACCATCTCTCTATCTAAAAGAAGGAAAAATCATCCATAAGCTCCATAGACTAAATTATCTTCATTCTTTTAAGAGCCATAGACTTCAAAAATCATGGTTAATCTAATGAAGGACCGAGCTTGTACAATACAATAATGCTTCTGCAAAATACTCTTCATTCAATCAGTGAGATTTCATATTACAAAGAGTGCACGAACCTGTCGTTTACAGTAGTTCTCTCGGCGCCCATAGCTCCCCAAACCAATAGCTTCAATATTAGCAGAATGTAAGGACGCCAATGCTTTTGCAGTCGCCAGATATATTACCTGCCTCCTCTCAGGTGGTACACCCTTTTTAAACAGAATTAGCAACAAAACTCAATCCATAACCTCACAAATCCAAGTAATAACCAAATCATGTCATTGAAAAGAAAACAACTATTGCAGACTTCAACAACAAATTCAGAACATCATACAGTCTTACCGGTAAACTCGGGTCTACAAATATTCGACCTTCCAAGAACTCCATGATATAAAATGCAGTCCCGATGACATTCGGATCCTCACACAAACAGAAAACCTTTGGAACAGGAACTTTTGTATGATCCCCTAGGGCCTTGAGAACCTGAAAAAGAACACACACAAAAATGGGATTTTTTCTCTTATATTACATACATTTGAAAAGGAATATTCAATCAACTCTAAGCTGTAAATTTCTCAGTCTATCCACAGAACTGCAGTTTTCGAATATAAAATATTATAAATTGTATGCCAAATACGAGATTAAAGCTTTACTACTTAATTAAGCAAAATTCAAACAAAAAGAAAGTGATCTTTAAACAAATTAAAATTCACCTGAAATTCTCTCTCAACAGCATGAGCAGACTGAAGCAGCTTCCCGGGAGGTTTCTTCCTTAAAACATAGCGTTTTACAGTTCCATTTCCCGCTTCCACTTCCATCAAATAAGTGGGATTCGATTGTCCATGTCCGAACTATATATTCAATTGAATCAATCTCAAAATCAGTACAAAATACTGAAAATAAAAGAATCAAATTTTTGTATAAATTGCAAAGAAAAAACCTGAGAGAGATTGAATTTTGAAGGGGAGAGAGGAAACCCAGGAACATGAGTTTGGGCATAGCGAAGCAAGGCATTGACATCGAGTTTGTGAGCTTCCTGCACTGCCTCCACCAATTCACCCGTCCGATTCGCCATAGTTTCTCGGACAACTTCAATAAAACCAAAGAAAATATCTGGAAAAGTGAAGCAACTTCACGAAAGTTGGAATTTTGACGGGAAAATCTACAGAATTGGTGATTGAAAACGACTTAAATCGGCCAGTAGATCCGGAAATTAATTTAATTTGATTAAAAAATTATTAAATTCTGAAGCAGAGTTCCACACGACAACAGTCAATGCCACCATAGCCTTATTATTAATCATTCGATTAAATGGAATTGAGTAAAAAAGAAATTAAATTATTCAAGTTAACGAGTTAAATTTTAAAACTAAAATTTTATTTAAAAAAATTTTGAATCGAGTTTAAGAAATTGGAGCCGAATCAAGTTTTCGAGTTCTCATAAATAAAATTATAATTATTTATTTTATAATAAGATTTGATTCTGATTTAAATGACTTCCTCTAATCATATAAGATAAGTATATATATCTCTTCATATTTTTCATATATATCAATAATTTTTTTATATTTTTATATATCAATATATATCATAAAAATTAAAAGACTCGTCTCGAATATAAAAATAATTTTTTTAATTATTAAAAATTTTGAATTATTCAAATTTTCATTTTACAACTCAAATTTTATATAAAAATTTTCAAATACAATCGAGTCTAAACGAGTTTAATATTTTCGTCTCGAATTGAATCAAGTTATTCAATTTTTCTAATCGAATCGAGTTTTACTCGTCCCTTACTCTCCAAAGATTTATTATATATATTTAAAAATAATAAATATAAAATATTATTATAATATAAAAAATATATAAAATCGAGGAATTGGTATGAATATAAAATACTATTTTGTTATTAAAATAAATATAACATAAATATCACCTTTTCAACGCCTTATCTTTATCTTATCTTGTTTTCTAAAATTAATAAAATGATAATAATATAAATAATATATAAATATAGGGTAAATTACTAAAATGGTCCCTTAAATAAAACCCAGTTTCCTTGGTGACCTTGCAATTTTAATGTTTGTATATGACGATGGGAACAAGTGGCATAGGTTGTAACTTTGTTGGTAGTTGTCCATTGTCTTCTGTGGGAGGAAACGACCAACTTTTTGTTTTGTGTTAATAATATCACATATCATTCAATTATAATTCACGACTCAAAAATATTATTCTTTCGTTAAATTAAAACAATATTGTTTTGGTACAGTAGTTTTGAAGTTTAATTTAAATCAAAACAACACCATTTTATTAAAAAAAATATTAAAAATATACGTTTAGAGGGGTTTGAACTCTAAACCTCTAAATATAAGGGCTAAGTTTAAATATTATATATCTCAAACCAGTTAAATTTAATTTAAATTATTTTATGAAATAAATAATATTAAGATATAAAATGTAAATATATAATATTAGTTTGAGATATATAATATTAGTTTTGTTCTATAAATTATGTATCATGCAGCGAGTATTTTATCATTTTTAGGTTTTTTCTTAAATTTCTTTTATTAGGTTATATTTTTTTATAACAATTAATATTTTTAATAGTAGTTTATTTTTTATTTTTTCGTCAAATAATCTTCGATTTGTTCAATGGAAAACATTTTTCAGTTATTTTTAGACTCATTATACGGGAATTTGATGATAGTTAATTTTTTTAGCTTTTAACAATGATAGTTTATTAGTCAATATTCGTTTATCACTTCTCTCAATGATAAATAATAAAAAAATCATCACACTCATTTTAATAAATTAATAGAGATTTTCAATGAAAATATACCAGCCAAGTAAAATTCAAACTAAAAATTTAGGACCCATGTATGTTTTATAATTATGAAAAAAATGAGAAAATAAAATTATTTAAATTACTCGTAAGTAAGTTGAAAAAAATATTGTTACAATCTAACAAAAATCATTAAGTAGCTATAAATATAAATTATAATAACAAATCAACTTATAAATTATTATTATTCGGATAGTACATAAATATGAACATATTACTTGATATATCATACTAGAGTATTATCTAGCTCAAATGGCAAATCAATCATTCTTGACATAAAGTTATGTTGTTTATTTAAATTAATTTTTATATTCTTATAATTTTTTAATCCATAAGAGTTTAACGCAATTTTCTAAATAAATAAGTATAACATTTTTAATAAAGTTTTTTTTTATGTGTTGTAGCTTTTTTACTAATATGTTCGTGATATGTATTTTCTAATATTTATTTATCTTTTTTTTAAAAAAAATATTATTAGATGGTTTCAAACTATTAAACACTAATAACTATTTTATGTAAAATTTAATAAAAACTCATAAGATTTTCACCATTAATAGGTCGGCCGTGTAAATCTTTCGTACCTCTTCTTCAATTTCATATGGAAGAAAGGAAAAATTCCTTAGATTTTTTAATTTTACAACATTTAAATATCCATCATACGTAAATGTGTTTTTATGGATGATACAAAGTGAGATGGGGAGACCTCTATTTATGGTTGAATCTCCTTACATCCGATGATCACTATTGATTTACATCAACGGTCTAAGTACAAATTTATTCTATCATAAAATATAATTTTAAAAATATTCTCGACTAACTATAACTAGAATCTCTTATGTTCATATGGTGTTCACATATGATGGATGAATAAGTCTTCTAAAAACATTTTTATAGATCGAGCTAATTCAATGGTCTTTTCGGACCTAAAGTTTTCCTTCAAACTTTTTGAACAACTCATTGCGTCAATAACCCAGACCTTAACTCGTGGCTCTTAACACTTGTCTCCTTCACCATTTTGTCTTCCGCGCTTAGAAGTTGTTGACCCTATATGTTTTAATGCTCCACCCTTCATATATGTTTCAAGACAAAAGATTGGTAAGAAAAGAAGGGGAAAACATTAGGCTATAAAAGCATTGCACTTATTATGTAAGTTAAAAAAAAAAACTCATATAGGAACATATTAAAAATTTATTAAATAAATCTAGTTTATCACGCCATTTATAATTTTATCTAGTAATAATTTTTTATCTTCTTAATTTTTAAAGTGAATCATCATTTTTTATAAGATAAAATTTTACATTTTTCTTATATATCATTAAATGGATAAATTTTATTAGATAGAACTATAAATGACGTGATGAATCGAGACCATATAATAATTTCTCACGCACACCAGATAACTTTATAGGATATTAAAATGCATGCAACGTGAATATTACATCGGTAACATGAATAATAAATAATAAAATAAAATAAATTACTAAATTGATTTATTAACTTAGAACTTTAATCTTAATTAAGAATAAAGTCAGAAGTTAAAATTAGGATAAAACATAAATGTTTGTGAGTAGAAGATAAATTAAAAAGAAATTATTTAAAAAAAATTATATAAGCATATCATATTTATAAAATGAGATCTTTAACATATTGGAGCTTTCTGAAAAGGCAAGGAAGAGTTGTTATGCATCTTGAATATCAGTTGAGAAGGTTGTTTGTTGTTATTCTGCTAAGAATGGCCTAAATTGGTTCTAACCGTTTGACTGCTAGGTTACTGTCCATTGATCTTGACTTAAGCACTGACTTGAGTGTTGTTCCTCGAGATTTCGTGCATTTATCTACACAGGTTACTCCAACAACAAGAACTGACAATGCACTTGCACCTATCTTGCCTACGAGTGATAGTCCTCCTGCAAATACTATTGATGCAACTGCTGACTCTCCTACTTTTAACTTTGATGGTCAGATGTTTGAAGGACAGGATGATCCTCATCATAGTCCACCAGTGAAAAAACAACCTACTGTGTTACCTCAAGAAGGAGTCACTAACAACACAGTTGATGATGATGCAACTGTCATGGTTGATGTCCTTAGGGTGACAACAAATAAACACAACATGGTAACCAGGAGCAAAGTTGGTGTATTCAAACCTAAACTTCTTAACATTGAGGTACACCCTACTCTAGACACCATTCAACAAGCCTTGAGTATACTAAAGTGAAAGGATGTTGCCTTTTCTGAATACAATGCCCTTATGAGTAACAACACATGGGAGTTGGTGCCATTACCTTCCAATCGAAAGGCTATAGGTTCTAAATGGCTATTTCGAGTCAAGTAGAATATTGATGGTACTGTTAACAGGTTCAAAGCTCGAGTTACGGCTAAGGGGTATTCACAAGTCCAGGTCATGATTTCCTTGAAACATTTAGTCTAGTGGTCAACTTTTTTACTATTAATATTTTGTTCTCATTAGTTGTTTTTAACAAGTGACAGGTTCATCAAGTAAAAGTAAATAATTCCTTCTTAATAGGGGATCTTTGTTGTGTGTTTTGAGTGCAACGCAAACGGTGCAAGTGTACACGTCACAAGTAATAGTATAAATTTAGATATCGTCTCCACAGGGATTGATTTGGGCCATTTTGCTTAAGTTATCGCACTATAAAATAAAGACACAAGTGATTTATAGAATTGAATAAAATAATAAAACAAGCAAATAAAATAAATTGGAGTAATCGATAAGTGATGGATTAGGCTGGGTTATCCTGAATTATGGAATGATGGACGAATGAATTCTTCCTTGCAAGTGGGTGCTCGCACCGCTCAACTCGTTCCGACAATTGGGCTCAGTCGGATTGTCTAATCAGTCATCCGAATGCTTGGGCAATTGCAATGAGGGAATTGCTCGGGCAATTTGTGCGACTATCCTCAAGGTTCGGCAAAGCGTTCTTCAATGGTCCCTATTATCCCTAACCCGAGACTCTATTAATTGCGCAACCTTTGATGATACATCCCTGCATTAATCAATGGAGTACAACAACGTTCTTGCGCTTCTATTAACCGTTGACATCCTACACTTATCCTTAAGCCGGATTAGTTCTCTCGTACTTAGATCGAACCATGCCTATTCGTTTCGTGAATCTAATTCTCTCGAATCTAGATAAATGGATTGTTTATCGAGGTCCTTTCCTAATTCTCTCGTAAACCAAATAAACACAAAGAATAGACAAACCTTAATTAAGAACACTCAAAAGCTTAGATAGAATTTAAATGAAATCAAAACATAAAACAAAATAACCCAAACCAACTTTAATTTAGTTCATGGTTGGGCAAAACATTCAATATCCTCTCATCACTCGAAATAAACAAGAAAAACAAGAAAGAAATCGGCAGCCTCTTTGTGTCAATCTCTCTCTCATGATCAGCTCCTCTTGCTTTGGACGACATCTTCTCTTTTTATAGGATCTTGCTTGGTCAAATTATGTGATAAGAATTTGATTAGGAAATAAATATTAAAGAGATAATTATCCCTTTAGAGATTTCAAATTTAAATATTTATTTCCCATATCAAATCCAATCTCCTAGAATCTTTCCATGTCTTTTGAAATCAACTTTATCTCCTTGTGATTCCTTTTAAATTGGCATCCAATGAATAAAATCCCTACAAATAAGGAAACACACAACCACAATATCTTTTTCCACAAAATTAACCAAAATAAAAATTAAATACACAAACTAAGGAAATTATGTAAATATGTATGTATGATTAATAATGCAACTAATATTATGCTTAATTCTAACAATAATAAGAGTAAAAAAGGTAATAAAAATAGTACTTTTGGACACTCATCAATCTTTATGAAGATGTATACATGAAGCAACCAAAAGGCTTTGTTCAATATAACAATGCAGGCACTCCGCTTGTTTTCAAGCTAAAAAAAGCTTTGTATGGTTTGTGGTAAGCTCGTCGAAATTGGTTCACTAAGCTTAAAGATTTTTTGTACAGCTTGGGTTTCGATCTTCCTCAGCAGATACATCTCTTTTCATTCACATGGATCATGGTGAGGTATTGTATATGATTGTCTATGTTAATGATATGCTTGTTATAGGTAACTCGGAGGAACGTATATAACAAACCATTACAACTCTTGATATTAAATTTTCTTTGAAAGATCTAAGCAATGTACATTATTTCCTTGGCATTGAAGTTATTCACTTCAACAATGGTATTTTGCTAAGTCAAAAGAAGTTCATTGAGGAGCTTTTGGTCAAGAACAATATAACTATATCCAATTCAGCTGAGTCACCTATTGTGACAACACCTATGCTCAACAAACATGAGGGTCAATTGTGTGCCAATCCTGAGATATATGAAGCATTGTAGGAGTTTTGCCTTACATATGTCACACTCGACCAAATTTGTCTTTTGTTGTGAACAAGTTAACTCAACACATGCAACAACCAACTAAAATCCTTTGATCTACTATCAAGAGAGTCCTCAGATACTTACGTGGCACCACATATTATGGTCTTTGGTTTGTATATAATAATAGTTCTTCAGTTTCTCTTCAAGCTTTCTCAGATACAGACTGGGATAGTGATGTAGATGACCGCCGATCAATATTTGGTCATTGTGTCTTTCTTGGTCAGTATTTTTTGACATGATATTTGAAGAAACAACGATCAGTCTCACGATCCACAACTAAAGCGAAGTACAGGAGTTTGGCAAATGCAACATGTGAGTTGGCATGGATGCAAGCTCTTTTGAATGATATGAATGTGAAATTTAAAGAGGTACCAACAATATGGTGTGACAATACAAGTATGGTGTTTATGGATGGCAACCCGGTTCTTCACGCCAAGACCAAGCATGTAGAGCTTGAACTTCATTTTGTTTGAGAGAAAGTAATGAAAAAGCAACTCCAAATCAATTATATAATCCTACAACAAACCAAATAGCTGATGTTTTGGCAAAACCTTTATCAACTACAATGTTTTTTGATCTTCGACAACAACTGAGTGTTTATAACACCAATCTTTTGCAATAAAGTCAGAAGAAAAACTAAGTAGAGTGAATATTAGAGCTTTTTGGAAAAGTAAGGAAGAGCTGTTGTGCATCTTAATTATCAACTGAAAAGGTTGTTGGTTGTTATTATGTTAAGAATGGCCTAAGTTGATTCTAATTGTTTGACTATCAAGTGTCACGATGATATGCCAACTTAATAGCTATATATTAACTCTTAAGGACATTGGCCTAAGTATCTTTTTGACCTATATTGTTACTTCATCTTCTCTTTTATCTTTCAATATAACAAAGGTAAAACAAGACAAAATTGAAAATGAATTAGTATGTGATCTAGATAAGTAAACTAAAAATAAATAAATTAAATGAAAAGCGAAATAAAGTATCCAGAGAAACAAATTAAATATAGAAACCCTAATCAACATGTCATTCTAGTTCTAGGGTATTCATGTAGTTCTATTCGTCAAGATGGTAATATAACTTAAATATTGAGTCTTGATTTGATCCGATAAGAATGAGTTTTTTTTTTTAAAAAAATTAGATTCAAGTCAGGTCGAATTATCGATAAAATAAAGTCGAGTTGAGTTTAGGTGTATGATAAAAATTCCCCAACCCGATAGATTTATATATTTATTTTATTTTATATATAGTATTTAATATTTTTATTAATTTTTTTGGGTCGAGTCAAATTTAATCAGTTTTTTATTAAAATATCAGGGTCAAATCAGGTCGAGTTATAGTTTTTATTATGCCAGGTAGGATCAAAAATAAATATATTAAAATTAGATTTTGTCGGTGTTGGGTGAATATTTTAACTTTTAGGTCGAGGAAAGAGCGGACAAAAACCTGTCTCATTATCGTCTACTAAAATAATAAAATATCGATTCGAGAAAATATGTTCTTTTAGGCCTTATATCATAAGGAGGTGAAAACCCTACGAAATATAAAATTAATAATTTGAAAACAAAATACAATTCTCATACTACCCACGAAAAAAGATATCTTATTCTTACTTAAAGAGCGAAACTCGAGTTTGAGATTGAACGCATGAACAAATATAATGAAAATGCAACACGAAATTAAAAAAAAAGTAATTTTATCAAATAAATATAATTAGGTATTAAAAGATAATATTGTTAAAAAATATTAAATTTTAAGTTTTGACTTAATTAATTTTAAATTTTGAAAATAAATATTTATTAAGATGAAATTTTTAAAAAATATTAAAAAAATTGAATTTTCACCAACCACTTAATAAATTAATCCAAATACTTATAATCACTAATTTTATCTACAGTGATTAATCTGTTTTAATTTTCGCTTTGTTTTCATTTTCAATAAAGAGCTACACTTTTAATTCTATATTTGTCATTATTTATGAAAATAAAAAATATTATCTTATACTTCATTTCTTTCTCTTTTTGTCTTTTATTTACTATTATATGTTGATATATATAAATATAATATATACTTTGAAAATCCAAAAAAATATAGTGTGATAACTATTTGCTTGATCATAGTTAGAAAAAAATCAAATCCAAAAATATCACTTACTATTTTATATCTATTATATTTTCTATTATCATTTTAGGTTAAACTATTAGTATAATTACTACTATATTCTATTCTATTCTATTATCTTTATTCTTCTTCTTCTTGTTGTTGACATTATTATTAAACATAAATAAATGAAAACCAATATTAATATAACAGTTCAAGAATATAAATAAACAATCTAATATTATAAAAAAGCCCGTGTTTAAGTTATAGTCCATATATATTTCAAAACACAAAAAAATGACAAGACCGTTTTAGAGTCCAAATTAAACGAAGCCTAATCTATTAACCTAATAGAAACCCTAATTTCTATCCCCATTTGTTTGCGCAACTGAATTAGGGTCGTTAGATCTGACCCATGATCTAACGGCTAGAAACGAAAGGGAGTGGAGGGTTATGGATACTATCACGCGCCTGCGCTTTAATGATTTCACTTCCACGCGTTCGTGCATTACACGTTCGTCTTTTCAGATTAACGCTTTAGATCCCGTGTCGCCTCCATACCTAATGATCGTTCCGTCACGACGTCGTCTCTCCGGTGGTCCCCTCCTCGTCCGGCCAATTTCCGTGCAATGCCAAACAAAAAACAAATGTCAAAAATACAATAAAAATGCATAAAAGATGAACAAAATCAGAGTCATAAACGAATTTTTAAAGTTGACAATAACAAATAGTGTACATGAATGTAACAACTTGAATCAAGAACCAAGCAGAGCCAATAAAAAAATTAGGATTCTATTTTCGTTTTCTTTTATGGATGTAAAATTAGTTATAACATGTAAATAGATTCTTTTCCCTTCCAAATTGAATCAAAAATAGATTTTTGTAACAACTTTAAACAATTAACCAGAATAGAAGCAAGAAAGAGGAGAAAGAGGAGAAAAAAAGAAGAGAAAACAAAATAAAAAAAAGGAAGAAAAAATCAGTTTCATTCCAAAGATAACCAACCCTCTCCTCACTGCCAACATATAAACATACCCGTTGAAAGCAAAACGGTTGTGTTTTCTACCCAGCTAAGACACCATAAAACGTACCGTATAACTAAAAGCAAAAAATTAACAGAAAATCAATATTAAATATTCAATTTCTTTAACGGATATAATTTTAAAATTATCAGTCGTTGTAATACTCCTTTCTTAAGCAAATCAAATCCTTGACCTTAAGGATTGAATGCAGGAAACCTTTATTGTAGTTGATATAAAACCTCCCAGATAGCATCTTTTGGATATATATTGGTCCATTCCACCAGAACTTTTGTAACTATTCGGGTCCCCTTCTTCCAATTCTTCTATTTATAATTCTCAATGGCTCCTTGCTAATACACCCGTGGGATCTATTACAGGCAGCTCCTCCTGAACTAACTCACTTCCTATTCTCTTCTTAAGTTGTGAAACATGAAAAACAAGATGTACTTTGGAATTGATTGACTGCTTCAATTTATATGCAATCTGTCTCTTTTCAAGTGTGACATTCTCTCTCACTCAACCTTGTGATGCCCTCATCACGAGCTTCTATTCTCGTTATTTCCCCGGTTGTTCACCCTGCCTATCCCTCTCATAGGCGCTCTACGTGAAATTGGGTAATCAAAGAGTCGCTTTGATATCACTTGTCACGAGGCCATCACCCTCTTCCTAAAATACATGTTTGATAAGATGTGTAATGCCACCGTTTATATATCTGAAGACCTCCTTTTTTCTTTTTAATGTGAGATTAATGCTCTCTGCCTCTTCTCAGGCGTGATACTATCATTAACGAATACAATTTTTAAAATCGTTAAAAAAATTATCATGATTCTATTTGACAATCGATGGACAACTGATACTTCTTTTTCTCATTTAACATGTTTGTTTTGTGTTTTGAAATCGTCTCACTCAAAATTTATCATTGAAAAAAATCAATAATATTTACAAGGTACATTTTCTTTTAACTCTTTCTTTAGTTTTTCAACAAAACAAAAATTAATTTTTTAAGGATAAAATTTATCCTTTAAATTATTTTACATGATATCTATTACACAATTTCCCCCCTAAAATTACATGAAAAACCAACAATAGATACAATAGTTGGGACAGAGAGAGTAATATATTATATTAATTAATTTAATTAGTGTTATGAATATCTTTCTTTTATGGTGGATATCCATATATTAAATACCCACTCCGTCCCACATTTATTGTCCATTGTTGACTTTTCACATAGTTCTAGGAAGAAAAAGTTTGTGTAAGAAATATGATGTAAAATAATTGAAATGACAATTTTAACCTTAAAAGGTTAAATTTTTGTTTTGCTAGAAAATAAAAGAAAGGGTAGAAAGGAAAATGTACCTTGTAAAAGTTATTGATTTTTTCAATGAGACATTTTAAGTGGGACAATTTTAAAACACAAAGGGACACCATATATGGGACAGAGGGAGTAATACTTTAATGTACTTCATTACTAGAGTTTTATTCCCATTAGAATTATGACTTTCATCTACTTTATTATTAGAGTTTAATTCCCATTGGAATTAGGACATTCATCTTATGCCTATAAATATAGACTTTTGGAGAAAGCATTATTTAACCTACTTTTGAGAATATAATACAAATCTCTCTCTTTTTATCTCTCATCTTTGTTCATCTATTTTGTTCTTGATCTGTACTTTATTCACAACACGTTATCAACACGAGACTCTAACCAATGGAGGTGTTTTTCGTTCAAATCTTAAAGGAGTTATTGAAAAGAATTTGTTACTAGCATGAATCAAAGATAAGTTCTTCTTCTTCTATTGTATTTTAATTATCGATTATTTTTCTCTCTTGATCTTTAACTTGATTTTTAATTTTTTGAAAAATCATTGGTTATTTGGTGTTTGTGTAGCGATAGAGTGGCTCAATTACCGTACTTCTTTTCGATAATTCTCAAAAAAGATTTTAAAAAGCTATTGGTAACTAAATCTATCACATATTCAACGTAGCTTAGAAAGTCTGGTATGTTTAATTAATATGTTCTCTATTATATTGGTTTAATCCGAGTATATTGGTTGGACATCCCGTTATGTGAGGCTATTGGTCTCAAAGGAGGTTTTTTTAAAGGACCTTGTGGACTGGTTTAACAATGACGCGTATGAGGATTAAAATTTTGTTCTTTGCATGTATTATATATATATATTAATTGATCAATTACTATAGACTTCTCCCAAGTTTAAGTTACGAAAATCATCTTGATCCAAGAATTTTTATGGGAGGCATTCCCTGAAGTGAATGCATGCATGATGTTTATTCCATGCAATTATTGGATTTATGTCATTCCTTGAAGAGATTACAAGCATGATGTTTATTCCATGCGATTACTGAATTTATGTCATTTCTTGAAGTGAATGCAAGCATGATGTTTATTCCATGCGATTATTGGATTTGTTTCATTCCTTGAAGTGAATGAAAACATGGTAATTCACTATATGGTTAGTGAATAAAACTCAGTTATGTGCTAGAGTATCACTGATGAGGATATGTTAGAAAAACATACTTTACTTTTCACACATTAATGTTGTCTTATAGACACAATATCGTGAAAAGGTTTTAAAGACCTATTGGCTTCGCTCCATTCCCTGAAGTGAATGTGACATTTTATAGCGGAAAGAATAAATACCATCTTAGTAATTATGGTCGCGATTGAGGTCATAAAATAGACATGGATAAGATGATTCTTTTGAGAATGTTTATATCCACCAGAAGTGAGATTATAAGAATGACAAGAATGATAGATATCATATCAAAATCATTATTTTATCAATGCAATGGTACAAACCATTAGTCTCGTACTTATCAAACGCCGAAATATATGGACTTTATGTAGAATCATGAATGATAAATGAAAGAAAATATAAACAGATTTTCTTTGTGGAGAAAATAATTATGACATTGTTGATCCAACTCAATTGGATATTGTTAATTTTCCCACAACTCTTGAAGGGAATAATTCACCATTTATTTTATTTCCCTTATAATCTCTCAAGGAAATAATTGATATTTTATTTATTTTGTTTTATATTAATATTTTTACTATTTATTTATGTTAATTTACTTTACACATTATTTATTTATGTTTTATGTTAATTTTTCCTTTAAAAAAATATGATTACTTTCAGAATAAAATATGCAATAAATTATGGCGATTTACGCTTAGCAAACAGTGCAAGTACTCATACAATACTTAAGTATAAGAAATATTTTCTCATTTAAATACAAGGGAAAATTTGAGTACTATATCTCAAAATACTAAAATATCAATGCTTCGGAAGAGCTTTTGAGAGTTTATCTTTGATAGATAACCGATTTTATATGATGTTCTATATTTAATATTTTTTCATTCCCCGAAGTGAATGAAATAAAACACATATTAAAAGGTGCATAATTATGCATATTTTCCCATTTTAAATACAAGAGAATAATATGAGTACTATATCCGGAAGTACTAATATCACGAAGGCTTCGAATGAGTAAATATGTTATTGTCAAATGGAACTTTATTCCATATTTATAGTGCATTATACTCGTCAAATTCGCAAAGAGACTTATTGAGTTTAAAAGATATTTACAGAAACATATTGAGAATATTAGTCAAGGGGATGTTGACTATCTTAATATTATGAGTATAACTCAAGGCAATAAGAAAATCTTGACAAAATTACATACACTGTTATCCATATTGTACTATAGAAGAATTAGTAAAAATTGAAGCTCATGTTATTGTAAATCAAATGTTTTTTGATAATTTTATTTGGCATGACCGGTTAGGTCATCCCAGTTCAATTATGATACGAAAATTTATTGACATTTTCATGTGGTCATTTATTGAAGAACTAAAATTTTCTTCAAAGTAATATTTCATGTGATACTTGTTATGAAAGCAATTTGATTATTCAATCATCAACAGATAAGATAAAGTGTAAATCTATTAATTTTTTTGAACGGATACTAGGTGATATATGTGGGCCCATACACCTTTCTTACAGTTCATCTAGATATTTTATGATTTTAATCGATACATCGACTAGATGGTCATATGTATCCTTGTTATTAACTCGCAACTTAGTGTTTGCGATGCTACTTGCTTATTTGATAAAATTATGAGAAAATTTTCTAATTATCTTATAAAGATAATTGGTCTTGATAATATTGATGACATGTTATTTTATATGTAGTATCACTAATTCGTATCAAGCCAACAAATGATCATAAGTTCTCTCAATTAAAAATGATTTTTGGTCAAGAACTAAATATTTCTCATCTTAGATTTTTTTGGTGTGCGATATATGTTCTAATGGCTCCACCATAATGCAAAAAGAAGATTTTTTTTAGGAATATATATCAGATTTAAATATCTTGAGCTTCTGATAGAGAATTTATTTATAACCTGATTTACTGACTATCAATTTAATGAGTCAGTTTACCCAATATTAGAGGGAGAAAATAAATAGCTGGGGAAAGAAATAAGTTGGAATGAATTATCATTTTCTCATTTTGATCCACGTACTACACAATATGAACTATAAGTTCAAAGGATAATTCATTTAGTAAATCAATTGCCATATGATTTTGTTGACCCTAAAAGAGAGACTAAGTCACGTATACTAGCTATGAATGCTCCAATTAAATTTGAAATTCTGGAAGGATAAACTCTAGTTGCTAATGAGTCTAACTTACTCTTGAAGTGTAATAGAAAAGTAAGTTCCAAAGATAAGAAATCCTCGAAAAAGAAAATGAGTTATATTTTATGATGGTCTGATCGAGGAATCAATGAATTATGAAAATCTTAAGAAGAGATTTAAAGGTCTCCATTAGAGACATTGACATGAATCAGGTACCTGATAATAAAGAGATCTCAATAGATTATGTCATGTTTGGTAATAAGTGGAACTGAAATTAAATCGACATCGATAATATATTTGTATAAAATATAGCACTAGAGATTTTATTTTATGATGTGGATCATGAACCATTGTCAATTGGACAATATAAACAAAGAAATGATTGACCAACATGAAAGAGGCAATTGAGGTGAAACTAAAATCTCTTTCGAAAAGAAAAGTATTTGGGCCTATAGTCTGTATATTGAAACGTGTAAAGCTCGTTGATATAAATGAGCGTTTATGAGAAAGAGAAATTAAAAGGGGAAATCATGAGATATAAGCTCATTTGATTGCACAATAATTCTCACAAAGACATGAAATTGATTGTGAGGAAAATATATTCCTCTGTGGTGGTGCAACTACTTGTAGATTTTTATTAGTCTGGAAATAAATAAAATTACTCAGTTTCTGCCTAATCGATGTTGTTATATACTATTTGAATGGTCCCCTTGATAGTAATATTTACATGAAACTTACGGAAAGATTTAGATTGCCATAAGTAGTTAATTTAAGTTCTCGAGAATATTATTCAATCATATTGAATATATCTTTTATGGCTTGAAACAATTTAGGCGTATTTGGTATAATCACCTCATTGAATAATTATTAGCATAATGTTATATGAATTATTTAATTTCCCCGAGCATTTTTATTAAGAGGTTTAACTCTGAATTTTTATTATTGTGTATGTCGATAATTTGAATATCGTTGAGACTCATAAAGAGATCTCCTCAAATCCTTGTGCATCAATCGACATACATAAAAATGTTTAAAGAGACTTTACATGCATAACGCATATTCATTGATCACCTTATGGTTGTTATGTCTCTTAATGTAAACCATTCATTTCACCCTTGAGAAAAGGGTAATGATATTCTTTGTCTAAAAGCACCATATATACATTATTTGATCTGGAAGCAACATATTTTAGCTGGTCCAGAAATATTATTTAAGTGCTACGAGATTATTACCTTTAAATAATTGTTATGCATGAGGCAAAGCCGAAATATGTGTTTGGCTAAACATATCTAGAAGATATGTGAATTGCTTTCACAAGATAAGATGTGATAATTGCTAAACATATCTAAAATTTATATCTCAAGGTGAATTTATCAAATGTGATAAAATGAAACATATTATTTTAAGTTTCGTCCCTCATGATCTTTAGAAGAATAATATTCGATGAATCATTTCAAGTAATAATTTGGAAGATTTATCCACTAGTGCATAATCTACTTTAATATTTGAAGATTGTATTCAATATTGAATTATGAAGATTCAAAGATCTTATGTGATATTTTCATGAGGGGGAGTAAATACGTGTTACACTCTTTTTCCTTAACCGAGGTTTTTTCCCAATGGGTTTTCTTGGTAAGGTTTTTAATGAGGCAATATGTTATGCGTATCAAATATGTGTGTACTCTTTTTCCTTCACTAAGAATTTTTTCTCATAGGGTTTTCATCTTAGTAAGGTTTTAACGAGACACGTTATCTTTATGGATATCTAAAGGGAAATGTTATGAATATCTTTATTTATGGTGGATATCCATATATTAAATAATACTTTATTGTAGTTTAATTCCCATTAGAATTAGGACGTTCATCTACTTTATTATTAGAATTTAATTCTCATTGGAATTATGACTTTCATCTTATGCCTATAAATATAGACTATTGGAGAAAACATTGTATAACTTACTTTTGAGAATATAATACAAGTCTTTCTCTTTTTATCTCTCATCTTTGTTCATCTATTTTGTTCTTGTTCTTTACTTTATTCACAATAATTAGTGAATTATATTAGCTGATTGTATAAAAGTATTTGATAAAATTAATTAAAAATTGTTAATTGTTTTATTTTTTAAACAGATAAAATATCATATAAGAATATAGTTATATTTGATATTTGTTTAAATAATTTATTAATTATTAGTATTTTATATTTAGTAATATTAATTAAGTTATAAAAATATTATAACATAAATACGTAAAGTAAAGAATTAAAATAAAAATATATTAAATTTAGATTATTTAGATATTTTTATAATTATTAAAGATAAAAGTTTCTAATTTCAAAATGCTCATATTAGCAGGTTTTTAAAATTATAGCTTTCATCCAAATCCAATGTTCACCAAACATTTAAATTAAGGAAATTGACAAATCAAACCTTTAATACTAATTAAAATTTTTAATTTTAACTCAAATTGTTACTTACCAAACATGAATTATATATATTTTATTGATGCATAAACTAACAAATAAATAAATGAGACCTATGATAATATTTTAAAAGTTATTAATAATAAATGATAAAGCTTAAGAAGATCTCGAATCCTTTCGGTCCAGACAAACATTATAGTAGAGGCCACCGAGTATGACGATGGACTCTTCTGAAACCCATGAAAGAAATGAGAATGGAGTCATCGCAGTCAGACAGGAAACAATCATGAAAGAGAAATGTAATTATGACCAAAATAATGACTTTATATATACCCTGTGAAATCAATTTCAACGGTAAAAAATATTTTAGGAAACACATAAACAATTAAAATATTATTTTTTAAAAACATAATTAAAAATATATATATAACAAAAATAAACGATCATTGCAATAGTTTACATTATATTATTATATTTCTAAAAAATTAAATTTGAATGACATTCTATGGTTTGTTTATTACTCACAAAGAAACTTTTAGTTGTTCAAAACATTTGAAAACATGTTGAACGAGTACATTTACGATGAACATTAAATAACGAATATGTTCGTAAACATTAAAATAACAAACATAAACAAAGTTGAAAGAAAAAAAAAAACATATATATATATATATTCATTTAAATTCGTTATTCTTTTATTGTTACCAATTTAAAAACAAAACGTAACGTTTAAATGAGTCAAAATATTGTAATATATATATAGGCAGAAAGAAAGAAAGAAAGAAAGAAAACGATTAGAATTACATATTTTTCTCTTAACAAGGCTTATAAAAACACAACCAACCAATGTTTTGTTCTTTTTTCTCTATATGATTTCTAAGCAAAATGTCTTGAGGGTTTGTATTTCAATGAAAAACTTGAGGAGATGCATAATACTCACTCTCATTAAACACTGGCCTTAAATCTTCTTTGCACATGAAATCCATGGGGAAACAAACAAGATGTCCTCGAACCGATTTTAATCGATCCAACGGATCGGTTTTTTCAATTTCGCCAGCCTGAGACGATTCCGGTTTCTGAGGGGATATTCCTAAATCAATCGTAGTGTGAGACTGTCTTTCCTTGAGGATTTGTCTAAGTGCAAGCCTACATGACACAGAACATCAAGTTATAAGAGTCAAGAAAGGGTAACGGAAAGGAGTCGGAAAGAGATGTAATCGTGTACCGGGAATGGATGAGATCGTTCGGGACACATGAAAAGACCTCCTGGTAAATGTTTGTATTCAACTGCCATATAAATCATTAGCAATGTCATATAAATACTACACATGTATAGATCCATCAGCCAATTTCTTAAACCATGTGATTATAAAAATATGATTCCAGTCCTTATCATCCCCGTCGCAACCCATATATCTTTATAACTCGAATCACAAATGGGGTCGATTATTTGATTTACCTGAGGTGAGAAGAAAAGAAAAAAAAGGAAGAACACGTATTATCAGGCTGTATGAACAAGATATTCGATATATATAGCAAAACTGATCTCCGAGTTCAGTTCAATGAGCATAATAATTCTGAATGGGTGCAGGCAGACTAACCTCTCCTTTCCTAAGACCAAGATGTTCAGACCACAACGAAAGGCGAAGACTCAAAACAAATTTCCCAGCGTTCCATGGATTTCCTCCCATCCGTGAATCAACGAATTCTTTGTCTTCAATAAGAACACCGATCTGAAGTATTAATTGTGAAATCAAACTTCACATAGAAGTAATACAGATGTTAAATATCAGTCAAGGATTTTAACACGATATGGAAGTGTTCCACAATCGAACCATCAAAACGTTTTTATCCGAATTTCAACTATATTTTGATGCTAAATTGTCAGCAACCTGTAATCCTGATTCAATTATATTTTGTCCTTTACTACCTCCATTAACATTTTAGATCCGAACAATATTTATCTTTTCGGTCCCTAAAATACCCGAGTTTCACCAAAATGTATAAGAAAATTCCAGAATGCAGTGATACCTCTGAATCTCTTGAGCCGAGTAAACTTCTATCATTGATATTAGCAGATCCGATTATGGCTGCCGAGTCATCAATTAACATGATTTTACTATGAACATATATCTGCAGAAACAGTGGGGGGTGAATAACTTGTAAAACAAGGGTATACTACATGCTAAACTTTTGACACCTTATGCCAGTGTCAAGAGAATTAAGCATGAATTGCGAACGATAAAGAGGAAGAAAAATGTTAATGCAAAAACATACCGGACTGGTAGCCACAGGGCCACCATCGAAAAGTTCGCCATATGATCTAAGACCGTAGAATGATATGTAATCATGAGTTTTAGGACCAATACGATCATAAAGAGTATGCAATATTGAATTATGGCCTCTACGAATGGTTCGATACTGCCAATGCATTATGGCTCTCACTGATGCTGCACCAGCATCATCAAGACCTCCCTGTTAAATTTAACTATGTGTTCAAGCTCAAGGCCAGGATCTGAAATACAAGTTAAAAGATTATCGGCCAGAACCTGGAAACCAGGAAGCAGGGGTATGATAATGATAACCCTGAAACACTTGTTTTCGCTGTGTGCGCGTAAAATACGCTGGTATAATGCTTCCAAGACTCGATTCTTGATAATTTCATCTCCTGCAAGGCCTGATATGAAAAATTGGTTCTGGGAAAGGTTGTGGAAGAATGAAACCAATAGTAAGTATAAGTCGTGTAATTAATAGATTCATATGAACATCAATAAAAGTTATTTTAGAAAAAAAATAAAAATCAGCATATACCTCTACATAAATAAAGTGTTCTGCTTTCTCGATGAGGGAGCAATAAGCACAGTGAACACTCTCTTCTGTTTGACTGGTTCCAGCAGACCACTGACTGACACTCCTTATAATCTGAAAATCATAGATCTTGTTGATACTACTTATAAGCTAAAAAGTCTCACTTTAAATGAAAACGGAAGTCAAATAAACAGTAGAAATAGTAGTAGGTCACATTAATATTTCATTATGCCTAGCCCAAACAAACAGCAGCAGCAGAAGAATAGCCTTCCTTTCATTACTGAACTAGAAGTTCATCTTTGGGCTGCAAATACGCAGCACTCGATACATGAGCCAAAATTAACCATAGATATTACTTTTGTGACTTCATCCTTGTAAGGTTACTTTTCTTATCTTGTTACAGTCATATGCAGTCTAACAAGGTATATGGCAAGAATTTCAATGACATGTTTATGAATGTTAGGAAATAAGACTAAGAAATTAGGATATCAAAATAATGAAAAATAAACAAACATCATAAGGCAGATACAAAACTTTATAAGTCTCGACTAGAATAGAACCCACCTGACAACGACACGAAGTTCGTGGACCAACTTGTCCAGTTTCATCCACGACACCAACTTGATCACCCCTTTCCTGTGTTTCCCACCACTCCTGGTCTATAAGTTTGCTTCCAGAGCCAAGGTCATCAACAAAGCTTGTCATGGGTGTGTCTGCAACTGGTTCTATTTTGGATTTTCGGAAAGCAAAATAAGTACTTTTACCGGCAGCAGAGTCCGACTCGTTTGATTTTGGAAACAAACTGCAATCAGCCTCTTGAGGCAGAAGTAGAGGAATATCTTGTAAAGATGATATAGAAGAAAAGGAATCCTGCCTGTGGCCTGTATGACTACTACTGTCCTGAGCAATCTCTTTACTGCTTCCCATATAATGTGGAATTACCATATGCTGGTGAGGCATAAGTAGAGGAATTGCTTTCTCATATGGAGCTTTATTTCTCTATTTATGGTAAAAAAAGCAGCAAACTTTAGTTAAATAGAAAAGTTATGACATTTTTACTGTTCACATTTAATTCTGAATAAAAATGACCTTGGCGTAGTTCCAGCGCTGAACAAAATGCCGTGCTATGTCTCGACAAGGTGGTCCCCATAGTGCACAATGTACATCATGCCAAGGCATTCGGGGATATTTTCCACGATCCAACTCATCTTTCATTGTATCTTCCCATGAATTTGGTTCAGATTCCCTGGAAGACAAAATTGGTAACTGGTTAGAAACAGAAACAGTTTCAAACAAACCCACAATCATAACCACAAATATTTAACACTTTTTTCAAGATCAAGAACATTAACAAAAAAGAGTAGGAAGAGGGAGGAACAGAATAAGCAGTCAAAAACTCTTTGAGGCTTGGAAACTCATCATCTCTTTAAACAAAAAAAGGAGTTAATCCCATTGAATAGAATTCAGCAACTGCTGGGGAACATCTATCAAGGAACAAGCCCAAAACCTTGCAAGTGGTAAATTCATTTAAGCAAAAGCAAGTTGCCATGTCAAATTTATGATAGATTGTAAAAATCTGCCAAAAACGTCCATCACACTACTTCTAATGACGTCATGGTAATGACAGACAACAACATAGTGTGTAAATTAAGCATGTAATACTGAATGAACAACGACATGTGACGAGCTCATGAAAGGCCAAAATGAATGGATAAGTTGAATTTGAAAACATTTTCTGAGAAAATATTCTCAAATATTAGAAGGAGAATCTTTGCTTAAGCTAAAAGTTTACCTTGGATTATAATAGTCTTTTCCAGGCCATATTGCGGGAGGATTATCGCTCACTTTGTGTTCTAATGTGTCATAGCGGCCGAAGCATAAATCAAGTCCTCCAATAAAACAAATTTGGTTATCAACAATTACAAGTTTTTCATGGTGGGACCTATATGTAAAAGAAATACATATTCAGAGTAAAAATATCCAATATATTATAAGAACAAAGGTTTCAACATAAATGCATATGCATACTTATTTCTCCAAGTAATGCATACCACAGATAGACACCGGCAGAGAAGTGGTCAGGATAACGCAATACCCTCACATTCTCATGAATGCTAAGAAGCTTTTTCTTGCTATAGACACTGTTGATTTTCAAGGCAAGAGCAAGTTCTTTGTAAAGAAGGATGTGTATCTGCAATCATAGACACATTCAGACCACTATAAAGTGAATAACTAAAACCTAGTTAGCTAAGCATGAAACATCTTCACGTGAGGATTGGACATGTACATATATATACGGTCGAACAAGAAATTTAATTTGTTTCAAAAGATATAAAAAACCATTGTGTAACAGTTAAATAAGGATAGTAACTTTTAAAGGGGTCCATATGAAACCAAAAGTCTTTAGAAAAAAAGATTCTTATGAACTTAGAAATATATAAATGAAACTTACAGTACCTGAACCCCTTCCTTAGCTTTGGCTTCCAGCAAGGCATCTAGCCTGGAAGATGCATGCTCATGGAAAGGGCGGCGTAGATACAATTCTGGGCAAAGCCACCATCCACACATAAATATCTGCACAAATTTTAGAATCGAAAAACAGATTCTTTATGCTAAAGAAAAACGTCAGTTTGTATTCAGCTCAGGTCGACCTGCAAGAGTAGAATGGACAGACCTCTAATTTAGCATCCTCAATTGATGATGCTATAGCATTAAAAGCTGCGCTACCATCTATAAACCATTGAGCCTGACTACCATCATCTGTCAAACCCCTTGGAGGAGCAAAAGAGCCAAAACGATGAGGATGACACCAGCCCTCTGGAGGCCTAAGCCCAGCATCATTAATTGCAGCAACCCAATCTTTAGCTTTAGCACTGCTCTTTGTTCTTAACCTTATGCTCCGGACTCCACATGTGACCTTTTGAAGTTCCCAATTATCTGTTAGAAAGTGAATTTCTCTAGATATATTCATCAGACATACAACTTAACCCACATTATAGAGGTAAATAGTTGTTTTAATGTGTAGAAAGAATACACCTCCAAAAAAGGTCTTCAGTGTAAAAAAAAAAAACATAAATTTATCTTGATACTATATGTTTGATGTTTAATGCGATGTTAATAAAGATTAATGATCAGGAATTTTAGGATTACATATCTGTTTGGATGGTAGAAGTATCCTTCACCATAGTATTTTCTAGTGAAAGTTTTTTTTTTTTTTGTCAGGGATTTTATCCAAAACAAAACGAGTAAAAGAAGAAGCAATAAAAGGTCATTGATTATGAACAACACGGTCTTGAACTTTGAAATGCCTACTAAAATGTTAAATTGAATAGTATGCCCATCAGAAGAAAGAATTTTCAGAGAAAGGACCACAAGTATTCTGCTGACCTTAAAAGCATGACGCAAAGGATTAGGTTCCCTCACTTCTGCTGCTAATGATACCCAGCCCTCGCCGTTACCATCTGAGGCGGGTAGTACATCAAAAACAATTATATCTAAAGGTTTATTATCGAAGGGATCTTCCAGCAAGGCCAAGAATCCAGGTTTTAGTACAGCCCACACCTGCAGATAATACCAAAGGAGTTTCACTTTATGGTCTAACTGGAGAGTTATTGTTCATATGGAAAAATTACAATACAAAAATTCTAAACATTTTAGCAAGCTAAGATACTGCAAACGCCAATGCTCTCAAGCATCAGAATCTAAGTATGACAACCGTTAACACATCTTCAAAACCTCTCCCCAAATCATCAACCTTCTTTTAATTTAATTTTAACCCATCTCACCCATTATGTAACAGCAGGCTATTACAATACATGCTATCTCACTACGCACAATTGACCAAGTGATATCTCTTGCGGAGCACAACATATGCAAACGGACAGTCCCTTTTCCCACCCACCCAAGAATATTTAGAATTTTAGATATTGAAGAGGGTCAACTGATACTTTCTGCCCCACAAGCATATGCAAAGTAGGTTCTGGAACAAGTGCATTTTAAGTTGAATGAAATCACATTACCTTTTGCCAGTTGTCATTGCAGCAATTGAACCAATTGCATGCACAACAACATCTATATGAGTCATCATTCTTGTCAATTTTGGGTAGATGTTTCACCATAACATACTCTTCCTTTAGCTTAGGGCCATATTCTGGTAAAAATGACAACGATGAAACCTCCAAAAACCTGCAAACCTACAAGAAATTGACAGAGATGCCAATACAAACAATAAAAGAGGGAAATAGAGCAACAAATATCTAAACATTGACACATAATAGTTAGTAACCACATTCAAATTTCCAAGTTTTGACTCTTTAATTACAAAATCTGACTAGAACTAAACAACCCTTTCAATTTATCAGCTGATAGTTTACTGAAACGGCATTTAGGAGGATTCATCTACTTCATGATTGTTGCATATAGAAAAAGTTGAATTTGGTCATCTATTAAAGGAAGGTCTAATACCTATGAAGATAAAATATAGATGGACAAATGCATACCTCTCGAGAGTTAACTATATCCAAATTTCCAAGAAAGTTATTCAAATATTTGTGCATTGCAACCTTTGCTCTATCGGACATAGAAGATTGCCTTCCCAAGGCTGGTCTAATAACCGGAAGAGCAGCACTTGATGGAACATCTCTGAATAGATACAAAAAAAGGAGAAAGAAAGAAAAACACTCATAAGCTCATGTAGTTAAACATCTTTTCCATTCCATGGGAAATTCGCAACTCTAATAATCATGAGTGGTCAAATGACAACACAAATATTTTGGACCATTTTTTATATATAATTTATATATACATTTTTTTAAAAATAAATAAATGACACTAATTTATAAATAATTGTCACCCCTTAAATATAACTCAAGAAAACGACACCCTTAAATAATTTTCTAGCTCCGCCCTCAATAATAATTACCTGTTTCTCACACTTTCATCATGATGTAATAAACTAGCATCTTCATCCAGTTCATCTTCGTCGTGCAGAACCGGCGAAGTTACGTGCTCTCCTATTCCTAGATTTTGAAGCCATTCTTTAACCTTTAATATAACAATATTCATAGTAAAAATCACATCAAAATCCTAAACCATTCTTAATCAAACAGTGATCAATAAACAAGAACTTTTCAAAAATTTCAAAGTACGGCGAGATACATATAATGATATAAACACTATCATTATATCTACACAGACCTGTTCTTGCTTCTCGTGAATTTCTTCAATAAACAATCGCTTCTTCAAAGCAAAGTGTAAGTAAAAAACGTGTGATCCATTCTTCAATAACCGCCATATGAACTGAAACAACCGAAATCAGAAAAAAGTTAAGATCGAAAAAGATGTAATTCGAATTTCAAATTTTCAAACAAAATTGAGAAATAAGGAATTTGATCTAAACAAAACTTGCATGTTTGTATCGGAATTCGATGGTGTAAGACAAAAGCATGGGACTGATATTGCCTGCGTCGGGCCTAGAGACGGAAACAATTGTTGCTTTAGGTAACTCGTCGAAAATGCGAGTCGACTCGGGGGTTACACCTGGAGTGAAGGAGAATAATTGTGACATCATCGACGGTGCCGGCTCCGGCTGCATCTGTGAGTACTGTACACCACCTTGATCCGACTCCATTGATTTTTTTAAAAAAACTGATTGATTCTCAAATTAAAGATCCGAAAATTTCCTTTTTGTTGTTTTACTTTTTCCTTTTCAGATTTGATCTGATAAATTTGAAACTCGAAGAATATGAGAAATCATGTGTTGATGATCTGATAAATTTGAAACGGACAATTCTTGTTTTTTCCATTTGGCTATTTTGTGAAATTTAGGTTATTTTTATTTAGTAATTTTTATTTATTTTAAAATTTAAAATTTTAAAAGACGAATATATTGGTGGATCCAAAAATTTATTTGAAAGTAGATATATATAAAATTTTAAATTTTTAGGGTGAGTACAAAGCTTAAATATTATAAAAATTTAAGGATTAATTCATATAAATTAAAAAAATAAGGATAAATATATAAAGTTTAAAAAATTTAGGGTGGACACTGTAATACCCCTTTCACGACCTGGTAGGAAACCGGGTTGAAAGATTCTACGATCGAAAATTTTGGTGGTTTAATAATATTTTTCGGTGCATCGCATTCAACTTTAAATATTATTAGTCAATATTTTATAATCTTAATCCGATATAAAGTAGGAGAGATTGTGTTCATTTCTAGGTTTAATTGAAACTTTTAATCTTTCAATGTTTAGGGCTGATTTTCAAAAATCATAGATTACATCTCCAGATTACAACTACCTGTATCGAAACACTTATTGGTCGTATCGATATAGTATTGTCAGGGTGGATAAATTAGTTATTCTAAAGAGCGGTATCGATAAACCAATAAGACTGTATCAAAACAGGGATGTTCAGTTAGGTAGTTCAGTTACCATTTGACACGTTTTGATACCCTGAAGAACTGTATCGAAATATTATATTTCAAATTAAATCAACCAGGTTTGACCAATAGGTGTGTATCGAAATGCATGAAAGTTGTTTTGATATCGAGGTTCATGACGGGTAATACTGTTAGGACTGTTTCGATACACTGATTAATTGTTTCGGTACACGAAGACCGACCAAGGGTCCTAGAGGTTTGACTTGACTAACCGTATCGATGCACCTTGTAGCGGTATCGAAACAAAATTTTCCAAAGATGAAACGTATCGAAACACCTTCCAAGTGGTTTCGATACCAGACCAATTTTTTAGATTTTTTTCAAAAGTTAACAGGTCGTATCGAAACGCCTGATCTGTAGTGTCAAACTTTAGATGATTTCTAGTCATTTTAACCTAGTGGATGAAAACCAACTCTTGTGAAATTTTACCAACCATCGATATTTATTATATTCTCATAACATCCCAAATTTAGGTCATTCCAAATTCATTTACTAGGTCTTTATCTTTTAGTCCCAAGCATACACTTTTAACCACTTATATCATTTGTCTTAGGAGTCAATTTGCCTATTTAAAGTCTAAACATAACATGCACATTATCAACACATCCACGAACACAATTAGGATTCAATAAGACACTTTACTACCATTCTAAGAGTATATTCAGACAAAGTTTCTTTTACCACGATTTAGGACTTATCAAGGCCTTGTAAAAAGGATCCATCTCTTCTTTAACGACTCTAACCTGAAATTGCATGAAAGTTAAAGCGTTAGACATACATTGCTTAGTGAGGTAGTCAACAACAATATAAATGTATAAAATACATACAATTAACATGCTCTTATGCCATAACTTCACATTAGGCAAATGTTCAATGATTCTTAACAATAGTTTAATACTCAATATCAATGATTCATATGACATAACAATGAAGTCGATAAGTCATTATAAACTCTTGGATTGATCAAGATAATGGATATACAGATTTTCTACGTCTCGCCAACATAATGAATGGTCTAATCTCTCCGTCTAGTCAAAATGACCAATACACAATCATCCCTTCGCCTTACTAAATATAGGTCGTAGTCCAAGAACCGTAGTCTACCCATATCAATGAGCTCATAAATCCTATGGCATGACAATTATATCTAATTTTCACTCGAATCCAAGGTTCAATACATTTAGGCTAATAGACAATTCTAATGACATTATCCATGGTTCAGTAAATCAATAATAATGGTTTTGACCCTTAAGTCCATGTCAATGAGTCTAATGATCCATATCAGATGCTTGGCTGTTTCAATATAATCAATGATCCATATTAGTGTCAATAGTAATGATAACATTATCAATGTTTCAATGACATGCTTAATGATCAATAATTCAATAATTTAATGCTTCAACAATTCAATTTTATGTTCAATGATCTAGTGAATATCAATACATTAAAGAAAGCTTACCATAGTTTATCACAATAACTTACATAGGTCCAATACCAGATCCTTGTCATGGTCAGATTTATTTAAACAATGAATGGTGTATCGAAATTGGAAAAAAAATCTAATTTTTTTTATGACACAACTACACTCACCTCGACATAAAGAGCCTTCAAAGTTCTTAAATGATAATTTTTTGTCTTTAGTTTAAACAAGAATTGAGGATGAATTCTCTAGGACTTATCTAGACAAAATTCCATGAAAATTGTCACTAACATATTTAATAAAATAAGTTTGATTCTTGAGCTTAAATAAGCTTTTAAGCAATAAAAATTTTATAGATTAAGCTTAAAATATATGAGTCTTAAATCCTAAAACACTAATAGGTATTAAAGAAAAAAATTAATATTATATTTTATTTTGATGCGAAAACGTAATAGCGGTTTTAATGACGTTGATCTTTATTACTGTACCTAGATAGAATAAGATCATAAAATAAAAAGGAAAAACAGAATGAATAAGAACATTAATCAATAGGCTGATTTTTCCTTTTTATTTAATTGATAACGGGTATAAAAAAATAAGATCATCAATTATTAAATATATAATTTATTATATCATAAATAAAAATCAATATTAAATTTATTTAAAACGACATTACCCAAGTATGTGTAGAGTTAATTTATATATATATATATATATATTTGTTGTTATTATTACGTTGAGTAAAATTTGATTGAAAAAAATTGAATTTTTCGATATTCAAGGTAAAAAATATAATTCATTCTAACTCGATTCAAAATTATATAAACTTGCTTTGAATAAAAAAAATTCAATAAAATTTAAATTATAAAATAGAAATTTGAATAACTTAAAATTTTTAATAACTCATAGATTATTTTTTTAAGTTCAAGACGAGTCTCTTAATTTTTTCTGATAAAATATGAAGAAATATATGTCACGTGTGATAAAATATGAAAAAAAGTATATATCACATATCTTATATGATTAAAGAAAGTAATTTAAATTAGAATCAAATTATATTATAACATGACAAAAAATTATTAAATTTATATAAAAACTCGAAAATCGATTCGACTCGAACTCCAATTTCTTAACTTGACTTGAATAAAAAAATTTAAATAAAGTTTGAGTTATAAAATATAATATTTTAACTTTAAATAATTTAATTTTTTTTAACTCGACTCAATTAAAAATCAATGACTTATATGCTCTAGATAATTAAATATAAATTTTTTAAGTTTCCTGAAGAAAATCCTAAACGCTCTCAACTTTTTAAAAGTTCCAAAAATCTTCGAGCTTTTCTGGGGTTAGTCGTTAAGGGTGTTCAAACGATCGATTCGGTTAATTGATTGAACTAAATTTTTGAAATTTTATTAATCGATTTTTTTCGTATTAACCGTTAATTGAACTATTTTTTTTAAAAAAAAATTAACAGAATCGAAAAAATTTATGTTAACACAATTGGTTAATTCAGTTATCCAAAAATTTTAAAAAACAAATCGGATAAATTATACAAATGATCACTAAACTATGGTAAAATGATTTTTTAACCACTGAATTTTCAAAAATTATAAAACAAACATTAGACTTATTGAATTATTACAAAATGATCATTGATTCATCACACGTTATAAATTACTTTTATAATTTAATAAATTTAATTATCATTTTGTGCTAATTTTATAAAGTATAATGATCATTTTATAATTTTTAAAAGTTTAATGACCAAATATAAATATATAAAAAATATATAAATATAATATAATATATATATATATATATATAAACTTTGATTCTATTGGTTAATTCGAAATTATTTCAGTTAATTTATTCGATTAATTTTAGGTAAATTCGGTTAACGATTATTTTTTGTTTTTGAAAATTCAGTTTTCGGTTAATTCGGTTCAAAATTGGTTAATTAGTCGAATTAACTTAATTAAACAAAATTATTATATATTAAATATTTATTTTTAGTCATTTAACTTTTAAAAAATTATAAAATGGTCATTATTTTTTTATTAAATTAGCATAAAATGAAAGTTTAGTGATTAAAAAATTATTTTAGCATAATTTAGTGACCTATTATATAATTTAACTAAAATTTATAATAAATTTTGGTCAATTAGACTAATTAACCAAAATAGTTTTGATTAAAGATAATTTAACTCGGTTAACGATTAAAATTTTTAAAATTTCGTATAATTCGACTCGATAATGTACATCCTTACTCTCACCCAACTAAACCCTTGAACACAAAATAAGTAACGTAAATTCCCAAGCGTTGTTCCAATAAAAATATAGTTTACATCTGCAGTACAAGACTTCATTTTACTTGAATGTTAAGATTGATTTTTTCTAATGATCTTAGATAATGTGGAGCTCCTCTAATCAATTTGTAATCGTTAGAGGAGATTAATTGACTGAGTAACGAAATGATATTTATATAATTTTATTTTATATAGATATTTTTAAGGTATAATACTAAAAAATATGCTCAATATTTAAATAAATAATTATTTGGATCTTTATTATATTTTTAAACTAATTAAACTTTCAAATTTTATTTTGGATCAAAATAATTTTTATGTGAATGAAAATTATTAGTCAACTAACGATAAATAATTTAGACTTGAGAAAATGATACGTCAAAAAAAATAATTTTATGTTTTATATAATTTTTGACTGAAGTGATATTCTTTTAAGTTAACACAATTATCATATGACATTGTTAGGTCAACGTATAGATTTTTTATGTCATTTCAAATTATTTTTTAATATTAATTATTTTTATCCATAAAAAGATTATTTTAACTCAAAATAAAATGTAGTTAAATTAATTAAAAAGTAATATAAACTATAATATTTATTCAATTAAACTTCGGTTTTATACCTATTTTTAGCTTGTTAAATGTTTGAATCCAATTTTTCACATGGATTCGCCTCTGGAAAGAAAATTTGAGTTTATGAATTTATATAAACAGAATTCAATTCGATTAAAAGAAGTGGGATGACTCCCTGATTCTGATTCTTTTAACATTTGTGCATTGTTTGGATAATTGGGGTGTGTATTTTGGATTATTCGATCCAATTCAAAATTTTTAGATTAATATTTTAGCGTTAGGTATCTGATTTTTTGGATATTCTAAATTTCGGATCGGATTTTCGGATATCCAAATATCCGAATTTATGACTCAATTTAAGTATTTTTTTTAATTTTACAGTCTTATTAATGAAAATTTTGGTTTTCGAATATAATAATCAACAAATTTTTAAAAATAATAATATTTTTATCAATGAAAATTTTAAATTTTCATATATAAGTAAAAATATTGAATATATCAAAATTCATACCTATAAAAAATTTAAATTTTCGGATATTTATCCGAAAGTGAAACCACTATCCGTATCCGATACGAAATTTTCAGATATTCGATCCAAATTATCCAAAAAATAAAAACGAATCGGATATCCAAGATTTTGGATAATCAACGAATCATCAGATTGGATTGGATCAATCGGATCAGTTTTTTTTTACACACCTAGAGATGGGCACGGGTCGAGTCGGATTTTCGGCCCACCCGCACCCGACTCGAAAACTTATACCCGTCACCCGACCCGAGGTTTAGGGTAAAAAAATCTGACCCGACCCGAATTATTTAAAAAAAATAAATTTTAGGGACTTAATTGTAAAAAATAAAAGTTAGGGATCTAATTGTAAAAAAATAAAATTTTATTGACCTAATGGTAAAAAAATAATTTTAATGACTTAATTGTATAAAATATATATGAAGAGTGATCATTATTACAAATATCTCTAAAAAAATATATAAAAAAATTACGTTATTAGTCCTAAGTCGGATTAGGTTTTTTCATCCTAAACCCGACTTAACTCAAACCCGATTTTTTTTTAAAAAATTCGACCAGATCGAATCCGAACCTGTCGAATTCGAGTTCCGTACTCATCCCTATACACACCCAATAAAAGGGTTGAATATCCATACAATTTGAATGTATTTTTTTGATAAAACAACAATAACAAAAAAAATTATTTATGATTTTAATCGAACACAAAATTTTATGTTAAAAACATAAATATTAAAAAAATTATACGAAATTTTAAATTTTTAAATTTACGATTATACCTTAAGTCACATCACTGAATTTAATAAAATTTTGTTTTGGAGTTATTAAATAGAATTGTTGGTTTCTATAGGCCAATATTTATTCATGTTTTTTTAGTATATTGTTGTTACTAATATTTTTATTGATTTTTGTTTTAGAAAAAGAAAATTATTTTTATTCATTGTCCAATTTTGTTACCCCACCACTATTTATTATTATTGTTATTGTTTAATAGTTTGGTATGATTTGAGCCAATTTTTGTTCATGGATTGATTTAGTTTTATGGTACATGTATATGGTGTGTAATTCGATTTGAATTTAAGACAATTTTTTAAGAATATAATATATTTTATTATTGTATCTAACTGTTGTTATTATTTTAATTCTATAATTATGGTTTTTAATATTCCAAGTACAGTTAAAATACACTTGGTCTAGAAACTTAACTTTAATTTAGATTTATATTCTTGCCATATGCCTAGAGTTCATGTCAAAATTTTGTACATGATTAAGGACTTTGTTCTTAGTTTTATCGGATATAGATTGTTTTATTCTATTCGAAGGAACATATATAAATCGTACTCATATCGGAATATGTGTCTGATTCGTATATTGAATACAACGAGATCATTAATCAAATGGTGTCTGTTTGTGTTGGTGTGTAGTTTATGAAGTAAAATAGTAGAAGATCAAGCAGAAATGGTGCTTTAGTCGTCGTTTCTCGATGGATTGGCGCGGAATGTTTCGAGTTCAACAAAGAAAGGGAAGGATCAGATGGATGTTTGAAGAGAAGCAGCAGAAGCCATGGCTAAAGATGGCAAGAAGAATGAGATGGTGCTTAGCAACTCTTCAGCTACACTCAAGCTCAACAAGTCCAATGGTTTTGCCTCCATCTGCTCGAAGAAAGGCGACAAAGGAATCAACCAGGATTGTGCAACTGTTTGGGAGGTAAGCTAATCATGCATGTGGTGTCATTGGTTAAGTTCGGGATTCGAATCTCAGAATCTGCAACTCTGTTCTTTATCTTCGAAATACGACCTCCTTTATATGATCTAGCTTTTTAACCCGAGATTTAATCTAAATGATTCATGTAGTTATCTTTAAGTAGCATCATCTAACAAGTTTATGATTCGAATATAGGAATTCGGGTGCCAAGATGACATGGTATTTTGTGGTATTTTTGATGGCATGGACCTTGGGGTCATATTTGTGGCCAAAAGGGTGACGGAATCTATGCCTCCTTCTCTGATTTGCATCTGGCAAAAAGCTTTCCTTAACCTTACATGGCCATGAATTGGAGACACAACTCAACCCTAATGTTCATCACTTTGATGTCTGGAAACAATCTTATTTGAAACCTTATGCTGATATCGACCTCGAGCTTAAGCACCATCCCGACATCGATTCCTTCTGTAGCGGGACTACGGCTTTGACAATCATAAACAGGTAAAATTTTGTTACATATTTATGTTAGGTTGACTTCGAGATGATCCGGTTAACGGAATTTCCTTGACATCAATGGATTAGGGAGAACATCTGGTTATAGCAAACGTTGGCGATTCTCGGACAGTCCTAGCAACCACTTCAGATGATGGCATTTTGGTACCTCTTCAGCTTACAGTTGACTTCAAGCCTAACATTCCTGGTTAGTTAATGCACTTGTCACCACCTTATTCCGCATAGTTTGTGTAATGACTCGGTTCCACGACGTTTCACCCGTGTCACCCTATGCATCTGAATTTAGCCAATGGGTACTCGGAGCGGATAATACCATTGATGTAACTGCATGTGGGAGCGATGCAGAGGAGATGTCTTGGAATCAGTCATTACAACTGTTGAGGATCTTATCTTTTGTTTATGTTGATATATCTTTATGTGTATGTATATATATGAAACGGAGGAGGCCAGGAGAATAAGACAGTGCAACGGGCGAGTATTCAGCTTAAAGGATGAACCGGGCGTATACAAGGTGTGAATGCCTAACGGGAGCACACCGGAGCTAGCTTTATCGAGAGTCATCGGTGACCACCACGTCAAAGAGTTTGGCCTAATCTCGTTCCCGATGTCACCCAAAGAAACATCACGAACAAAGACCGATTTTTCATTTTAGCAACAGATGGGGTATGGATTGTATTCACATTCTAATTCCCTAACCTTTCATTTTCCTTTCCTTTCGTGCCTTGAAGTCCAAGATAACAAGTAACACAAAAAGGTTTAGTCCGATTAATCGAGATAACAGTTAGCTGTGGAATGTTATTTCAAACGAAGAAGCAGTCAAGATTGTTTCATCGACAGATGATAGGGAGAAATCAGCAAAGAAATTGGTTAAATATGCCATAAGAGCATGGAAATATAAGAAGAGAGGTATTGCAATGGATGATATTTCAGCAGTCTGCCTTTTCTTCCACCCCAATCTGTCTCAACAAGTTGACTTCGTCTAGGCCTCCACCTTTGTCGGAACGGAAAAACTCAGGTAAACGATCACTGCCGCTGGCTGTCGGACACCTTTGTATTACAGTACTATGTACGGATATAATTTTAAACCTATTTGTGTGTGCTATATTGAAATAGTTTAATAAGATGCATATGCTTGAACAGATCTTCGATTTTCATCGATGTACTAATGCAATACGGATATGTTCAACTTTTTTTCGAGTATACTCGAATCAAATATATGTATTATCAGAAGAATGAAGAATCAGAGCAGCTTCGAATTAACAATAATATCTTTAGTCTTAGCACATTCATTTTTACACGGAAATGAAAGTGTATTGCAGAATCGATTCTTCCAGCACTTACAAGCATGGAATCTATACCTCTCCTTCATCATTTCCAATTTCCTTTCTATTTTTCTCTCCTTTTCTGCACATGCCGTCTCAATATTATTTAATTACTTTCTACATTATTGTGCAGGCATTCGGATTTTCGTCGCTGAACATGGACGAAATATTTCCATTGCCGTTGCCATTGCTGCTGCTGCTGACATAGCTGTAATTATTGTAATAGTCATCGTTGTAATGATCGATCCCACTGTAATGCGAGTATTGTGGCGGAGAACGGACGTATTCATATTCGGTTACGTATGGTGATGGCTTGTAGGTGCTGTAGCTGTGAGTTACAAAGGGAGGTTGGGGTTGCAGTTGGGGTTGCGGTGGTGGTTCATGGTGGAAAGGTTGGCCGTTAGGATAGAAACTGCATTGGCTGTGGTAAGTAGGGACAGGGTATTGTCTGCCCCAGGGTCCTCCTCCGTAACTGTGAACGTATCCGTATCTATGTCCGTAATCAGGTGGATGGTGACATATTACATGAACTTCTCCCACATCTTTCGGTCCCAAAGCTTGATTTGGATGCTGACCGGCATTCGCATCTGCAGGTGCGGGTGCCGGTGGCTCGGGCTGTGAATTCTCCTGCAGTGGTTGGTCTTTCGGTGGCTCTGCAGTTGTGGCTGCTGTTGCTTCAGGTTGTGGAGCAGCAGCAGCTTCAACCGGTGGAGGAGCTTCCGACTGTGTCAGATTTCCTGCCTCTGATGCAACCGGCTGACCTTGGTCAGACAGTTGTTCCGATGGCTGTGCAGGCGCTTCCATTGGTTCCGAATTGGAACAAATTGTTACAGCCTTCCTAGTTTTCCGAATTGCCTTAACAATCTTGTCCGGATCAGCCCATCCTACAACTGTCAACTTCTGTTGAGCAATATCTGGATAGACTTCATAAATACCTACAAACAAAAACCATAATGATTCAAGCAACAAAACAGGTAAAAACATCTGCAAATCATAACCACTTGTGTTACCATGAATGCCATGAAGTGCCTTCCTAATCTTCTGAACGCATCCGTTGCAGTCCATTCGCACTTGGAGCTCGGTAATTCGAGGTTTCTGCAGAAACAGAGAAGTTGGTTAGTCGGAATTATACCCGACGTTTCATCGACGAATTAGGAGCTTTACCTCAATGTCGGACGCCATGAGGCCGAGGAATATGAAGGAGAGAAACCTGGATGGAAAGTATTGTATGTTTGTTGAGATGAAGATGGAGAATGGAGAAGAATATAAACGAAGAATCAATCGGTGCATTTTATTTGTAAAGGAATATTTGAAAGGCAAAAGACGTGGGGTATGTAAGGAATCAACTCCTTTTGTGGTGCCACCTTTGTTAGGCTTCAAAGGGTCACTATCATATTTCATAAAAGGAAGAGAGGAAATAGTAATATGGGTTATCATTAAGTAAATTAAATCGAGTTTAGAATTATTTACATATTTAAATATTTTATAACGTTAAATTAACTGATTGTCGATATATAATTTTTACTTTTCAATGGGTTGTTTTTGTATTATTGATTCATTAAATTAATCGATAATCGATATTCGAAAAGATGTTGAGGCAAAGAAAAATTGGTTTAGTTTGGGATGGCAAGCTTGCCATACTTGAAGATGTGAAGGTGGATGTGAGGTTACCATATCCTAAACCGACCATTGAAAAGAACTAAATCTAGAGTCTGAGAGCTAATATCATTATCATATTTATATGTGAATGCATGGGCTTCATCAGTCAAAACAATCAAAGTAGCTTTTAATTTATTCTCAGTGGTGTATGGATATCCACAGATGAATGATCTGAAAAGAATCCATGTCACCAGTAATATACCATCATACATGCATACATGCATGCCTACATATTTAGAATTATGCATTTCCATAAGAAAAACTTATTAAATGATATGACAAGCAACTAGTTCTCATAATGCACAAACAAACAGGATATTGTGTTTTCTTCTTACAAATAGAATCAGTTCTCATTTGATGATCTTTCGAAACTGCCAAAAAAACATCTCAGAAGTCTTGTTTCTCCAAAAATAGTTCAATTTAATGGTTCATCATGTAACACTATTCATCCATATTATGGTTATGGATGATTGTTTCATCAGACAACTAAGTTTCTCCAAAAATTGGAAGAAAAAAACGAAAAACTGAAGTCGAAAAGAGCCGCCGGATCAGCATGTAAATTGCTGCTGCAGAAACCACAGGATCCGTGTTGCAAACACTAGAAGATGGCATTTGCCCAAAATGAATTACATAAAGTCGTAATCGTCAACATCATCGTAAGCATTAACAACCAAATCATCGTCTGGTTTATCAACATGGAGCTGCTTTTTCTTCCCACCTGAAAATTAAAAATAAAAGCACAGTTGGAGAATTACCACATTTAAATTTGAGTACGAGCATAATATGATATATAATCAAAACAATTTGTTACGAAGATGAATTAGTCAAGAACATAGCTTCTCTATACAGTAATATTACCAGGGCTCAAACACCTACATCAGGTGTCGGAAGTTCTTTCTTACAAAGACCTTTGCGAAAGCAAATAGGTATCATACAGCATCCTAGTCTCATGAACTTTAGATTTAATGCTTAAAATTATGGAAGGGAGCGGCATTTACCTACCCTCGCTATGTGCATAATGCACAATTATATATGCAAGCAATTCGGCTTAATTATAGTCGGACATGCTTTTCCTTAAAAAAAGAGTCGATTTTCCCCAACAATTTATTTAAAAAATTCTTACTTAAGAGAAAAATTTGAACCATGGAACGCTTCTACTCTTTTGACAGAAGTATATAACATGACCACAATAATGAAAGGAACGACAGATTGGTTACCTGTCTTCTTTTTAGTGGTAGCTTCTTTTTCTGCTTTTAGCTTTTCATTCGCAATTGCTGTGACTGAAGATGCAACATCTTTGACATCAGCTGCTTTCAAATTAGTCAATGATAGTCTCATGACGGCCTTGAGTAGCGCAATATAATGGTAACTTTTCTGCATCAAAGGATGCGTTTAGGAGACGTGAGAACTTCCTCAATGCAGTGCAAATGAAGGAACAGAAAGATGGTTAAACTCACCTCATGTGGATGAAGCTTGTGAGAAATAAGCTCAGCATACTCCATAAAGTCACTTTCAGATTTGGGAATAAAGTTCTCAAGAGTTTTATCATCACCTTTCTTGGAAAAAAGTTCAGCAGTTGACCTATAATCGGCTTCTTCCACAAGCCTACGGAAGAAAGCAAAATGTCAGATCCTGGTGCCTTACCAAGAAAAGCAACGAAGTATGAGAAAAATATCATTTTTGGATATATGTGTGTGCATACACAGAAGTAAAAAGCGATGCCTTATCATTTTGAAGATCTAAGCAAGTGAATAGGTGGAAAAAACAGTAAGACTTCAGGTAACTTAGAAAACAAATTACAACCTAATAATAGTGAGCAAATTTAACTTATAGCAATCACGTTCACATTGTGCTGCAGTATCCACCTTAATGACCAAAGAAAGACCTCATTGTCGTCAGAATGGAAGTTAAAAATACTAAATTTCTACCTTTGTTGGCGAAGTTTCTCAGCCACTGGATCAAGGGGTTCTTCCTTGGCAACTTCAATACTTTTCCCTTTCTTTTCACTATCTTTTGGCGCAGCCTTTTTGGGAGCCTTCTCTGCTGGAGCTTTTGCAACAGGTTGCTGATACCAATTAAGGAAACAATGAGTACAAGCAAATAATCTTACTCCATTAACAGATATACAACACAAAAACTGTGTATCGCATAGAATATTCACCGGAACCAGCTAAGTTGAAAAACATTTACACAAATGAGGTTTTAACAATACGTATTCTACGGAAACACTATTATTCTGCCAATGTCCCCACGACTGCTATAGGTGAAATTATTTTGCTTGATTTGAATTCCAAATGGTAAAGAATTGAGCGCAAGCAATCATTCTTAATCATCAATCAGATTTCCCTACGACTTCTATAGGTGAAACTATTTGCTTGATTTGAATTCCAAATGGTAAAGAATTGAGAGCAAGCAATCATTCTTAATCATCAATCAGATTTCCCCACGACTGTTATAGGTGAGATCATTTTCAAAAGGGATGCAGGTTTAGAAGACAATATAACAGCTCTAGGAAACACTACCAGCTTGGTTCCAACTCCAAATGGTAAGAATTGAGAACAGGCAATCACTCTTAATCGTCAATCAGATTTTATAAATTGATGTGTAGGATGTTAATGTGTCCTGATAAGAAGTGAATTACCAAATCTAAGTTATAAAACAGGTTGCTAATTCAAGATTACATACTATTTATCCATCCAACAATGCCCATATATGTATATATATATCAAATCAGAGTAGATCCAAAAAGAACTAATAACTTTCAGAATAACACTAGCAGATCCACACACTATGTTAAAATAATCCAAGTTTCATTGAAAACCATCATACCTGAGGAGGTTCAGGTTCATCTTCATCCTCCCAAGATTCCTTGACATCAGAATCATCAATATCTTCATCATCCCATTTGCTTTTAGGTATCACCTTTGTAGGGATAGGCGGAATCTCTTCCTCTATAACAATAGCATACAACTTCATGAGCCAAAAAAGGGGTTAAAGAAAACAAACATGAAAAATAGCAGATTGAAACAAGAATGACAAAATGCAATAGGCTCTTGAAGACAAAAGAAACCTTAAAAGCATATGAAATATAGAATGGAATTGAAGGAGCTTTAAGGTCTCTTTACACTTTAAACTTCCTATACGAGACTACAAGATTACTGTCAAATAATGTCCTCTGCTCAATTCAAGCACATGAACTTGTGAATCCCGGCTATTAAAGCTCAGTCAAGACTCTCAAGATGTTGTCAAAATTACTAATCTTCCACAACAAGGAGTTTTTTTTTTTAATAAAGTGAAAATACCCTAAATTTCTCTTTCACCCGGCAACACCACAACCAATTTCCCAATAATTTTTACTCAAAAGCAATCAGCTTTGAAACAACACAACTCAACCTCATGAAAATCAAAATAAAAAAATCAACAAAAGCCCTAAATTTCAATAAACCCAATCAACTTCTAGCTCTATTGAAGTTCATACATAATGAAAGATACAAAAGAAAATAGAATCACTAATGACTAATGAATCAAATCCATGCCTATAAACAACAAATTTGGTCAAATAGAAACGTACCCCAATCTTCCATCTTCACTTCTCGAAATTCCACGAATCAAAGAACAATCCTGAATACCAACGAATCAAAATATAGTCTTTTAGATTAAAAAAAATGAAACAAAGAAACCCCAAAATAAATTAACAAGAAATCCAAGAAGAAACGTACCTGCTTTCAAAATAATTATGGTTTTTTGATGTATTGCGTAAACCCCTTATTCCTTCTGAGTTCAGATCAGATGGCAGAGAATGAAGTGAAGGAAGATGAAATGTTTTAGGGTTTTTATATATTTTTCCAATAAAGATTACCTTTTCGTTTCTTCTTTTAATTTTAATTTAACGTCTTATATTTTATAACAGAGAAAACTCAAACCCCAATACAATATCTTGGGCTCAGTATTTAGCCCAATCCGATTTTAACTTGAATTACCTAAATGCCCTAACACTAATTTTATTTAAAAATTAATGTATTTTAGATATTTTTTAAAACATAAAAGAATTGATGATATAAATGGAAATAAATAAATAATTTTATTTAAAAGTGTTTAAAAAAATTTTAAAAAGTTAAAATTTCATGTTTTGAAAAGCCCTTTTCAAAATAAACCATAAACCAAATTGAAAAGCACCTTTAACTAGAAAAGTTACATATTTTACATTATTTTTTATTAATAATAGTACTTATTTATTATTTTTTATTAACATATAATGGTCTCTTTCTCTAAGATGTTTGCTTTCTAAATAATCTAAATGTAACAGATTTTTTGGTCCGATAAAAAGTTGGTTAAAAAATATTATCGGTGTTCAATACGATGAACGACATAATAATTTTTTATGATTAATTGATGTTTTAATGTCGTATGATGATTCAATAACATGCTTTCAATGTAATGAGGACAATAAGAGAGTACAATACAACATTATTCACTTTAGGACTATTTTGTTATTATTATAAGTTTTAGGGATTGATTTTTTAATTTTGATGAATTAGAAGTCCTTTACGGTAATAAAACTTACATACATGAAATTCATTGTATATTTAACAATTTGGGTGAGCAAAACTCTGTAAGCATTAAACGAGCAAAAACACAGCGGAAAAAGATCGAAATAAATACCTCCAGCCATTGTCAAAACTTTAAGCCAAAATGAGATGTGGTTGCTCCACCGTCTAACACCTCGAACCACCGTGAAAATAAGGAACTCAACCAGAAAAGTGAACTTAAACGCCAAGATCTTCTAAGTACTCAAAATACGCATTAGATAGAATATGTGAAACTTGTATTTTGATGCTTAGGGACCTTAGGCTAATAGGGTATTTATAAGAGTGATTTACCATCAAAATCACTCTAAATGGACAAAAATGCCCCTCAATTACACGACACTATCCCTTAACCGTCCACTCATCCACACGCCTCCTCAACCATGTATTGGATCGTGGATTAGTGGGAATTATGGAAATGTGAGAACTTCCATAATGGAACCGAATCAGTTCTTACATTCTCCCACTCGGTTTGTATTGTCTGTGAAAACTTAAAGTTAAAACATAATGTATGAATCATGGCGACATTTCCTTTTATGATTGAGTTGTATCTTCCATGTATTACAATACATCAAGTCTTAACGCTTTAGCTCATATACTTAATGGATAAACCCAATGCTTATTCTAGGTCCAAACTTTAGTGATATTTCTCGAAACAATAAACTTAATGTGTACACAACATAAATGAGAAATATCAAACTTTATTAGAGTTTCAACAGAATTGTTCATACAATAAAAAATTACAAAGTAGGAACAAGTCCCATAGTAACAACATGATCCTTATATTTTTGTGGTGGCATGCCCTTAGTCAAAGGATCAGCTAACATCTGCTCAGTGTTAATGTGCTCAATGGCCACTTTCTTTTCTTTAAGACGTTCCCTTATAGCTAGATACTTAATGTCGATGTGTTTACTTCGACTTCCACTTCTGTTGTTCTTAGCCATAAAGACAGTAGCTAAATTGTCACAATATATCCTTAATGGCTTAGAGATTGTGTCCACAAGTCTAAGCCCAGAAATAAAACTCTTTAACCATATTCCATGTGAGATAGCCTCAAAACATGAAACGAACTCGGCCTCCATAGTGGAAGTAGCAGTCAAGGTCTGCTTAATGCTTCTCCAAGATATAGCTCCGCCGGCAAACATAAATATGTATCCTGATGTTGATTTACGTGAATCAACACAACCAACAAAGTTTGAATCGGAGTAGCCAATCACCTTCAAATGGTCGGATCGTCTATATGTAAGCATGTATTCTTTTGTCCCTTTGAGGTATCTCAAAACCTTCTTTGCAGCTTTCCAGTGGTCTATACCTGGATTACTCTGATATCTTCCCAACATCCCAACGGAAAATGCAATGTCAAATCTTGTACGGACTTGAGTATACATTAGGCTTCCAACAACAGAAGCATATGGAATGTTTTTCATTTGTTCTTTCTCAAATTCGTTCTTCGGGCATTGGTTCAAATTGAACTTATCACCCTTGACGATAGGAGCAACACTAGATGAATAATCTTTCATCCGAAATCTTTCTAAAACTTTGTTGATATAGGTTTTGATGGAGGCTAGAAAGTCCTGCTTTTACGATAAAGCATTCATCTTTCCACCTTTGTCAGATTATAGTATTTAAGATGTCGAACCCACGAGGATTGACTTTACTTACGCAATTTATTCTTCCTGCACAATGGAAAAGTAAAGACACAGATAATTGAGTTGGATTATAACTAAGAAAACTAATTAAAGCAATAAAGATAAATGATCAAGAAATCAAGGATGGAAAAGTAGGGCAGGTTAGAGTGCTTCGTAGTGTGGGTTCAATTAACTTGTTTCTGTCTCATGCAATTATACAACACTGCCCCGGCAGAACTGCAGTTTTAATGCCTCGGCAATGAAGGATTACGTCCGTCGCGGCAATCCCTTTCTCGTGGGTGGAATTCTTCAAGGTTAGGCAAAGTGTCCTCTAATGACTCCGCTTATCCCTAAGTCGAAGTACTATTGACGATTAATCCTTGATGATACCTCCCGGCGTGAATCAACTATAACCACCAACCAATCTCACACTTCTTTTAGCCGCTGAAACTCTAACCTATCCCTAGTCCGAGTTAGTATTTTCTAGCTAGAAAAATATCGTACTTATTTCTTTCGTGAGCCTAACTCTTCCGATATTAGACAAATAAATCTCTCACAAACTTCTCTCCCGAGCTTGAATGCAAGAACAATGAATGGCAAAGAATAAGCAAACCTCGATATTTTATTGCATGAAACAAGAAAGCAAAGTACAATTTTCTTCCACAACTACTCCATAAACTAACCTAAACCCCAAGGGGGCGATGGAGGAATTTAGGGTTTTTCTATGAAACTTGATTTCGAGATCTCTTCCTCTCTACATAGGCTATGGTTTATATAGGCTTGGCCTAGGGCAAACCTTTCCAAAGTAGGAATACAACTTGGAGTAAAACACAAGTTAAGTACATAAATAAAAGATATTTATTTTATTTCCTAGTTTATTCCTATAAGGATTCTTTTCCCACGTGGTCTTTAATCTTGACTTCGTGTGCTTCCCAGCTTCGATTTCTATGCCTCTTGTCTTAAAATGTCCACCTTATTTTTCTCTTCAGATCGCCTATCATATCGACATTTACTCTTCAGGTGCTGCCGCGACCTCCATAATGCTGTCGCGGCGGGTGCTTATCTACATTCCAGATTCAGTTTCCAGCATCTATCTTCTTGTTTGGCAATTCCTATGATGCAGTTTCCAGTCTAAGAAAGAAAACCATCAAATGCATCTGTTTTATGCCAAATAATAGATAAATTCACGAATTGAGTATTGGGATGCTGAAATATGGAAATAAGCAGAATTATCCAATATTGCCATTAAACCTATCCTTTATTAGCAATAATCGAGTGGGAAATTGGTATAAAGAATAGGACTTTTAGGCACTCATCAGGTTTCTTGAGATAGACCTAAGATACCTTTATGTCTATCACGATGAATCTTAATGTCAATGACATAAGAAGAATCGCCCATATCTTTCATATCAAAGTTTTTAGAAAGAAATTGTTTCACCTCATGTAGCATACCCCTGTCATTCGTTGCAAGTAAAATGTCATCCACATATAGGATAAAGAAACAAATTTTACTCTCACTAACCTTCTAGTATATACATTGATCCATGATATTCTCAACAAAACCAAATGAAGAGATGACTTCATGGAATTTTAAATACCACTGTCGGGAGGCTTGTTTCAATCCATATATAGATTTCTTTAACTTGCAAACTAAGTGATCACCATCACTAGAGGAAAATCCTTCAGGTTGTTTCATGTATACCTCTTCCTCTAGATCACCATTAAAAAAGGCAGTTTTCACATCCATCTGTTGTAACTCAAGGTCAAATTGAGCTACTAATGCTAACACAATACGTAAGAAATCTTTCTTAGATACTGGACTAAAAGTCTTAGTGTAATATATTCCTTCTCGCTGAGTGAATCCTTTAGCAACGAGTATTGCTTTATATCTTTTTATGTTGCCTTTTGAATCTCTTTTTGTTTTAAAGATCCATTTACATCCAATGACTTTTAGACCATCAGGCAACGATACAAGATCCCAAACTTCGTTGCTCTTCATAGAATTCATCTCATCCTTCATAGCATCATACCATAAATTTTATTCATTGCAGCTCATGGAATTTGAAAATGACTCGGGGTCATTTTCAGCTCCAACATTATAGTCAGATTCTTGTAAATACACAAAATAATCACTAGAAATTGCTGATTTTCTTTCTCTAATAGATCTTCTTAATGTTGAACTAACATTATCTTGTGGATCATGTTGTTCAACTGGTTGTTCAATAATTTCTAGATTTTCTTGAACAACTTGATCTACTTGAGTGTTTTCAGCAGCTTGTGGAACTTCATTGATTGGTTGCTCAACACCCGATTGAGCTTGAGAGGTGTTATATATGATAATCAATCTCTCACTTGAAGTGGATGGTCGATATACGGGTAATGAATCCCGAGACAGATCATTCCCACTGATTGAGTCATTCTCAAGAAATTTTGTATTTCTTGATTCCACAATTCTAGTGCTATTAGATGGACAATAGAATCTGTAACCTTTGGATTGTTCAGCATATCCAATGAAATACCCACTAATAGTCTTTGGGTCTAGTTTCTTTTCTTGTGGTTTATAAATTCTCACTTCAAACGGGCATCCCCATATGCGTATATATCGCAAACTCAATTTCCAACCTTTGAATAACTCAAAAGTTGTCTTTAAGACAGCCTTGGTTGGAACCCAGTTTAATATATACACAGCCATCTTGAGAGCTTCAACCCATAAAGACTTAGGTATCTTAGAGCTACTAAGCATACTTCGCACCATGTCCATTAAAGTTTGGTTTCTTCTTTCCGTAACACCATTCTGATCAGGCGAGCCTGGCATGATGTATTGGGCAACTATACCGTTTTCTTGAAGAAACTTCACAAATGGACCATGTGCTTGTCCATCTTCTGTGTATCTACCATAATACTCATCACCTCTATCCGTTCTCACAATCTTTATTTGTTTACCGCATTGTTTCTCTACTTCAGCCTTGAAAACCTTAAAGGCTTCTAATGCTTCACTTTTATGATGAAGCATGTAGAGATACATGTATTGTGAGTAATCATCTATGAAAGTGATGAAGTATTTATGACCTTGTACATCCATATCTGGGCAACATATATCAGAATGGATGATTTCCAATATGGTCGAACTCCTCTTGGCACCTTTCTTTGACTTGTTAGTCTGCTTACCCTTAATGCAGTCTCCACAAGTATCAAAGTCAGTAAAATCTAAGGTATTGAGTACCCCATCATTTACTAATCTTTTAATCCTTTCACTGGAGATATGTCCTAATCTCCGATGCCATAAAGTAGAGGAATCTTCATTTATAACACAACGCTTAGAACCAGTTTGAATGTGCATAACATTATGAGTGGCATTATTTTGTAAATCAATAGAGTAAAGACCATCACATAAAATTCCATTTCCAACAATTTCTGATTTATAAAATAAATTAAAACCAACATTCGAGAAATTAAAACAATACCCCAATGGTACAAGTCTTGAAATATAAATCAAATTTCTAGAAAAACTGGGAATGAAAAAAGTCTTTTCTAAAATTAAAACAAAGCCACTACTAAGCACTAATTCACAGGTCCCAATAGCTTCCACATGCGATTGCATCTTGTTTCCTGAATAGATGTATCGCTCAACTCCCACTGGCTCCCTCAGGTTTTTTAATCCCTGTAAGGTATTTGAGACATGGATTTTAGAACTAGAATCAATCCACCATGTGTTATAATTAACATCAACCATATTTGACTCAAAGCAAACAAGTGAGATTGATTTACCTTTCTTTTCAAGCCAGCCCTTATACTTGACACAGTCCTTTTTCATGTGTCCCTTCTTTTTACAAAAGAAACACGTGGACTCTTTCTTGATGTCAGCTTGGGGTTGGATTTTAGCTTTCCTCTTCTGCTTGGCTTGGACTGAATTCTTTCCTTGAGTAACCGTCAGTGTACTCTCTCCCATCTCTAGTACAAGCATACCCTCTTCTTGATCACACATGGTCAAAAGATCATCAATATACCATTTATCTTTATATGTGTTATAAGAGATCTTAAATGACCTGTATTGAGGAGGAAGAGTGTTCAATATATAGTGCACTAGGAAAGATTCAGACATTTCAACCTCAAGTGCCTTAAGTCGAGCTGCCAAATCTCACATCTTATTGATGTGATCACGCACACCTCTCACCGTAGTGAGCCTTAGAGATGTGAACTTTATAATTAAGGTGTTGGCTAATGACTTTAGAGAAGTCTGAAATTGTTTCTCTATAGCCTTTAATAGCTATTGGACATTCTCATAATGCTCAATTGAATCACGAGCATCAGTAGGAACCTTGCTCTTAATGAACATAATGCTTAAGCGATTGGATCGCTCCCACTTTTCATATAGAGCAAGATCAGCCTGATTGCTGGTGTCATTGATATGTGGCTCAAATTTCCTTATAGCATAGCAATATCCATGCACCTTAATTGAAGAAGAATACCTTCCTTCTAGAACTTAAAGTTCTCACTAGTTAATTCAGGGATATCTACTCTATTATCAGAGATATTCACAGGTAATAATGCTGCAAAATAAATTGACATACAAGCTTAATATAAATTTGAGGCAAACGTAAGCTATAATTTTCCAATGCAAATTATAGAAATAATGAATCTAGTGACATAAAAATTGCATGTGGGCTAAATTTTTAATTCGATTAGATTCATTTTGATAGAATGTTTTCTATCCTTTATGTAAAAATTATTAAATTCATTTTTATAACTTCTGTGGGTAATTATAAAAATTCGTCTAATAATTTTTACCTTGATGTTAAGGGATTTAATATCTAAGCATTCTTTATGTGATTTTTAACCTTAGTAATTTTATTTAACTAAAGATGTTGTGGCTAGTCTTTAACTAAATAAAATTATGAAAATCACTTAGCTAGATATTAACCCTAAACTTTATTAAAAGTGTTGCTTGTTCATTATGCAACGTTTTATGTCTAGTCCTTATGAGATCCTTATAATAATTTTATTTAATTAAAGTTGTTGTGGCTAATTCTCTAATTAAATAAATTATTTAGATCTCTAGACATATTCTATAGTTTTATTGCTAAAGCTTTATGCAATAAGTCTTAAGGTTTATGTACCTAATTTTATGTATATAACTAAGTTATAACATATCCTAATTTAGGTACATACTATATATTAATTTCTAAAATTTATTTAAGTAAAAATAAATTAATAAATTTTAGAAATTAATCTTGTGGTTTTAAACAAAGATTCTGCAACACAATTTTTCTCAAAATTTATAGATTCAAAGATTAAAATGACATTAATTTTGAGAAAAATTGACATGACAAGACAGAGATTTAACATGGCTCGCATACCAAATGTAAGCATTAAACGAGCAAAAACGTAGCGGAAAAAGATTGAAATAAATACCTCCAGCCATTGTAAAAACCTTAAGCCAAAATGAGATATGGTTGCTCCACCGTCTAACACCTCGAACCACCGTGAAAATAAGGAACTCAGCTACAAAAGTGAACTTAAAAGCCAAGATCTTCTAAGCACACAAAATACTCACTAGATAGAATATGTGAAACTTGTATTTTGATACTTAGGGACCTTAGGCTAATGGGGTATTTATAGGAGTGATTTACCATCAAAATCACTCCAAATGGACAAAAATGCCCCTCAATTACACGACACTATCCCTTAATCGTCCACTCATCCACACGCCTCCTCAACCATGTATTGGATCGTGGATTAGTGGGAATTGCGGAAATGTGAGAACTTTCATAATGGAACCGAATTAGTTCCTACAAACTCAGCTCGAAAAAATCAAATTTCTCGACTCGAATTGAGGTGAAAAAACTCAACTCGTTGTAACTTGACTCAAAATTTCATAAACTCAAATCGAATCAAAAAAATTTCAAATTAAGTTCAAGTTGTAAAATAGAAATCGAATAACTCGAACAAATCAAAATTTTTAATAATTATAGAGGCTAATTACACATGTAACCCATGTAATTTTATTTTCAGTCTCTTCTTCTTTTTTTATAATTTGGTTACGTTCTAGATTCATTTTTTATTTAATTTAATAGAATTTTTATTTGTGCTATTTTTTTTAATTTTTATATTTAATTTATCATTATTTTTTGTTTAGTCTTAGACTTACCTAGATAAGAAGGAAGTTGTTAATAAAACCTATAATTTAATAAAATGACATATTCATACCTAAGATATTTGATTGATGATAATAATAATTTAATTTTTTTACACATGTGAAAAATAATATGAAGAAATATGTATGTAAATATAAAGAGAAAACAATTTAAATTGCAATCAAACTATACTATAGTATTATAAATAGTATAATTAAAATTTGTACATAAAATCGAAAAATCGAATCGACTCGAATTGAAAAAATTTCAAAAAAAGTTCGAATTGTAAAATATGATGACTCAACTCGAATAACTCGAAATTTTTTGACTCGACTCGCTCGAACGCTCACCCCTAATTTCAGTAACTACTTATAACATAATAAATAATTAGAATTAAATTTTTTAAAAGAACTCAAAAATTCGATTCGAACTTGACTCAAATTTTATAAACTCAATTTAAAAAAATTTAAATAAAGTTTGAATAATAAAATATAAGTCATAAACTCGAATAATTCAAAATCTTTTTACTTGACTCAATCATTTGCTCATCTCTAATTATATGTTTAAAATTTTATATTATATTAATTTAATGTTTAAGATTTAAGTTTCTAAGGTTAAAAATATTTTTTTAAAAAAAATTATATAATTATCTACCCATATTATATATCAAAATATAACCCTAAAAAAACTTTAAATTCCGCTAACTTTTCATATTGTTCTGAAATTTGAATCTATAAAAATTTATAATTTTTTTTTTGCTAAATTAAATTTGTATTAAAAAGATTTTAATTTAATAATTAATTTTGGGAAACAACAAAAAAATGCATTTCTTTTTCTATTAAATCAACAAACCCAATGACTTTTCCCCTATCTATTATCCACTGACCATCTGTATTAACCCCAGACTATTATTATTTTAATCTATAGTTAATAATAAATCGTAAATATTATCGGTTGATTCAAAGATAAAACGTAATTAATGAGTTATTTAAGTGATAAATAGTTTAATATTATTTAAAAAAAATTTAAATTTAAGATATCGTGTACGTAAAACTTCGTACTGAAAGACTCACTCATCAAAATTATATGTGTTACGTGAGTCGGTCTGAATTAATCGATAAAGCCCAAAAATAAAAGGGTAATAAAAATAAAATATATATATATATTAAAAAAATAAATCTAAAATTTAAATCTTAGAATAAATTTATATATATCAAGTGTACCCTTTTTTATAATCTCACATGAGAAACATTAAATAATATATATAAATATATTTAGAGATAAATATATGATTTTATGTGAAAAGATACGAATTACTAAAAAATCATATTAGATGGATGAAAAATGTGGTATTAAATTATTAATAAAAAATTAAAAATATTTAAATTATAAAAAATCATTTTTTTAAGAATACGTATGTTACTCCTAATGTCCCTTTATCCATCCCTACTTTTCCAACTTTACCAGTTTTTGTGTTTATCTATGTGAAAAATCAACCCTCAGTTTGAATTTGACAGTAGGGGTTGAAAAAAATATTCGATCCGATTGATTCGATCCGAAATTTTAGATATTTGATCTGTATTTTATTTTTCGGATAATTTGGATTGCATATTCAAAAAATTTTGGATCAAATATGAATAGTAGTTTTACTTTCGGATCGGATATCCGAAAATTCAAAATTTTTATAGGTATAAATTTTGTTATATTCGATATTTTATTTTTTATATATAAAAAATTGAAATTTCCATGGATAAAAACATTGTTATATTCAATATTTTATTGATTGTTAAATTCGAAAATCCAAAATTTTTATGGATAAGACCGTCAAATTAAAAGAAAAAAACTTAAATTAAGTCATAAATTCGAATATCCAAAAATTGGATCCAAAATTTCGCATATCCAAAAAGTTAGATATCTAATTTTTTTGATCGAGTATTGATTCGCTAAATTACCGATTCAAAAATTTAAAATATCTAAAATTTGATTAGATAATTCGAAAAGCACACCCTGTTAGACAAATAAAACAAAAAAACGTGGAATAAATCCTGTAGACCAGTCATGGAAAGTGGGTAGAAATTTGGGTTAAGACCAAATACCATTAAATCCACTCGTAAATATGAGAAATTATTACATAATCTTAATTTATTATATTATTTATAGTTTTATCTAATGATTCATTCATTTAATGATATGTATTATTTATAACCTAAAATATTATCAATTTAAATGATTAAATTATATTTAAATATTACTATATATTCCAGAAAATTCCCAGAAAATGAAGATATATTCCAAAAAATGAATATATTATTATATTCTAAAAAAATAATTTACCAGAAAAAAATAACAAACCGCAAACAATGACCTCATTCACTAAAATATCTTACCTTCTAGATCAAGCATTTGATTTTTCTAATTATTTTGTCAAGCATTTGACTGTTTCCTAATTATTATTTTTTATTTTTCATTCCGAATATATATTTATATGAAAAAACTATTCAATATGTAGTCTTTCTTATTAAAAGTTGGGAATTTAATTTAAGATTTAAAATTTATACGTTTACTGTTTATATCTTAGAGTCATAGTTAAATATTTAAATTTTATTTAAAAAATATTTGTAAAACTAAAATTGATTTTGATATAACAAATATGTTAAAAGGACTATTATGAAATAAATTTTTAAATTCCTAAGTCAAAATCTAAATTTCAAGTCAAACAAATAACATCAAAATATTTTTCTAAGAGATTTAATTCTAGGCGTTTCAATACCATTCAAACTGGTATCGATACCGAGCTTTAATTTTTGAAGAATGTTCTTGTGTTTTAACACCGTTTTGAAACCCATTCCGATACCGGAATGAATCTGTCAAGTTATGTTTCGAACCCTGTATCGAAACCATGCTTTAATATTAAAATAATTTAAAACGGCAAGGCGTTTCGATACGCCTAGTCACCGTTTCGATACGTTAAAAATTCTCAACGGCTCTCTAAGTTTTAAATGTTTTTGACCGTTGGTGTCAGTTAAGCTTTAAATGTTAGTTGACTCGTTTCGAAACATTGGGTCACAGTTTACTCTCAATATCGATACATGTTTCGATACCCCCTATTTTAAAGATCAAGCATTTCGATACCATGACCTATGTTTTCAAAACCCTTGTAATAAATGCACAACGTCTCTTTCTTCTTTTGTACTGTTTCGAAATAGGTAGCCCGTATTTCGATACCAGAGGTTATAGAAGTGCATTTATGGTGGGAATAGAAGCTCCAACGTCTATAATTATAATCCCAACAACCCCAACGGTTAAAATTCAACGAGGAGGTATAAAATGAAGCATTTCAAGCAGCATTAACAACTATTGAACCTTAAGCAAACATTCAAGCTATCCAATCCAACTCTAAGCACTTCATTGCAAATCTTTGTCTCCCTACTCTTGTATTTCAATTCATTTCTTTGTAATTGAGTTTGGAGAGTGTTAATCTGTATTTGGGGTATATTATTCTTGTGCGAGAAATTTCTTTTGTCTATCTTCAACTCTTGTAATTCTTGTGAGGTTTAAATCAATTTTGGGTAGAAAATTGACTTGTTGTAAAGGTTAGCCCTTGAACCTTAAAAATGTTGAATTAATTAGTGAATTGGTTAGAAAATCCTTAGCGGCATGTAGAGCTTGTTTTGAAGCTTGAACCACTATAAATTTTGTGTCTCAAATTTTTCCATTTTTCTACCAAATCTTCCAAACAAATTTTAATTGTCAATTCACTCCCTTTTGGCCAAATTCATACGCTTTTGTTATTGTTGATGATTACTCTAGATACACTTGGGTTCTATTTTTAAGTACAAAGGATAAAGCCTTAGAAATGTTCATCATATTTTTAAATATTTCTCAAAATGATCTTGGACAAAGAATTTCTCATATTAAAAGTGTTCATGGAACTGAATTTCAAAATCTAGGTTTTGAGAATTTTTATTATGAAAATAGGATTAGCCACAATTTTTTGGCTCCTCGCACTCTCAACAAAATGGGGTTGTTGAGAGGAAAAATAGAACTTTAGAAGAAATGGCTAGGAACATACTTTCTGAAAATAATTTGCCTAAGTATTTTTGGGCGGAAGCCACAAACACTTCTTGTTATATTATTAATCGTATAATGATTAGGTTAATTTTAAAGAAAACTCCTTATGAGATTTTAAAATCCAAAAAACCTAATATTAGTTATTTTCACCTTTTTGGGTGCAAGTGTTTTGCTTTAAAAATGTAAAAAATAATTTAGTTAAACTTGAGGCAAAAAGTGATGAAGCTATTTTTCTTGTATATTTTTAACATTCAAAAGCTTAGAGTTTTTAACAAAAGAACCTTAGTTGTAGAAGAGTATATAGATGTGGTTTTCGATGATAACCTCCTTCCTAGAAAGGATTCTTGTGATGATGATGATGTATGAATCATTGAAACAATTGATGAGGGACAAACATCAAAGGTGGATGGGGTTCCAACCAATGAGGAAACACAAAATCCTCCAATAGAAACTTTAGGAGATGTAAAGCTTGAAGAAAGGGAAGTGAGCTACCCAAGAGAGTTCAATAATATCAAGAGTGGTGAAATCATGGGTGATCCATCCAAGGGGTAACTACTCGTTCTTCTCGTATATTAATGAATCATATTCCATTTATCTCATGCATAGAGCCTAAGAATATCAAGGAAGCTTTAGATGATGATTTTTGGATATTGGCTATGCAAGAGGAAATAAATCAATTTGAGAGAAGTAATGTATGAACATTAGTTAATAGACCTAGTAATAAATATACTATAGGAACTAAATGGGTCTTTAGAAACAAACTAGATGAGAATAGTAATGTGAGAAATAAAGCTAGATTAGTTGCTCAAGGTTATACTCAATAAGAGAAAATAGATTTTGATGAAAAGTATGCACCCGTAGCTAGGATGGAAGTCATTAGGATGTTACTTGCATTTGCATGTTATCATGATTTAAAGCTTTCTCAAATAGATGTCAAAAGTGCTTTTCTAAATGGTTTTATAAATGAAGAAGCTAGATTAGTTGCTCAAGGTTATACTCAATAAGAGAAAATAGATTTTGATGAAAAGTATGCACCCGTAGCTAGGATGGAAGTCATTAGGATGTTACTTGCATTTGCATGTTATCATGATTTAAAGCTTTCTCAAATAGATGTCAAAAGTGCTTTTCTAAATGGTTTTATAAATGAAGAAGTGTATGGTGAACAACCACCGGGTTTTGAAGATCCAAAATTTCTAAACCATGTTTTTAAATTGACCAAAGCTTTATATGGTTTGAAACAAGCTCCTAGAGCTTGGTATGAAATGCTTTCAAATTTTTTGATTGAAAAAAGATTTAAAAAAGGTAAGGTAGATATTACACTTTTTATAAAAGGATTTAAAAATTATATCTTAGTAGTTCAAATTTATGTTGATGACATTATTTTTGGTTCTACTAATGAATGTTATTGTTAAGATTTTTCAAAGATTATGCAAGGTGAATTCGAGATGAGCATGATGGGGGAGCTCTCATTCTTTTTGTGATTCCAAATAAAGCAAAGGAAAGATGACACCTTCATCAATCAAGCAAAATATATCAAGGATATGCTCAAAAAGTTTGGCTTAGAGAATGTGAAGCCTCAAGTCACTCCTATGAGCTCATCAACCAAGCTTAACAAGGATGAAAGAGGTAAGTGTGTTGATTCTAAATTATATATATCCATGATAGGTTCTTTGCTTTACTTTACCGTAAATAGACCAAATATTATGTTTAGTGTTTGCTTGTGTGCTAGGTTTCAAGCTAGTCCTAGATAATCACACTTAGTAGCCATTAAGAGAATTTTTAGTTACCTTAGAGACACACCTTGTTTAGACCTTTGATATCCTAAATACTCTTCTTTTAACTTTCATGCTTATTCAGATGCAGATTATGGGGGTTGTAAGATAGATAAGAAAAGTACATCCAGAACATGTCAATTCTCAGGTAGTAAGCTCATATCTTGGTTCTCTAAGAAACAAAATAGTGTAGCTTTATCTACCACCGAAGCGGAGTACATATCCTTAGGGAGTTGTTGTGCTCAAGTCCTTTGGATGAAGCAACAACTCTTAGATTATGGCATTAGAGTTGAAACTATACCACTAAAATGTGATAACACTAGTGCTATATGTCTTACTAAGAACCCCATTCAACATTCTAGAACTAAATACATAGAAATTAGATATCACTTCATTAGAGATCATGTTTCTAAAAATGATGTTGTTTTAGAGTTTGTTGACACCTTAAATCAATTAGTGGACATCTTTACTAAGCCTTAAGAAAAAGAGTGTTTTTGGACCCTTAGGAGAGAGTTAGGTCTAACTAGCTTAACTTCATCCTTTGTGCGTTATTTTTGTGCAAAATATGCTTGAATCTTGATTGAAATTATGCCTATATTAATTTGCATCTTGTTGCTTCTATGCATGTTTCTATGGGGAGTATAAACTTGTTCATGCATTTTAATCATGTCATAAAATCATATGCAAAGCCTAGCTAAGGGGTATCAAAACATCTGAGATCGATTTTGATACATGTTCTTCAAGATCATTTTAGGTGTATTTGGGATACTTGGTATCAAAACGCCCAAAATGCGTTTCGATATAGTTGGTTTTGTTACGGGCTGAAAGTGTTTCGGAACACACTTTTTCGAAACGCCCATAAGGGCGTATTGAAACGTGAGGCGGTAGATTAGGTTTAAAATACCCAAATCTTCTTTTAACTCAATTTAACTCAAACACAAACTCTTCTCTCTAACCCTAGTTGAATCCCCCTTTATAAAACCCTTTTCTTCATCAATTTTTACTACAAAATCACATATTTTTCTTGAGGGATTTTCTTCAAATCATCAAGGCTAAGGCAAAATCAAAGTTTGGTGCTTCAAAAACCATCAATTCCATCCTAACCAATATTCAAGGTAATTTCGAAAAAGTTATTTTTCGTTGAATTTTAGGATGTTAAAATTTAGATTTTGAACATATTATGATTGCTTAGTGTATGAGTTTTCAAAATCTTACATTTTTTTAAAATCAAAATTTTTCATTCGAATATAAATTATTTTCATCGTATTTTTTATTGGTTTTCAAGTTCTTTCAATTTTTTAAAACCCTTGAATTATTGTTTCATAGGATTGAATAAGGTTTATCCAGCATATATGTTTTTTAAGTTCCTAAAACTAATCCTTAATCGTTTTAATCCTTAGATTATAGCACCTAAAAAGCGTCAACGTACCGAGGGAGGTAGTTCATCGAGTGCCACTGCCCGTGCTCCCCGGACTGATCTTCAAGTGGTCTGTGAACGATGTTTGGATGATCACTCAAAGATCGACAACTTTCAACAATATCGCAACCATAAGCTCAAAAAGGAACGATGTGTGGATGTGAGCTTCATGAATTCTGTGAAATTTCAATTCCGCTACCTTCAGCTTCTTCATGACTGGAAGTTCATGTCCTTCCTCTCATCCACCGATAAGTTTTACCCAACTCTTGTCCTTATTTTTATGCTAATGCGACATGCATTCTTTCAGAGGAAAAAATCTAAGGTGATTGCTATTGAATCATACCTCATGGGATGAAGCTTTCGGATAGATGTTAAAACCCTTATTGATGTTTCTAGACTTGAGAACGAGGGCATTGAGGATGAAAATTCGTTTGACACCTTTACGGGTTTCTTCATGAACCTCGACGTACATGATTGATTTTTGCACCTTATCATATCTTGGTGGATTCGTCAAGTTGAAAGATTTTGAATAAATTGCCTTCGTCAAGCTCGGCAACCAAATCTTCCTCAAATCATCTTTGCTGATCTTGTTTGGAAAATCAAAAACCGTGTCACCCTCTAGTTCAATCTTTTTCCTATGCTTGTTTACTTAGCTCTATCTTTGTGCATTTGCGAATTGATTGTTCATACGATATCATAGAATCCGTAAAAGAACCTATCGACGAAACTTCTCTCAACCGTTCCCATTTCCAATATATTAATAGCGAATGGGTTCACGGTCAGGCACCTCCTCCTCCTCCCGTTGATCCAGAGCCTATCCAGTAATTGGCACCTAATTCCGAGATGATGACCTTCCTCACTTCACAATTCGAAGGCTTGGGAACTCGTATGGATGCTCGGATTGATTCCATGCATACTCACTTCAACACTCGCTTCGATGCTATGGACACAAGGTTAACAAGTTTGGAGAATCAAAACCTCTCTATGTGGCTTATTCTTGAAGCCATTCATGATTAATGACGTCTTCATAATGCTCCGAGCAACGATGACAACGATGGTGGTGAAGATGGTGAAGATGAAGAAGATGGTGGTGATGGAGAAGACTAGTTCTTAGCTTTTTCTAGTTTTGCTATGGCTTTTTAGGACTAGTTTATATTTTTCTCTAGGCTTAAGTTGCATTTCATTTTCATATAAAGACATGCACCTATGATATTTTATTTGTTATGCTTTGACAATTATGTTGGATTTTAATTTTATTAATGTTATGGTTTGTTTGAACTTTATTATGCTTGCTCGTTTACTCTTTGTTATACCTTTCCGATATTGATTTTTTGATCTAACAAAAAGGGAAAGAAAAGTCTTTAAAACAATTTTTTAAAAAAGTTATGTATATATTAAGGGGGAGCTTTTAATCTTAAAATTTTATTTTGGTTTTGTTATATCAAAAGGGGAGATTATAAAACTAAAATTGATTTTGATATAACAAATATGTTAAAGAACTATTATGAAATAAATTTTTAAGTCCCTTAGTCAAAAACTAAATTTCAATTCAAATAAAGAACATCAAAATATTTTTCTAAGTGATTTAATTCCATACATTTCGATACTATTCAAACTGTTATCGATACCGAGCTTTAATTTTTGAAGAATGTTCTTGTGTTTTAACACCCGTTTCGAAACATGTTCCAATACCAGAATGAATCTGCCAAGTTATGTTTCGAACCCTGTATCGAAAACATGCTTTAATATTAAAATAATTTAAAAATGGCAAGGAGTTTCGATACGCCTAATCACAGTTTCGATAACCTTGAAAATTCCCAACAGCTCTCTAAGTTTTAAATGTTTTTGACCGTTGGTGTCAGTTAAGCTTTAAATGTTAGTTGACCCGTTTCGAAACACGTTTCGAAATGTTGGGTCACATTTTACTCTCAATATCGATACACGTTTCAATACCCCATGTTTTAAAGACCAAGCATTTCGATACCACGACCTATGGTTTTTAAACCCTTGCAATAAATGCACAACGTCTCTTTCTTCTTTTGTACTGTTTCGAAACAGGTAGCCCGTGTTTCGATACCAGAGGTTGCAAAAGTGCATTTATGGTGGGAAGAGAAGCTCCAATGTCTATAATTATAATCCCAGCAACCCCAATGGTTAGAATTCAATGAAGAGGTATAAAATGAAGCATTTCAAGCAACATTAACAACTATTGTACCTCAAGCAAACATCCAAGCTATCCAATCTAACTCCAAGCACTTCATTGCAAATCTTTGTCTCTCAACTCTTGTATTTCAATTTATTTCTTTGTAATTGAGTTTGGGGAGTGTTAATCTATATTTGGGACATATTATTCTTGTGAGAGAAATTTCTTTTTTCTATCTTCAACTCTTGTAATTCTTGTGAGGTTTAAGTCAATTTTGAGTAGAAAACTGACTTGTTGTAAATGTTAGCCCTTAAACCTTAAAAGGTTGAATTCATTAGTGAATTGGTTAGAAAATCCTTAGTAGGAGCTAAGGTAGTAGATGTAAAGTTTATTTTGAAGCTTGAACCACTATAAATCTTGTGTCTCAAATTTTTACATTTTTCTACCAAATCTTCCAAACAACTTTTAATTGTCAATTCACCCCCTCTTAGCCAAATTCATTGTGTTATCAACTCAACAATATTAATTTATGTAATTTTTTACACACTATATATATTAAAAAGTATTTTATTTAACTATATAACTTAGATAAGATGATAAAGATTTCTCACACATTCATCCATAGTTAATAATTCGATTCTCAATATGAAAATAGAATAATTTAAAATTTTGGTCAATATTTATCGATGAAAAAAATTATTTTTTTTGAATCAATTACAGTGATTACATTAATATATGCTCTAGAGTATTCTTTTAACTATTGGAGATTGATCGCTCAATCACTATGCTCGCATTACTAGTGCTCGAACCCGTGACCTCTAAGAACAACAACCGTTCTTTTAACCAATGAGACTAAATGAAATTACCAATGACATTTAAAAATTCAAAAAAAAATCCAAAATAATTTTTTACAGATGAATACGTAAATAATTTTTTAAAGTTAATTTTATATTATTAAAAATTAAATTAAATTCACCTAAACTGGGTGCATTCACCCCTAGAGTATATCCTATATAAATTAATATATAAGAACTGAAATTCCGTAAGCAAGTTTTTCTTAATAAATCAATAGCAGTCAAATCAAATATGTAATCAACTGAATTTTTTTTCAACATTTGAAAATATAAGTTGGTTATTATATGTAATTCTTTATGCAGTATGTCATTATTGACTATTTTTGTAGATTCAATATTATCCAAAAATAAAAATAAAAATAAAAATAAAATAAAGTTTCAGAACCAGCTTCCATTAGAATCTATAAATACCCTCCCCACATCAACAACAACACTATCCCTTCATTACATTCTGTGTGTTTGTGTTGGAAGTAAAAATGGGAGTTTTTACGCACGAAATGGAGGTCACTTCTCCGATCCCACCGGAAAAGGCATTTAAGGTTTTTGTCCTAAATTACGACACACTCTTCCCAAAGGTTGTTCCTCATGCAATCAAGAACGTGGAGGTACTACAAGGAGATGGTGGACCTGGAACAATCAAGAAGATCAACTTTGTGGATGGTAAGTCATTGGATCGAATATAAATATGTGTCGAACACGAATATATCTTCTGATTCAATAGTCGATAACAAATGCAGACATGGAGATTAAGTATGTGAAACACCAGGTGCATGCACTGGACAAGGACAACAGGTACTACAATTTCAGTGTGATAGAAGGAGATGTCTTGAGCGATAAGCTAGAGAAAATCACAGACGAGAACAAGTTCGATCCGGCACCCAACGGAGGAACGATCGTTAAGATCACCACCAAGTTTCACACCGTCGGAGACACAAAGTTTAAGGAAGAGGAGATGAAGGAAGTGATCCATAGCCGAGCCAAGGTTTTCAAGGCTGTGGAAGACTATGTGGTGGCAAATCCCGATGCCTAAAGACACATATATAGCTTCAGTGCTGCGATTTCAATGTTTTCGTGTGTTGTTTTCTGGGTAATAAAACTGAAATAATCTGTATGTCCATTGTAATAAAAGTCAAAGAATTGTATTATCTTTGATGTATGAAATGAAAAATATATACTTAAACTCAAGGTTTTAGTGTCTTTTGCAAAATAAAGTTGAAAATATTGATACTTACTGATCACAAATTAAAATTACGGTTGTAATTATATTTTCTGTCGTAATATATTTTATTAGTTATGGATATTATTTATATAACTTTATATATATATAGATACTTTGAATCATATATTATCAATTCTGAAGGGAAAAAATAAGGAAAGTTGTTAATTTTCCATGCAGGGAGCCAATTCAATTACATGAAACAGAAGTGGAAGCGGCAGATAAACAGAATTAAGAAAACATGACGTTTTTTTTCTCTGTTCTTGTTTATAGTTTTACAATTTCGGGTTAATATGGACTTGAAATTATTAATAAGAGTTCACAGTTTTTCCTCTTCTTAAACCATCGTTGTTGTGATAATGAAATAGAAAGGATTAAGTAGTAAAAAAAGGTTTTAAAAGATTGTACTCTAGTATATCATCAAAAAAACACTAGTACAAAGTGCTTCAAGTATGATTTAAATAACTTATTCATTAAAAATTTAAAGGTGACAGAAGCAAACCAAAGGACAGTACGTTAAATTTATTGTAACCCTGATATGGTTTGAATGTTGTTTTCTAGATATCATTTTCTTTGATTCTGATTTGTTAATATCCAAACCTTATGTTAATCTTAAAAAATACACAACCCCAGCTAGTTTATCCAATAGATCTTTCATCATTGGTATAAAAAATTTGTTCTTTACAGTGATTGAATTCAACTGCCTGTAATCCACATAGAACCTCCGACTTCTATCATTTTTTTTACTAATAAACAATGGGAGGCAAAAAGATAATTACTTATTTGAATGATTGTTGAAGGTAACATTTTTTTAATCTGTTTCTCTACTTCAGTCTTTTGGTGGTGAGAGAATCTATAGGGTATGATATTAATAGGTTGTATTTCTGTTTTCAGGACAATGACATGATTAAAGGCTCTAAAAGGGTTATTCCTTTAGACTCATCAAATACAGTTTGGTACTTATGCAATAAGGACATGAGTCATTTGGGGATAATGGATTTTAGAGCTTTCGTATTGTACAAGTAAATTTCTCCTAAGATTTTTAGGGTAAACTATTGCGGAAGTCACTTTCATTTACTCCCAGTATACTTTTGGTCACCGAATTTGAAAAACGACCAGTAAAATCACTTTTCTTTTCGGGATGTAAATATTTGATCACTTCGTCGTTAAGAGACGTTAGACTTAAACGAAAAATTGATCTGACAACTGATAAATATTTTTTTTACCTGTCATCCACGTAAGTCTCTTCTTCCATGAAACCACCATCGCCACTCTTCCTCCTTCACTTCTTCCTTCTTTTCACCACCACCGTCGCTTCCACCACAAATGCCACCACTCCAAAAAACCCACACTCTCCCATTCTCCCTCCCCTACATCTTCCCCAACTTTACTCACCACCAAAACTCCTTCTTCATATCCCTCTTCTCTAGATCTCGACATATAAAACACCTATCAAAAGTTGAATTATACCATTGGCAATGAGAAACTCCAAATTTGGTTAGATATGATTGAAACATTAATCAAATCAAACAAACCATGGAGAAATCAAAAATCAACATTATTTTTTCTTATCGTGAAAAATTAACATTTTGAGATTGTTTAAACTCTCAATCAAATGCTTAAAGTAATGGCTTTACCTTGAATGCCTAATGCAAATCTCGGTTTCAACACTATTTCTTGCAAAAAAAAGGGTTCATTTCAAGGTGGGGATGTGGGGTTTCTAAGAAACCATAGGAGAAACAGAGAGATCTTTATAGTTTCATAATCACCAACCAAGTGAACATAACTTCAAAAAGGAAAATAATTTATTTTGAGGAAAGTTTAGTGTTTTAACTCCAACTGGGTAATAAAAAACACATCTTAAACATAAAAAATGGGAGAGTAAAAAAAGTTACAATACCTACAACATCTTAGCCATCATAAACCCCACAATGAACAGTACCGAAAGTTTCACGAGCTATAACACTTTTGATGGGTTTAGGGTTGGAGTGCTCGTATTTGTTTAAGGTCTAAAGAGGAGGGGTAAGAAGAGGAAGGAGTTTTGGTGGTGGATAGAGTTGGGAAGATGCAGGGGAGGAAGAAGGGGAGAGTGTGAGTTTTATTTTTGGAGTGGTGGCATTTATAGTGGAAGCGGCGGTGGTGGTGAAAAGAAGAAAGAGGTGAAGGTGAAAGAGTGACGGTGGTGGTTTCATGGAGGAAGAGACTTACATTGATGACAGATGAAAAAAAATCTTTATCAGCTGCCAGATCAATTTTCCGTTTAAGCTTAACGTCCCTTAACGACGGAGTGACCAAATGTTTACATCCCGAAAAGAAAAATGACCTTACTGGTCGTTTTTCAAATTCGGTGACCAAAAATGTACTGGGGGTAAACGAAAGTGACTTCCGCAGTAGTTTATCCAGATTTTTAAATCTTTGACTGCTATTTTTTTGTAGGTTCTTCTCATTATTCAACTTAACTTTGGAAGGTTTTAATCCTCCCTTCAGTCTAATCTCTTCTCCTCTCTTATTAAATTTAATAATTATTTTATTAAAGTTTAAGGTGATTAGACTATATTTCTTCATCCAGTCCATCCCTAGAACCATATCTATTTTTTTTTTCAGAACTTGTATTCATTGTCGAATTGGTAACCATGTGTAACAAAAAAATTGAAAAAGTGGGTTGTGGGGTTTCAAACCCACCACCACCAATAATTTGGCTTGGATACCAAGCCACTAAGCTAAAGAACTCCTAAAGGTTATCTTCCCTAAAATATGTTATAACCTAACTTCGAAATAATAATAATAATAATAATAATAATAATAATAATAATAATAATAATCGAAATATATTAATCCCTGTACCATATTAGAAACTCATATCAAATATTTTCTGGAACTTTCTTCCTATATTCAAACCATTCAAACTCTTCATCTCCCTCATCCCCGACCACCGTCCGATCTTCGTCACCAACGTGTCGTGGCTTGCACGACCACCACCATCGGAACCACCATCGTTTCTCGACCAGAATCCACCCATTCACGCGCACCACTATCGTCGGAGCAGCCGCGAATCAGAGGTGGAAGCTTTGTCAGTTTTAGGGTTTAAACCCTTCCGAAGATTTGTTCTTTTCGGCCACCACCGACGCTGATCCGGTGTGTCGCCGGTCTTGTATTGCTCGTCGTGGCCGGGCGACCAAAACCCCTCAAGCAACGCCTTCGTTCGCTGCCGGCGAGGCCTTCGTCGGAGATTTTGGTTTTAAAATAAAAAGGTAAGATCTTAACCGTTGTAAATCTGTTTTCTGGTGTTTGGGTTGAATTATTTGTGTTTTTGGTTGAATCAGTAAGAAATCTGGTCTCGGTGGGTGTTTTCCGACAGTTTAGGTCCGCGCGTGGCCTCCACGTGTCACCGAGGCAATTTTCGACCGCTCTGGATGGTGGCATGGAGTCGATTGGTCCAAATCGGCCTAAACCCAATTTCACCCGAGTCAAACCGGTCAGCCCGAGCCGTAACCGAATCGGTCCAACCCGTTGACCGGTTCAACCCGTTGACCAACCCAACCCGTTGACCCGACCCGTTCTGTTGACCAGTGATGTTAGCATGACGTCAGCGTTGACCGCTGATGTCAGCATGACATCAACGTTGCCTTTGCTGATATCAGCGTTGACTTTGACCAAAAAGTCAAAATTTTCAAAAAAAACCCTATTTTATGTTTTTTGACGTTCTTGAGTCCATCCGTGAAGTCCGTTTCTCAAAATTTGAACCCAAAAGCCTCCAAATTGGACTTAAAGTTTCGAGTCAAACTTTTCTTCTAAGTTAAGTCCAGTGTTCAAAATTAAGGTTTAATCTTGATATCTGATTAATTGTAGGATCTCATAGTCCTCCCGATCGTGTACCGGCTCAGCCCAGCTCCTCCCGTTTTGACCGATCTCGAGATCCGATCGTGAATCGTATATATTTCAAATCCAGCGAATAAATCTATTATTTAAACTCCTGTATTAAAATAAATTTTATCTTGTATCTATAGGGTCCAGTACTACTATAGAGCGAGGCTCGAACGCCCAGTAGACTACCTGTCTGTTTCTGCCCATTTTGAGGTGTGTTCCTTATGTGTTATATGACTGTATATTACTATTTTCGGATTTAATGAACCTAGTATGTGCACATGAATAATTTTTCCTGGATTTAGATATGTATAATGTTTTGGATCATGAGCATGATTTTATAGTGTTTTAAATATATGCCAGATAATTCCTGTACGATTTTCTTGATTTGGTACATAGATGTTGAACTAATCATTACCTGAAATTCCTGTCAATATACATGTTATTACTGCATGAATGTTACTTTAGGATTGGGATGATGTGAAGTGTCTGAGGTTCAACCTTGATCCGGCTGGTAATTCCGCCTGTTTGCGGTTCCTAGCTTCGGTTAGGGTAATCCCGCCTCTTATCGGTTCTCGTGCTACAACCGGGATAATTCCGTCTATTCCCTAAGGTATTCCCTTAGGCCGGTACCTTTGCCCTATCAGGCTTAGGTTAACGCCCTTATCAAATACTGTTCTGTGGAACTGTATCCAGGAGTTCGGTTGAAGGGTAGTATGTCATATACATATGTATGACCTGTTTTTCTGATATTACTGTTTAATTGATTTTACTTGTGATTTGTATGCACTGTTGGAACACACTGGGCTCCATAGCTCATGCCCTATTTCTTTCCCCTTTTAGATATCTGTAGATAGACATCCCAGATTTGGCACTTGGAGGATCTACACCTTTCCTAGTTATATTTGATGTAATGTTTAAAATCTTCCGAATTACATTCAGGGTGACATGTGCCTATATTTTGTTACTGATGTTTTAAACGTATTTTATTTTAAGGATAACAATTTTATGGTGTATTCGGTTTTGGATGATATTTTGAGGTAACTGATTTAAATGATATCCAGATTGATGTTTTATCGGTACAAGTCATGTTGATTAAATTTTAAACAATGATTATGATGGAACTTTTATCAGTATAGGTTTCTTGATTTTATTTTAAATCTGATCTATGTTTGAAGATTGAACTATTATTTTTACAGGTCATTTTGATTTTACTTGGAACTTGTATTATATTTATTTAAAGAAAAAAACATGACCACTATAGGTTGGGCTTTCCGCATAGGTCGGTCTAAAGGGTTATACCATGTATCTTTCAACTTAGTACTTTAACTTTGGTAATGTTGTATAGCTTCTCCCCATTAGCTACTGTAATGTCTAAAGGATAAGTTAGTCCAATTTTCACCCATTCCTTAGCCCACTGTGGGATTATAAAGCTATAAGTACTATCACTGTCCATCAACACATTCATTACTCTCCCTCTTTTTACTCCTTGCAATTTTAATGTAGTATATCAAACATGTCCAGTAAGCGTATTCATGTATATCTTCAAGTTCTCCTCAATCATTGTTTCTTCCTCAGTTTCCTTCTCTTCCAACATCAAGTTCAACTGTTTTACTTTGCATTGATGGTCTGCCACATATTTCTCTCCATATTTAAAACATGAAATGTGTGTCTTTGTATAGTCAATCAGGGTCTGTTTGTTGTTTATAATTGTCACATTTGGTTTCTAATCCATGTTGGAATTCTGAGTTCTCTGAGTAGTTGCCTGTTGCTTATACTCTAGTGGTTTGTTAGAGTATCTCTGCCTCCTGTTTTCCAGTTCTATGGATAAATCATATAGTTTAGCTTGCTTACATGCTTCTGAGACTGTTAGGAGTTTGTGTACTTTAATCTTGTGTCTCGGCTTCTCTTTTAATTCATTGAAAAAACTTAAAACAAAATAATTACCTAATTCATTAATGAACCCTACAACATCCTTTCTCCAAAATGGTGCCACATCGCTTAATGGTTCTCATCAAAACGCTTTGTTTCTTCCAGCCCCAATTACTTCAACATCAATCCCTAATTTACCCGATCCTAATTACCTAATTCAGCAAATTCAACATCCTTATTTTTCTTAGTCCTAATTTTACCGCTTTCTTCACCTTCAGCCATAACATAAGAGCTCAAAGTTTTCCCTGATGGAAGCTTGAGCTGTAATTAATATCCGACCTTTGATAATAAAGAGCATACAACTAATTAAATCTTGTTGGATAAGATAGGGTTTAGGGTTTGATGGAGGATGATGTGATGATAGTCGGATTTAACAATTAAATTAAATGTTAAATAAATTAAATATATAATACTAAATTTAAATATTAATCCATAAACTAATTTTATAAGTCTAAGCCCAATTTTAATTATCTAAATCAATTATAATTTTTTAAGTTCAATTCTAATTTCCTAAGCCTAATTTAATTTATAATTTAAATAAATTAAATATTAATAATTTTAAATAAATATATTATAATTAAATATTAATTTAATTAAAATTAAAATAATTTAAATATTAAATTAAACATTAATTTAAAACTAAAAAAATTATATTTTTTAATATTGATTATCTACTAGGTCAGACACGAGTTCGAGTTTGTTTTATTCGGGTGCAACTCGAGTTTAGAGTCTATAGAAACATGTTCAAATAAGGTTTGAGTTGTTCTCGGTCTGATGTAGGTCGGGGTTCAGTCATAACAGTAACAGGCCCAACTCTGGTTCGGATCAACAATAACCTGATACAGATCAAGTTCGGATCATTACATTTTCGGATCAAATCAAGTTCACTAGAATTTTTAGGTCGATCAATTTTTTTTTATCCCTACAGCCAGCTCCTACCATCGATGCAGTCGAAGTCAAAGGGAACCTTCATAAAACATAAATTAATAATTAAGGAATTTTAGATTAGATTAGAGAATCTAAAATAAAATTAAAAAAAATAGAGGGTGATGCATGGAAGCCGGTGAAGACAACTCATTGAGTGTGAAGTTTTGCTTAATTAATGCAAGTTGCAAGAGCAGTAGGTAAGAGGGAGTTGACCTTGGATTCCTTATAACCAGGAACCTCACCCTTCCAAGTTTCTCTCAACACCCAAGTCGAGTTTAGTCTCCTCGGTTCTTTTCTTTTCTTTGTCTTGGCCCTGAAGGCTGAAACATTGCTGTAACGCCTCCGTTCAGCTGTGCTGCTTTGTTTTCTTCTGCTACATGGAAGGAGAAATGGAGGAATCTGAGAATTATGGGCACCAGCATCCATTACTTCTACTGTCGGCTGAAGATCTGCTCATCAGCAATCCAAAGGAAGAAGTAGCTGACTGCTCCAGGTGTGGGGAGAAGGCATCTGCTCCATGTTTCCGCTGTGTTGACGACTGCGGGTTCTACCTTCACAAGGTATGTGCGGACGCACCTTCGGAACTCAATCACCCTTTACATCAGGGACACCCTCTGGCTCTTATGGAAAACGCACCTTATTCATCTGGAGGGTGGATTTGCGATTTTTGCGATAAAGAGGGTAAGAAGTTCGTTTATCATTGCTCTTGTGGTTTGGACTTCCATATTAGATGTGCTTTGTTTACATTTAATATGGCTAAAAATAATTTGAAGGAGCTTGAGCATGTTGCTCTTCAACCTCCATTGATTTCATCTAAAAATGAGGATGATAAACAACTTGAAGATGTTGCCAAGTGCTTTGGGTGTTGGGAACCATTAGCAAACTATACTTACTTCTCTCCTGACTGTGGATTTAATCTGCATAAGAAATGTGCTGAATTGCCTCTCAAACTGAATCATATGTGTCATGGCAAACACCCTCACCCATTGTTGAAGATAAAAGTCATCCACACCCATTTACCTTGCTTTGGAGACGAGTTCCATTCATGTGTGATGCGTGTGGCACGGAGGGAAATCATGTTGCATACACATGTGGTACATGTGGCATTATGCTCCATAAAAAATGCATTTCATTGCCTCACGTCATCAAAAGTAAATGGCATGATCATCGTCTTTTTCACAAATATTTCTTTTATCAAAAAGATTTTGGATGTTTAGATTGTCTAATATGTCACGATGAGGTTAATACAGAACATGGAAGTTATTCTTGTTCAAAATGCAATGTAATATTCCACGTGAAATGCACATTAGAAGATAAAGATTCATATTCTATAGTAGATGATGAAAACGATGAATCTCTTGAGGTATTTGTTAGTTCTATAATTGATGTCCTTGAATGGAATGATGTCGGGGATGCCACAGTGATACAACATTTCAAGCATATTCATCACTTAATGTTGAGTGACAAAGTAAGTAAATATGAGGATAAATGTTGTGACGGATGCATGCTACCAATCTCAGCCTCGTTTTACTATTGTTTACCATGTGATTTTTTTCTTCATAAAGTATGTGCCCAGTTATCACAGGTAAAGCATGTTTGGCACCATAGCTGCCAAAAACTATTGCTCCTCACTTCAGATGAAGTTTTTCTATGCGGAAGTTGTGATCATTTATCTAAAGCTTTTGCCTACAAGTGTAAAAAATGTGGTGACTATATATGCCTTCGATGTGTTTTTGCTCTTACACCTGGTGTTCAAACATGTTTAGGACATAAGCACCCCCTCTTGTTTTATAAAGATTATGAAGGGCAATGCAGTGGTTGTGGTGATGATGATATAGAAGGGTTGTTCCGTTGCAAGAAATGTAATTTTTCTTTAGATCATAAGTGTTTTTCATTGCCTATTACAGTCAAGGACAAATGTGATGAACATCTTCTTTCCCTTACTCCTCTTGATAGTAACAGTTATTCAGAAAGTCATTACTGCGATATTTGTGAAGAAAGTAGAGATTCAAAACTTTTGTTTTATCATTGTGCAACCTGCGGTACTTCAACTCATGTCGATTGTGTTCTTGGAAAATTGCCATTCCTCAAACTTGGGAGTATTCTTGATCTAAAAGAGGAGACTCATGAGCACCCTGTTGCGCTTGTTGAGAAGATTTATTACTACCCAAATTGCAGCGATTGCGGTAAGCCCTGTGTAGATTTGTCTGTTGAATGTACAAAGTCCGGATGCAACTATATTACGCTCGTGGAATGTCTATGATAACTAGCAGTTCAGAACGGATGTGCTGCTGGTTCCTGTGCTTGGAAACTATCACTGCTCTTTGGGGAAAACACAATCTATGATCCATTTTATTACTTGTAATGCTTTGCTGTGTTTTATTGTCCAAACTTGATTTTGCTATTTAAAGTTAGTATTCAAACTATGAATTGCTGGTTATGTACAGAAACTATGTTTTATTTTTACTACTATTTATAAGGTGATGTTTTTTTCATAAAGTTTATATCGAATTACTAAAGATAAAGCATGTTTGACATCTTACGATCTTACCCTAGACCCATATAGCGTAAGAGACAACCTATGGGGTTACTTTAGGTCTATAAGAAATTATCCGAGTTAAAGTTTCAGAACCTACCAAATAGACAACCTTGAGTCTATAAGAAATTACCGGAACTGAATATGCAAAGACTTTATATTATATCAAATCTAATAAAGATCGATGGAATGTGATAAATAGTAATCATGCATATAATTTTAGAATATAAAAAATCAGAGAATATGTTTTTCGAACCAAACATAAAGATATATTTTTAGACAAATAAGATTTATGATTTGAATCAGAGAGAGCTTAGTTTTAAATCATAAGGAACTTGTATGTGTAAGGAACACATTAGGTGGTTCAAATTATCACTCAAATATCCTTATTAATTGCCAAAAAAAGACTTTGAACAATAATCTTTCTCGATTGGTTTTAGAATTTTCAGTACCTTACTCAACAACAAAATATAATCAACGTTACTGATAAGTATCTAAAAGTCTTATTTTTTATATCATTTTCCCACTCGTTTATTGCTAATAAAGGATAAATTTAAGGACATTAATGGATATTTCTGTATATTTTCCATATTTCAGCATCCAAACACATAATTCATGAATTCATCTAATATTTGGCATAAAGCAGATGCATTTGATAGTTTTTTTTAGATAAGAAACTACATACAGAGATGGCCAAATAAGAAAATAGATGTTGGAATGCAGATGAAGCACCCGCCACGACAGCACTTTGAAGGCCGCGGCAGCAAAACAAAGATGACAACTGGTTCTCGATAGAGATAGAAAAAGATGTTTTAAACTCATATTTTATTATAACTTGTTTTACAAACAAAAACACGCTTGAAAGTTAGCTTGTCGATAGTGATTACACAAATAACACGGCATATGATCAAGATCTCTTTAAAGAACTTCATAATACAATTATCTTTAAAGTTAGCTTCAAATATGTAAGCAACTGAAAAATTTGTTCAACATTTGAAAATATAAATCGGCCATTATATGGAAATTTTTACATTATTTAAATAACGGTAGACTAAAAAATGATTATATTAAATTTTTTATAAAAATTATAAGAATATTGGATATTAAATTTTTTATATTTTTATAAGAAATTTGATATATACTGAATTTTTTTTAAAGAAATTCAATATATAAATAAAAATTGATATTAAAATTTTTATAATTTTTATAAAAAAAATTCTGGACAACTGCTTTTTAAGCACACCATTACCTATAACTACCCAATTCTTTAAGCAACAGGTCATTCTTGACCATTTCTTGGTTATTCAACATTATCCAAAAATAAAAATAAAAACAAAAAATAAACTTTTAGAACCAGCTTCCATTAGAATCTATAAATACCCTCCCCACATTTCCAACACTATCACTTCATTACATTCTGTGTGTTGGTGTTGGAGTTAAAAATGGGAGTTTTTACACACGAAATGGAGGTCACTTCTTCGATCCCACCGGAAAAGGCATTTAAGGTCTTTGTCCTAAATTACGACACACTGTTTCCAAAGGTTGTCCCTCATGCAATCAAGAACGTGGAGGTACTACAAGGAGATGGTGGACCTAGAACAATCAAGAAGATAAACTTTGCTGATGGTAAGTCATTGGATCGAATATAAATATGTTTCGAACACGAATATATCTTCTGATTCAATGGTTGATAACAAATGCAGGCATGGGGATTAAGTATGTGAAACACCAGGTGCATGCACTGGACAAGGACAACAGGTACTACAATTTCAGTGTGGTTGAAGGAGATGTCTTGAGCGACAAGCTAGAGAAAATCACAGACGAGAACAAGTTCAATCCGGCACCCAACGGAGGAACGATCGTTAAGATCACCACCAAGTTCCACACCGTCGATGATGCAGAGTTTAATGAAGAGGAGATGAAGGAAGTGATCCATAGCCGAGCCAAGGTTTTCAAGGCTGTGGAAGACTATGTGGTGGCAAATCCCGATGCCTAAAGACACATAGGGCTTCAGTGATGTGATTTCAATGTTTTCGTGTGTTGTTTTCTAGCTGAAATTAAACCCCTATTTGTTGGGGTAATAAAACGGATGATTTCTGGAATGGATATAATTTGTATGTCCATTGTAATAAAAGTCAAAGAATTGTATTATCTTTGATGTGTGAAATGAAAAACATATACTTAAAGTCAATGTTTTACTGTCTTTTGAAAAACAAAATTGAAAATATTGATACCTACAGGTCATAGATTTAAATTACAGTTATAGTCATATTTTTTATCGTCCGATATCTACGGTTTTCAAGTTTCAAAATTTATGATTTTGTTCTTTACGATTAGCTTAACCATTTCATATAGAAAAACAGAATATTGAAATAAGTTTTGTTCGATGATTACAGATTTTCAATTAATAAATTAATATTAATCCAATAAAATATGAAGAAATCAATTCGTCACCTAGATAAGAGTAAATAACAAAGCCTAAGTTTAGGAGAAATTATATCATGGGTGTTAGATTATGAGCTATATTACCAGCTAGGAAAATATGCTCTCCGATGAAAATCGATTGTAACAAACTTTGTTAGCTGTATTAACTGTATTCTAGGGCCTTCTAGATATAACAAAGCTTGTATAAATTTGCAAGCTTTCTGGATGAATAGTAACCCAGCATTATTGAATAAAATTTCATTGAAAGTTAAAGTCTCCATTTTTATATATTTATTTCAACATGGTATCAATAGTCATTTCTGGTCCTGCGGCTTCTTTCGCGCTCATCATCTTCCTTCATGCTTGCTGCATCTGAAGCTTGGTTCTCTTTCTATTCTTGATTTAGTCTTTTTTATTTTTCTCCTCATGGCTTTATCCGCGACTGTCAAACCTGACCTACCTGCTCACCATGTCGACGATTTCGTATCCCAGATGTTCTCAAACAAAAGGATAAACGTCTGTTTGGATGATTCAAATTTTTTACTATGGAAACAACAAGTTCTTCTCACGATCCATGGTCTTAGATTACAAGATTACATTGATCAAGAGGTTCTGCGCCCAGAGAAGTTTATCTCTCAAGCATCTAGTGAGCGATCTGTGAATGCTGCTTACACTCAGTTCATTAAACAAGATAGTTCATTGGTGTCATGGCTGCTCTCCACCGTGAGCTCTGACATCTTTCCACAACTTGTAGGTGCTGAGTTGACTCTGGAAATATGGGATATGCTCAACAGTCTTTATTCCAAGCTCTCTACCACAAAAGTCATGTATTTGCATTGTAAGCTTCGCTCCATGCGAAAAGGTCAACTACGTATGCGCGAATACACAGTTAAGATAAAGGAAATTTGTGATTTACTTTGCCATGTCCGGCCACAAGGTCTCTAGTGTTAGACACATTGCTACTATCTTGAATGGACTACCACCGGAATATGCTCTGTTTGTCGCTGTTATTACAGCAAGTCAGGTACCCTATACTCTTGATGGGGTTGTTTCAGTCCTTTGTGATGCTGAATCCAGACTGGTTGATTTTTTTGAGCCCCCTGTTAGTATTAATCTTGCTCAATATCAAAGAGCTGAATACAACAATCGAGGAAGGGGTGGTCGTCCCGGTTTCTACAGGGGACGTGCTCGAGGACAAACCTTTGGAAGGACCCAATGCCAATTATGCGACAAATTTAATCATCTCGTGACCTCTTGTTGGCATCGATTTGATGCCCATTTTACTGGGGTTACATCTGCACCACTCCCCTCACCTGCTCCCGATCCACAAGCAAATGAATGCCACTGGGAAACTGAGCATGATACACAATTTTATGAGCCTTTTGTTGCACCCACATCCAACACTACAGGCTCTGCTAAGGTTTCATAGGCAGAAGAATCAGCTCAAATTAATTCTCTTATACTGCTTGACGCTGTAAATACTTCAGTCTGGTGGTATCCCGACTCCGGTGCTACGCACCATGTGACTAATGATGCTTCAGCCATGACATCTGTTACTCGATATACTGGTAAGGGCAAGGTACACTTGGGTGACAACACATCTCTTTTTATCAACCATGTTGGTCACTCTACTATTGTTGCATCTACTAAAAACCTTCCGATCGATAATTTGCTACATGTTCCAAAAATCACACGTAATTTACTATTTGTGTCAAAGTTTGCTGCTGATAATAGTGTGTTGTTTTTTTAGTTTCACCCTACTGTTTGTTATGTGAAGGATGAGATAACAGGTACAATACTTCTTCATGGTGTTCAAGAAGGAGGTCTTTATCATTTTCCTATTCCGCCACTAGTTCAATCTATTTCTGTTTCTACAAATAAGGATGTGTCAACCTACTGGACTTGGAACAAGAGACTCGGCCACCCAGCCCCTGAAGTAGTTCGTATGGTGTTCAACAAAGAGGTTAATCTTGATAAAGACACTATGTACAACATGCCAAATGGAAAAATCACATGCCCTTCCATTTACATAGTCCACAACAGTGTATGTCTTGCCCTTTGAGTTTGTCGAGATGGATGTTTGGGGACCTGCTCCAATTGCTTCCTCTGGCTTTCGTTATTACATATCATTTGTAGATATGTGTACTAGAAACTTTTGGACATATTTGCTTAGAAACAAAAGTGAAGTTACTCTTGTATTCGACACCTTTGTTGGTCTAGTAAAAACTCAGTTCTCTTCCACAATTAAAGTTGTTCAAACTGATGGGGGTGGTGAGTTCCAAGCTCTTTCCTCAAAATTAAGTTTCTTGGGTATTCAACATCGTGTTACTTGCCCATATACTTCACAACAGAATGACGTTGTTGAACGCAAACATCGACAAATTATCGAGACAGACCTATGTCTTCTAGCTCAAGCATTTGTCCCTCTACATTATTGGTCTTATGCAGTTTTAACTGCCACTTATCTTACAAATCGTCTTCCATCAGCTGGGAAAAAGTCTCCTTATGAACGCCTAACACAAAAGCAACCGACCTACAATCTTCTTCGAATCTTTGGATGTGCTTGCTATCCAATGTTACGCCCGTACAACAAGAACAAATTTAGCTACCGATCTAAGCAATGTGTCTTTCTGGGATACTCACCAAAGCATCAAGGTTATCAATGCCTTGATTCTGATGGTAGGGTATATATTACACGTCATGTTAAGTTTGATGAAGAAATTTTTCCATTTGCTGCGAACAAAGATATCAATCACGAGCATCATGCCCCTACCTTTGTTTCTGATCTTGTTCAATTGGTAGCCAAGGTGCCCACACGAGCAGAAACTGAATCTTCTCCAACTAGTACAGTTGATACTTAATCACTTGATCCTGCTCGAGACACTCCTCCCACCACAGATAGTCCCTTGGCGTCCCCTAGCCAACACCAAGAGCATCCTTCTGGTTCTCCTTCTATGCCTTAAGATCAAGCCGATTTCATTCCCTCATATGTACCATCTATTGATCCTGAACCCACAGCACCACCTGCTGCTCCTAACTCAACAGAAGCCGAAACATTGTCTACCGCTCCTGAACACACAACAACAACATCACATGTTGATCCCAGCCTCAAAGATGCAAATACTCACTCCATGCTCACTCGTAGCAAGCGTGGGATTTTTAAACCAAAAATATATTTGTTAAATTGTGAAGATGTACCACAGAATGTGTATGAGGCAATGGATGATGCAAACTGGAGACAAGCAGTCATGGATGAATACTCCGCTCTCATTGCTAATGGAACATGGCAACTTGTTAATCCACCTTCTAATCGCAAGTCGATTGTCTGCAAATGGTTATTTAAAGTCAAACGACATGCATATGGAATAATTAGTCGATTCAAGGCTCGGTTGGTGGCTAAGGATTATTCTCAAGTAGCCGGACACGATTTTATTGAGACATTCAGTCCAGTAGTTAAGCCTCTCACAATCAACATGCTGATCTCTGTTGCCGTTTTAAACTCCTGGACAGTTCACCAGGTTGATGTTAATAATGCCTTTTTAAAAGGCAAACTCCTCAAGGCATTATATAGTCTTCGCCAGGCTTCAAGAAGTTGGTTCTTTCGACTCAAAAGCTTCCTTGAATCAATTCAGTTTCAGAATTCATCTATGGATGTTTCTCTCTTCAAATATAGCTCGGGTATGGAACTTACATACATTATAGTTTATGTTGACAATATACTTTTAACTGGAAATTTTGAGCCTCATATTAAACAAGTAAAACGATAACTTCATGAGCAATTCTCCTTAAAGGACCTTGGTGTCATAGATTATTTTTTGGGCATTCAAGTATGACATATAAGTCAGGGCTTATTCCTTTCTCAAAAGAAATACATTGTTGAAATTCTTGAACGTACAAAGATGCTTGATGCAAAATATATGCAGAAGTGTAGTTGGGAAACATGGTGATGAAGTATATGGTAACGCTACTCAATTCAGAAGTGTAGTTGGAGCATTAATATATGTGTGTCATACACGTCCGGATATCGCTTATTCTGTGAACAAGGTAGCACAATATATGCAGTGTCCAACACTTATTCACTGGAGTGCTGTAAAACGAATCTTGCGATACCTAAAGGGCACGATTGACTTTGGTCTTTGGTTTGGTGCTCAATCCAACAATATTTCCAGTTTAATGGTTTTTTCAGATGCGGATTGGGAAAGTGATGAGGATGATAGACGTTACATCTATATCAGGGTATTGTGTGTATTATGGAGAGCATCTTCTATCGTGGAGCTTCAAGAAGTAACGCTTTGCGTCTCGCTGTACAGCGGAAGCTGAATACCGAAGCTTGGCCGATGCTACCTCTGAACTTATTTGGGCTCGTAATCTGCTACAAGATATAGGTGTTCAACTAACAGATTTACCCAAAGTTTGGTGTGACAACACAAGCACCATTGCAATGGCAACTAATCTCGTCATGCATGCCAAAACGAAGCACGTAGATTTGGATTTACACTTTATTAGGGAGAAAGTTCTGGGGCATGTTATGCAAGTTGGTTACATTCCAGCCTCTCATCAGATTGCTGACGTGCTAACCAAGCCATTGACAGTCCAACATTTTTAAAATTTTAGATTCAAACTCAATGTAGTTCCACAAAGTAAGTTAAAGAAGGAAGAAAACGGGGTGAATGTTAGATTATGAACTATATTACCAGCTAGAAAAATGTTACCACAAAACAAAGCAAGTTATTAATATGTTAAACACAATTCCTGTAAACGAAATTGAAATAAAACATATAAATTAGAAATGCAAAGATCACAGAAACCAAAATAAATAAAATAAAACGATTCTAAAACTTTAACCGAGGCCTGTGCTATCATAGTGTCCTTAAAACATATAAATTAGAAATGCAAGAGGGCTCCTTTTATAGTGTTCAGGCAGGGGACATATTTAATTACAAAATTAATCCAAGCCTATGGTTAGGCACACCCAAAGTGTCTAATCTAAGCCTTTGAGTTATTTCCAATAATAACATGAAGAGCTTTTATATATAAAGCTTTCCAAATCTATATTCCCAACAAGTGTGGGATATTCTACTTTTCATTATATTTTTCCAACATCATGGGTGTTACATTGAGCAACAATTTCCCATTCACCCATTGAACATTTTGAGCTTGTAAATATATAATTCCATCTACTCTTATAATAGATTAATCATTCACTTAGTCTCAATTAATTTGACTAATGGAACCCACATAAATTTAATCTCTAACATGTTCATTACCATACCATTTTTTCCAACAGAAAATATGTTCTCTGATGAAAATCGGTTGTAATAAACTTTGTTAGTTGTATTAGCTGTATTCTAGGGCCTTCTAGATACAACAAAGCTTGTATAAATTTGCATGCTTTCTGATTGAATAGTAACCGAGCATTATTGAATAAAAGTTCATTGAAAGTTAAAGTCTCCATTTTTATATATTTCCTTCAACGATGGTAAGTCCATGGGATTAACCATTAAAAATATATCATCATTTTTCCATATCATATATTTTTCAAAGTGAATCTTCACTTAAAAAAAACTATTTTTAAAATGAATTAACAGTAAATATGAGTGAAAATTCACTTTAAAAAATATATGACATGGAAAAAGGATGATATGGATGATTTTTAGAGGTTGGTCCATGGATGACGTGGTGGGACTTACCATGATATAATTTCTCCAAAGTTTAGTTTAATTGATATAATTTTACTATATCAAAATATAACTCTAATGAATATTTAACCTAGAGGTGGCAAATGGGTCATTCGGTTCGGTTTCGGTTTGGATTATTTCGGGTTTGTTTGTATTTGGCTTAGATTCGGTTCGGATCGGTTTTGGTTTTAATTCGATTATATGATAATTCGGGTCGGATATCGGATCGAGGATTCAGGTCAATATCGGATCGGTTGTTTTTAGGTCAGGTCAATATCAAATTGGATGTTTTTGAGTCGGGTCCATGTCGGGTCATTCGAATCAGTTTAATATTTAAATTTTCGGGTTAATTTGGTTTGAGTTGCACTTGAGTATGAATGTAATCGTGTATATTATATATAGAATTAATCATATATTCTTATAAAATTATATATTTTTATTTGTTTGAGGATAAAAGTGAAAAGAGGAAAAATAATAAGTACCAACTTGATAAGGATCTCAATAAATAGTTTGAGTATGATTCTAATCGTTTATTGGCTCTTATATAGATATGACTGCAACAAAATCCAAAAGTTGATATGTAATTGAATTTATGTGTACTCAATATAACTAAATTTGACATGTAAGAGTAGCTGGATTTAGATACTTGATTTTATCTACAGTTAAATATTACTTTTGAATAAAATTATTTATTTAAGACATATTTTTATGTTACTGGGTACACTTTCTAATTTTTATCTTCAAATTAGTTGTGTTATTTTTTTGTATGGATATTTTCAAATGTAAACACCATTTGCATCGTGGATTACTGGTCTTTAGTGTTTATTATGAGCAGATGAATTAAAATGGAAGTCCAGCTCTGATAGAGACTGATTGACAAAAATAAATTGATTTTTAAATAAGGAAATGTGCTATTAAAAATTAAATTATTATCAAATGTAGTGATTAACTAGTAGTATCATAATACAAAAAGATAATAAAGTATATATTATTTTATTATTTATCATATCGTTAAAAAATAAATAATATTAAAAATAAATTATTCATTCACTTTGACTCAATTATCGGGTTAAAATCGGTTTGATGTTCGGTTTAGATCGGTTTTGAGCAAGTTAATTTCAAATTGCTTTCGGTTCAGGTGAAAATTAGCTCGGGTGAAAATCGGTTCGGGTCAAATCAGTTACGGGTCTATATCGGTTCTTCTAGAATTCGAATTGTTTTCGGATCATGTTAAGATCATCTTGTTCGGATTCAATCGAGTTTCGATTCGGATAAATCGGTTCAGTTTTCGGTTCTCGGATCAAGTTTGTCGGATCTAATTTAACCACAACCCAAGGAAAGAAAGAAGGGTTTCAACTAAAAACTTTTAACCTGTAGAGATCGTTAATTAAAATATTATATTTCCAACTTTTAAAATTGAAATTACTTTTTATTAAATTATAATATTAATTAAATTTATTGTTTGTATCATTTGCTATCGATGTAAAATTCTTCTTACTAATATACCAATGTTTGTCGTGTCCAAATAATATAAAAGAATAGATTGATTACTATGTCAATGGAAACCAGAAGCGGAAAGATGACTCGAATACTCCAAGCACTTGCATTCATCGGGGATAGTTGACATCTATTTTTTAAAAAACATATATTTTTATATAAAAATATTAAAAACAATGGCATTTTTTAAATTTAGATTTTATAATTTAAATATTTTAACTCTGTCGGTGTTTGCATAAGAGTTTTGATTGCTTAAGACATTAGTCTCTTCGAGTTGTTTTCAGTTCCATTTCTTGTTGAGTTCCGATCGATATTGCTTTCAAGATCCAATAATTTGTTCTGTTGTGGGAAGATTGATAATGCATATTGAAGAGACAAATTCACTCCCAACAGAGAATTAAATGTTGAAGCTGACACTATAAATACTGAACATAGATCAGACATAGGCATCAAAACATCCTCTGCAAAGTAATCAGTCTAAACCATGGGTGTTTTCACTTATGAGTCTGAGGTTATTACATCAATCCCACCAGCCAAGATGTTCAAGGCTTGTATCCTGGATGGGGACAACCTTATTCCAAAGGTTGTGCCACAAGCTTTTAAGACTGTCGAGTACATTCAAGGAAACGGTGAGCCGGGGAGCATCAAGAAGGTCACATTTGGAGAAGGTTATACAAATTTATAGACTTTGAAGCATATATAGTTTATAGGGGAAAAAGGGTAAAATTATATGTGTTCTGAACATGCAGGTAGCCAATTCGAATACATGAAACAGAAGGTTGAAGCAGTAGACGTAGAAAATTTCTCCTACACTTACAGTGTGATCGAAGGCGATGCATTGATGAACAAGCTCGAGAAAATCACTTACGAGACAAAGATGGAAGCGTCTCCAGATGGTGGATCCGTCTGCAAGACTATTAGTAAGTATTACACCATGGGTGAGTTTGAGCTCAAAGAAGAGGGAATCAAGGCCGGGAAAGAGAAGGCATTGGGACTGTTCAAGGCCATTGAAGCCTATCTCCTGGCAAATGCTGATGCTTACTGAAAATCCCAGTCTTCATATTGTCATCCACTGAAATGAATATCAAGGAATTGTCCTATTTGGTTTCTAGTTTTTACTTTTCCAGACTTGTAATAAACAGTCCAATTTATTTACTGAATCTTGTTGTGTGAGAATAAAGAGATGATCGAGTTTAGGAAGAATCCACTATAATATATATGCGAAGGAAGAAATTTACATTAATATTGGGATTTTTTGAACACATGTGTGTATACTTGGGGTGGTTCTGGATATGTACAATAAAACGACTGGTTTTTAAAAAAACGATAGTCCAAAATTAGTTGAATTAAATTTTTCCGAAAATAAAATAAAAGATTTATTCTGAATCAGACGTTGACCCGTCACACTATTATATGTATCATCTTTGTCTTCTATGTGAGTTGAAGGGGGATAAGCTTACCTCACCAATTTCTCCATTTCTTTCGTCTTCTTCAACATCCTTTCTTCCTCTACTTTTATACCCATTTTTGTCACCCTAAAGATCATGTTTTTTTTTTCCTAAAATTTTCATGATATGTAGGATTATGATAAATGATTAGAGGTTATATCATTACAGTTTGGAAAGTGAATTTTTTAGTCTTAAAAGTCATTTCTGGGTTACGATAATAGTACTGGGATAGTCCATACTGATACTCTATGCTCTAAATAATGAACACATGTAAAATTTAAAGAGAGTATTGGTATAGGCTAGGATTGTACCTATATCCTTGTTCCAATAGTATAAATGTGTATCAATATGCATGAGAATGTATTGGTACCGATGGAGTATCGATATTCAATCTCGTGTATCAGTACAATAGTATTAGGATTTTTATTTTGATATAATAATTAAAAAATATTTTTAGACTGAAATAAAAATATTGTAAAATGCTTTTAAGTCCAAACAATTTAAAAAATATGTTTAAAATGTTTTTGATTCAACCAAATAAATTTAAAAGCTTTTAAAAGTAAAAAATAGTCTGATACCGAATTTTGATATCGATATCGAAAGGACCGTATCGATACTAAAACCTCAATACCTATACGCACATTGAAAACCAAATTTTAAAAATGATTTTGGGTACTGATATTGAAAAACCAGTATCGATACAAAGATAGGGGTACTAATGCCCCCATGTTTCGTACCGATACCCTTAGTGCAAATTTACCTTCAAAGACTACTCCTATTTTTAGGGCAATATCGATAGTACTCCTATTCAAATATCAATATTGATTACCAAGAATTGACAGATTTACTTGAAAATTATACCTCAACGATTTCAAATCAACATAAATACTCATCAACTTATTTGAGAACTTAAAAGACACACAAAAAAAACATTTGTAAAAACTAATAAAACATCAAGCGAACAACAAATTATGATTTAAAAAATAGTTTTTTATATTTTCATTATATATATATTTTTTAAAAATAATTGTGAGTTAAATTTATTATATTTGTTCAAGTGTATAGGAATTAGGTGATAACTTAATTAAGCAAGCACTTTACCTTAGAAGATTTTTCGTTGGCTCTTTTTTCTTTGTAAGAGAGTGTTTCTAAAACTTCGGGTATAAGCTTTAGATGCTTGGTCTTGTGGTATAGATCAAGAATTGTAAGTGTTACCTTTTGATCTCGAGAAAAAGAGAAAACTAAAGATTTTAGTAGAGTGTTGAAATCTTTAGTGATAAAGTTAAGGAAGTGATGGTAAGCTTAGTTTAGAAACTGAATCATTATAAATTATTGTGTATATTGTTTATTTTTTTTCTTCCACCACCAATTCCCAGATTCCACTTCTCTACTCACTTTACAAGCAAAATTAGTTTAAGGCATCGATTTTTAAGACAACGTTTTGGATTAAACATGTCGTAGTGTATCGAAACTTATAAGTTAATATCAGTATCTACTGGATAATTTACTCAAAATTTTAAAATTAAGCTCAGTGTTAATAATTCGAGGACTAAGTTCCAATGAACTCTTAATATATTAAAACAAATTGTAAAACTTAGAACCAAGAATTTACCTTTTATTTACGAGAGTTATATGTAAGGATTTAGTAATTAGAAATGAGCGACTTGTAAATTGTTAGTTATCGTTTAATGAGGTATTGATGTGTGCATCATTGTGGTACTTGTTGGTTGAATTACCTTGATTACTAAGATAACACAATTGATTGAGATAATTAATGAGGATAATTAACGTGCACTTCTATAATATTATAATAATTAATAATTTGGTAAATAATGGATAACTTGATGGTAATAGCAATAGTTAAGGGTGAGTATTTGATCAAGTCAAGTCGAGTTGAGTTTTTAAGTTCATATAAAAAAATAATTATAATTATTTATGATATTATAGTACGATTTAATTCTAATTTAAATGACTTTTCTAGTCATATAAGATATGTATATATATTTCTTCATATTTTTTATACGTGAAAATATTTTTTCATATTTTCATTTATCAATATATATATATATATATATCATAAAAATTGAGAGACTCTTCTCGAACTTAAAAATAAATTCTTTAATTATTAAAATTTTTGAGTTATTCGAGTTATTTGAATTTCCATTTTACAACTTGAACTTTATTTAATATTTTTTCGAGTCGATTCGAGTTTATAAAATTTCGAGTCGAGTCAAAACGAGTCGAATATTTTTGCCTCGAGTCTAGTTGAGTTTTGCTCACCCCAAGCAAACTATATGGATCGTTGGTGGATCATGTGATGTCGTGTGATTTATTGTAGTCGTATCTTTCCTATGTGCTATAATAGGCACCTAATTTGTTGAATCATCTGTTGATTTATGGGATTCAGATACCCAATGAAAAAGTTGCAACATCATGGTAAGTGACTACTATGAGCGATCCGATGCTATATGACTCTAGACCTCATCCATTGATACTTGATGAAAGATTCTGAGTATGAATGCTTGATTTGAGACTGTGGTATCGGGTTTTACCCTGAATGTATGATTTCAAGCTATGTGATATTGAACCTCACTCAAAGTGTACGTTCCTAACATTATATGATGTTGAATCTCACTCAATGTTTATGATTGTGATTTTGTGTGCTTTTTCTTGGATGATCTGACATGTGATATTAAGTATTGTGAAGCATAGTAGATCATGTAAGATATTTTATATATTTATTGATAACTTAAGATAAGTGAATTGAGTATTTTAGCTTACGTAGGTTAGATGATGACTTATAAATAATAAAGCCTTATATATACTCTCTAAACTATAATTATCTTGCATGCTTATTTTATGATAATCATAAATTGTAATAGACTAGAAATATATCATTTAACTTTATTATTTCAATGTGCGAATATACTATTTTTCGTGCGCAAATTGATAAGTCACCTTTTTTGAAGGAGCACATAAACGAGAAACTCTCAACACTACTTTTATTTCAAAGTATAGTACATGTTATTTTAGTTTGGGTTAATATATTCACAGAATCTTACTATTATTGAATTTATAATTTTATTGATATTATTTGGTATTCGATGTTTTTAAACTTGGAGTCTTGATTTATAAACTTAGAATTCATGATTCATGAACTTATTTATAATGTTTATTTAACTTCATAGATTTATGGATATCTAATGTTTTAAAATGATGGCTAAATTTATAATTTTAAATAGAAATTTCAAGGGTCGATTTTGGATAACCTAAATATAATAATTCAAATTCAGATCAGGATCAAAGATGTTACACTTCACCTTTCTGATTGCTGCTACAGTCGATGTGATCGATTGCTTTAATCATGTGTTATAATCTGAGAAACGCCGGGAGGCTAAAGAAAAAGTGATAAAAAAAAGTGATGAAAAGTTTTCTATTTTTATAGCTAGTTTTCTAGTTAGAATTGATATTGTTCGTACCTATCGAACAATCTAATATGAATAACTCGCTATTTGCTCGGGTTATCAACCATAATAATTATGTAGGAGAAATGGCCGAGTGGTTCAAGGAGTAGCATTGGAACTGCTATGTAGACTTTTGTTTACCGAGGGTTCGAATCCCTCTCTTTCTGCACCTTCACCTAATTTGCCAATGTAACTGACTACAATGTATCAAATCAAATAAGAACAGATACTATTAGACCCTTCTTTAGATAGATTTTAGATAGATTCTCTATTCCCAATTCCTTTTTATTTTAATATGGAATACTGAAAATAGCGGACAGGGGATGAAAATCTCCCTACGGATCTATCATACATGAATAGGAAAAAGATACCCGAATCAAACCCATCACCCTGTCTTCACTTAACCTTAACTCAGGTGAAAAGGGGGCAGAAGCCTTGTTTTGTTATTTTAGTTAGGTTTAAGTCTGACGAGAATAATATTCTACGACAAGCAATTCATTTATTTTCAAACCAACCCATTTCCTATCTATTATTTGATTGACTAATCCTTTATATTGTAATGTGTGAAGGGTCAAATGCTTTGGTAATTCCTCATGGGTGGATGAATCAAGATAATTTTGGATCAGAGTTCTAGATTTTTGTTCATCCCTCGCTGAAATAATATCTCGGGGTTTGCAGCGATAACTTGGTATATCTACTGTACGCCCATTAACTAAAATATGTCTATGGTTAACTAATTGGTGGGCTTGAGGAATAGTCGAAGCCATACCCAATCGAAAAAGGATGTTATCCAAACGCATTTCAAGTAATTGTAGTAAAACCTGACCTATTGACCCTTTGGCTTTTCTGGCAATCCGAACGTATTTAAGTAATTATCGTTCTGTAAGGCCATAATGAAAACGCAATTTTTGTTTTTCTTCTAAACGAATACGGTATTGAGATTTTTTACCGGGGCGCGATTGGTTTCTAAGATCGCTTCCGGCTCTAGGCCTTTTACTAGTTAGTCCCGGTAAAGCCCCCAGACGGCGTATTTTTTTGAAACGAGGCCCTCGGTAACGTGACATAAGGACTCCTTATTAATTTGAATTTTATTGAAATTTTATAAACCGAAATTAAAACTGAACTAAATGAAACGAAATCGACTGAAGGATTGTACTACAAATATTAATGAGATGAATTGGATCAATATCCATATCCATACTTTTTTGTATTGTATATAATGTATACAAAAAATCAAACAAAATAAAAAAATATATAAAAATAAAAAGATAAAAGATAATATATATAATAATAACAATATATATAAAATATATAATAAAAATATATCTAAAATAGAAAATAGATATAATATAGAAATAAATTGAATATAATATTCAATATATAAATAAATTAATATAAACTACTCAGAAACTCATGAAGAATAGTGGAAAGAGAGGAAACAGTCTCCTTATCATTTTATTGATTCAGAACCGTAATATTTTAATTTGAAACCATTATTTATATAAGATAAAACCTGTTTAAAAAGAAAGAGTAACATCACTAACAGACCCCTAACCGTTACTTACCAAACTTTGCACAGGTATCAATGATAAAGAATGGTGCAACACACATGCCTAAGCTATACTCATTACACAATAATATCTAACAATAACAGAAATACAAAGACTTATATAAATCTTATACAATACTACCTACACTTGTGTACCTTAACATTCTCCTTGCTTCTTCGAAGTTGTTGAGTTGTCCTTTGAAAAAACTTCTTCATTTTTCAGCCTTGTATTCCCCCTGCAATCTGGAATGAAATGGTCCTTCTTGAAACGAAAACCAAAATAGATAAAAGTATTTAGTAATCGAAGATAGAGAAAACTGATATTAAGATAAAGGTACCACAACTAGTTTGATTTTGTGTATATTGAAATCAGAAGCAGACAATGGTTTAGTTAAGATATTAACTACTTCTTCATAAGTCTGTACTTCATTGACACATAATTTTCCTACAGTGACTTGTTCTCAAACAAAATTGAGATCAAGTTTAACATGTTTGAACTTAAAATGTTGTACAAGATTAGCCGAGACAACAACAACACTAGAATTATCACACCACAAAACAGGTAATCCTTTTGCAATAACATGCAAGTCACTAAGCAAGGATTGCAGCCACATTATCTCAGCAGTGGCACACGCAACACTTCTATATTTTGCTTCGGCAGTTGATCTAGACACCACTTGTTGCTTTCGTGAACCTCAGAAAACAGGATTTCCCCCAAAGTACACACAAAAACCAGAAGTAGAGCGTCTATCATCAACATCCGACTTCCAATTTGCATCAGAAAATCCCTCAATACTTAAATGAGAATGAGAAAAAAATTAAGACTTCCAAAGTCCATGTATTGTTTTTAAACTAAAGCCTCATACTCTGCTTGAATAGCAGTCTGCAAATGAGGATTTTGTATAATTTCCTTAACACTTTTTAGCTCAACTTCATTGATCAAAGCCTTGGACACTTGATAAACCTTTGGTTTATATATACTACTTTTACTCCTTGTTATCATGGGATGGTCACGAGCATTTGACTTGACTTGTTCAGCCTCACAAACTTCCTCTTGATTAGAAAAATTAGCTGAAAAAATCTGATGCTCAAGATAATTTGTATCTGTTATATTTTAATTCTGATTCTTTGATATCATGTTACAATCTGAGAAACTACTCAGAAACTCAGGGAAGAATAGTGGAAAGAGAGGCAACACTCTCCTTATCATTTTATTGATTTAGAATCTTAATATTTCTAATCTGAGAATCGATTATTTATACAAGATAGGACCTGTGTAGAAAGGAGGAGTAACGACACTAACAGACTCCCCAACCGTTACTTACCAAACTTTGCACAGGTATCAATAATAAAGAATGGTACAACACACGTGCCTAAGCTACACTCATTCTACAATATTATCTAACAATAAAAGAAATACAAAGACTTATTTAAATCCTATACAATACTACCTACACTTACCTGTGTACCTTAACATCATGATTCTCATCTTCGTTTTCGATTGATTCGTTTACTACTTTTGTTGCTTGTTTCCAATTGGTATCGGTGATTGAATCCCAACCGCAAGATTCGTCGATTGATCTGTTTATTGCGTTTGGTTTTGTCTTTGTGCTTGAAAATTGGATGATGCAAGACTTCGATGTATTTTAGATCAGAATCTGAGATACCATGATAAATGTTAAAAAGATACTAGATAATGATCAGTTGGTCTTCAAAATGGAAGATAATGATCACTTTATTCTCACACAACAAGGTTCAGTAAATTAATTGGACACTTTATTACAAGTTTGTAAAAGTAAAAACTCGAAACGAAACACGACAATTCCCTGATATTCATTTCAGTGGATGACATATGAAGACTGGGATTTTCAGTAGGCATCAGGATTTGCCAGGAGATAGGCTTCAATGGCCTTGAACAGTCCCAATGCCTTCTCTTTCCCAGACTTGATTCCCTCTTCCTTGAGCTCAAACTCACCCATGGTGTAATACTTACTAATAGTCTTGCAGACGGATCCACCATCCGGAGACGCTTCCATCTTTGTCTCGTAAGTGATTTTCTCGAGCTTGTTCATCAACGCATCGCCTTCGATCACACTGCAAGTGTAGGTGAAATTTTCTACGTCTACTGCTTCGACCTTCTGTTTCATGTATTCGAATTGGCTACCTGCATGTTCAAAACACATATAAGTTTAACCCTTTTTTTCCTATAAACTATATATGCTTCAAAGTCTCTAAATTTGTATAACCTTCTCCAAATGTGACCTTCTTGATGCTCCCCGGCTCCCCGTTTCCTTGAATGTACTCGACAGTCTTAAAAGCCTGTGGCACAATCTTTGGAATAAGTTTGTCCCCATCCAGGATACAAGCCTTGAACATCTTGGCTGGTGGGATTGATGTAATAACCTCAGACTCATAAATGAAAACACCCATTGTCTCCAAATGTTTTTTTCTATGTTTGCAGTTGCAGATGCAGATGCCTCTGTCTGATCTAAGTTCAGTATTTATAGTTTCAGCTTCACCACTTAATTCGCTGTTGGGAGTTAATTTGTCTCTTCAATATGCATTATCAATCTTAACACAACAGAACAAATTATTGAATCTTAAAAGAAATATTGATTGGAACTCAACAAGAAATGGAACTGAAAAAAACTCCAAGAGACTAATGTTTTAAGCAATCAAAATTCTTATGCAAACAACGACAGAGTTAAAATATTTAAATTTTAAATTTTAAATTTAAAAATTGTGTCGAATTTAGATTATAGTATAAAAATTTAAAATAATTGTCAACTGACCCAATAATACAGTAGCTCTGGCGGTGAAAGCAAGTGCTTGAAGTATTAGATGACTCTTCTTTCATCTTCTAGTTTACTTTGACATTGTAATTAATCTATTATTCTATACTATTTGGATATGCCAAACATTGGTATATTAGAGAGAAGAATTTCACATATGATATAAGCAATAAAATTAATTAATATTTGTCGCCGCCATTTTAAAATCGAATCTAAAATAACTTTGTGATTGAATTTTGAAAAATCGAATTTTATTGTTTTAATTGTTAATTATGAAAATCGAGGTCTTGTTAAAAACATTTAATTTTAAAATGACTTGAAGTCGCCACCGGTCACTTAGGTAGGCCAGACATCATAAAACAAACCAAAGCTTCTTTTAAAAGCATTTGGGTTCGGGAGTCGGTTACGCGTAAGGACGACCCTTACAAGCGCCCAAGATTGGTACCTTATTAATTACACGTGACATTTTGGCATTTCGAATAATAATATAAATTTAGTTTGTTATTGTCAAATGAATATCGTTCGAATGAGGATATCCTTTTAGATAAGAAAGTACATTTCTTTTAAATACGAGCTTTGAATAAGATGTACTATAATAGAAAACCTTAACTCATATTTAAAGAAATATAAATTCTGCTCCAAAAGGTTTAAATGCATGACCGGTTATTATCTTGTCAATTTTAAGTTCTAACCTATAAGGCTCCATTAATTAAATGTTTAAAGTCCTATTAAATTATTAATTTACCAAGTGTATTATGGTGACATCCAAACGATTGGACACTACCATCTTAACACCGAATAAATTAATAATTACTACTGGTACTTCTAGTTATTTACCTAATTGATTTTATTTAACTCTAACCTTAAGTTATTTGTCATTTTCTATGTTTCGATGACACGTCGAATGCGATACCAAAGTACACTCTTGGTCAACATAATGTTACGTCATAGTGTATTCGAGGTATACGATTAAAATGTCATCATTACTATAATTATTTTCCTATTTAGAATTAATTATTTAATTAGAGTGACTAACCCTAAAAAAGACTCTAATTTAATTAACTAGATGTAAATTAAATGATCTCCTAAACAAAATATTCTATATGATTTTAAAATATACATAAAAATAATTTAAATAAATAATTAAATAAAACAACTTAATCATAAGGTAACACAAACAAAAGAAGACCAACAATTGTTCCCTACCTCTTAGGTTCTCACAGAACAAAACACCGACAAATTTCATGATGCCATTGAATATAATATTTGCAAACACTAGAATCTTAGTAATAGTTTTATAGATAACAGAACAACAAAAAATAGGTCTGAAGTCTTTTGCTTGACAAGCGTTAGGAACTTTAGGAACTAAGGTAATAACAGTGGCATTAAAAGCCGGTAGAAGTGTAGAATAGGTGAAAAAAATACCTCACAGCTACCGAAAAATCATTGCCCACAATATCCCATGCTTTCTTGAAGAACCAGGATGTGTAACCATCAAGTCCAAGAACTTTATCTTTGCCTTGACGAAAAATGACAGTTTTAATTTTCTCGTCAATGATCTCTCTATCCAAACTTGTATCAACTAGAATAGAGGTATGCAAAATACTTTTCAACATCTCAACACTATACTCTCTCACTTCTGCATCAATAGTTCCAATCTGTTTAGTATAAAATTGCAATAATTCTTCAGAGATACCTTTAAAAGTGTTAATTTTTTTGTCCTTCTTCATTCAAAAGAAAAGTAATGGTATTCCTCTTTTTTTGTGCGACAACTGAAGCATAAAAGAATTTTGTGCCTTGGTCTCCTTCAGTCAGCCAATTAATCTTAGCTTTTTGCTGATAGTATTGAACTTCAACAGTTTCAAGATCTTTGAGTTCTTTCCTACGTTGGGTTTCAATATGTAGACCTTCTCTACTACTCTGGCCATATAAATTTTCAAGTTGAATTTTTTTTAAGATGTTATCTCGCCTCTGTCACACGACTTGAATGTTGGCATAATATTTTTGATTCAAAGCTTTCAGACGAGGCTTTAATCTCTTCAATTTGAGAAAGAGCACTTCTAAAGGGTTGCCAATAGCAGGCTCATCCCAAGATTGACCAACAATTCGTATAAAGTCAGGATGCTGCACCTAAAAATTAAAAAATTTGAATGGCTTAAGTTTAGAGATAGGAACTGTAGAATCCAGGCTGATAATAGTTGGGCCGTGATCAGAAACTCCAGGAACTCGAAATTCAACTCGAGAGCAAGAAAAATCAATGTGCCTAGGGGTGAGTAAAACTCGAATCGAATTGAAAAAATCGATTTTTTTAATTTCGAGTTATTCGAGTCGAGTTATTCGAGTAATTCGATTCGAATCGAATAACTCGAAAAAATTTCGATTTCGAGTTAAGTTTAAATTTTTAAAGTTCGAGTTACTCGAAAAATAGAAAAATCGAAAATTTCCAAGGTCTAATTACACATTTAGTCCATATAGTTTTATTTTCAGTTTTATTTCAGTCATATCTTCTCTTTTTTATTAATTTTACCTTTTAATTTTCATTTCTTTACAATATGATCACTTTCCATATTTATTTTATATTTTATTTAATACAATTTTATTTATATTATTTAAATTATTTTATATTTTTTAATTTATATATTTATATTATTTAATTTAATTTATTATTATTTTTATCTCGTTTTGACCTTTTATAGATAAGAAAAAAGTTTTTAACGAGACTTGTAATTTAATGAAACGACATATTCATACCTAAGGTATATGATAATAATAATAATAATAATAATAATAATAATAATAATAATAATAATAATAATAATAATTTAAAATCTTATTTATACATGTAAAACTAATATGAAAAAATATGTATGTAGATATAAAGATAAAGTCATTTAAATTAGAATCAAAATGTACAATAATATTGTAAATAGTGCAATTAAAATTTATACATAAACTCGAAAAATCGAATCGAACTCGCAAAAACCAACTCGAATCGAAAAAATTTCAAAAAGAGTTCAAATTGTAAAATATATTGACTCAACTCGAATAACTCGAAATTTTTTTACTCGACTCGTTCAAACGCTCACCCCTAAATGTGCCATTGTGAATTGGAAAGCACCCTATCAAGCTTCCTTGCTAAATAATTATGTTCTTGTCGATTGGACCAGGTAAAGAGAGGACCAACATAGAGGTGATCACTTAAACCTATCTCACTCAAACAATCTTGAAACTCTTCCATTGCAGAATTAATATAAGGGACAAGTGTTTCAAAATCAGAACTTTCTGTAGCAGTAAGAGTAATATTGAAGTCTCCACCAACAATCCAAAAGTGATCACCTATCAATGAAGCCACATGTTTTAACTACTGCCATAACTCCCTTCTATGTATATTATCATTGCTCCCATAGACAGCAGAAATGGTCATCAAGTGTCCCTCTAGTACTCCCTATATAGTGATAGCTTGATCACCCATATGAAGAAGCTAAAAATTCAAGTTTTTTTTACACAAAATCCAGATTTTTCCGAGATTAATGCAATCATAATTGGTATAACAATTCCAAGATTCAGCTAGAGTAGAAAAAACCGCAACATATTTTTCTTCACGTACTCTAGTTTCACATAGGCAAATAATATCCACATGCAAAGTATCCATGATCCTTAAAACCTTGCTTTGTTTCAGAGGGTGATTGAACCCTCTAATATTCCATAAAGCAACAATCATTGAGAAGAATGTCCCACTCCTAACACCTCTGACTCATGAATCTTACTTTTGTCTGATTTTCTAGACTTCATATGATTTAGGAGATTGGTAACTCCCAAAGAAGCTAATCTTGGTTTTCTAGGTTTGTCAAGAACTGGGACAGCAAGCACCTCAAACTTATTTTTTGAACCAATAAAATTTTTAGTGGTTTTATTTCCTTTTCCCTTACCTCTTTTTTCGATTGAGCTGAGCAAAGGAGGAAAAATCGTACTAGTCCTGGTAGAAGTAGGTGCAACAATACTTGCATCAAATTTCATAGCATCAGAAACTGGAGTTGCAGAAATTCTAGCGGACACGACCTCATCCACTGAATCCATCACAAGATCATCAGCAGTAGCAACAATGATTTTTCTCTCAGGCTCAACAGCAACAATATGAGTAGTATGAAAATTTTCAGTCTCAAAAGCATTATCATTATCAGTATTGATTTGATCATTAACAATAGCATTAATAGTTGAACTTATTGGAATAGTATTTTGCTTAGATTTTACTCTTCATTCAACAGTAACATGTCCCTTATCAATATTTGTCGCTTTACTCTCTGGACAAAAAGCATCAGAGTGTCCAAAGGTGCCACAACATGAGCAACATTTAGGTAACCAAGGTACTTTTACCTTAAAAAAACTGATAGAGATATCCGGTAATTTTACAGAGACAGAACGAGGTATTTTATCACCAGTAGAAATTTTAATACAGACCTTCATAAATTCAAGTCGCTCACGAGCAGTGGTGATTGAATCCATGCAAATAGGAATCCCCAAGGCACTAGCAATGTAACCGAGACCTTTTTGATTAAATAACTTCAATTGCACATTGTATAATTGTACCCAAACGGGAATCTTAGTAAGATCAAATTCAAGTTTTTTCAAGTTTGATTCCCATCGATGCAGTATCAATGGCTTATACTGAATATGCCATGGACCATTCTCTAGAACCCAGTCTCTATCCGTAGCATTGCTAAAAGAGAAAACATAAACATTTGGCCTAGCAATACTAACCTTAGTAATCGAGGATTTGCCCCGAAGGGACTCAACAATTTTCTTCAAAGCAGTAAAATTTCGTGCAGCACCAATGAATTGGCCAACAAGAGAATTCTTCCATTCATCCACACCCTCTGTAAAAAGTTCAGAAGGGGGATCAACCACGAACGATCCCTCAACGGTAGTCGGGGGAAAATATTCTAGGGCTTGCCTATCCACTTCACCAAAAAAGAGATTCTTCCAATCCTTTTGAACCATGTGAAAGATGCAAAGAAGACAACCGAGAAATAAGAAAAGAAGATCAAAGAAAAACGATGAAGAAGAAGGAAAACAAAAACGATGAAGAAGGAAAACTCAAGAGCGGTTAGGCACGCTAACGTGCGCCGGCAGAGTATTTTCCTTTCATCATGGTGAAGAGTTTCTTAGCTATTTGATTTGAAGCTTAATGTCACGGACCGCACATTTGTGTCCGAGGCATTGGCACAATCATTAACTAAAGATGTTGGGAGTGATGTATCGGGTTTGCCAAGACCGTCAAATTTGGCCCAGCAATTGGAGAATGCTAGAATGCCCACAAGCCCACCAGACTTAGCCCATTCCATAGAAGATTCCAAAGGATGATTTGGTCAAAGAATTATCCATTTGAATTTATTTAAGATAAATTATTTATATAATGTTTGAGATAATTAGAGATTTGAAAAAAGATAGAGTTAATCTTGACCTTCGATGTAATTTAAACTAGACCGTTGGATGTAGGGGGCTTCAACTATAAATAGAGGCTTACCCCCACCTCATTTAATCATCTTCAGTCGTCTTGAGTGATCTTGAGCTTGTAACCACATTACTTGGAGTAATACACGAAGCATTTACTCTAAATTCTTTGAGTGTTCTTCGTGTTCTTCTTTATTCTTAGTGCTAACTCTTTTCAGTTGTTCTTTTATTAAAGCTTCCGCTTAGAACGATCTTGCGTTCGTGAGCTTTGGGAGAGTTTGATCTTCTAAAGCGAGAATCCAGATTAACTTAGGTGTTTGTCAGGTGGACTTTGCCTAAGGTCGTACGGTTCAGCTAGAAGGGAATCTAGCACCGTGACGAAGGGTTCAGGGTGACTTAGTCAAGTTTCAACCAAGAAAGTGACTAAGGCCGCATGAGCCAGCTAGCAGCAGTCTAGCCCCATGACAAGTGGTATCAGAGCGAGACGAAGGGACTTACATTCGATCCAGTTTGTAGTTGCAGTCAAGTGTGGTGAGGACTTGTGCTCGAGTTAGTCAAAGAGATCCGCGTGGCAAAGGTGGTTTATATGGCACAACAAGGAGATGATTCTTCCACACAGAAAGAGAAGGAATGTCGTTGCTGGGAATATTGGAAGAAACTTTCGTTGAACCAGATAAGAGGCTGTTGTAAGGATTTTGAAGTTCGAGTTGGTATTCTAGAAACTAATATGGGTGAAATAGTATTGCCATTTGACGAGTGCCTAAAAGTCTTATTCTTTATACCAATTTCCCACTCGATTATTGCTAATAAAGGACAGATTTAATGTCAATATTGGATAATTCTGCTTATTTCCATATTTCAGCATCCCAATACTCAATTCATAAATTTATCTATTATTTGGCATAAAATAGATGCATTTGATGGTTTTCTTTCTTATACAGGAAACTGCATCATAGGAATTGCCAAACAAGAAGATGGATGCTAGAAACCAAAGCTGGAATGCAGATAAGTACCCGCCTCGGCAGCACTTGAAGGCCTCGGTAGCACTTGAAGGCCGCGACAACACCTGAAGAGAAAATGTTGATATGATAGGCGATTTGAAGAGAAAAATAAGGTGAACGTTTTAAGACAAGAGGCATAGAAATCGGAGCTGGGAAACACACGGAAAGTCAATGTCAAAGGCCACGTGGGAAAAGAATCCTTATAGGAATAAATTAGGAAATAAAATAAATATCTTTTATTTATGTACTTAACTTTTGTTTTACTCCAAGTTGTATTCCTACTTTGGAAAGGTTTGCCCTAGGCCAAGCCTATATAAACCATAGCCTATGTAGAGAGGAGGATATCTCGAAATTAAGTGTTCATAGAAAACCCTAAACTCCTCTATCGTCCCCTTGGGGTTTAGGTTAGTTTGTGGAGTAGTTGTGGAAGAAAATTGTACTTTGCTTTTTTGTTTCATGCAATAAAATATCGATGTTTGCTTATTCTTTTCCATTCCTTGTTCTTGCATCCAAGCTCGAGAGAGAAGTTTGTGAGTAATCCATTTATCTAATATCGAGAGAGTTAGATTCACAAAAGGAATAAGTACGGTGTTTCAATCGGGAAACACTAACTCGGCCTAGAGATAGGTTAAGAGTTTCAGCGGCTAAAAGAAGTGTGGGATTGGTTGGTGATTATAATTGATTCACGCCGAAAGGTATCATCAAGGACTGTTCATCAACAATACTTCAACTTAGAGATAAGCAGAGTCATCAAAGGACACTTTGTCGAACTTCGGTAAAGTCTACCTAAGAGCAAGAGATTGTCGCGGCGGACGTAATCCTTCATTGCCGAGGCAGTAAAACTGCAGTGTTGCCGAGGCAGTGTTGTATAATTGTATGAGACAGAAACAAGTCAATTGAACCCACACTACGAAGCACTCTAACTTGCCCTACTTTTCCATCCTTGATTTCTTGATCATTTATCTTTATTATTTTAATTAGTTTCCTTAGTTATAATCCAACTCAATTATCTGTGTCTTTACTTTTTCATTGTGTAGGAAGAATAAATTGTGTAAGTAAAGCCAATCCACGTGGGTTCGACATCTTAAATACTACAATCTAACAAAGGTGGAAGGACGAACGCTTCATCATAAAAGTAGGACTTTCTAGCCTCCATCACCATTGTTAGACAAGAGGATCGATCGACTCGAGGGTTTCATAGAGGAGTCCAAGGAAATCCAAGGTGTTGTGGAGTCACGTCTTGAAGAGTTAGAGTCCATGAAGGACCAATTCAAGGATGAGACACAACGCATCCTCAGTGAGTTAAAGACAGTTCGAGAGAGTTATGCTCGTGAAGCCGAGATGGGGGCTTTGCGGAAAGAGATATGAACCCGGTAGGTCATATATGATGTTGCTTGATCATGATTCTAGTAAGAACAAATTTCACAAGAATTGGTATGCTAAATTTCATAAACATAAAGCGTAAGAATGAAATAAGAATAATAATAAAGAAATGATGGAATGAAGGATATGGAAGAGATTTAAGTGTATGGAAGTGTGATGATTCTAAATGAAGGAATGTTAGGGATGTGTAATGGAAATGACGTTGGTATGTAACTTTAAGGGATAAATGGATTGTGACCCACTAGCTATATGGAGCTAGGAACCAACAATATAATATAATGGATTCGATGTGGTAGAAGTGTGGCACTTGACCCACTAGCTATAAGGAGTTAGGAACCAACACGATAATAAGATGAAATGGATGAAGACTACAAGCTTTACTTGAAGCCGATAGAATTCTCGCAAGAACAAAGCTAAAAGCAACCTTTCAAAAGAGTTTTCTTATATCTAAAGTTGTGTAATAAAAATGAAGGAAATGTTCCTATTTATAGTGTTCATAGGAACCATATAAAGAGTCTTACAACAAGAGATGAATGCTTCATCTTTTTGGTGATGAATGCAAATGAATGCTTTGTTTTCTCTCCTATCTTTAAGTGGATGAATGTTCAAGGTATGAGTGATGAATTTGGACTTAATTTAGGCTTAATATTCATATAATTTCGTCCAAATGATGGAAGGACTCTTGGGCTGCCTTGTCTTGCTCTTTCATGGAGAAAAAAAAGGATGAAAATGAACATTTGATGTATGTAGACACTTTGGTAGCAAAAGGGGGTGTCTCTTCCATTTCCATGCTGATCCTCAAGCTAATTAACCTTCTTTAATGTCATAATATTATGAATTAAGAGGGCCTTCATTGCTTGTCTTCATGTAGAATACAAATAGCTTCCAAAGATGATGAAGAAGTGACTTGAATGCCTTGATTATTTGCATAATGATGGCATTCATTTGTATGAATAAAAATCAGCTTTGAATTGACTTGAATATGTGAATAAAGAAGACCTTCAATGAATTGTCTCTTGGATGAAGATGAAGGGACTCTTCCTTGGCTCAAACTCATCCAAATCATCCTTGCATAAAATTCCCGTAATGAAAATTCCAGCCTGCACTGTCTTCGGTAAATTGATCATATCTCAAGCTTCCGATATCGGATTAAGGTGATTCAAAAGGAGTTGGAAATCTAAGAGATAGAGGAATAAACTTTAAAGAGACTTCAAGACTCAAATCGTCCCGGATCCAGCTCAAAAATAGAGATCAATATGACATTTATTCTTGCATTTTGTGTGACTGTTCATCTCCCTTCATTCACCTATCATAAAGGTAAACTTTATTTAAATTTTAATTAAAAAAATGCATAAAAAAATATAAGAGTTAGTTTTATTAATGCACTAGTTTAATGAATGAACTAGTTTGATCAATGAACTAACTTTATTAGTGACTACATGCATGAATGAAATAGTTTATTTAAAAGACTAGATAAACTACTTCCCTAAATGAACTAGATGCTTAAATACTATGCATGCTTAAATGATCAGCACACTTATTCAATGCATTAATATGTATAAAAAAACTTTATATTCTCATGCAAAATTATTCATAAGCAAAATAAAGTAATTCTCCCTTGTGAATTCCACTTCCCTATGTTCAAAGCTTGATGTGAACAAGCTTTCCATGGTTGATTGAAACTTCTTGGCCCTTGCACGTGTGATGGGGCCACTTGGGTACTCCTCCGGGTCCTTATCGTTGGTGCTCATATCAGTCCCTCCCTCTTTAAAGCGATTTGTCCCCAAATCGTGATCTGCATCATAAGGAGATAAATCAACAACATTAAAGGTTGCACTAACATTAAACTCACTTGGGAGGTCTAATTGATAAGCATTTTCATTGATCCTGTTAACAACTTGAAATGGTCCATCTCCTCGAGGCATCAATTTAGACTTTCTTTGTGCTGGAAACCTTTCTTTTCTCATGTGTAACCACACCCAATCTCCCGGCTCAAAAATAATTCTTTTTTGTCCTTTGTTCGCATGCTGCTCATATTTCTTGGTTCGCTTTTTAATATTTTCCCGCACTTGTTGATGGAGTTTCTTAACATATTCTGCTTTTTTAAATCCATCTTTGTTCATAATTTGATCAGTGGGTAATGGTAGCAAGTCCATTAGTGTTAATGGATTAAATCCATACACAACTTCAAAAGGTGTATGCCCTGTAGTAGTATGGACTGATCGATTATATGCGAACTCCACATGTGGTAAGCTCTCTTCCCATGTCTTTAAGTTCTTCCGAATAATGGTCATAAACAACATGGATAGCACTCGATTCACCACTTCAGTTTGTCCATCCGTTTAAGGGTGACATATGGTGGAAAATAGTAGCTTAGTTCCTATCTTTCCCCATAGAGCTCTCCAAAAGTGACTTATGAATTTCACATCTCGATCGCTGACAATTGTCCTTGGCACACCATGTAGCCTTAAGATTTCCCTGAAAAACAAATTAGCAACATGTGAAGCATCATTAGTTTTATTACAAGGAATAAAGTGAGCCATTTTCGAAAATCGATCCACCACTATAAAGATAGAGTCTTTGCTGTTCTTTGTGCGTGGTAACCCTAGCACAAAGTCCATTGATATGTCCATCCAAGGTGCTTCCGAAATGGGTAGTGGTGTGTATAGTCCATGTGGCATAACTTTTGACTTGGCCTTCTTGCAAGTGATGCAACGCTCACATAACCTCTCTACATCACGTTTCATCTTGGGCCAATATAAATGTTCTTGAAGTATGGTTAATGTCTTTGCTATGCCAAAATGTCCCATCAAGCCCCCTCCATGAGCTTCCTTGATAAGTAGCTCACGTGTCGAACCTTGTGGAATGCATAATTTACCTTCTTTGAATATGAACCCATCATACCTATAATAGGTTTTAAAGGTCCCTTTCTCACAAGCTTTGTAAATTTCTCCAAAATCAAAATCAGAAACATATAAGTCTTTAATGAAAACAAAACCCAACAACTTAGATTCTAAGGTGTTTAGAAGAACATACCTTCGCAACAATGCATCGACAACTATATTCTCCTTACCTTTCTTATATTTGATCACATATGGGAACGTTTCAAGAAACTCTACCCATTTAGCATGCCTTTTATTGAGTTTATGTTGCCCCCTAATATGCTTTAAGGCTTCATGATCGGTGTGAATAATGAACTCCTTCGGCCATAAGTAGTGTTGCCACGTTTCCATCGCTCGAACAAGAGCAAACATCTCCTTGTCGTAGGTTGGATAATTAAGCGTAGCTCCACTCAATTTCTCACTGAAATAAGCTATAGGACGTCCATCTTGAGACAACATCGCTCAAATTCCTACACCTGATGCATCACATTCGATTTCAAAAGTTTTGTTAAAATCAGGTAAGGTAAGTAAAGGGGCATGAATTAAACAATTTTTAATGTCATTAAAATACTTTTCTTGAGCTTCTCCCCAGAAAAAGTTAGCATTCTTCTTGATGACACTAGTTAATGGGGCGACAATAGTGCTGAAGTTGGGAACGAATCGTCGATAAAAACTTGCGAGTCCATGAAAGCTCCTCACTTGCGAAATGCTTGTTGGTCGTGGCCACTCTTCTATGGCTTTAACCTTCTCTTTATCAACCTCCAAACCCTCAGAACTCACAACAAAACCAAGGAAAACAACTTCATTAGTACAAAATGTGCACTTTTGTAAGTTGGCAAACAACTTTTCTTTTCTTAAAACCAATAAAAATAACCTGAAGTGTTCAATATGCTCTTCCATTGATTTACTATAGATTAAAATGTCATCAAAGTAAACAACGCAAAACTTACCCAAGAATGGCCTAAGAACATGGTTCATTAACCTCATGAATGTGCTAGGTGCGTTAGTCAGGCCAAATGGCATAACCAACCACTCGTAGAGTCCTTGCTTTGTTTTAAACGCTGTTTTCCATTCATCACCTTCCCGCATCCTTATTTGGTGGTAACCACTCTTAAGATCAGTCTTAGAAAATAGGTTAGAACCACTAAGCTCGTCTAAAATGTCATCCAAACGGGGAATAGGGTGACGATACTTTACCGTAATCTTGTTTATTGCTCGACAATCCACAAACATGCGCCAAGTTCCATCCTTCTTTGGTACAAGTAACACCGGAACAGCACATGGGCTAAGACTTTCCCTCACGTATCCTTTTTCCATCAACCCGGTTACTTGCCTTTGCAACTCCTTTGTTTCCTTGGGATTGCTTCGATATGCTGGTTGATTTGAAATGATGGCACCAGGAACGAAGTCAATTTGATGCTCAATGCCACGAATTGGTGGCAACCTACTTGGTATTTCCTCCGGAAATAAATCATCAAAATCCTGCAATAAAGAAACAATAGAAGAAGGTAAAGTGTGATCAAGTTGGTTAGTGTTTAATAAATTTTCCTTGTACATAAGTACAAGTAATTCCTTTCCGGACAACAAACACTTTCGCAACTCCCTTTCTTTGGTAAATACATTCATCTTTTTTTTTTCTCACTTTGCTCACTTTCTTTTGCTTTTACCTCCACTTTAGTCTCTCACTCTTTGGCTTTTTCAATACTTTCTCTCAAATGGATTTGGTCTTTGTGGATTTTTTTAGGAGAAAGAGGGGTTAAGGTAATCTTTCTTGCTTCATGGGTGAACGTATATCGGTTGGTATATCCATTAAGTATGACACGTCTATCAAATTGCCATGGTCTTCCAAGCAATAGATGACTAGCGTGCATTGGAACAACATCACAAAGGATCTCGCCTTTATATCTTCCTATTGAAAATGCAATAAGAACTTGCTTGGTAACCTTGAGTTCTCCTCTATCATTAAGCCACTGTAATTTATAGGGATGTGGATGCTTTGTTGTTGCTAATCCAAGCTTTTCTACCATAAGAGTATTAGCAACATTAGTACAACTTCCGTCATCTATAATGACAAAGCATACCTTTCCTCCGATGTGGCAACGAGTGTGGAAGATATTCTCGCGTTGTTCGTTCACTTCATTGGATTGCATGCTTAGGCTTCTTTTGATAATGAGGGCCTCTCCTTCTGCTGCATGCTCCAATTCGTCATCATCATCTTCTAGTATAGAAGCAACATCATCTTCCTCCTCATGTTCTGATTCAACTTGTCCATCATCACGAAGAAGCATGATATTGCGGTTTGGACATTGGTTTGCAATATGCCCTCGCCCCAAACATTTGAAGCATTTTATGTCTCGAGAACGATTTGGAATGTTTAAAGCCTTACCCTTGCTAGATTCGGCAATGGGCTTGCATCCTTTTGGTGGTCCTCCTTTTTCAAGGGAAGGAATTGGAGGACTTCGTTTATATGAACTTTTCCCCCATCCTGGTGTTGCTCCCCCATAGGATCGTGCGACACCCTTCTTTTTGATTTGCTTCTCCACTTTTATGGCCATGTGCACCATGTCTTCCATCTCCACATAATGTTGTAATTCGACTACATTTGCAATATTTGGATCAAGTCCCTCTAGAAACCTTGCCATGGTCGCTTCTTGGTCCTCTTCTATATTGGCACGAATCATAGCCACCTCCATCTCTTTGTGGTAGTCTTCAAAACTCCGGTTACCTTGTGTAAGGTTTTGGAGACGATTGAACAACTCTCGATGGTAGTGAGTTGGAATGAAACGCCTCCTCATCACTGCCTTCATTTCGTTCCATGTTGAGATGGGTCTCTCTCCATTACGCCTCCTACTTGATGTCAATTGATCCCACCAAATTAATGCATAATCTATGAATTCAATGGAGGCTAATTTTACCTTCTTACGCTCGGAGTAATTATGGCACCCGAAGATGTGCTCGATTTTCTTTTCCCAAGATAGATAAGCCTCGGGATCTGTTTTGCCTTGGAATGGTGGAATGTTAATCTTGATGTTGTTTAAATCGTCATCTGCTCTTGGGCAGGCTCTTTGGTACCTAGGCACTTGTCTCCTCAAACTTTGTTGGGAGATTTGCTCGTCTTCTTGTTCATCGACCACCTCATCATCATATTCTTCCTCGTTGTCTGAATTTTGCCTCCTTTGAGATCTTTCCTCCAATTGTTCTAACCGTTCTTGCATCGGCTCCAACCTTTGTTGCAACAACCTGTCCATTTCTCTAATAATATCTTGAAGATTGGTATTAGTTGCATCCATGTTAACATTATTACTATCACAAACAGGATTTGCTACGGAATTTTGAGACATGTTTAGTAACAAAATAAAATATAAACCTCACCAACAAAAACAAAAAAAATCTCACCAATCGCTCCAAAGGAAGTCACTCCACTCGTGTTTCACTCAGGATGACTTTTACCCTTGATGTACTCTCTTTCCTTTTTCCACTCTTGCTCTCGTTAAAGTCCTTTAAAGAACTCACTCAAGGCTTACAAGTGGCTTGTAGAAATCGGCTGAAACAAGTTGGGTACGTACAAGGTGAAAAAGAGAAAGGGTAAAAGAAAAGAAAACAAATGATGAAAAATGTAAAAGAACGATATTAGAAACTTCAACTATTTTTTTTTAAGATGAAAGAAGTTTACTAGAAGTTTGCTCCCTCTCTCTTTGAATTTTGCTTCGATTTTTTTTCTTTTTCTTTTTTTTTTAACCTGAGAGACAAGGAAAAAAAACTTCTTACAGAATCTCCTAGGCTCTGATTAACAATTGATATGAACCCGGTAGGTCATATATGATGTTGCTTGATCATGATTCTAGTAAGAACAAATTTCATAAGAATTGGTATGCTAAATTTCATAAACATAAAGCGTAAGAATGAAATAAGAATAATAATAAAGAAATGATGGAATGAAGGATATGGAAGAGATTTAAGTGTATGGAAGTGTGATGATTCTAAATGAAGGAGAATGTTAGGGATGTGTAATGGAAATGACGTTGGTATGTAACTTTAAGGGATAAATGGATTGTGACCCACTAGCTATATGGAGCTAGGAACCAACAATATAATATAAATGGATTCGATGTGGTAGAAGTGTGGCACGTGACCCACTAGCTATAAGGAGCTAGGAACTAACGCGATAATAAGATGAAATGGATGAAGACTACAAGCTTTACTTGAAGCCGATAGAGTTCTCGCAAGAACAAAGCTGAAAACAACCTTTCAAAAGAGTTTTCTTATATCTAAAGTTGTGTAATAAAAATGAAGGAAATGTTCCTATTTATAGTGTTCATAGGAACCATATGAAGAGTCTTACAACAAGAGATGAATGCTTCATCTTTATGGTGATAAATGCAAATGAATGCTTTGTTTTCTCTCCTATCTTTAAGTGGATGAATGTTCAAGGTATGAGTGATGAATTTGGACTTAATTTAGGCTTAATATTCATATAATTTCGTCCAAATGATGGAAGAACTCTTGGGCTGCCTTGTCTTGCTCTTTCATGGAGAAAAAAAAGGATAAAAATGAACATTTGATGTATGTAGACACTTTGGTAGCAAAATGGGAGTGTCTCTTCCAATTCCATGTTGATCCTCAAGCTAATTAACCTTTTTGAATTTCATAATATTATGCATTAAGAGGGACCTCATTGCTTGTCTTCATGTAGAATACAAATAGCTTCCAAAGATGATGAAGAAGTGACTTGAATGCCTTGATTATTTGCATAATGATGGCATTCATTTGTATGAATAAAAATCAGATTTAAATTGACTTGAATATGTGAATAAAGAAGACCATCAATGAATTGTCTCTTGGATGAAGATGAAGGGACTCTTCCTTGGCTCAAACTCATCCAAATCATCCTTGCATAAAATTCCCGTAATGAAAATTCCAGCCTGCACTGTCTTCGGTAAATCGATCATATCTCAAGCTTCCGATATCGGATTAAGGTGATTCAAAAGGCGTTGTAAATCTAAGAGATAGAGGAATAAACTTTAAAGAGACTTCAAGACTCAAATCGTCCCGGATCCAGCTCAAAAATAGAGATCAATATGACATTTATTCTTGCATTTTGTGTGACTGTTCATCTCCCTTCATTCACCTATCATAAAGGTAAACTTTATTTAAATTTTAATTAAGAAAATGCATAAAAAATATAAGAGTTAGTTTTATTAATGCACTAGTTTAATGAATGAACTAGTTTGATCAATGAACTAACTTTATTAATGACTACATGTATGAATAAAATAGTTTATTTAAAAGACTAGATAAACTACTTTCCTAAATGAACTAGATGCTTAAATACTATGCATGCTTAAATGATCAGCATTCTTATTCAATGCATTAATATGTGTAAAAAAACTTTATATTCTCATGCAAAATTATTCATAAGCAAAATAAAGTAATTCTCCCTTGTGAATTCCACTTCCCCATGTTCAAAGCTTGATGTGAACAAGCTTTCCATGGCTGATTGAAACTTCTTGGCCCTTGCACGTGTGATAGGGCCACTTGGGTACTCCTCCGGGTCCTTGTCGTTGGTGCTCATATAAGGTGGATGAGCTCAAGAGCGAGCTACTCAATTGCAAGGTTGCAATGAGGGAATGGGATATGCTCAAGACCTTCGTAGAGGGACATAGATCGGGCGTGAAGCTTGTAGGGGAGCAAGGAGTTGCCCAAACGCTTTCAAAGGCTATCGTTGTTACCAAACCTCTGACCGGTTTTGCTGAATACAAGAAAGCCAGTGTTGAGTTAAACAAACCCAAGCTAAGAGATGGTGGGAATGGTAAGGCTAAGTTCGTGCCGAAGAAGAAGATGAAGTGCTACTTTTGAAATGGTCCTCATTTGATAAGAGGATTTCCCAAGAAGAATCGCCTTGCTGCAATGGTGAAGACAACAGACGAGTCAGAGGGAGAAGTAGCAAGACTTAGGGTGATTATGTGTACTAGTGCCACCAAGCCAAGAGAGGGTTCGACTACAAGTGACAAAGTAGTCAAGCCAATGATGAGACCTGGTGTGATAGAAAGTGAGGGAGCTATCAAACCCAGGGTGAAGAGAAAACAATTGGAGTGCTACCGATATAAGGGGCCTCACAAGTTGAGTAGATGTCTAGTTCGAGCCAGGGAGTCTAGGACGAGGGGCTAGTCTAGAGAAAGTAAGGCTGAGAAACTTGGTTCGAAGTCGTTTAGTTCTGCCAAGGCCGAGGGAGACCGAAAGCAGAAAGTGGTGAATATGTCCGGGAAGGCTAAGATAGAGCTTGCCGAGGATGTTTGGGGAAACGACATCGCTTTTGAGACCAGTGTAGTGTCGAAGGGGGCTAAGCCGTTAAGGGACATTGCAACCAATGATACAACACCCATAAGAAAGGTGAAAAATGAGCGAAGGACTTCGAGGAGGAAGTGCCGACGCAAGAAGAAGCACCGAACTTCGAGGAAGAAAGGGTCGATGCAAAAGAGCACCAAACTTCGAGTTAGAAGGACGGGTGCAACGAGTGGAAATGGACTTCGTGGCAGAAGGGCCGATGCATGCAAAGAACTTTGATAAGAAAAGTTCGATGCAAAGGGGCCCAAACTTCAAAGAGAAGGAATGGCTGACCCATTTTAGAGTAAATGCAACCGAGGAGAAGGTACATCTCAAACACATCTCTAGTGTTTATGAGTTTGATTTTCCATCATTGGGAAGTGTAGGTCGGGTAAGACCTAGCTTTCATTGTGGGGGATACGAAGCTTGGAAGGGACCTTTCAGAGTTCTAAGGGACAAGATAGAGTTGCCAAGGAATCTGGGAGTTCGTTCGGTGTTCAATGTTGTGACGACTTCCAAGACTTTGCCGCAAGACTAGGAGGGTCTGAGTCAAGGTAAATCCAGTCTTGTGGGAGAGGGCTCCTACAAGGGAGATGTATTGATAGGCGTTTTAGCACATGAGGATCAACGACAGTTTGAGCCGAGGCAAGCAATTCATATAGGGGAACCGCAACAAGCTGAGGCATCGATGAGTGAACAAGATGTCGCAACCTAGGATCGTTCATGTGAAGCGACGAGGGCGTCGCTAAGCTTATCGGGGGAGAATGTCACGGACCGCGCATTTGTGTCCGAGGTATTGGCACAATCATCAACCAAAGAGGTTGGGAGTGATGTATCGGGCTTGCCAAGACCGTCAAATTTGGCCCAGCAATTGGAGAATGCTGGAATGCCCACAAGCCCACCAAACTTAGCCCATTCCATAGAAGATTCCAGAGGGTGATTTGGTCAAAGCATTATCCATTTGAATTTATTTAAGATAAATTATTTAGATAATGTTTGAGATAATTAGAGATTTGAAAAGAGATAGAGTTAATCTTAACCGTCGATGTAATTTAAACTGGACCGTTGGATGTAGGGGGCTTCAAATATAAATAGAGGCTTACCCCACCTCATTTAATCATCTTCAATCGTCTTGAGTCATCTTGAGTGATCTTGAGCTTGTAACCACATTACTTGGAGTAATACAAGAAGAATTTACTCTAAATTCTTTGAGTGTTCTTCGTGTTCTTAAATGTTCTTCTTTATTCTTAGTGCCAACTCTTTTCAGTTGTCCTTTTATTAAAGCTTTCGCTTAGAACAATCTTGGGTTCGTGAGCTTTAGGAGAGTTTGATCTTCTAAAGCGAGAATCCAGATTAACTTAGGTGTTTGTCAGGTGGACTTTGCCTAAGGTCGTACGGTTCAGCTAGAAGGGAATCTAACACCGTGACGAAGGGTTCAGGGTGACTTAGTCAAGTTTCGGCCAAGAAAATGACTAAAACCGCACGAACCGACTAGCAGCAGTCTAGCGCCGTGACACTTTGCATCAGCTTTATTACTTGAAAATTGGGAACATCAATTTATGGGTGCTTTGCCAAGTTGTAATTTTTCTTTGTATAGCAAACATCCTCTTGACAATTGACAGTAGAAATCTCCCCATGATGACTCAAAATGTGGAACACTAGCTTGCTGCCAAGTGGTATAGACTGCAAAGGCTCCATCTCTCATTTGATTGCCATTTCAAGATTTTGGGTTCCATAGAAAAGACATCTTCACTCACATTCCCTTTATTTTCCACCTGTAAAAGGACATCCAAATAATGCATCGAAATTCATTGTTTCCAATGTTATACAAATGTGATAAAAAATGACGAAAGATGAGCCTCCCTCACGATCTTCACTCCCCCTTGTTACACAGTAAACAATAACACGTCTTTGAGTGAAACCTATTGTGCCTGAGGGAACAAATAAACCGGCTTCTTTGTACCTGATCGTTGCCACCTCGGATTCTAACCGAACCACAGTCGGATCAGCACCCAAGACATTATCCTCAACTTCAGCAGTAGCCATCGCAGCCCTCATTGCCTCGGTTGGTTTCATGACAGTATCAGATCGAAGATCCACTTTTCTGGTCACCATTGTTGCAGTTAAAGCTCTTCTTCTTTGCTTTACAACGCCTTTTCCCCAGAAAACTGAAAATCTCAGAGAATTTCCTTGAAAGAAAATCCATTGACCGTTTCCTTCCCCCCAGTCCTTGTTCCAATGATGTCTCTGGCCTTCAATTAATATTCTCGCAAGCACACATGAGGCACTTGCATGGCTTAGGTGCTGAAGAATAGTCCAGAATTGCCAAATACCACTGCCATAATCTCCATTGTCACCATTGGAACCACATGGAATCGTGAGAAACCGAATTCCCCCATCAGAAATGGAAACTGCCGAAAACTTAAACTCATTCTCCCCCACAATCATTGCTCCATCATGGTTTAATCCTTCTCCCATGATGGCAACCGTTTTTTTTTTTAGTTTTTTAACCCATCCAACTCCTCTCACATTTATTTATATATATTATATATAATATAATATTATTTATTATTTTTTATATAATATTATTTATCTATCTATCTATTTTTATTTATTATTTACATATGACTTTATTTAATCTCGAATACCCTAACGAAATTCGGATATTACAATATTATAATTTAATAAACATAATTTTAATTTTACAAATGGAAAATATAGCATTTTAGTTAACAATCTTGGCATGCGATTAAAAGATATTAATTGAAACTCTTTTTTTTAAGTTGTGATTTGATATTTAAAAAATTATTATATTTTGATACACAATAGGTAAGAAATTATATAATTCTTTTTTAAAATTTAAATTCTTTACTTTAAGACTTTAAATCTTACACTATAAAATAAAATATAAAATTTTAGACATGTTGTGAATAAAGTAAAGAACAAAAATAAAATAGGAGAATAAAGATGAGAGACAAAAGGGAGAGAGATTTTATTATATTCCCAAAGTAGGGTTGTGTACAATGCTATGTCAAAAGTCTATATTTATAGGCATAAGATGAAAACCCTAATTCCAATGGGTATTAAACCCTAATACCAAAGCCCATTAAAGTTTAACTTAATATATGGATATCCACCATAAATAAATATATTCATAACACTCCCCCTTGGATATCCATGAAGATAATGTGCCTCGTTAAAACCTTACTAAGATAAAAACCCTGTGGGAAAAAAATTCTTAGTGAAGGAAAAAGAGTACACACATATTTGATACGCATAACATGTTGCCTCGTTAAAAATCTTACCAGGAAAACTCATTGGGACAAAACCTCGGTTAAGGTAAAAAGAGTGCAACGCGTATTTACTCCCCCTCATGAAAATATCACATAAGATCTTTGAATCTTCATAATTCAATATTGAATACAATCTTCAAATGTTGAAGTAGATCATGCACTAGTGGATAAATCTTCCAAATCATTGCTTGAAATGATTCATTGAATATTATTCATCTAAAAATCATGAGGGACGAAACTTGAAGAAATATGTTTCGTTTTATCATATTTGATATACCCACCTTGAGATATAAATTTTGTATTATCTCTATATAAGATAGCTTGCATCTTATCTTGTGAAAAACATTCACATATCTTCAGGATATGTTTAGCCAAACACATATTTTGGTTTTGCCTCATGCATAACAATTATTTAAAGGTAATGATCTCGTAGCACTTAAATAATATTTCTAGACCAGCTAAGATACGATGCTTCCAGATCAAATAATGTGTATATTGTGCTTTAGACCAAGAATATCATTACCCTTTTCGTGATGCAAAAAAATCTTTGTTTACAGTAAGAGACTTAGCAACAACCATAAGGGTGATCAATAGATATGCGTTATGCATGTAAAGTCTCTTTCAATATTTTTTTGTATGTCGATAGATGCACAAGGATTTGAGGAGGTCTCTTCACGAGTCTCAACGATATTCAAATCATCAACATACACAATCAATAAAAATTCAAAGCTAAACCTCTTAATAAAAATGCTCGGGGAAATAATTCATATAGCATTATGCTAATAAATATTCAATGAGGCGATCATACCAAATACGCCTAAATTGTTTCAAGCCATAAAAAGATATATTCAATATGATTGAATAATATTCTCGATAACTTGAATAAACTGCTTATGACAATCTAAATCTTTCCGGAAGTTTCATGTAAATATTACTGTCAAGAGGCCCATTCAAATATGATATAACAACATCTATTAGGCAGAAACCGAGTTATTTTATTTATTGCCAGACTGATCAAAATCTAAAAGTAGTTGTATCCACCACCGAGGAATATATTTTCCTCATAATCAATTTCATGTCTTTGTGAGAATCCTTGTGCAACCAAATGAGCTTATATCTCATGATTTCCCCTTTTGATTTCTCTTTCTCACAAAGTCTCGTTTATATCCACGAGCTTTACACATTTCAATGTACGGGCTATAGGCCCAAATACTTCTCTTTTCAAAAGAGATTTTAGTTTCGCCTCAATTGCCTCTTTCATGTTGGCCAATCATTTCTTTGTTTACATTGTCCAATTGACAATGATTAATGATCCACATCATCAAATAAAATCTCTAGTGCTATATTGCATGCAAATATATTAACGACGTTGATTTAATTTCAGTTCCACTTATTACCAGACATGACATAATCTATTGAGATCTCTTTATTATCAGGTACCTGAGTCATGTCAATGTCTCTCTTGGAGACCATTTAATCTCTTTTAGAGATTTTTATAATCATTGATTCCTCGATCAGACCATCATAAAATATAGCTCTTTTTCTTTTTCGAGGATCTTTTATCTTTGGAACTTACTTGTCTACTACGCTTTAAGCGTAAGTTAGACTCATTAGCAACTAGATTTTGTCCTTCCATGATATCAAATTTAATTAGAGCATTCATAGCTGGTATACGTGACTTAGTCACTCTTTTAGGGTCAGCAAAATATCTTGCAATTGGTTTGCTAAATGAATTATCCTTTGAACTTATAGTTCACATTGTGTAGTACGTGGATCAAAATGAGAAAATGATAATTCATTCTAACTTATTTCTTTCCCCAGCTATTTATTTTCTCCCCCTAATGTTGGGTAAACTGACTCATTAAAATGATAGTTAGTAAATCGGGTTGTAAATAAATCCTCTATCAGAAGCTCTTATATATATTCCCAACAAAACTCATCTTTGTGCGTTGTGGTGGAGCAATTAGAACATATATCGCACACACAAAAAAAATCTAAGATGAGAAATATTTGGTTCCTGACCAAAAACCATTTGTAATGGGGAGAACTTATGATCATTTGTTGGTTTGATGCGAATTTGTGATACTACATGTAAAATTGCATGTCATCAACATTATCAAGACTGATTGTCTTTAGAAAATAATCTGGAAAATGTGCTCGTAACTTTATCAACTGAGCAAGTAGCCTCGCAAACACCAAGTTGCGGGTTAATAACAAGGATACACATAACCATCTAGTCGATGCATCAAAAAAATCGTAAAATATCTAGATGGTTTTTAAGAAAGGTGTATGGGCCCATATATATCACCTTGTATCCGTTCCAGAAAAATAATAACACTCTATCTTAGATGTTAATGATTGAATAATCAAATTTCTTTCATAGCAAGTATCACGTGAAATATTATCATGAAGAAAATCTTAATTCTTCAATAAATGACCACATGAAAATGTTAGTAAATTTTCGCATCATAATTGAACCGGGATGGTCTAACCGGTCATGCCAAATAAAATTATCAGTAAACATCTAGTTTACAATAGCATGAGCTTCAATTTGTACTAATTCTTATGTAGTACAATATGAATGACAGTGCATGTAATTTTGCCAAGATTTCATTATTGCCTTGAGTTATACTCGTAATATTGAGATAGTCAGCACCCCCTTGACTAATATTCTCAATATATTTCTGCAAATATCTTTAAAATTCAATAAGTCTCTTTTGCGACTTTGACGAACATAATGCACTGTAAATATGAGATAAAGTCTCATTTGGAAATAACATATTTGCTCAACGAGCATAATGCACTGTAAATATGAGATAAAGTCTCATTTGACAATAACATATTTGCTCAACGAGCATAATGCACTGTAAATATGAGATAAAGTCTCATTTGGCAATAACATATTTGCTCAGTCGGAGCTTTCTCTGATATTAGTACTTCCGGATATAGTACTCATATTATTCCCTTGCATTTATTAAAATGGGAAAATATGCATAATTATGCACCTTTTAATATGTGCTTTATTTCATTCACTTCGGGGAATGGAAAATATTAAATATAGCACATTATATCAACTCGGTTATTTATCAAAGATAAGCTCTCAAAAGCTCTTTCGAAGCATTGATATTTCAGTACTTTGAGATATAGTACTCACATTTTCCCTTGTATTTAAATGGGAAAATATTTCTTATGCTTAAGTATAGTATGAGTACTTGCACTGTCTGCTTGGCATAAATAGCCACAATTCATTGTAGATTTCATTCCGGAAGTGATAATATTCTTCAAATGATAAATTAACATAGAACGTAAATAAATAATATATAAAATAAATTAACGATAAATTAACATAAAGCGTAAATAAATAATATATAAAATAAATTAATATAAATATATAATAAATAAAACAAAATAAATAAAGATCAATTATTTCTTTTAGATGTTATAAGGGAAATAAAATAAATGATGAATTATTCTCTTGAAGGACTATGAGAAAAATTATCAATATCCAATTGAGTTGGATCAATAATGTCATTATTTTCGCTACAAAGAAAATCTTATTATATTTTCTTCAATTTATCATTCATGATTATGAATAAAGTCCATAATACTTCGGCGTTTGACAAGTACGAGATCAATGGTTTATACCATCACATTGATAACATAAAGATTTTAATATGATCTCTATCATTCTTGTCATCTTTATAATTCCACTTCTTGTGGATATAAGTATTCTCAAAATAATCATCTTATCCATGTCTATTTTATGATCTCAATCATGACCACAATTACTAATATGGCATTTATTCTTTCCGCTATAAAATATCACATTCACTTCAGGGAATGGAGCGAAGCCAATAGGTCTTTAAAACCTTTTTCACAATATTATGTCTACAGAACAACTTTAATGTGTGAAAAATGGAGTATGTTTTTCTAACATGTCCTCATTAATGATACTCTGGCATATAACTGAGTTTTATTTACTAACCATATAGTGAATTATCATGTTTGCATTCGCTTCAAGGAATGAGACAAATTCAATAATCGCATGCAATAAACATCATGCTTGCATTCACTTCAGGGAATGACATAAATCAAATAACCGCATGGAATAATCATCATGCTTGCATTCACTTTAAGGAATGTCATAAATCCAATAATTGCATGAAATAATCATCATGCTTGCATTCATTTTAAGGAATGTCATAAATCCAATAATTGCATGGAATAATCATCATGCTTGCATTCACTTTAGGGAATACCTCCCATAAAAATTCTTTGATCAAGATGATTTTCATAACTTGAACTTGGGAGAAGTCTATAGTCGAATTTTTCGACATAAAAAAATATTGCTTGCAAGCAAATATAAACTTTATAATATTCATACTATTAAATAGTAATTGATCAACCGATATATATTCAATATATTCAAAGAATAAAAATTTAATCCTCATACGCGGCATTGTTAAATCAGTCCACAAGGTCCTTTAAAAAGAACCTCCTTTGAGACCAGTAGCCTCGCAAAACAGGATGTCCAGCAAATATACTCGGATTAAATTATTAAAACAAAATATTAATGACATGAAATAAACACATAATATCATTAGACAAAAATAGAAATATTTACATGAAAAAGAGAAAAAATCATAATCATCATCGTATATATATTATTTTATAAATTAAATATAAAAGATTGAAAAAGAACATACCGGGTAAATCTTTGAAGAGACTTGAAATAAAAATCTTCTGAGCAAACTCGTGCTGATAACGTGTTGTGAATAAAGTAAAGAACAAGAATAAAATAGGAGAATAAAGATGAGAGACAAAAGGGAGAGAGATTTTATTATATTCTCAAAGTAAGGGTTGTGTATAATGCTATGTCAAAAGTCGATATTTATAGGCATAAGATGGAAACCCTAATTCCAATGGGTATTAAACCCTAATACCAAAGCCCATTAAAGTTTAACTTAATATATGGATATCCACCATAAATAAATATATTTATAACAAGACATACAAACAGTGGTTAGTGTTTTATCGAGACGAGTTAAAATAAATTAAGTGATTGTGGCCTAGATACAAAGGACTTTCTGTGTATGAAAAGGAAATGATGATTGCTTTGTTTGCTGTAAAAAATGGACAATATACTTAATTGGGAGACACTTCATCACCAAGACTGATCATCAAAATCTTAAATTTTTAGCTGAAAATAAAATTATTATTTCTTTTTAGCAAAAATGGACAATCAAGATGATGAGATATGATCATGAGGTCCATTATAGTAAGGGAACTACTAACACAATAGCTGATGTGTTATCAAAAAAGTCTGATGAGGTGAGTTGCTGGATAATAATAGTGAGCAATGTTCTACTGAAATGCTGGATAGAGTGAGGGATACTTGGCAGAACGATAAGAGGTTACAAAAAATTATTAAGGCCTTGGAAGATGGTTCACACAAATATAGTAAGTACATTTGGGATGGAAGGCTTCTCAAAAGAAGGGAGAAATTGGTGGTGGGCTATGAATCAACTGTTAGATCTGATCAAGTTTTTCCATGGAAGTGTTATGGAGGTCATTTGGGGGTTCATGCAACTATTCAAAGAATAAGAACTGTTATTTATTGGAAGGGGATGAGAAAGAAAGTTAAAGATATGGTGAGGGAGTGCTTGATATTGTGATGCTTGTAATCGTAATAAATATATCATGACCGAAAATGCGATTACAATCATAATTTAAATCTATGAATGGTAGGTAGCAATATTTTCAACTTTGTTTTGCAAACAACAGTAAAACCTTGAGTTTAAGTATATGTTTTTCATTTCGAACATCAAAGATAATACCAAATCCAGAAACCATCCGTTTTATTACCCCAACAAATAGGGGTTTAATTTCAGCTAGAAAACAACACAAAAAAACATTGAAATCACAGCACTGAAGCTATATATTTGTCTTTAGGCATCGGGATTTGCCACCACATAGTCTTCCACAGCCTTGAAAACCTTGGCTCGGCTCTGGACCATTTCCTTCATCTCCTCTTCATTAAACTCTGCGTCTCTGACGGTGTGGAACTTGGTGGTGATCTTAACGATCGTTCCTCCATTCGGTGCCGGATCGAACTTGTTCTCGTCCGTGATCTTCTCTAGCTTGTCGCTCAAGACATCTCCTTCAATCACACTGAAATTGTAGTACCTGTTGTCCTTGTCCAGTGCATGCACCTGGTGTTTAACATACTTAATCCCCATGCCTGCATTTGTTATCAACCATTGAATCAGAAGATATATTCGTTCGACACATATTTATATTCGATCCAATGACTTACCATCCGCAAAGTTTATCTTCTTGATTGTTCCAGGTCCACCATCTCCTTGTAGTACCTCCACGTTCTTGATTGCATGAGGAACAACCTTTGGGAACAGTGTGTCGTACTTCAGGACAAAAACCTTAAATGCCTTTTCCGGTGGGACCGGAAAAGTGACCTCCATTTCGTGTGTAAAAACTCCCATTTTTAACTCCAACTCCAACACCAACACACAGAATGTAATGAAGTGATAGTGTTGGAAATGTGGGAAGGGTATTTATAGATTGTAATGGAAGCTGGTTCTGTAATTTTATTTTTTATTTTTATTTTTATTTTTGGATAATATTGAAACACCAAAAAAATAGTGAAGAATGACAAACTGCGTAAAAAATTCCATATAATGGATAACTTCTACTTTTCAAATGTTGAAGAAATTTTTCAGTTGATTACGTATTTGATTTGATTATTATTTATTTATTTACCAAGGACTAAGGAAAATTTGCTTACGGAATTTCAATTCTTATATATTGATTTATATAGGGTATACAACGGGGTGAATGCACCCAGTTTTGGGGGAAAATAATTATTTCTTGAATTTTTAAATATATTATCCGTATATATCGACAAAGTTGAGCAAAAATTGATATAAGTTAAAAAAATTGAATAATTTGATTCGATTCAAAGTGAAAATAATCGATTCGTTTTGACTCAATTCAAAATTTTATAAATTTGATTCGACTCGAAATTTTTTTAAATAAAGTTCAAGTTGTAAAATAGAAACTCGAATAACTTGAATTTTTTAGTAATTAAATGATTTATTTTTAAGTTCAAGACGAATCTCTTAATTTTCATCATATATATATATATATATATATATATATATATTGATATATAGAAATATGAAGAAATATTACTACATATGAAAAATATATATACATATATTATATGATTAGAGAAAATCGTTTAAATTGAAATCAAAGCGTATTATAATATAATAAATATTTATAATTAAATATTTATAGGAACTCGAAAACTCGACTAGACTAGACTCGAATTTCTTAAACTTGACTCGACTCAAAAAATTTTAAATAAAGTTTGAGTTATAAAATATGACTCTTCAACTCGAATAACTCAAAATTTTTTGCTCGACTCGACTCAAATTTTTTTTAATAAAGTTTGAGTTATAAAATATGACTCTTCAACTCGAATAACTCAATTTTTTGCTCGACTCGACTCGATCCGATCGAATACTCACCTCTAATATTGACACAAGTTTTAAATTATTTTATTTTTATAGTGAGAATCGAATCATCGATTACCATTGAAAGTATGAAAAATTCTTATTATCTTATCTAAGTCACATAATTAAATAGATTAATTTTTAATACACATAATGTATTAAAAAATACATAAATTAACGTATTTATTTTTTAAAATAAAATTTAATTCTCTAAATCTAAAATATAAATATTAACTTATAAATTAAATACGTAACTCTTAAAAAACACTACATGTTAAATAGTTTATACATATATATATATATATAAAGATAAAAACTAGAACTCAAATTTAAAAAAAATAATTATGAAAGAGTTAAATGCTCGACAAAATAATTTTAAAGAAAAATCAAATGCTTGATCTAGAAGGCAAATATTTTAGTGAAAGAGGTCACGGTTTGCGGTTTGTTATTTTTTTTTCTTTTAAATTACCTGTCGTTTATTTTGACCACCAAATAAAAAAAATACTTTTAATTTCATAAATAAATTTATAAATTTTAATTATTTTTATCATTAATGCATCGTGATAGTTATTAATATGTATATAATAAAATATTTATTTTATAAAAAAATATAATTGGCGACGTAAAACACTAAATATTACTGATGTAATATATTATTACACATCGTTAAGTTTTAAAATTTGTATATTTAAAAGCATAGAAACCGTAACTTTTTTTTTCTTCGAGCGCTGAGGGCGGTATTAATTTTAATATTAGTCGTCGATTGTTGAAATCTATCAATTGTTTATATTATTTGTTAATTTTTAATAAATTATTATGTTTTTGTGGTACGATCTACTTTATCTTTTAGTGCGTTTTTTTTTTTTGTCGTTTGACATTTTTTCTTTTCTTTTATTTTTTAAAGGTTGGATCTGATGACGACACGACTGATCAAGATAGCATTTATTTGTTATCATGTTGATTTTTCTTGCTTTGAACCCTCGGAATGAATTTGGATACGCGGTTTACGTTCATGGATAGTTTATCATGACGCTTAGTTCTGATTTGCAAGTCTTGGTGATCTTTCTATAGATTAATCCCCTTTTTTGATTCGTTTACCGATGCAGTTAGATTTATTCGTGTCTATTTTTTCGATCGAGTCTTTAGATGAGTTTTATTATTGTTTCATGCATGGTCCTATTTCCCTTCCTATGGGTCCTCACAGTTACCTAATATATGTAATTTTGTGTCTAGTTGTTGCCTGCATGACTCCTCACCTAAAGTAACTAAAGTCGCTACAACCCCCATGCCTTTTCTTCTTTCATAATTATTTCCTTAAAACTAAATCTTATCTATTCTTACATGTTCTTTATGGTCCTAAGTTTAGGACTGTAAATGATTTTCTCGAGTTTGTTCATCAATGCATCGCTTTCGATCACACTGTAAGTGTAGGTGAAATTTTCTTCGTCTACTGCTTCAACCTTCTGTTTCATGTATTCAAATTGGCTTCCTGCATGTTTAGAACACATAAGTTTTACCCTTTTTTCCCTATAAACTATATATTCTTCAAAGTCTAAAATTTGTATAACCTTCTCCAAATGTGACCTTCTTGATGCTCCTCGGCTCACCGTTTCCTTGACTCGACAATCTTAAAAGCCTGAGGCATAATCTTTGGAATAAGGTTGTCTCCCTCCATTAACACAAAGGCACTAACAAAAGTACCCATAGTATCTAGAAAATGGTGACTAACCACCAACAAAAATACATGAAGTAGTGACAGAAGTATCGAAGTACTAAACAGAAGTACCGAAGTACTAACAGACGAACTCAGACCCTAGGCATGCCATACTACCTATGACCAACTATCGACCAAGGCTAAATAAGAGTTTCATTATTCATTAGATCACTTTTCAATTCGTATTGAACAAGTTTCTTATCACGAAAGCAAGTGTCCATAACATACTATCAACAAGAGTATTCTTATCATACTACCAACAAAACATTTATCTCATGCTATCAAAAAAACATCCATGTCATGTTATCAAACAAAAATGCTCATATAAACATATACATGTTTCATGCATGATTCACATAGCTGGCATCTCGTAGCCGTGTGCCATAACATACCTCGGCATTTTCGAGCTATGCACATGTACTAAGTTAGTTCTAGCTATCTAGCAATCAATTCATGTCATCAAACAAATTATCAAATTGTTTAGACTCCTTCCATTATTACCAAATATAGTTTTGTCCAATTACATGACAATTTAAATAACAAAATGGGTGGTTAAGACCTAGGTCCTAACCCTAAAGTTTATCACACTTACAAATATTTTCAAGTAAATCAAGGGTTGTATATGGTGATCCCCTTGCCCTTCCCTCTTGCTAGCTCTTGCCTTTCCTCGTTTTCGTTATCTTCTTCTTTTTGATCCTCTAACAAACCATATACATATAATCACTCATTAGAACATATTAAAATCACTTAACTCAAGTGTTCATATATATGACAATTTTAAAATTCAAATTTGTATATTAAGGACAATTTTGTTACCCTTTAAAAAAATGATCGTATCTCCTAGCTCCCTTATCCGAATTTAGAATATTTTATACCCTTAGAAAGCTAAGGAGATCCTATACATGACCATGTTAACTTCACATTTTAATTGATAACCAATTAGCATCAGATTTCACTTAAAGTCAGATCTGTCCATTTTCGGAACATCCCAAACCACCTTTACTAATTGACCTATAACTTTCTCTATACAACTCCAAATGAGGTGCTGTAAATTTTCACTTGAAATAGATTCATAGGGCTATTAGAATGCAAAATTTCAGCCTCTAAATCACTCAGTTTCATTCTATGGAATTTTTCCAAAATGGCTACCCAAAGTTGTATGTTCTAGCAATTTTGACTATATTACAATCCATGGATTCAAATCTTAAACTAAGCTTGTTCTTATAATTTTCAAATATTTAAAACATAAGATTAACATCATTTAATCTCTTTTTTAGTAACTTATTCTCATGTTGTTGCGACGCTGAAGTGCTAAAATGTGTGATTGATTTGCGTGCAATAATGTGCCAGTATACACATCGAACAAGTAATAAAGTGTGTGAATGAGATCGTTCCCACGAGGATTGGGTAGGTTATTTCAAAAATAGTTAACATACACAAAAGATAAAGTAATCCTTTGTATGAATATATGCCAAAGCAATTATGCAAATGTCACCAAAATGTTTTAGCAAAATAAAGATGTCACTAATGATGTTGGAGCAAAACAAAGATTGTCACGAAAATGCAATAGCAATTAAAACAGATATTGGAGAAATAAATAAAGCTGCACAAACACAACACAGAGAAGATATTCAAGCTTAAGACAGGCTAGGCTTGCTATGGTATGATCTCATTGTTCTCCTGAATGCTACTGTTCCACTGGTTTACTAGTGCTCGACAGAGTTTACTGAAAATGCCTCTACTATCCCTAGTCAGAAGGCCTAACACTCAAAAATACTAAGGCATTACCTCCCGGTCTTAACTCTAACACTCCTAATGTTGATAAAGTGCTACCCCTTTTAGTCGTTGAAACTCTACCTTATCCCTAAGGCAAGTTAGGATTCTACTCCCGCAGCAACCCCATTGTTCAAGTTGGTCTAGCTTTGTCTATCCCTAGATCTAAGCTTCCCAAACCCCTTGAGCTAGGCTACCTCCCGGTGCTCTTACAAAACAAGGTTTAGATAAAAAAGTTGTTAGCTTTCTTGAACAAAACACATAGATAAATACACGAAACAATAAACATTCATTAAAACAAATAAAAATCATCCAAAACAAGCCTTAGCCATACTAGTTTAGTTCATGGCTAGGTAAGAAAAACTATTCAACTTTCGTCCTTTGAAATACATATTTAACAACTTAGAAAAGAGGTAAACAAAGTGAAGAGGAAGGAAGTCTCAAACGCATATGTTGTGACTCTTTTCCTAGCTTCTCGCTCCTCCCAAAGTCGCGCAATTCCCTTGCTTGAAGCTCTCCAGCAATGGTGGCTTGGCTAGAGGTTGAAGACGAAGGAAAGTGGCATCCTTTCTTCTTTCTTCTCCCTCGTGCTCCCTTAAAGCTCGCTCCTTTTTTTGGCTCCTTTAGCTACTGATTTTTCCCTTATCTTGGTCAGCATGTTTGTAGAAGGAGGCTTGGCCTTGTATTTATAGGGGGCTTCTAGGGTTTGGTGCCCTAAATATGCCTAGGGAATGTCTCCTGACATTTGTTGCAGCAGATGACAGTAGACTGCAGGTCTGCAGGGGTGGTGCAACGCCTGCATAGCAGGTGCAAAGTATGCAGAGGAGGTGCAATGCATGCATAGCATGTGCATCTGGCCTGGAAAACGTGTGAGGACAGTGGGCTGCATGTATGTCCTTTCTTTCGTTCTGTTTTTTCCGCCCACAATGCTGTAGCATCCTTCAAGTCCGATCCAACACTATAGAAATATGCTACAGCATCTCTTTCGGTCATTCAACTTTGCTCCAGCATCTGCACAAAATCACCAATAAAATACCCTTCCAAGCAGCATCTTTAAAATAAAAATAAAATAAAATAAAAACCTAATCTAGATGCAAATGCACATGAAATGCAGATAAATGCAATGAAATGCAATGCAAATGATCTTGAAATTAAACAAAACATTAAGTAAAAGGGTATAAAATATACACTTTTTAGAGCGTTAACATACCCCCAAACTTAAGATATTGCTTGTCCTCAAGCAATGACATATAAAAATGCTATGATTTTACTTTCAATCCTTGACAGCTGTTAAGCAGAACATCAATCCTCAGAATATACATGTTATAGCAATCTACATGATATTGAGAACTTCCAAGAACTTGAACTAAGACAAGATACCTTGCTTGTGTGTGCTGGATTGTATCTAACCTATGCTTAAATGTTAGAAAAATTCTAGTTTTCCTTGTTTACCATGCCCTAGTTCTTATAAATTTACTCTTTTGCTCTTTTTTTTAAACTGTTTCGAAGGGTGTCAGCTCATCACAACTACCATCCTTAACTCTATGTGAGTATGGAGCAAACATCTCACCCCCAAGTCAGTAGGTAGAGTCATCCCGTGAAAACTTTCATTCACTCATATGTTGTAGCAATTTTTATTCAGAGCATAAGCTAACTTTTGCATAGAGGAGTGTCCTTCTACAATTTTATGCTAAAGCATTTATTCACATGTCTTTTTTTTACAGTTTATTTATATACTATAGCAAAAAAGAGTTTCATTCTTTTCAAACTAACTAAGGCATAAATTCTAAGTTCTCTAGAAAGTTCCTACCACTCAATTATAGAAAACATACAATCGTGTCAATAAAATTCCAAAACATCAAGTCTTAATTCAGTTCAATTTATTCTCAATATGTTCTATGATTCCGTTCAAAAGCATTAAAATTCTCATCATCGGATATCATTTATTCTAACCTAAAAGTTGTCTTGAATTAAATCTAATGCTATAGCAAATTCATATGTATGCAAAATGAAATGAAAATGCTAAAGCGAAGACTTTGCTACCCCCAAACTTGAGGTTAACATTGTCCTCAATGCTATGAAAATGAAACTATATGCAAAAATAGAAAGAAAAAGAAAAGATGCTTACTTGTTCGAAGGTCTGGTTTTCCTTGTTGCCATGCGCTTAATTCTTTTCGCAGTCTGCTCAGGTGGTGATAGATCTGTGTGCGTAACTTAGGCTTCTGGCTGTTCTTGGTCAATCTCTGGCTTTGGTTCTGCAACGGCAATTGGAATCTGGTCCTCCTCTTCTACAAAGGAAGCATGACGTCCGGCTGTCTGCTTGACCTTACGACGAGGGATATGGGCATTAAAAGGATCAATAGGAGGCTCCTCAACTCTGGGTGAGTTAAGGTCGAAATCCTCGTTGCTCACTTAGATAGTCCTGGCCTCAGAGGACTGTGATTCTGTTGCAGGTGCCTTGCCTTTGTCCTTTGGTGGTTCTGATGGACTGGCTGGGACCTGATGCGATGCCGTAGCGGAAGCGGTAGGGGATGGTTCAGATGCTGGTACAAGTGTTGTGGCAGTTGGCTCTTACTGTTGTTGGGCAGTGGTGTGCTCATGCACTGGTGGAGTAGGTTGACGATGTTGTTGCTATGGCGGGCTGTTCTGAGGAGGAATTGGCTCGGGCTCATTTTGCTAGAAGATGTGAGCTGGGAAGTCAGGCAAGCGATAGCCACCATCAAGCATTAAATTGTGAAGGTTCAACTAGAGAACCAAATCCCTCTTCTGCACATAGGTCATGTACGTCATGAACTTGGTGTGTAGGTCAGCCAGTTGTATTTGCATCCCTTCAATAGTGGTAGGTAACGCATTGAGATTTGTTGTGGCATTCTTTGGTTTGGCTGAAGGCTCGCCAGATAATGGAGCATTTTCTTATACTCCCATCAGCTCTGAGATCTTCTTTAGGATAATACCCTGTCTTCCCTTGATCTTGAAATCTTCATCGTTCTCGAACACTCGTTGCTTCCGGCAGAGTGCTGTAATCAGGTATGGGGAAACTAGGGGTTTTTGCTTCCTCTTCAATGCTACGTGAGCTTCCTTAAGAATGATCTTGCCCACGTTGATGGTTCGCTTCCTTAAGAATAATCTTGCCCACGTTGATGGTTCGCTTCCTTAAGATCGAATGTAAAAGCTGTAACCAAGCAAGGTTTACCGTGGCTGTGTGGCTTGTGGGCATCAGGTTTTGCTTTATAAAGTGCATTCAGATCTTGCACTCCGGCTTTAGGGAAGTGCGATCAACAGTTGTATTCGCCTCATCCCACTCGGTGCCTTCAACGCAAAGGTGCTGAAGGAGAAAATCTGGGCTCTGCCCCAGCATAGAAGCGACAAACATAGAGTGCTCGTCTTCTTCTCCCACACCGTAGAAATCATTGATGTGTTTTGCAGTGAAGGGGATGGCATCACCTCAGACATACACAGTTTGTTGTCCCAATCGCGTGAAGTGTGCGTAAAAATCTTGCACCAACGACACATTTATGGCTTTTTGATTTGCCTTTGTGTCGAAGTGGAGGGCAAAAGTTTGCCACTTTTGTTGTTTTATCACTACTGCGACTTGCTCCGGTAGCTTCTTGAAGGTTGTTGTGTCATAAACAAAGCCCTTCTCTTGATGAACAGACCTTCCTTTGATCTTTTGAAAACACTCCTTTGCCGCGTCATTCTTAAATTTCCTGATCTCAATAGGTCGGGCTTGAGCAGCAGCTCTTGAAGTTTCTGCAGTGTTCTTGCAGCGTACCATAGTGGTGGGTATTTTTAGAGAGGGTGTTGGAGGTTTCTTTCGAAAAAGATGGAGTTTTTGGAGAGTTTGGGGTAGTTTCCTTTGTGAAGAAGATGAAGTTGTGGAGGAGAGGGATGGTTGAGTTGGTTTTTGGAGACATGGACGGTTAACTTGCTTGGGAAGGGTTAGAGTAATTATGAGGGTGTAAGAGTTGTAAGAGGAATTGACGGCTAAGGTTATGGGGAAGGTAAAAAGGGTGTTAAATTGATGGTGAGTGGGAGAGAGAGAAGGGTTTTATAATTAATGAAAAGGTAAAGAGGGGTTGTATTAGAATCAAAACTCTTTCTCTTCCCCTTGAAAACCAACCGGATTCATCTTTAATGGACTCCTCAACTTCCTCCTTGGTGGCCCAAATCAAATAAATCCAAAACTTTTCCCTACAAGACTAGTATCCGTACAGTCCTTCCTTGCTCCCAAGCCTCCTTTGCACAGACTGTGCATTACACACTGTCCTGCCTTGGTACACCACGCGTTTGGTGCTATGCAGATTGTTGCAGGCACACATAGTGGTCTGAGCTTATACCTCCAAAGATCAAAAGTTGAATATGGAAAAACTAAAAATAAAAGCATCTTAAAAGAAACCTAAAACATCTACTTTTTATTCAAACTGAAATTTAAATGCTAAAGCAAAATAAAAGAGAGAAATAGAAATGCTCAAGCATTTTGCAGACTAGGGTCGTCCTTGTCACGCACAATGGGTGCTCCATTATAGATCTTCGGCCTTTGACCATTGACCTTGAAGATTCGATCTCCCTCAAGTGTTCTAATCTGCACAGCTCCATAAGGATAAACCTTATGTATGAGGAATGGTCCAGACCATCGAGACTTTAACTTTCTAGGAAAAAGTTTAAGTCTTGAGTTGTAGAGTAACACTTGTTGGCCCTCTTAGAAATGCCGTGGAAAAAGATGTTTGTCATGCCACCTCTTTGTTTTTTCTTTGTAGATCCTAGCATTCTCATAAGCATGGGATTGAAACTCATCCATTTCATTTAGCTCCAAAAGCCTATTTTCTCCAACTGTCTTGAAATCCATAGTGAGCTTTTTGATGGCCCAATAAGCTTTGTGCTCAAGTTCCACTAGCAAATGACATGCTTTCCTATAAACAAGCTTGAATGGGAACATCCCTAAAGGAGTCTTGTAAGCTGTCCTATACGCCCATAAAGCTTCATCCAGCTTTGGAGACCAGTCTTTTCTCTTTGTGTTGACAGTCTTTTCTAAGATTTGCTTGATTTCTCTATTGGAGATTTCAGCTTGACCATTCGTCTGTGGGTGATATGTTGTAGCAATTTTGTTCCCGACTCCATAGCGTTGTAATGTCTTAGCAATGAGCTTGTTGTCGAATTGGGTTCCTTCATCACTGATTATAGCTCTAGGGACTCCAAACCTTGTGAAAATATTCTTGTGCAGGAACTTCATGACTGTCTTTGAATCATTACGGGGTGTTGCCAACACTTCTACCCATTTGCTCACATAGTCCACTGCTAGCAAGATATATAAATCCCCATAGGATGATGGAAATGGTCCCATGAAATCAATTCCCCAAACATCGAAAAGCTCGATTTCCAAAATATTTTCAGAGGCATTTCATTCCTCCTCGAGATGTTACCGGTTCTTTGACATCTATCACATCCCTTAATGCTTGGGCATCTTTGAAGAGTGAGGGCCAATAGAATCCAGATTGTAGGACCTTTGCAGCAGTCCTTGATCCACCAAAATGACCACCACACGATGTTGTATGAAAATGGAATAGGATATCTTTTTGTTCCTCTTCCGGCACACATCTTCGAAGCAATTGGTCAGCACATTGCTTGAACAAATATGGCTCATCCCAATAAAAAAATTTGGCATCATGTTTGAACTTCTTGCGACCCTGGCTAGATAAATCGGAGGCAAAATACCACTAATAAGAAAATTAACAATGTCGGTATACCAAGGTAATGTTGTAGCATATAAAATTTTCTCATCAGGGAAATTTTCTTCGATTTCAAAATCCTCTCCTAAATTTTCAGGATTTTCTAGCCTAGATAAGTGGTCTGCAACTTGATTTTCAGTTCCTTTTCTATCCTTTATTTCAATATCAAATTCATGTAGAAAAAGTATCCACCTAATAAGTCTCGGCTTAGCATCTTTCTTAGTTACTAGGTATTTGATGGTAGAATGATCTGTGTGCACTATCACTCTAGTTCCTATAAGATACGCCCTAAACTTATCAAAGGCAAATACTACAGCAAGTAACTCTTTCTCAGTAGTGGTATAATTTATTTGAGCATCATTAAGAGTTCTACTTGCATAGTATATAACATGGAAGGGTTTACCTCGCCTTTGACCTAGTGTTGCGCCAACTGCGTAGTCACTTGCGTCGCACATCAACTCGAATGGCTCAGTCCAATCGGGAGGTATAACTATTAGAGTTGAGGTAAGCTTCTTCTTCAATTCTGTAAAAGCGTTGTGACATTTTTCATCGAAGACAAAGGGTTGATTTTGTTGTAGCAAATTGTAGAGCGGCTTAGAGATTTTCGAGAAGTCCTTGATAAACCTCTTGTAAAAGCCAGCATGTCCAAGAAAGCTTCTAATTCCCTTCACAGTTGTGGGAGGTGGTAGCTTCTCTATCAACTCTACTTTTGCCTTGTCAAATTCAATTCCTTTCCTTGAAATTTTGTGCCCTAAAACCGTACCTTCGGTCACCATAAAGTTGCACTTCTCCCAATTAAGTACAAGGTCGGCTTCTTTACAGCGTTTCAATACTTTGGCCAGGTTGCCTAGGCATTTTTCAAATGTTTCTCCGGACACAGAAAAATCGTCCATGAATACCTTCAAGAATTCTTCAACCATGTCTGAAAATATTGCCAACATGCAACGTTGAAAATTTGCTGGAGCATTACATAACCCAAATGGCATTCTTCGGAAGGCATAAGTTCCATAAGGGTAAGTGAAGGTTGTCTTCTCCTGGTCCTCCGGTGCTATAGCAATTTGGTTGTACCCAGAATAGCCATCGAGGAAGCAATAGTAAGCTTTTCCCGCTAATCGATCCAGAATTTGATCTATAAAAGGAAGGGGGAAATGGTCCTTCTTTGTTGCCTTGTTCAGTTTCCTAATGTCCACACAAATGCGTCAGCCTGTGACTGTCCTTGTCGGAAGCAATTCGTTGTCCTCATTGGTGATCATTGTCGTGTCTCCCTTCTTAGGAACACAATGCACGGTACTAACCCATGAACTATCAGAAATTGGGTATATGATCCCTGCATCCAACCACTTGATAATCTCTTTCATCACTACCTTCTTCATTGCTGGGTTCAGTCTTCTTTGGGGTTCAACAGAATTATTGTGGCATTCTTTCAGCAGGATCTTGTGCATGCAGATCGTAGGACTGATGCCCTTTAAATCGGCCATAGTCCATCCTAGAGCTTTCTTATATTGTGATAGGAAATTCACAAGACTTAGCTCTTGGTTAGGATCTAAGCTAGAAGAAATAATCACTGGCAAACTTTTGTGAGATCCCAAATAAACATACTTTAAATGTGGTGGCAATAGTTTCAGTTCTAGAGATGGTGCATGTAATAATGATGGTTTAGGAGGAATAAATTCAGAGAAATCAATTGATTCAAATTTCATACCTAGTCTTGGCTTGTAGTAGCCAATTTGATGTAGCTCCAGATGAGCTTCTTCTTCATCCTAATCATGCTCTTCCAGTAGTTTTGCAAAGTCCTTCATTTGCGGATAATTATCACATCAAAAATCTGCATCTTCTTCAGTTGCTGCAGCATTTATCCCAGCTATACAGTGACATTCTTCATTCTCATCCATGTACTTGAGAGTGTTGAAGACATTGATAGTCATGGACTGGTCTGCTACTCGCATTGTGAAGTCTCCCTTCTCACAGTCGATGAGAATCCGACCGGTTTTTAGGAATGGTCGTCCCAAGATGATGGGTGCTTTGTGGTCCACTTCACAATCCAAAATCAGAAAATCCACAGGGAACACAAACTTACCCACTTTTACTATCACATCTTCCACTTTCCCTTCTGGTCGAACATGAGAGTGGTCCGCCAATTGCAAGATGACAGTGGTAGGTCGCGTACTCCCTATACCAAGCTTCTTGAATATTGCTTTGGGCATCAGATTCACACTCCAACCGAGGTCGTATAATGCTCTTCCCACAAAATTGTCTCCTATCGAGCATGGAATGATGAAGCTTCCAGGATCTTGCCTCTTCATGGGAAGCTCAGTCCTCCCAGAACAGAACTCAGATGCTATAACAATTTTTGCAAAATTCTCAGCTTTTCTTTTCTTTGTAACAATGTCTTTCAAAAACTTTGCATATGAGGGCATTTGATCAATAGCATCTAAAAATGAAATATTTATATGAAATTAGTCCAACATACTTACAAACTTTTGAAATTGGAGATCCTCTTTGTGTTGCTTTAAACACTGAGGGAATGGTGGTTGCGGTCTTACGTCCTCCAAAGGTTGCGTTCGTGCTGCTTCTTTTGCCGCAACATTTGCAAACTTCTCCCCAAATGCCTCAGTATTTAAGTTTTCTCCAGTTTCTTCTTGAGTTGATTTTTCCTCTTGTTTTTGCTCCTGAATCAGGGTTTCTTCTTCTTCCTTTCTTTTGAATTGCTCCCCCGTGTTAATTTGTCGTCCACTCCTCAAGGTCAATGCGCTGCATTGCTCTTTGCCATGATTTTTAGTGACTTTAGTATCACTAGGCAAATTGCCTCTCGGTCTTGCTTGTAATGCTTGATCAATTTGACCCACTTGAGTCTCGAACGTTCTCAACGAAGAGCTGTGACTTTGCAACAGTGCGCCTTGGGTTTGCAACAAATTTCCTTGATTAGAGATAGTTGTGGAATGCTCCTGCAACAATGCTTTCGTTGATGTCATGAACTCCTTGGTCGAAGTCATGAATTCTTGCAGCGAAGCTTCCAAAGAATTGTTGCTACTTTGGTGATGAAATGTTCCCTTGTTTTCATTTTGTCATGGCATATTTCCTTGAAAACCATGGACTCCCGGTTGTGTTGCCATGGGTTGTTGCCTATTCGAGCTGCTAGCTTAATTTTGTCCTTGATTACCTCACGAAAAATTAGAATATTGTCTCCACCCTGGGTTGTACGTGTTCGAATAGGGGTTGTTGGAATTTTTGTTGAAATTTCCAACGTAATGAGCATACTCTAGATGAGTTGGGCAGTCTTTATCGAAATGGTTTCCACTACAGTGCACACAGCTTAATGCCTTAGCATCTCGTACTTCACTGGGCTGTTGAAGGTTCTTCAACATATTTGTGATAGCAGAAAGTTGCGCTGAGACGTAATCATTGGCATCGAGCTCCAGCTTTCCTTGAGTTCTTCGTCCTGTCCCAAGTCTAGTAGTTGGAAACTGATAATCATTGTTGGTTATTTTATCCAAAATATCAAATGCTTCTTCTAGCGACTTATCCAACAGTGTTCCATTTGCTGAAGCATCTAACATCATCCTTGTGGGTGCGTTGACTCCATTGTAAAACATCACGATTTGAGTCCAATCTTGAAAACCGTGATTTATACACCTTCTCAGTAAGCTTTTATATCGATTCCAACACTCGTGCATTGACTCGTTATCCCCTTGTCTGAAGGATGATATCTCATTTCTCAATTGGGTGTTCATGTTGGGTGGGTTGTACCTTGCCAAAAAGCTTTTGCACAAAGTTGTCCATGACTCTATCGAACCGGTTGGAATTCCATTCAGCCACTCTCTAGCTCGGTCTCTCAAAGAGTATGGAAATAGCTTGAGCTTCAACACATCTTCGTGCACTCCTTGTTGGCGGAACGAATCGCAAACCTCCAAGAAAGCACGGATATGTTGTCGAGCATCCTCATGAGGTGATCCTCCAAACTGTCCGATCGAGTTGAGCATATTAAAGATCACAGGTTTGAGCTCAAAGTGTGCTGCCTGTATATCAGGTGTCATTATCCTAGAATTAAGGTCATCCAAGATTGGTGTCAGGTGATCTCGAATTGCTCTTGGTCTTGCCGCAGCTACAGCATTTGCTGCAGCATTAGGATTTGCTGCAGGGATTGCTCTAGCATTTTGATTCTGCGGATCCTGATACATGGTTCTTCTTCTTCTTTGCTCTCGCCTACTTTGTCTAAAATACCTTTTGATTTTAGGGATAAATGGTTCGAGGGATTCTCGAGAGTTCACTCTGGGCATCCACTAACCAAAAACCTATAAAGAAAAACAAAGAAAACAAAGATTAAACCAAAATCAAAAGACTCAAAAAACAAAACAAAAATAAAAAGATAGAAAGTATGAAAACTATGATTGAAATAGCCTATTGCCTCAATCCCCGGTAACGGCGCCAAAAACTTGTTGCGACGCTGAAGTGCTAAAATGGGTGATTGATTTGCGTGCAATAATGTGCAAGTATACACATCGAACAAGTAATAAAGTGTGTGAGTGAGATCGTTCCCACGAGGATTGGGTAGGTTATTTCAAAAATAGTTAACATACACAAAAGATAAAGCAATCCTTTGTATGAATATATGCCAAAGCAATTATGCAAATGTCACAAAAATGTTTTAGCAAAATAAAGATGTCACTAATGATGTTGGAGCAAAACAAAGATTGTCACGAAAATGCAGTAGCAATTAAAACAGATATTGGAGAAATAAATAAAGCTGCACAAACACAACACAAAGAAGATATTCAAGCTTAAGACAGGCTAGGCTTGCTATGGTATGATCTCACTGTTCTCCTGAATGCTACTGTTCCACTGGTTTACTAGTGCTCGACAGAGTTTACTGAAAATGCCTCTACTATCCCTAGTCAGAAGGCCTAACACTCGAAAATACTAAGGCATTACCTCCAGTCTCAACCCTAACACTCCTAATGTTGATAAAGTGCTACCCCTTTTAGTCGTTGAAACTCTACCTTATCCCTAAGGCAAGTTAGGATTCTACTCCCGCAGCAACCCCATTGTTCAAGTTGGTCTAGCTTTGCCTATCCCTAGATCTAAGCTTCCCAAACCCCTTGAGTTATGGCTACCTCCCGGTGCTCTTACAAACCAAGGTTTAGATAAAAAAGGTGTTAGCTTTCTTGAACTAAACACATAGATAAACACAAGAAACAATAAACATTAATTAAAACAAATAAAAATCATCCAAAACAAGCCTTAGCCATACTAGTTTAGTTCATGGCTAGGTAAGAAAAACTATTCAACTTTCGTCCTTTGAAATACATATTCAACAACTTAGAAAAGAGGTAAACAAAGTGAAGAGGAAGGAAGTCTCAAACGCATATGTCGTGACACTTTTCCTAGCTTGTCGCTCCTCCTGAAGTCGCGCAATTCCCTTGCTTGAAGCTCTCCAACAATGGTGGCTTGGCTAGAGGTTGAAGACGAAGGAAAGTGGTCTCCTTTCTTCTTTCTTCTCCCTCGTGCTCCCTTAAAGCTCGCTTCTTTTTGTGGCTCCCTTAACTACTAATTTTTCCCTTATCTTGCTCAGCATGTTTGTAGGAGGAGGCTTGGCCTTGTATTTATAGGGGGCTTCTAGGGTTTGGTGCCCTAAAGATGCCAAGGGAATATCCCTTGACATTTTCTACAGCAGATGGCAGTAGACTGCAGGTCTGTAGGGGTAGTGCAACGCCTGCATAGCAGGTGCAGCGTATGCAAAGGAGGTGCAATGCATGCATAGCTGGTGCAGCTGTCCTGGAAAACGCGTGAGGACAGTAGGCTGCATGTATGTCCTTTCTTCTGTTATGATTTGTCCGTCCACAATGTTGTAGCATCCTTGAAGTCTGATCCAACACTATAGAAATATGCTACAGCATCTCTTTCGATCATTCAACTTTGCTCCAGCATCTGCACAAAATCACCAACAAAATACCCTTCCAAGCAGCATCTTTAAAATAAAAAGAAAATAAAATAAAAACCTAATCTAGATGCAAATGCACATGAAATGCAGATAAATGCAATGAAATGCAATGCAAATGATCTTGAAATCAAACAAAACCTTAAGTAAAAGGGTATAAAATATATGCTTTTTAGAGCGTTAACACATGTATACCTAATATTGAATCAATTAACACATATGACATTTCCAAAATCCTAATCCCAAGCTTCCCAACTTACTTGCTCATGCTTCTAAAACCAAAACCATGTGATTACTAACTTCAAATCAAATTTCTAACAACCTAATCTAACAATTTACTCTCCATAACTCATCCTTAACAATTTCTAACATCATACCAAGATGAGAGTATCATAGAAACATTCAAAATCCAAGAGCTTAAGCCTTCACTATTTCGGTTATGGAATGAGAACCTTACCAAGATATTTAGACTTGATTTCCTAGTTTAATTGCCTAACCATGCAAGAATTCCAAGCTCGCTTCCTTAAGCTTCCATGTGTTTTTCTCTCCTCTCTCTTTTTTATTCATGTGAAATGGGGAAGAAAGAAAGAATGGGCTGATTTTTCTTTGCTTATTAATGGGAGTGAAAAGACTAGTTTGACCTTGTTTTTAATTTTTGAGTAGCTAGAGATAACCAAGGGAAATGGAGGAAAATTAAAACTTTAGCATGCAATCAACTTGTTTTATTTTTGTTTCATTTAGGTCACCTCACATTGGCTCTATTATTTATCTTCATTTTCAAATTAGTTAAGTCCTTCTAACCTAAATGACATATAATTTAATTAACTTATGAATCATTTGTAACATTCTCTTAGCCCGGTTTTAAGGTGTTATAGTCTTCTCCAAAGTTAGAACTCGAATCCTCTTCTTTGAATTAAATAACAGACGATGACCTCTTTTACTAAATAGTTTATCAGATTCCCCCAATTTGTTCTTTTATGGATTACAATGATTCTTTCTCTGTTAAAGTACAGAATTTCAATGAACATATATTCATGGTTACACGGTTAAAAAAGTATCATCTGGAAAATAATCATCTCTTTATTCCCACACAACAAGATTCAGTAAATAAATTGGACTCTTTATTACAAGTCTGGAAGAGTAAAAAATCGAAACCAAACAGGACAATTCCTTGACATTCATTTCAGTGGATGACATATGAAGACTTGGATTTTCAGTAGGCATCAGGATTTGCCAGGAGATAGGCTTCAATGGCCTTGAACAGTCCCGATGCCTTCTCTTTCCCGGCCTTGATTCCTTCTTCCTTGAGCTCAAACTCACCCATGGTGTAATACTTACTAATAGTCTTGCAGACGGATCCACCATCAGGAGACGCTTCCATCTTTGTCTCGTAAGTGATTTTCTCGAGCTTGTTCATCAAAGCATCGCCTTCGATCACACTGTAAGTGTAGGTGAAATTTTCTTCGTCTACTGCTTCGACCTTCTGTTTCATGTATTGGAATTGGCTACCTGCATGTTCAGAACACATATAAGTTTTACCCTTTTTTTCCCTATAAACTATATCTGATTCAAAGTCTCTAAATTTGTATAACCTTCTCCAAATGTGACCTTCTTGATGCTCCCCGGCTCACCGTTTCCTTGAATGTACTCGACAGTCTTAAAAGCCTGAGGAAGAACCATTGGAATAAGTTTGTCCCCATCCAGGATACAAGCCTTGAACATCTTGGCTGGTGGGATTGATGTAATAACCACAGACTCATAAGTGAAAACACCCATGGTTTAGACTGATTACTTTGCAGAGGATGTTTTTTTTATGTTTGCAGTTGCAGATACATATGTCTGATCTAAGTTCAGTATTTATATTGTCAACTTCAACATTTAATTATATGTTGGGAGCGAGTTTCAATATTCCCATAACAGAACAAATTCTTGAATCTTGAAAGCAATATTAATTGGAACTCAACAAGAAATGGAACTGAAAACAACTCTTAAGAGATTAATATTTTAAGCAATCAAAACTCTTATGCAAGTGCTTGGAGTCTTTGATTCTTCTTTCAGCTTTTAGTTTACTTTGACATTGTAATCAATCTATTATTCTATACTATTTGGATGTGTCAAATTTTGGTATATTAATCAGAAGAGTTTCATATTGATCAGAAATGATACAATATCAATAAAATTCATAATTATTATAATTTAATAAAAAATAGTTTCAATTTCAAAAGTTCAAATATAACATCTTATTTAAAAGTTTTTAATTGAATTTTTTGTTTTATAATTCAATATTTATTAGAATCATATTTCTCCTCTTACGTCGTAAGGTAGTACTCAAAGAAATATATATATATATATATATATATTAAAGTTTTTTAGACTTATATATTAATACACAATATGCGTAGAAAATTATATAATCTATTTTTTAATCTCTAAGCTTAAAGAATCTAAATCCTAAAGTCTAAAATATAATACAAAATTTTAAATATGTAATAAAAAGTGAGCGTTTGATTGAGGAAAGTCAAAAAAATTGAGCTATACAAGTTGACGCGTCATATTTTATAACTTAAATTTATTTGAATTTTTTATTAGAATTGAGTTTTTGAGTTGATATACAAATGTAATTCTAATTATTTATCATGTTATAGTATAATTTGATTTCACTCTAAACTATTTTTTTAATCATATAAAATATGCATACATATTTCTCCGTATATTTTTTATATGCAACTTGTATTTCTTCATATAATTTTTATAATGATATATATTAGAAAAATTGAGGGACTTGATATAAATTTAAAAATAAATCAACTAATTACTAAAAATTCTAAGTTATTTGAATTTTCATTTTATAACTTAAATTTTATTTAAAAATTTTCGAATCAAATTGTTGAGATATTGATTTTGGTATAATAATTGTAAAATGTTTTAGACTAATTTGAAAAGATTTTAAAAAATAATTTTTGTGTCTAAACAACTTGAAAATAAGTTTGAAAAGTTTTTGAAATGTTTTAGAAGTGTTTGAAAAGTTTTAAAATAGACAAACTTGTGTTTTTAAATGAAAGTTTCGAAACCTTCCCTTAAGGTTTCGAAACCTCTCAGAAAGAATGACCTTTTTCTCGAAACCTTAGCAAAGGTTTCGAAACCTTGGTCCTGTAACGGCTATATTTTGCAAGGTTTCAAAACCTCTGTGCAGGTGAAAATTAAATTTTCAACTTTATGACTTCCCAACGGCTCCAAAAGATACCCAACGGTTATAAACGGCAAGAATATGATTTCACACTATAAAAGCAAGCTTAAGACACTTGAAGATGGTTAGAGACAACATCCAAGAAACATGGTCAAGAAAAATTGATTTAAATCTCCATTTTCCTTTTCTCTTGTACATAATCTTAAGAGAGTGATTTTATAGTAAATCTTCTATTTTCTTGTGAGTTTAATTGTGTAAACACCCACTTTTGTGAGGTAACTAGTTTACCAAACAAATCCCTTTGTAAAAAGAGAGTTTTTAGTTTAGCCTTAGACAAAAATTAGAGTTGGTTCTATCTTTGCCAAGTCCAAAAGATAGGGTTGTGACGGTTATCCCTTGAACCGGTAAAAATGTGTCAATTCATAGTGAATTGGTTGAAATCCTTAGTGGTGTGCAAATTTAGTGGATGTAGGTGTGGCCGAACCACTCTAAAATCATTGTGTTCTTTGTCTCAATCTTTCGATTTTAGCAAATTCAATCAAGCACCAAAAATAACACTCTTGAATGTTTTCGGTGATCGATTCGAACTTGCGCATCAAGTCTTTCACAAATTTATACTCCAACTAAGGAACTTCAAAACTGGAGGATAAGAAGCTAACAACCAAGAAAATAGATAAAAGAAAAAAAGGCTATGTTTTTGGTGTGTAACCAAGTACACACCAAGTTATAGGTGTGCAAAATCTCATATCTTCTAAATTGTGGTCGAGGGAATAAAAGAGGAACAGGAACTTGAGGTGTTCTTAGACTGTGAAGATCAAGGAAAATGAGCAAAATGGAGGAACTAACTTTCACTTCATGCTATGTGGGGCTCTAAACATTGGAAAACTATGAAGTTGTTAAAGATTGGTGAGCAAGAGTGTGTTGTTTTAGTAGATTCTGGAAGCACATATAATTTTTTGAGTTTGGTCTTACTTAAAAGATTAAATTTAAAAATGATAAGAAGGAATTAATTGAGGGTATCTGTAGCTAATAGAAATTTCATGAAAACGGTGAGGGACTGCAAAGATCTTGAATGGAGTTGTCAAGGGCATTTGTTTACTTCTGATTTTTTTGGTGATTCCCATGGAAAGTGAATTGAAGTAGTATTAAAAATTCAATGGCTATCCCAATTAGGGACAGTGCATTGGGATTTCACAAAGTTATCTATGTGTTTTAACTAGCATGAATACTTTAGGGAATTCAAGGTAGACCATTGAAGTTGATTGATTCAAAAGCATGTGTGAAGATGTTAAGAGGCAATCATAGCCCTTGTACAACTTCAATGTGGATTATGAAAGCTCAATTGTCAATAAAGATAGAGGAAGAAGGGCATGCAAAGGAGATTCAATAGTTGTTACAAAATTTAAGGAAGTGTTTGCAGAATCACATGGTTTGCCACCTGATAGACAACATAAGCACATAATTAATTTGGTGGATAAAAAGACAGTGATTAAGTGAAGCCTTACAGGCATCCTACTCATCAGAGTAATAGAATAGAGAAAATAATTAGAAAAATGTTGGCCAGTGGTATAATCAGAAACAATAGCAGTGCATTCTTCTTCCCATTGTGATGGTTAAAAATGACAGATCAAGAAGAATGTGTGTGGATTATAGAAAACTCAATCAAGTTACAATTAAGGATAGTTTTCCAATGCCTACTATTAAGTTGTTATTAGATGAGTTAGGGGCTTTCACCTAGTTTTCTAAGTTGGATTTGAGTTCTAGATACCACCAGATTAGGATGAGAGAGGTTGATATTCTAAAAATAGCCTTTAGGACACATGAAGGGCACTATGAATTTTTAATAATGTCCTTTGGTTTGACAAATGTCCCGATTACATTTCAAGGACTGATGAATAAGATATTTAAGGAACAATTGAGGGGATTTGTATTAGTATTATTTTCATGACATCCTAATTTACTGATTAATTGGGAGTCTCACTCACAACATTTGTCTAAGGTGTTGGGAATTTTGAGGAGGCAACAACTATATACAAAAAGATTCAAGTGTAGTTTTGGTGCTCGAGAAGTGAATTATTTGGGATATGCTATTGTTGGAGGAGTGTTTTCTATGGATAATTCTAAGATTCAATGTATTCAAGAATGGCCAACTGTAACACCCTGAATTTTTCCCTTAATTCAGAAATTATAATTGTTAAATCCCTAATTTGATAACCCTAATAATTTGGGAATTAATTTCTGAAATCAGTGACCTCTTTGTTTAAAAGGTAAAATTATGAGTCTGTTTTGTTAATCTTAATAAGTTGAAGGACTTGTCTTGTAATTTAGCCTTTTCTTTTGTATTTAAAACTTACTTTTTGGCAAATTGAAAACCCTCTTCTGTAGTCTTGCCGCACGCATCCTTTCCAGTTTCTTTCATGTTTTTCCCTCCCCATTCTTTTGTTAATCTTTTGGTTAAGTCTCCTTATTGCTCAGCCATTTTTTTAGGCCAACGTTAACCTCTCTTCAACGGCTCCATCGTCTCGTGGGTGAACTCCGGTGACCCACTGTTTAGTCATCGGATTAGGTCGTCAGTTTCCATCAATTGGGACTGCCTTTTCTCTCTTGTTTTGTCACCCAACTCTGATTTGTTGTGGAGAGTAAGATCTCTATTTCCGTTTTGAGTTTTGTTTTGTTTTGATTTGTTGTTAAGATATAATGTTTTCCCGGTTTTGGTTATGTTTATTAAGTTTTAGTTTTAAATCGGATTTGTTTAGGGGTGTTGCATCGAAAAGTGTTTCGCGTGGCGTCGCCGGAGTAGTCGCCGGAGCTTTCGCCTGGAAGCTGTCACCGCCGTCCTCCTCCTTGTTGTCTTAGGAGTTGTTGGAAACCCTAGTGTTTCCTTGTGTTAAGTTTTGTTGTGGGTTGTGTTTTGGTTAATAATTGGGCTTTGGTTTTTGGATGGTGGTGGGTGTAGTGAAGAGTTGGGCTAGTGTATGAGTCTCCTGGATGTAGGTTGTGGTTAATGGGTTGTTGTGTTGTGAAGGTGTTGTTTGAGTGAGCCCATGTTGTGTTTGTATCATATTTGTTAAAGTGACCCGAACCATTTCATGGACCAACCCGGTTTTGACTGCTTGACCACCTTTGATCAGACCTTGGACCAAGTTGACCTTGACCTTGTTGACCTTTGACCGGGTTTGACTTTGACCGAGTTTGACCCTGACCACTTGACCATGGACTTTGACCCCCTTTGACCTGTTGAATTTTGACCTTTGACCAGTCAAAGTTTGACTTTGTCTTCTAAGTTGACGTTGACTTTTGACTAGTCAAGTCAAAGTTGACTTTGACCAGTTGACGTTGACTTTGACCAGAGTTGACTTTAACTTTAGACCAAAAGTTGATTTTTTCAGAAACCCTTCTCCTTGACCTTTTATGACGTTTTGAGTCCGAATTCGCTATCTGTTTTGTCAAATTCAAACCCGAAAGCCTCGTTTTTAGTCTTTTTCATCTAAATTATTCTTAGAGTCTGAAAAGTTGGTTATAAGGAATCTAATTCAGAATTCGTCTTCCATTCAGGTGTCAACGTTTTTGAAGCTTCTAGTTTACCTTCTGTTGTTCGTACCGATTGGGCACGTTCTTCAAGGCTTTCACGTGAGTAAGCTTCGGCTCAGAGTTTTGTTATAATTGGTGGCTTAGAATTAGTAATAAATAATAATTCTGTTATTTTACCTCGTAGGTACTATTTCAGCTAGACCGGAACACGAGACGCGTCCACCTCGGAATTAGAGCTTCAGTTGCTTAAGGTGTGTCTCTTCTTGTGCTACATGTTTCTGTTCTTATACTATTTTATGATATATATTCTATTTCTATTTCTGAAACATTATCTGTATACTACTTGATATTTGAGACTGGTATCTGTTTATACATGGTATCATCATGCATGGCATATGCATTCTATTTTCAAATCAAGCATCCGGTTTTTTGAAAAATTACTACTCGTAAGAGTTCTAATTTATGATTTTACGAATCATATCATGTTCTGTCATCGGAAATATTTTCTGAATTTAAAATCAGTAATGTAAGGGAAACCTCCACTTTGGCGAGGGAAACCTCCACCCTGGCGAGGATAATCCTCCACTCTGTATAAGTTCTGATATCGGGCCCTCTGATTTTCTAACATGCATCATTCATCATAGCATCATGCTTCAGTTTTTCTTGAATTCAGAAATATTTTCAAAAAACTTTTTAGAAATGTAAAACATGTTTTTGTTTGTGACTGTTTGCACTCTAGAGACACACTAAGCTCTTTAGCTTACACCCCTTTAGTCTGTTTTCAGATTCTCAAACCAGTTTAGGCGAACCGGTACTTGGAGCATCTCGCACATTATTCAGATATTTTATTAATCAGTATGATCATTTAATTATTTCAGTTTAATGTTTTAATCTGTTATGGAACATGTTATATTTTCAGACTATGAGATATTTTTACTTGGATTTATTGGATGCATGTTTCTATGAAACTAATTTCGAATGCTTTAAATGTTATTGAGACATTGTTTTAAGCAATTAAATTTGTATATCTAAAATTCCCAATTTGTTTTCCTAATTTGTCAAAGAAACTCTAATTTTGAAATTATTTAACCTAAAATATTTACTTGAGGGGAAAATTTTTGTAACTTGATACCTAAGTGTCGATCTAAGAGATTAGGTTGAAATTGGGGGTTACACCAACACCCAAATCTGTGACAAAATTGGGGGATTCCTTGGTCTCTCTAGATGTTATAGGAGATTTGTGGAGGATTATAGAATCTTTGCAAGGCCTCTAACTGATCTTTTGAGAAAAGGAGCTCGAAAGTAGGGAGATGAATAAGAAATAACTTTCCTTAAAATTAAAAAGGGCTTTAACTCAAGCACCTGTTTTGACATTGCCCAATTTTGAGCAAACATTTGTGGTGGAGGCTGATGCTTCAGATAATGGAGTGGGAGTTATAATGGTTCAACAGGGGGAAACCCTTGGCTTATTTCAGTAAAAGATTGAGGCCTAGATACAAAGGACTTTCGGTGTATGAAAAGGAAATGATGGTTGTTTTGTTTGCTGTAAAAAATGGATAATATACTTAACTAGGAGACACTTCATCACCAAGACTGGTCATCAAAATCTTAAAATTTTGGCTGAAAATAAGATTATTACTTCTTTTCAGTAAAAATGGACAATCAAGATGATGAGATATGATTATGAGATCCAATATAGGAAGAAAACTACTAGCACTAGTTGATGTGTTATCAAGAAAGTCTGATGAGGTGAGTTGTTGGATAATAACAGTGAGCAATGTTACTACTGAAATATTGGATAGAATGAGGGGTACTTGGCAGAATGATAAGAGGTTACAGAAAATTATCAAGGCCTTAGAGGATGGTTCACACAACAGTAAGTATAGTTGGGATGGAAGGCTTCTCAAAAGAAGGGAGAAATTGGTGGTGGGCTATGAATCAACTGTTAGATCTGATCTGATCAAGTTTTTCCATGGAAGTGTTATGGAGGTCATTTGGGGGTTCATGCAACTATTCAAAGAATAAGAACTGTTTTTTATTGGAAGGGGATGGGAAAGAAGGTTAAAGATACGGTGAGGGAGTGCTTGATATTGTGATGCTTGTAATCGTAATAAATATATCATGATCGAAAACGCGATTACAATCATAATTTAAATCTATGAATGGCAGGTAGCAATATTTTCAACTTTGTTTTGCAAACAACAGTAAAACCTTGAGTTTAAGTATATGTTTTTCATTTCGAACATCAAAGATAATACAATTCTTTGACTTTTATTACAATGGACATACAGAGTATCAAATCCATAAACCATTCGTTTTATTACCCCAACAAATAGGGGTTTAATTTCAGCTAGAAAACAACACAACAAAACATTGAAATCACAGCACTGAAGCTCTATGAGTATTTAGGCATCGGGATTTGCCACCACATAGTCTTCCACAGCCTTGAAAACCTTGGCTCGGCTCTGGATCACTTCCTTCATCTCCTCTTCATTAAACTCTGCATCTCCGACGGTGTGGAACTTGGTGGTGATCTTAACGATCGTTCCTCCATTCGGTGCCGGATCGAACTTGTTCTCGTCTGTGATCTTCTCTAGCTTGTCACTCAAGACATCTCCTTCAATCACACTGAAATTGTAGTACCTGTTGTCCTTGTCCAGTGCATGAACCTGGTGTTTCACATACTTAATCCCCATGCCTGCATTTGTTATCAACCATTGAATCAGAAGATCTATTCGTGTTCGAAACATATTTATATTCGATCCAATGACTTACCATCAGCAAAGTTGATCTTCTTGATTGTTCCAGGTCCACCGTCTCCTTGTAGTACCTCCACGTTCTTGATTGCATGAGGGACAACCTTTGGAAACAGTGTGTCGTAATTCAGGACAAAGACCTTAAATGCCTTTTCCGGTGGGATCGGAGTAGTGACTTCCATTTCGTGTGTAAAAACTCTCATTTTTAACACCAACACCAACACACAGAATGTAATGAAGTGATAGTGTTGGAAATGTGGGGAGGGTATTTATAGATTCTAATGGAAGCTTGTTCTAAAAGTTTATTTTTTATTTTTATTTTTATTTTTGGATAATGTTGAATAACCAAGAAATGGTCAAGAATGACCTGCTGCTTAAAGAATTGGGTAGTTATAGGCAACGGTGGGCTTAAAAAGCAGATGTACAGAATTTTTTATAAAAATTATAAAAATTTTGGTATCGATTTTTATTTATATATCAAATTTTTTTTAAAAAATAAGATTTCAGTATATATCAAATTTCTTACAAAAATATAAAAATTGATATATAACAAAATGATTAATATCCGAAATTCTTATAACTTTTATAAAAAATTAATAGTCGCTTTTTAGCCTACTGTTATTTAAATAATTTTAAAAAATCCATATAATGGCCGATTTATATTTTCAAATGTTGAAAAAAAAATCAGTTGCTTACATATTTGTTTCGAATTCTATTTATTTATTAAGAAAAACTTGCTTACGGAATTTCTATTCTTATATATATTGATTTATATTGGATATACACCAGGTTCACATCTATATTTTTTGAGTTTTTTTGAAATTAAATTTAATTTAGTCTTAATAAAATAAAATTTATTTTAATTAAAGGAACTATTTTAAATATTTATTTGTAAAAAAATGGATCCTTTTTTGAATTTTTAAATTTGTCATCGGTAAATATTGACACAAATTTTAAATATCGAATTATTGACATCGATGACGGTGCGAGAAATCTTTATCATCTCATCAAAGTCATATGGTTAAATAAAATAATTTTTAATATACATAATGTGTAAAAAATTTCACAAATCAATATTTTTTTAAATAAAATTTAAATCTCTAAAATATAAATATCGAATATATAGATTTTAAATTTTAAATTAAATACCTAACTTTTAATAAAAAATTACATATTGAATTGTTTTTCATATAAATTTATAGTTGGAATGAAAAATGAAAAATGAAAAATAAAAAAAAAATTAGGAAACAGTCAAATGCTTGAAAAAATAATTAGAAAAATCAAATGTTTGATCTAGAAGGTAAGATTTTTAGTGAACGAGGTCATTGTTTGCGGTTTGTTACTTTTTTTCTAATAATTTTTTTTAGAATATAATAATATATTCGTTTTTTTAAATATATCAGTGTACACCGTTAATTTTTTAGATTTTGTTTAATTATATATTTTAATTTTTTAACATTTTTATAATCTATCGATTTTTTTATAATCTCAAACGATTTAATAAATTTATTCTTTCAATTTTACGATTTTCAAACAATATTTATTTTGAACAAATTGTTTTAAAAAAGTTATTGGTTGGATAGAGCTCTTATTTAATAATAATTTTTAATTTTATTTTTTATATATTATTAAATAAATTAATTTTATTTATAAGATTATAAATGATATGATCAAATAAAATTATATAACAATTTCTCTTTTTAAAGTTGGTGTTAACGAGTGGATTTAGTAGTATTTGTTCTTATCTATGGGATTTATTTCATATTTTTTGTTTTATCTGTCAAATTCAAACTGAGGTTTGATTTTCACATAACGAGACTGGTAAAGTTGGAAAAGTAAGGATGGACCGAGAGGGATTAAGATGAGTAATCGTATTTTTAAAAATTTTAAAGTTTTTATAATTTAAATATTTTTTATATTTTTATTAATAATTTAATATCATATTTTTTTTATCTTTCTAATATAATTTTTTAATAGTTTATATCCTTGCACATAAAATCATGTACTTATCTCCAAGTATATATATATATATTATATATATATATATATATTGTTTAACATTTCTCATGTGGTATGGTAGAGAAGGGTACACTTTATATATATAGATAGATTTATTCTATTTATAATATTAAGATTTAAATCATAGATTTTATTTTTTTTAATTTTGTTTTATTTTTTATTAGTCTTCTGATTTTTGGGTTTCATCCTGACTAATCTGAAGCGATTCATATCGTATACTTGACTTTTGATAAACGAGTTTTTGAACATGAATTTTGCATATACAATATCTTAAACTTGAGATACTTTAAGTGACATCAAACTATTTAACACTTAGATAACTCGTTAGTTATGTTTTATCTTTAAATCAACCGATAGTATTTATGGCTTATTGTTAAATTTAGATTAAATAATATTAATCAGGTGTTAATACGGATAGTCGATGGATAAGAGTAGGGATGGGCACGGGTCGGGTCGGGTTGGATTTTCAGCCCACCCGCACCCGACCCGAAAAATCATACCTTTCACCCGCCACCCGACCCGGGTTTAGGGTGAAAAAAATCCGACTCGACCCAATTTTTAAGCTTTAAAATCTGAACCGACCCAAATCATTAAAAAAATTAAAATTTTAGGGACTAAACTGTAAAAAAAATAGGGATCTAATTCTAAAAATATTTAATTTTAGTGACTAATTGTAAAAAAAATTAATTTTAGTGATCTAATTATATAAAATATACAAAGAGGGATCATTATTGCAAATATACCTAAAATATATATGGAAAAATTACACTAGTCTCGGGTCGGGTTGGGTTGGATTTTTTTCACCCTCAACCCAAACCCGACCCGACCCGAGACCACCCTTGAAAAAAACCTGACCCAAACCGAACCCGAATTTTTCACCAAAAAATCTGACCTGATCAGATCGAGTCGGGTTCTGGTTCCGTGCCCATCCCTAAATAATAGATAGAGAAAAGTCAGTTGAGTTGAGTTGGGTTGGGTTGGATTTGTTGATTTAATAGAAAAAATTGATTTTTTATTGTTTCCCAAAATTAATTATTCAATTAAAATCTTTTAACACAAATTTAATTTAGCTCAAAAATTATAATTTTTATTCGATTTAAATTTCAAAACACTATGAAAAGTTAGTGGAATTTTAAAAAAATGTTATAATTTGACACATGATATACATAGAAAATTATATATTTTTCTTTAAAATATTAATCTTTAACCCTAAGATCTTAAATTTTAAACTCTAAAATATAATAAAAATATTTAAAATATAAAATTAGAGGCGAGCGTTTATGTAATGACCCAAATTTCGAATTTGAGTATCAAGTTAATCCAGGACGTTGGACTCTGACGTTTGGGGCTTGGGTTTGAGTGTTGTTCTAGTTTAAGAGTTGTGTTTGGGTTATCTTTGACCCAAAATAGTTTATGAAAGGGCTTTTTAGTATTTTCATGGTTTGATGACCAAGAGAAGGAGGGAAAGGGGAGTGGGCTGTAGAGAAACAGAAAAGAGTGATGAGGTCATTTTTGTTTTTATCTTTCTCTTCCTTTCTCTCCATATAATCTCAAGTTCAAGGTAGAATCTTTGAGTTAGGAGTTGTAAATCATGTTTGGAGTGTTGAGGGAAGTGTGTAGAGCTTGGAGAGATCTATCTAACAAGGTAAAAAGGTTGAAGTGTGGTGATAGAAGATTTTGAGTGAGCTTGAAGGGACAAGAACAAAAAAGAGAGTTTGTTATTGGGTTCTCAGTTGTTGTTTGATGTTTTTAGCCTTAAAAATCAACCATGGAAAAGTTTAATGGTTGGTTTATTTCTTCTTTGTAGAGAAAGAAATGGAAGGACCTTCTAAAGCTCTTGGTAAGGGCAAGGAGTAAGATGAGTAAGAATGGCGTTTTGGGCTGCTTTAGCTTGAGGTTGGTACCCCTCTAACTCCCATTGCATCATACATCTCATGAAAATAGGTTGTAATATTGCATGTTTACTTGGTTTGGTAGCTTAGGAAACTTTAATGGTGCATTTCGGATTTGGGTGTTTCTTAGCTTAAAATTGGTAACAACTCACCGTAAACACTTCAAATGATATGTAGGAATAGTTTGAGAATTAATGAAAGTGATTTGGATAGTGATCTAATTGATTTTTGAGTCTAGACCTGTATTTTCGTACAAGCGTATCGATAACGGGTTGTTGCGTATCAATACCTTAGGGAGAAAACAAAGCTTAGATAATAGGCATTTCGAAACACTCTTCCCGTATTTCGAAACCAAAAACTCTAGTAGCAAATCGTTTTGATACCTCCTTAGGGGTATATCGAAACAGGGGATATATAAATACTCCATATAGGCATATCGATATGGGTGGGTTTTTTCCTAAGTTGTGTAGCTTAGCATATCGATACGTGAAGGAGGTATATCGATACCGGGTTTTTTGATACTCCAATATAAGTGTATCAATACGGGTAAGTTTCCCTTGGCAGGGTTATTCCTTAGATTTTGGTGGCCTAAGGGCAAATTAAAGTTTTGAGCCCTTAAAATATTTATTAAATAAATAATTTTAAAAATATGTTAAAATAAATAAATTATTTTTTTATTACTATTGATAAATCATTTAAAAATATATCAAAATTCAAATAAAAGCATCAATAAATTTTATTGAACATTCAAATAGTCACAAAAATAATTTCTACGTGCATTTCTAGATGCAAAATCACTGATGATAGTGTCTACACCAATATGGTCTAACATATTTTTCTCAATACATAAAATGGCTAGACCATTCAATCTTTCTTGTGACATTGACGACCTCAACTAAGTTTTCAACAATTTTAACTTCGAAAAACTTCTTTCAGCAGATGCAACGGTCACCGACATAGTTAGAAGGATTCGATAAGCAATTGAAACATTTGGATAACAGTCTACCATTTTGACAAACTTGAGAATTTCAAGTGCCGACATTAACTCATCCGGCAAAGTCATTTGCAACACTTTCAGTTTCGAAAAAAGATCATTTGCATCAACATCAGATAAATCATTGTGAGAAAAAGTAGTTTTGAAATTCATGCAAGATTTTTTTAATTCGATATTATCTAAAGATTAACCTTTTAGAATCAAATAAAAATCCAAAAATATTATCAAATAACTCTAATTGTTCAAATCTGTTTTTTAAAGAAGTTATTGCTAAATCAACAATCACAAGAAAATAATTGACTCTAAAAGATTTTTCGAGTGATTGTACTTCTTCACCATCATTATTTTCGTCAAATTGTCTTTTTCTGAACACATAACGTTTTGTTGAAAATGACGGTTCTACATTCATATCAAATACAAGTGTTTTGGCAATATTCATGCAAGACTCAAACCCTTCATTTCTATATTTCTCAAAGAATAACAGTTCATTTTCTATTTCATTATTTTTAGTTCCAATACATATAAATTTAGATTGCAATTTCTTAATCACTTTATTAATAATAAATAAAATATCATACCAAATTACCAAGCTAAGTAAAAACTCAAAACTTGCAAGAGAATTAGCTAAACTTTCTGCTTCACTTTTTGTTTTGGCATCTTCACTACTAGAATTGTACAATGCTAACAAAGCTAATTTTACTTGAGGTGCTTGAAATCTAATAGCTTTAACACATTTTATTCGAATCTCCCATCGAGTATTACACAAAGATTTCAATATAAAATCCTTAACATTATCGACTAAAATTTTCCATTTTTTAGTAGAACTTGTAAACAATGTGTATATGCGTTGCACAATTTCAAAAAAAGAAATAACTTTCATACAAGAATGTGCCATATCCGATAAAGTAAGATTAAGACTATGATAAGCACATGGCATATATAAAGCCCTTGGATTTATTTCAAGTAACCTCTTTTGAACCCCTTGATTTACATACACCTAATAATTCATTAAAAAGTCATAATCCAGATGTATCGTTTACATTTAAGAACTCTAAAAAAAACTCATCTATTTTTGTTTCATTACTTGACACATTAACACATCTAATTATTAAACTCATTTGTTCTTGGTGACTCACATCTAGGGTACAAACAAGGATAATAGTAAAATATTTTGACTCTTTAATAATTTTTATCATAGAAGTTGTAACACTGTTTGCCAAAAGAAAAATCAATTCATTTTGGATTTTAGGACCAAGGTAGTGATAGTGAATTTCTTGACTTTGGATACGTCTAACATGATCTTGCATTATTAATCAAATTCAGTTATCATTTCTATTAAATTTAAAAAATTATCATTACTATCCTCATAAAGTTTTTCATTAGATCCACGAAAAGCTAAATTATTTTTAGCAAGACATTTTACAACTGATATTATTCTTATTAAAATTTATTCCAATGTTTTTTTTTCTTTTCAAATTCCTTCTTGCATATCTTTATCAATATCTTTATTCTTTTTTAATATAATTTTTGTTTCATTCTAAGTATTCATATTAGTCATATGCTCGACACTATTCTCATGTTGTTTGAGTTTATCACTCAAATGCTTCCAATCATTGTAACGAGTCAAAACAGAACAGAAAAGTCAATTGGACAGCTATAGTAACTTTGAATTTATATTTTGTTTTAAGTTCTTTTTATTGAAAGTTTTTAGCCGTTAATCACAATTAGTGAAACGGTAAGTTTTGTGTGGTTATAACAGACTATTAAGTCTGAAAATCTAAGATTGAAAATTATCGATCAAATGAATGAAATGTCTCTGTTTTCTTCCCCAATTCTCTTTTCTATCGTCTCCCTATGCTCTATCTGATCTCTCCCCTTTACTTTAACTCTTCTTCTTTAGTTTTGGATCCTTACAAAGGCATCACAGCTCAGGTTATCCTCTAATTTTTTGTGGAAATTTCAGAATCAAGCAGCAGCAAACCATTGCGAGTAAAATCCAAAAGCCTTCGGTCTCAGTCATGGTTGACGTTGAAGAATTATCTTGGTCGAAGTTCTGCGAAGAATTTAAAGTGTTGTTAGAAAGCTATTCAACCAGTCGGATATTGTTGGTAACCGTCACTCATGTAATGTATCCGATCACAATGGAAACTATGCATCAAGTGTTCTTCCCCCATGGGTTAGTGGATAAGATTGTTCTACTGCAACAATTGACTAATTTTCAAGCATTGATCAAGTTTCAAAATCGTTTGGATGCGATCTCGGCTAGAAATTGTTTACATGGTCGTTATATCTATGGCGGCTGCTGTCGGATGAACATTCAATTTTATAAAGACAATGTGATATCAGATTATGTGGAACCGACATTAGAATCACAGGCGACAGTCCCTAACGAAGACATGGTGCTCGACAGATTGCCAGTCCCTAATAAAGACATGGTGTTCGATAGATTGCCTATGACAACAGACACAGAATCAGAAAATATTGATAACTTGATTAAGGGTTCGAGTGCAGTTCAACAATTTGAGGAAGTCTTGATGCCAACAATTGAAGCGATTGAGGGTGAAAGGATTAATTCTAAGTGTGATGAAGTAATGATTAGTAAGATGAATCTTGCTGATCTGAACGACAAAATTCAGGTACATATTTTGATAAATTATCTATGAACACTAACGAAGTATTAGATGATGTGAACAACACAAATAGGTATCTGTTGAAAGGTGATTTGGACAAGATTTTGGATTTTAAGGGTTGTGATAGCATGACTAAGAGATTATTAAAACAATCATCATTTCAGGATATGAGGTTGAATTCTTCTATGGAGGATGAGATGATTGGCCACAAAATAGGTCAATGTAACCGGTTGGTGAGCACCAATGAATGTACTAAAAAGCAAGGTAAAATTGAGGTGAAATCGAGAGAAGTAAATCAACTATCGGATCACATAAAGTTATCTCTACCACATGATCCAGGAGGTTCAGGATTTTCCATTTTTGCTGCTCGCATGGGATTACCAAACACAGGATTTATTTCCTATGGGAAAATGGTTGATCAGGGCCAACAAATCACCCAAGCCTTGTCTCTTCTTGTCATTGGAGATGGTGACAATGGATATGAAAATGCGATGAATGTGAAGAGAACTATTAAAGGATATATAAGAGCTGGCTTTGTAGTTATCATTCTTGAAGATCAGGTGTTTAGAGAGGAAGTCGTTATGAGAATCAAAACAACAATTGATTCTCGTAAAGAGAATGGTTTAGACATTGTTATTGTGGCACATACCGATTCTCGTCAAGCATTGTTTTTAGGGGAGTCATTTTGGATATCAAAGGCTTTTTTCGATACCGGAGCAGATCTCTTTTTTATTGATGCATTAGCTTTTAAAGAAGAGATGAAAGCCTTTTGTGAAGTTTCTCTACTAATTCCAAAAATGGATAACATATTTGAAGGTGGAGAAAAAACACAAATGCTCACTTCGCTTGAACTGGGATATAAACTTATGACATATCTATTTTCCTTAATTGGAGTATCTAACCAAGCAACTCATGATTCATTAGCTACTCAAAAAGTCGGCCATATTCTGCTGCCAAGAAGCATGCAATCTTTTGAAGAAATCAAGGAGATCTCAGGTTCTAATAGATACTATGAGGAAGAACAAAGATACAAGACTAGCAACTATCAGCTATATGGAGACAGAGTTACCTTCAATACTTTATATAGACAAGGAAACAAGGTTGTGCGAGCCTATAGAATTGAACTTGTTTCAGTGATGAAAATGCTTAACACATTTTCCCCCTTCGATCCAGGTTTATCTAGGATATGTGATGGTTGGAGAATGCAAGCTGTTATTTTAATCTTTATTTTTCTTCGCGGAAGTGGCAGTAAAATGGAAAAGAGAAGTGTTGAACTGGATTATTTTTTAGCTTTTGCTGCATTTAGCTACAATTTGGAAGTTGTCATTTTTGATCCTGAAGGTGTTAATCTTGCCAACATCGACATAGAAATGTTAGATGATCTTTGGTTCTTAATCATTGTTAGTATGAAGGAACTACTGATGGTTTCTACTTCATCTTTGTTTAAGGTTAAAAGAGCATGGGGGCATATTTGGTCTAATCATCGAAAAAGGATCATGTTCGAATCCTTGAGGACAAGGATTAAGTCAAGTAAGAAGCATTGTAACGAGTCAAAACAGAACAGAAAAGTCAATTGGACAGCTATAGTAACTTTGAATTTATATTTTGTTTTAAGTTCTTTTTATTGAAAGTTTTTAGCCGTTAATCACAATTAGTGAAACGGTAAGTTTTGTGTGGTTGTAACAAACTATTAAGTCTGAAAATCTAAGATTGAAAATTATCGATCAAATGAATGAAATGTTTCTGTTTTCTTCCCCAATTCTCTTTTCTATCGTCTCCCTATGCTCTATCTGATCTCTCCCCTTTACTTTAATTCTTCTTCTTTAGTTTTGGATCCTTACAATCATCCATTTCATCATTTGCTAAAATGCTTTTGTTACTTTGAGAAGTGAATAATTTACAACAAAAACAATATACTTTATTCACATGTCTAGAATAAACTAACCATTTTCTATCAAGAATTTTTCCATTGCTTATTTGCTCAAAAGAATAACATTGCTTAATTTTTTAGAAAAATAAGAATATGAAAAGTGTCTAGAAAGACTATCCTTAGGAAATGTGAGATTTAATTCCCTAATTGGTCCTTTTTCAATCAAAATATCTCTATTTTTAGTATCAAGAGCACCCCAATTTCTAGAATCATATATATCAAAAGGAAAAATTATATGTTCTTCAATGTCGACATCAACATTTGACCTATTAAGTATATTATCATGCTCATTCTTTAAATTAGTATCGATATCATTCAAATTTTCATTAGAATATTCAATATTATCTTCATCAAGACCCAATTCATCACTATTTAAAGGTTCTTCTACTTGTTTTGGAAAAAAATTTATCTAAAGCACATTTTTGTGATTTTCTTAACTCTTATGTTCGTTTTCTTTTTTTTTTCTTTTTTCACTACCGGAAACATAATTTCGCGATAACATTATACTATAAAAATTATGAAGTAAAAAATTATAGAATGATAGTATTTGGATTTATGTCGTTGAATTTATGCTTCAAATTCGATTGTAGTATATCAACAGTAAATTATGTGAACCACAATCTTCTTGAATATAGAAGATAAATAGAGATTTAAAAAATAAAAATATTATAAGGATTATTTATAGGGGTATTTGAAAATTTTAATCTTATTAAAAATTTAAAATATAATAAATTATCATTAAAATCTTATTGATAACTTAAAAACATAAAACCTATTATTTTCTAGATTAATGGAATAAAAAATAATTAATAAAATTTTAAATTGTTACATATTTTTTAGTGGGCCCACAAATTAAATTTTATTAAAAAATTCAAACGATTAGTACATAATTTTAAGACAGCAGGCAAAGATTTAGTAGGGCCTATGAATTAAATTTTATTAAAAAATTTTAAACGGTTAGTGCATTAGTTTTAAGGCAGCAGGAAAAGATTTAGTGGGGCCCGCGAATTAAATTTTACTAAAAAATTCAAACGGTTATTGCATTAATTTTAAGGCAGCAGGCAAACAAAATCTGATTTGGTCGGATTAGGGATGGTCACGGGTCGGGTCGGGTCGGATTTTCGGTCCACTCGTACCCGACCCGAAAAATGACACCCTCCACCCGATCCGACCCGGTTTTAGGGTGAAAAAAATCTAACCCGATCCAAATCATTTTAAAAAATTAAAATTTTAGGGACTAAATTGTAAAAAAAAATTAGGGACCTAATTGTAAAATTATTTAATTTTAGTGACCTAATTGTAAAAAAATTAATTTTAGTGGTCTAATTGTATAAAATATATATAAAGAGGGATCATTATTGCAAATATCCCTAAAATATATGGGAAAATTACACTATTAGTCCCGGGTCGGGTCGGGTCGGATTTTTTTCACCCTAAACCCGAACCCGACCCGAGACCTCACTTAAAAAAAACCCGACCCGAACCCGAATTTTTCCCAAAAAAATCCGACCCGATCGGATCGGGTCGGGTCGAAACCCGTCGGGTTCGGGTTCCGTGCCCATCCCTAGGTCGGATCAGGCAATAGGTGGGCCTTAGGCCGGTGCCCTTATTGCCAGGGCCCAAGTGTCTGTCCCTTGGTCTTTGAAAGTCATCGTCTTAGCATATTGATAAGCAAAGGAAGCGTATCGATTCCTTAATGTGTATAACTAATAAAATATATTACGACAGAAAATATAACTACAACCGTAATTTAAATCTGTGACCAGTAATTATCGATATTTTCAACTTTGTTTTGCAAAAGACATTAAAACCTTGAGTTTAAGTATATATTTTTCATTTCATACATCAAAGATAATACAATTCTTTGACTTTTATTACAATGGACATACAAATTATCCATTCCAGAAATCATCCGTTTTATTACCCCCAACAAATAGGGGTTTAATTTCAGCTAGAAAACAACACAACAAAACATTGAAATCGCAGCTCTATGAGTATTTAGGCATCGGGATTTGCCAACACATAGTCTTCCACAGCCTTGAAAACCTTGGCTCGGCTCTGATCACTTCCTTCATCTCCTCTTCCTTAAACTCTGCGTCGCCGACGGTGTGGAACTTGGTGGTGATCTTAACGATCGTTCCCCCGTTTGGTGCCGGATCGAACTTGTTCTCGTCTGTGATTTTCTCTAGCTTGTCACTCAAGACATCTCTTTCAATCACACTGAAATTGTAGTACCTGTTGTCCTTTTTCCAGTGCATGCACCTGGTGTTTCACATACTTAATCTCCATGCCTGCATTTGTCATCAACCATTGAATCAGAAGATATATTCGTGTTCGACACATATTTATATTCGATCCAATGATTTACTATCCGCAAAGTTTATCTTCTTGATTGTTCCAGGTCCACCATCTCCTTATAGTACCTCCACGTTCTTGATTGCATGAGGGACAACCTTTAGGAAGAGTGTATCGTAATTTAGGACAAAAACCTTAAAAGCCTTTTCCGGTGGGATCGGAGAAGTGACCTCCATTTCGTGTGTAAAAACTCCCATTTTTACTTCCAGCACAAACACACAGAATGTAATGAAGTGATAGTGTTGGTGTAGGATGAAACTGAGATGGTATTTATAGATTGTAATGGAAATTTGTTCTGTAATTTTATCTTTTATTTTATTTTTGGATAATATTGAAACACCAAAAAATAGTCAAGAATGACAGACTGCGTAAAGAATTACATCTAATGGCCAATTTTCAGTTTCTTACATATCTGATTTGATTATTATTTATTTATTTAGAGAAACTTGCTTACGGAATTTCAATTCTTATATATTAATTTATATAGGGTATACACAAGTTTTAAATTATTTTATTTTTATAGTGAAAATCGAATATGGATTACCGAAGAAAGTATAAAAAATCTTAAAATTATATTTGAATCACATAATTAAATAAATTAATTTTTTTCATACACATAATGTATAAAAAATTACACAAATCAACATATTTATTTTTTTAAAAATAAAATTTATATCTTTAAATCTTAAATATAAATATTAAACCTAAAAACTTTAAATCTTAAATTAAATACCTAACTCTTAAAAAACACTACATGTTAAATAGTTTTTTTATATAAATATAAAATCTAGAATGAAAAATAAAAAAAATAATTTAAAAAATCAAATGCTTGATCTAGAAGGAAAATATTTTAGTGAAAGAGGTCATGGTTTGCGGTTTGCTATTTTTTTTCTGGTAAATTATCCATCGTTTATTTTGATTATTCATATGGCGGGATAGTTATTAATATATATAATAACATATTTATTTTTATAAAAAAAATTATAACTGGCGACATTACTAATATGATAATTTAGTATACATCGTTAAGTTTTAAATTTTATATAATTATATATTTTTGTTATTGTTATGTATATATGATATCAATTTAGTTAACCTGATTTAATCTTAATTCAAAATAATTCAACTAATTTTTAACCTTTAAATTTAAAAATCTATTAACTCAATCTTAATATAATTATATATTATTGCATGAATAATCTTGTTTTAGTGATTAAGAGAACGGTTATTTTTTTAGAGGTTATGAGTTTGAGAACCAGTGTTGCAACACAGTGATTGAGCGATCAATGTTAGGGGCGTGCAAAAAAATTCGATTTGACTGATCCAATCCGATTATCCGTGATTTGATCCAAAACTTTAGATATCTGATCCGAAATTTATTTTTCGGATAATTCGGATCAAATATACGAAAATTTTAGATCGGAAAGGTATTTTACATTCGTATCAGATATCCGATTATCCTATATCTAAAAAATTTATTTTTTTATACGTATAAATATTGTTATATTCAATATTTTTACTTGTTATATATATAAAAAAATCATTGATAAAAATATTGTTATATTCAATAATTTGTTAATTATTATATTTGAAAACCAAAATTTTCATGAATAAGACCATCAAATTAAAAAAATACTTAAATTAAGTCATAAATTCGGATATCCGAAAATCCATTCCGAAATTTTGGATATCCAAAAAATCGGATATCTAATTTTTTCGGATTGAATACGGATCGCTAAAATATCGATCCAAAAATTTCGGGTATCCGAAATTTTGGATCGGATCAGATAATTCGAAATGAACATCCCTAATCAAGTTCAATGATTGGAAGTATATTCCAAAACAAATACTACTGTAACCATTATAACCGATTAAAATATATACATATTTAAAAATCTATTAATTTAATTTTAATTATAATTTAATTTAATACTCGATTTTTTAAATTTTTTATCGATTTAATTTAACATATTAAAAATAAAAAATATATATCTCATAACTAAAAACTAATTATACATCTCTAGTGCATTGATAAACAACATTGGGTGAAATTTTATAAATATGATTTTTTTTAAAAATATTTTTAAAATATTATATCATTTGTTTTTATTTTTTAAAATATTATACTTTAAAACGTTTTTAAAATATTATATTTTGCAAAATATTACCTCATTCAAATTTCAACACTATGAAAAGGTAGTATTAACAACTGGGTTTAATAGTATTCCGGCTTACCCAAATTTCTACCCACTTTCAATGACTTCTCTAAAAGATTTATTCCACATTTTTTTAAGAGTCAAACACTAGATTTTATTTGAAAAAAAAATTATATTATATTTTTATTTTATTTTCGGGTTTTAAGAATACATCTGATTAATTTATATTGGTCCACGTCGTATAATTTTTTTTATAAATGCTATTAAATTTTTATTTAATCCATAGAAAATTATAATTACAACGTAGTCAAGAAATAAAATAATTGGATTAAAAAAATCCAAAAATTCTTACAACCAAAAACAAAGAAAAATAAAATTCTTATGAAAATAAGGATACCAATAAAATTCAGCAGCTTCTTGAATCTCCTTGTCTCTTTCCAAACGAGACGCATAGTGAAGGAAGAAGGAGTTGTAGGCGATTCAAATTGTCGTGCAAAAAGTACCGCTACCCAAGACTGATTTTATCGGCAAACAACCATAACTGAGTGGGGATAAGTCTTTCCAAGTGATCACCCACAAAACAATAAATCAGAAAACTAGCATCGATTGAATCTATCTCTGTGCGAACAACAACCGATCGCTAGGATATGCTGCAACATACCATAAAAACAGACGAATCAAACCCCAAAATAAAAATAAAAACATGTCAGAAGGACAGAGAAAAACGTGTCACAAAGACAGAAAAATAGAGATCTTATTAAAATAATACAAGAAAAAGAAATAGATCCGGTGGTCGACAACCAATACTAAAATTGATTGTCGACCACCGATCAAAATGAACGATCAAAACGAAAAATGAAAAAAGATGGAATATGGGAAAAGAGAACGGCCGCTAGAAGGGTTTTTAATTAATTTTATTGAATGGGTTTTTTAATAAATATTTTTTATATATACAACACTTTCAATTCAAAATCTGTTTAAATGATATTAAACTATTTATTATTTGAATCTATCTGTTAGTTAATTTTTAACTTAAGATACCAAAATTAATTATTCAATTTATATCTTTTTAATACAAATTTAATTTAGATAAAAAAATTATAATTTTTTATGGACTCAAATTTCATAACACTATAAAAAGATAGTAGAATTATAATTTTTTATGGACTCAAATTTCATAACACTATAAAAAAGATAGTAGAATTCTTCGTATCAACGATCAAAAAAATCATTACAAATGATCTAATCAATTTAAATTAAATATTATAAAAGTTATATTTCACAAGGTTATATTTGGGTCACTTAATTATTTAAAGTTACATTTGGTTCACTCATTTATGAGTAAGGTTAGATTTGGATCATCCAATTATAAAGGTTATATCTAAGTCAGACAATTATGGGTAAGTTTACGACTGAGTCACCTTCATATTTAAAAAAGTACATCAATTTAGTCATTTTTTAATTAATTTAATACACGAATTGATAAACTTTTTTTAATATGAAGTGTGACTCAAATATATGATCTTATTTATAATTGAGTGATCTAAATATAACCTTTATTAATTGATTAACCCAAACGTAACCTCAACCATAACTGAATGATTCAAATATAACTTTTAATAATTAAGTGACCCAAATGTAATTTTTAATAATTAGTGACCCAATTGTAATTTTTAATAATTAAGTGACCGAAATATAATTTTACCTATAACTAAATGACCTCCTATATAATTTACCCTGATTTTTTAAGTAATGTATATATATAATAATTTAGTTTTTTACCCCTCAATGAATAAAAGCCGCCGGGTATACAGGGACATTCTCGAGAAGACTTACTATCTAAAAGGAGGTATTTTAGCAAAAGAGGGAATCTTTTGTTATTTAGGTCAGTTTAATATTATTTTTTAAAAAATAGTAAAAAAATATTGAATTTTTTAAAGTGATTTTGAATTTTTAGATTTTAAAATTATTGTAAAATATATTTTTAAGAAAATAAATAATTATTTTAAATATAATATATAATATATTAATTTAAATTATTATAAAAATATTTTTATTATTAAATATATATTTTTCTAACAAGTGTACGTGTTTTATGAAAATATAATAAATTTAAAATATTTTATTTAATATATATAATTTTAAATTAAAAATATTTTATTAATTATATCTTCATAAAAATTATAAAATATAAATAAATATAATAATAAATAAATGTTAAAATTATAATTCTATTCTTAAAAGTATTTTTCTATTAATAAAAACTAAAAAATTTAACTTGTAGGTTTGGATTAAAAAAATTCAAATTATTTTTTTCTTTAAAAGTTAAAAGTTTATTCGAAAAACAATATTAAGCAAGCCTTCATTCAAATATCTAGAAGACAAATTTAATTCATCGTTTCTTATTTATAATTCTTTAATCTTTCGATCGTCATTGTCCCTTTTTCAGTTGACCACAATATTAAGCTAAGATAGTAGATATAGAGTTTGTTCAAAACTTGAACCATTATAAATCGTATGTTTTTTTTTTCCATTTTTTCTATCTTTCACAAATTTTTTTAAATTGTCAATTCATTCTCTTCTTGGCCGAAATCGATTATTCGATCAACTCAATAATTATAATTGTTTTCTTTTATAATTTTAATAAAAACTAAATGGCTATTATTATAAAAAAAATTATAACAGGTGTCGAACACTGCTAAACACCACTAATATTGAACATTGTTGAATATCAATAAATTAATTAATAAAAATTAAAAATCTCAAAGACTCAGTATATAATTAATAAAAAAATGATAAACTCAACATATAATTAATAATTATATGATTAGTTCTTTAGATTTTTATTCTTTATAAATTAATTTAATAATATTTAACGGTGTTCGTCGCCCGCGGTAGACTCATCTAAAAAAATCACAATGATTTCAAGAGTCCTTTATACAATACATGAATCCTTTATATCTTTATCCGCTCATAAATTAAAGGATAATAATCAATGAATTTTAAAGTTATTTTTATTTTATCATCGAACTATTAAAGAGTTTTTATTTTGATCATCAGTTATTAAAATACAGATAAAATAATATAATAATTAATTAAAATTGGTAAAATTATATATTTAATTTATATTATAATAATTTAGTTATATTTATAATTTAATTTAATAAAATTAATCAAATAATGATATGTGCAAGATAGAAATTAAACCCACGCCTAAAGCCTCGGGCTCTAAACCACTAGACCGATTGCTTTAATGCTAAATGAAAATATGTTTTATTAAAAGGTTATTTTTATTAGTAAAAATTAAAGATTGAATCTCATTAATTTTCTTTAATATTTGATAACATATAATATATAAATTAAATAAAAATATAAAAAATAATAAATATAATTAATTATATTAAAATTATATAAAATAAAAGAATCTTAAAATTATTATTAATGAAAATAATAATTTTTAATTATTAATAATTATAAAAGTATTATTAAATACTAATTAACAAAAGTGTTGTAGCAATGGTTGTTGAGGTGGAACTTGCACTGCATGAAGAAAATGATGACCAAACCGATAGGATGAGCGACGAAATCGAGAAAATCAAAATATCGAATTTAATCAGGTTGTGTGGTTCGATTCTATTTGATTTTGTATATTGAGATTCAGTTTTTGAAATCAAGCTTCTCAATCAATTCGGTTCTGGATTTTTCGCATGGTTTCATTTATTATATATCAAACCAAATTAAAAAAATATATTATGACTCACAAATATATTTTAAAGTAGTCTCTTGAAATATTTGAATTTTTTTTTAAGATAATCTCTTAAAATGTTTAAATATATTTTTATAATATTAAATTGATTGAGTATTATGTTTCTTATTAAAATATATATTTATCATATTTAGGTTTAAGATAGTCTCATTTCAATACATATGATGCAAACCCATATCACAATCTAGTTACTTTTTTAATTTATTAAACTAGATTTTATGGAATTTAAGTTAGAAAATAATAAATATTATGAAACAGTGAACTTTATCTTGCTCGATGTATCCAATCAAAGAAGAATTCTTTACATATTAGAAAATGTAACTTTATATTTCTTAAAATTCATTGATAGTTTTTTTTAGTAATTTTATATATTTATAGTATTATTCTATTTTTTATTTTTAATATTTTCAATTTTAATTTAAATATTTTAATATTATGTTTAAACATTGATTTTATGTAAAATAAATATTAATATTACTTCATACATGTACTGCTGACTGCTTTCATTTCTTCTTGCAAACAGAGACAATAAAATGAGGTGTATCAAGACCCAGCATTCAAATACTCTTTCATATGGCATGTGACCATCGAAACAAAGTAAGACAAAACACGACACAACGACCGCAACCGGGCAACACTTACGGACATATCCAGTTGACTCGAAGGGGTCTACTTACACAATGATAAAACTCAAGGAACCCCTCCCGTGGCGGTAGGGTGTACCGGTTCATGTGTAATTTGTTGGTCTCACACACCGGCAGATGCACCCTTTAAATAGGGTGGGCCCATGCTCACCCTAAACTTTTTAAAGTTTATATATTTACCCTTAATTTTGTTTAATTTTTATAATTTGACCCTTAAGTTTTTGTAATATTTAAGCTTTGTGCCCACCCTGAGATTTCTAAATTTCATATATGCCCACCCTCAAATGAATTTCTGGATCCGCCACTGGTCTCACAACAATAACCACTCCCTCCATAATCGGAAATCATATTTTGGCAAGACTTACATTGACACATTTGTTCACCATGGTGAAACCGGACCGACTAGATAACCGGACACATCGAGGTGTCCTGACCAAACGAGACCAAACTTTGACCCCCATGTATCAACCATTACCCTGTCAGGAGCCACTTGCTTCATCCACCAGCTGAAGACTTGCTGTGGAATTAACAGTTAACTTCAGCAAACAAGTAAACAACCCTTCAAAGTTCGGGATTAAAGAAACAAACCTTCAACTAAAGTTGAATCCACCGGATGGAACCTTAACCTCATTTCCTCCAAACTGGAAATTTTGCTGAGCACCATCACTAGGAGGCAGGGTCTCCTCCTCCTCCTCCTCCAACCAGTAAGACTCGAGAATCTTGACTGCTTTCTCATAGATCTCGTTATTGTCATGACTTTGTAGGTTTTCAATCTTTTCTAATCCCTCGGCATCTTCTATCTGCTGGGCACAATAGTTAAGCTCTCCACCACCACCAGCCTTCTCAGCTTCACCAACCTTCAGAATGTTCTCCAACCCTTCTAGACAGACTGTTATAATTCTTGGATCAGGGCATGCAAGGAGATCGCACAAAGGTCTTATGCATCCTTGACTGACCAGGTACCTAAATCTTCAAATAACAAGAAAGATTTAGCGCTCCGTTCAATCAGAATGAAACGAAGGAATCAACATCAGAAAACAAATAAAAGAAATAACATACTTGATTTGATCGTGAGTACCACCAGAGGTAGCATTTGAAATCGCCTATGCTGCTTCTTTCTTTATATCAATTCAGCATTTTGAAGTAGGTTCACCAGGGGACCAAATATCCCAGCATTGATCACGGCCTAGAACAATTTTAAATATAATGATATACATAGCATAAGGGAGAAGTGCCAGTGGTAAAAGGGGGAAGTGAATCAGTAAATTCAGACATTTAGAAACAAGCTTGAAGCAAATATTGCATGATTACTCACCTGAATCTGTTCCTTGTTACCGGCTGTAATGTTTGAGATAGTCCAACAAGCCTCTTTTTTTATGCTCTTTTTATGGTTATGGGACAACAGGCTCAAAAGGCAAGTTAAAGCACCATGGTCAATTATAAACTGCAAATGAAGGCAAGTCATAACGACGTAAGGTAAAAACCGAGGCACAAAATCAACTAAGAATGTAGCTGATCCTAAACTATACCTGAGTCTGCAAATCATCTCCTGTTACAATATTTCCAACTGTACGGAGAGCTGGAATGAGTACTGAAGGAGACGGATTACTGCAAAAACACATGTATAAACCATATGGTCCACAGAAAAATAAATAAGATGACGTGAAGATGTTTTTAGGTGTTATACTCACAGTAGGAGCTTAACGAGTCTTTGGCAAACTCCTGATTCAATCACAGCTTGAATTTTGTCATTTGTACCATCAGACAAATACGATAGAGCCCAACAAGCATCAGTGAGAACTTCTTCATCATTTGAGTGAATAAGACGTTCAAGCACAGGAAGAGCAGGCTTCACCTATCCAACAGATATCGAACATTTAAAAGCTCGAATAAAGACACAAAATAGAGGAGAGCACTAAAGAGTACAATATCAAAAATTAACAAAACAAGATGAAAACCTGATCAAATGGAGGCTGCGGCTTGCCCCTGCAGAAATTTGATAATGTCCAGGTCGCATTTCTCAGCATTGACAACTTTGAGTGTTCATTCAACTGCGCTAACAGTGGCATAAAAGCCCCATGACTAAGAACAAGATCACGACATCTAGGGGAATCTCCAGCAATATTCCCCAATGCCCACACAGCCTAAATATTGACAAACATATCACGTATCATGATTAAAACAACAATAATCCATAATCTCAAGTCTCAAACTTAAGTCAAAGGATAGAACTTTAATGATTACCTGCTCCCGAATATCATCACTTGGGGAACCAAGAAGCTTCACAAATATAGAAACGGCTCCATGATCAATAACTACCTTTGTATTCTCAGATGTTCCAGAAGCAATATTTGTAAGTGCCCAAGCAGCCTCAAACTACAAGTTTTCCAAATAAACCAATAATGACATAATTAAACCCCCAAGAAATGGTTATTAGCAATCAAGAAGCAGCATTTGTAAGTTCTCAAGCAGCCATAAAATACAAGTTTATTCCATTGTATTACAACTAATAGCATACCACTAAAAGTCTAAACTAAAAAAAATGTTTATTAGCAATCAAGAACTCATACCTGAAGCTGTGGGAAATCTTCCCTCATAAGAAATTCAACAAAGCGTGGAACGACGCCGGACTGTATCACTTCTTCAATTGGAGGACTCCGCTCTGTTTATTAAATAAAAATCAAAAAGCCAAGTTTCTTTAAATAAACTCAGTTAAAAATTGATAAAAAGGAAGATAGAAATGTGTGAAAAATTACCAATTGAAAGCAATTCCCGGAACTGAGTTGTTGCTTCTAGTTGTGTTGCGCCGTCATCGGACCAAACACCGGCAACCATCGAAGGAAGACTCTCTAACTGCAATAACAGAACCCTAAATCAATTAAATTTCAGGGGAGAAGGATAAATTGAAAGCTTTGCTTAAGCGATTGTGGTTTACTTTTTTCTCGATGTTTGAAGATTGAAGAGAAGCGGACAATTGTTGAGCTTGGAGGCCTTCACGACGCTTCTTCAGTAAACTCTCTTCGCGCTTGCTTTTTCGGATCTCCACCACGGTGTCTTCCCTTCTACGGCGGCCTTCCTCCACGTCAACCGCCACCTTGTAGCGGTTACGACGGACCTCGGTTCTATTGCTCGGTCTCAACGACGTATTGGGCGGCTGCTTATCTTCGAAAATGAAACCAGGGAAAGGACAATTACCGAAGAAATTTCAGATTTTATAGAAATGGATCGAAAACAAGAAAAAAAAACTATCGAGTTTTGGGGATTTTGAATTCATATATATATTAGGATATAATTTTAAATCACTTATTAAGAGATTTATTATTTTATATATTGATTTTATTGTTTTGGCCGTTAACATTATTTTTTTTTTCATAAAAAACAATTTAAATTTTAAAAATTTTATCTTCAAAAAAATATTAAATAAAAGTCTTATTAGGGATTCTTATCGAGTGAATCTTAGTTGGACAATACTTAACTCCACTAATTGTTCATTAAACTTGATTCATTCTTCTTAAAACTCACTAAAAAAATATTTTTAGCTAAAAGTAAAATCAAAAATATAAAAAAAATATATAAAAAAATATATAAAACTCTTTTAAAGTTTAAATTCCAAAATAGCATTCTACAAATATACCAAACTAGTATATTAAAACTAAAATAACAATACACAAATTAAAAATTATTATTTAGATTTATGTTTGAAAAAAATAATTTTAAAGTGTGTTTCATGTGAATTTATCGAGTCAAGTCAAACTTGTTCGTTTCAACTCATTAAGTTCTCGATTCGAGTTTGAGTTCAATCAATCCGAATCGAACGTTTTTTTCAAATTTTGATCGAATCGAATTCAAATAACTCATAAACTACTCGTTAAGCACCCTACTCATTATATATAAATTATTTTATAATTTTAATATGATTATATAATAATATGTGATATTTAATTTTGAAAATTATATTCACCTGATGAATAATATCTTGTAGAATGAGAGGAAGAAAATTGAAAGAAAATAAGGGTTTGTTTATTTCGCGTAAATGGTTTTACGAAAAACGTTGTTCTAATTTTTCGTTGTTTGGCTCGTGAAAAATGAAAAAATCAAAAAAAAATCAATTGCAGTCAATGAAAAAAACTCTTGTTTCTATGTAAAATGACTTACCCATTTATTCTCGATAAATTATTTTCTTTCCTTTTATTCTCTTTACAAATGAATAAATATTCTAATTTATTTATATTTTAATATTTTAATATATATTTATATTTTAATTTGTTTTCCTTCTTAACTGTAATTTATTGTTTTAATCTATTTTATATTTTAATATTTCATTCTAATTATAATGAGTTTTATTTTAAATTTCCTTTTTAATGTTTTCGGACTTTTAAAACTAAGATTAATATTTAAGACTATTTGTTTAGAAAATTAACCATAAAACTGAATTTTTTTTACTGTCGTCAACAATTTAATATAACACTACTAATAAGTTTGGGATGCATTTTCTGTCCATATTTTGTTCAATGCCCTAATTCTTGTGAGGGCACTCAGACGAAGGAAAAAATTATAAAAACTTATATCGAAAAATAAATTTATTATTCGTAATTAGTCTGGATACACATTAGTGTAAGTCTTTATAAAACATAATTTTTAAAACAATAAAAATAATTCAATAAAATAAATAAAATTTTAATGTAAAATCTTATTTGTTTTATGAAAAATAATTTTTTTAAATTATTTTCAGTAAAATTTATCAAACAACGAAAAATGATTTACACAGTTTCATCCAAACACATGAAAATGACTTATGTAATTAATTTTCTAAAAAATGAAGTTTATTTTCCAGAATTCATTTTCTAGAAACGATTTTTTATTATTTTCAGTGAAACAAACAAATCCTAAAAGAAATGTTTATATCATTTCATATATAAATCTCAATATAAAAATATTAAAAGAAATTAAAAATATAATTATAGAATAAATATTTAAATTTTCTAATAGATGTCTAATTATTTTTCCTATTTAAAATTTTATTTTTAGTTTATAGATGTCTAAAATATATTTTAAAATTTTATTTTTTTATTAAAATAGATGTCAAAATAATTATCTTAGATAATTTTAAAATAAATAAAAATAAAATTTTAAATACATATTTAAAAAATAATTTAAGTTTAAAAAAAAACATAATTTAGATATTTATTTTATAGTTTTAACTATTTTTTCTTATCCCATTAAAAAAGGGGGGCTTTATAGAAATTTCAGAAGCCCACAATGAGGCCCAATGAACGAGTTCCGGGGCATTCTCGTCTTTCAATTCCCAACCTCAATAAATTAGGGTTTCAAAATTTTCCCATATATATAAACATCTTAAAAACCCTAGCAAGAGGATCAGCATTTTGATATCCATCAGGTCAGTTCTAAGTTCTAACTCCATTTCTTTTATGTTGGAGATATTAACTTATTTCCTTCAGGAAATCAAATTAACTCGGCATTCTATTTTCAATTCCACTTTTGGTTGGATTTGTTTCAGATTTGAGTTGAGAAGATATGGCGAAGTCGAAGAATCACACCGCCCACAATCAGTCTTACAAGGCTCACAAGAACGGCATCAAGAAGCCCAAGAGGCATCGCCATACTTCAACAAAAGGGGTATTCTTTTTGTTCCCTTTTCTCGATAGATTTTTGAGTTAATCTTATATTTTCTATAGTATTTTTTTAATTTTTTTCTTGTGATTTTGTATAGATGGATCCGAAGTTCTTGAGGAATCAGAGGTATGCGAGGAAGCACAACAAGAAGAATGGAGAGTCTGCCGCTGAGGAAGAGTAAATTTTAATTGAAAATTGAATTAACCTCGATTAGGGTTATCTAATTAGGGCTGTTTTGATTTCGTCAATGAAATTTAGTGTTTACTGAGCTTTAGCACTGGTGTCACCTTTTATTTTCTGTATTGTTGATTATTTATTTGTTAGAAAAGATTTGAAGTTGTGAGCTTATTAATATCAATTACATGCTTTGAACCTGTTAACCACTTCATTCATTTCCTCTTATCATGTTCATTGATTTGGCATTGGAAAATTTTATGGTTTCTAGCCATGGATGATGCATTAGGTTCTCCAAATAGAAAATCTAGAAACTGTTACTTGAAGTCTGCTGTTAGAATTTTGGACTAAAATGTTAAAAATTTCAAATTTATGGTGTCCGGGCCCTTTTATAGTAGTGATTAAAATGAAATTTTAGATATGGTACAAGGACTAAAATACTCTTTTAGAGATATATTGTTTTATCTTTCTATTAAAGATATATTTACTATACTTTTTAGTTTTCACTATAAATTATATTTTCTATAATTTGTTTTTATCAATATCTGTGAATTGAGATGTTGATTAATAAATATTTCCAACTTAAGATATGGATTATCAAAACTATGAGTTAGATTATCCAATGTAAATTTATGTTTCGAAAATCAAAAGTTGAAATAATATGAAAGAAATTCAATGGGGTTTGGCTTGGATTTTGTTTTGGGTTTATTTTGCAACCTCTAGTCTGGTGTAGTTCCTTCTGATAATCTATTAATTGTCATGTATGAAGTATTATACAGTTTGTTCTGCAAGTAGTCGTAGTTTGTATTTTTGCACCACTATTTATACTATCAAAGGTGAAAGAGATCCTGTGGTGTGCTTTGTGCACTATTTTACTGAGAAAAGATTGATTTTAGGGTACATTGTTCGAATATTGTGGAAGATTGTTCTCTTTGCTTTACTCTTGATGATATTTCCACTTTTGCATCCTTCATATGGAAGGGTTTGTTCGAGTTTATGAAGTTGTGATGTTATGCTTTGTTAAGGACCTTTTATTGATTGTTTTAAGGTATTAGCATAACAGGGTTCAAGGTTAGTAGTTGAGGAATTTGCTGTTTCTTTAGGAACTGGACAGGATTCAGTGGTAGTACCTATTGCTGATGGATCTTGATGTTGGTGTTCCTATGTTTGAAAGGGGGTGATGCCGATCGATGGTGCCTTTCTTGAGCGATGAATGCACATCTTTCCCGGCTCGTTGGAAACGTATATTCTATACGAGGCTGAGTTTGGCTTAAGGAGCTGTTGCTTGGTCGACTCCATGTTAAAGTGGAGAGGGCTAGACTTGATCATAACCAGGAAGGTCTTTTACTTGCTAAATCTTCTATTTCTTATGTTTTCTCCCATCATTTTGATATGATTTCGGATTGTTAGAAGATTCGAATTAGAAGATTTTTTTATTTAAAAGTGTTCTTAAATTAATTAAGTGTTAAAAATTTAAATAAATACAATTACAAGAACACAAATATGAAACAAGTCTATAGGTGATGTGTGGTGGATAATGAAACAGAACAAGTTAACTTAAATACGTTTATAAGTGTGCATAAATTAAGTATTATTTGGCTGTGTCAAAAGTAGTCTTATTATAAAAAATCATTACAAATTGAATATTATAAAATTAGTCTGAGTAAAATTTAATGATGGAAATTAGCATATAAAAAGATTATAGTAAAAAGTGTGAAACTTTAAAAAATGTTATACTATAAAAGTGGATATACGTAAATGTGATTAAAAATAATGAAATTATGGTAGAATGGTTACATTTGTCAGAAACATATAATACAAGGTCTTTTTTTTGTAATTGTCCCAATTAATATAATCACCATAATCGAACCTCCACAATCGTGACCGTTGGATCTCAATCAAACGGTTCAAAAAGATTGAAACACCGTACACCAAACCCACAAACCGTATACTCCGTGCCTTTTTCCCGTTCTCCCTCGTCCCTATTCTTTCTCCTTTGCCTATGTTTTGGCTGTTTTCCATGTTTGAAATTATTTAAAAAGCTGAGATTCTGTCCACAGATCTTCACCCAGATCAATCCATCCGTATACTTTAGTTTGAGAGATATGTCGGATGCTGATCGTAGAATCGGCCTGGCCATGGATTTCTCCCCTAGCAGCAAGAATGCGTTGAAATGGGCCATGGACAACGTTATCCGGAAAGGGGATCATCTTATCCTTATTACCATACGGCCTGAAGAACATTATGAGAAGGGAGAAATGCAACTATGGGAAGTCACAGGCTCACGTATGGAATCTCTCTCTCTATTTTAGTAAATTATTTAAATGGTCATCTAAGTTTTAGTATACTAACGTTTTAGTCACCCATCTAGTTTTCAATATGTCGACGAGAATTTCGTTCAGTGGCTGAAATATCAACAACATAATTGATGATAGAAACCTTAATACCTAAAAATTGGGTGATTAAAACATTAATTGAGTGATTAAACTTAGGATTAAAATACTATCGTCAAGAAAGTTAAATGACTATTTAAGAAATTTACTTCTTTTGAAGTTTTTGGCTGTTGTTCGTTTCTCGAGAAAATAATAATGGATTAGTACTAGAATGTGGTTCTATATAAATTTTTATTAAAATGGTAAGTATATATAAGGCTGAATAGTATTTTAGGTGAAACCAAAATTTTTAATAATTTGATAAAAATTTATGTAATTATATAAATTCTTATTAATCCGGTAAGAATTTGTATAATTTTTTTATTTTAGGTGAGAATTTGTGTTATTATTACATAAATTTTTATACTATAACTTAAATTCTTACTATTTAAATAAGAATTCTATACAATTTCTTATTTGGTAAAAATTTATATAAAACCTCGTTTTAGCTGCACATCAGAACTACCTAATTTAGGGTGTGTTTAGCATTGTTTTTTAAACTATCCAAATTACCCGTTTTTCAAACGGGTAGCTTTTAGAAAAAAATTACGTTTGAAAAATGTTTTTCAACCCAAATGCAAAAACTAAAAATTCTAGTTTTTATGGTTGAAAAAGTGCTTTTGAGAGTCAAATTACAAATTTAACCTTCATTTACTATTGTTTTATTTATAATTTATAAATTTATAATTTTTATAAAAATATAATTATTTAAGTATTTTAAATTTATTATATCTTCATAGAATACATACAATTATTAAAAAATATATATTTTATTAATAAAAATATTTTTTTATATTTTTATGATAATATAAGTTGATTTGTTTTATATATTATAATATTTAAAAAAATTAAGTATCATTTGTATATATAACTTGCTAGGGACGGAGCCAGGATTTGGGGTTGAGGGTGAAAAAATAAATGTATAAAAGTAGGGACAAATGCATAAAAAGAACAATTTTTTAAAAAATTAAATAGGGGGACAAAAGTAAAAAAAAAAATCTTCGAGACTTAGTTTCGTCCCTGTAACTTGCAATACCATGTCTAAAATAATTATTTATCTTATTAAAAGTATTTTTTTGACAACAATACTAAACACTTAAATCTTAAATACAAAAATCCAAAAACATTTCCGTAAAAAACTTTTCAAAAGTACTTTTTGACCATACTTTTAAAAATATAATGTCAAACTAGCCCTTAATATTATAAAATTATACGCTTTCTATGAAAGGTAGAAATTAAAGGAATATATAGTCATTTCAATCTAAAATTTAAACTCAAATCACTATAAGTTCGGGTTTAAATTAAAAGTCAGTTAAAAATTCAATTGAATGAGCTTAGATTAATTTACTAATTTTATGATCAAATCAAATTAAATCGAATCAAATTAAGTTATAAGTATTTAATCTATCTATATCTATATATATATGAGACATCAATTGTTGCTTATTGATTTCTTCATTTATTACAGCTTTTATCCCTTTATCGGATCTGTCTGATCCTGCCGTCCTGAAGAAGTATGGAGTAAAGCAGCACGACCCAGAAATAGTAGACATTGTTGCCGCCGGGGCAAAGCAAAAAGAAGTAACGTCTCTTCTTATAATTCAAATATATTTATACGTATTACGGTCCGTTATCGATATTTAAAAACTCTTAGCAATTTATATTTTTAAAGATAGATATTTATGTATGATCAAGGATGAATTATGTTACAGGTTGGGAGACGATTCTTACGTTAATTAAAATATTTATTTATATAAATCACTATTTTTTAATTTATATAAATTTTATTTTATAAATTTTATTTTTGGTTTCGTCGTTACGTATAATTCTCAGGTTCAGGTTCTGATGAAAATCTATTGGGGTGATCCACGGGAAAAGTTGTGTGAGGCTATTGATGGTATACCTCTCACATGCATAATTGTAGGGAATAGAGGACTCGGAAAGCTTAAAAGGTGAATTTATTATATTTGGTTTGGGTAGCATAAAAATAAATAAATTTATTTTAATTAAGATTTTTTTAAATTTCTTTTTATTAAATTTCTTAAAATTATTAAATATTTTAGTTAAACTGTCAAAATTTTTAAGTCTCTAAATATTTTTAAAAACTTAAAAGTCAATTTGGCATTGTTTTTGTATAGTGCGTTGAAAAAAAATACTTTTAAAAATACTTTAAAAAACTCGTTTGATATTATTGTTAATTTTTTAAATAGATAAAATATATATTTTAGACATTCTTTTTAAAAATATAAAAATGTTAGTGATATAAACAAAGATACACAAGTAATTTTATTTAAAAGTACTATAATAAAAATTTAAAACTAAAAATTTTAGTTTTCAAAAAATACTTTCTAAATTAAATCGAAAAACATTTTTAATCCAAAAAGCTACACGTTCCACAATAATTTTGATTTTAAAATCACTTTTTTTACTTTAATTTTTTAAAAAAAAATTATAATAAACAAAATCTAAATTAATTTTTAAACTCTTATTCTTCTAGTTTTAGGATCTAATCCTGTTGTTTTTCAGGGCTATAATGGGTAGTGTCAGCAACTATGTGGTGAACAATGGTTCCTGTCCTGTGACGGTGGTGAAGCACCAACATGACTAAACTCAGATGATGGTTTTTTTAATGATTTCTTGTTGGGTTAATGGGTTGGAATGGAATAAATAACTGTTTATGAAATAAGATTTGTAAAATTAAAATATTTTAGCTTTTTAATTTTTATTTCTTTTCACTCTGAACTCTTTCTTTTTTTCAACTTAAACTATTTCTTATTTTTTTATTTTCCCAATTTTTATAGTTTTATAATTTTACAATTTTAATAATTTAAATATTTGAATAATTCTTACAATTATAAATATATTATTAATATATAGTTTTAACTTTTTGTTATTTTAGCGCAAAAACAAATAAATAAATAATAGAATTGACAATTATAAATTAGTCGCTTTTCGTTAGTTAATTTAATTTTAAAAAATAAAAATTCAAGAGAAAAAAAATGAAAAATATTTCCATTGTGAAAAATTATTTGAAATTAAAATTTATGGTCTAAAATGTTGAATCTCAAAATATTCACATAATTGATCTTGTCATAAGACATGGTGTTCATTGGACTCTCTTAATGCAAGCTCTTGCATCTCGACATCACGAATGACGAGTGGAGCTCCGCCGTTTCGAATGGAGGAAAGGCTTTAGTCGAGGGCTCCGACGAGTGACTGTCGTGTTTTTTTTCTTCTTCTCCGAGGTTGAGAATACCCTTTGCTTTTAAAGTTGTTATGGTCTCGGACATGTTAGATCTTAAAGGAGATAACTTTGAAATCCATTGTCGCAAATGCAACGTTTACGTGCGATGCCGTATCGGATCGAAAATGGTAGTGACGAACGGAAGGTCCGGCACGTGAAGTTCGATGTTTGGATGGCATTTTCCGTTAGGTAAGGGATGGAGGAGGGACCTTATCTTGGAAACTTTTGGGTTGTATAGGAACAAAAAAACACTACTGGTCCGATGTTTGATGTTTCCAACTCAACTAATTCCAGTGTGAAAGTCTGTATAGGATAATCTTCTAAACGCATGTTCCATCTTACATTATTTTATATGTGATCACAGATGATTTAACATATTAAGAGGTATTTTGTGATTTTTAAAAGGTTTATTAATTAAATAGGTGTTTAAATTATATATGTGGTTATTTTTAGTGTTCAAATTATATTTATTTTAAATAGGTGTATTTCAGTCATTTTAAGTGTCTAACCATAAACTAATATTATTTTTTAATTTAATTTATTTTTATTTTATTTTTATAAAATCTTAAATTTCTCAAAACTCACAAAATGACCCAAAATTTGAAATTTTTAACTTTTCTGACCGATTCTACCTTTGATGGTCACGTCACCGACAATTATATCTGTCTTCAGATCAGCACGACCATTCCTTCAATCACTCATAGCTGATAACAAACGGTATGTGTATCGATCGGTTTAACTCACAAAAAAGAAACTGATCAATATATCTACCATTAGTTATCGACGATGAGTGATTAGGGAAAATGATCGTGGTGGTCTAACGAAGGTAGTGGTGATCTCCAAAGAGGCATTTAATGAAGACAATAATGACAATTTAGGGATTTTGAGTTAGAGATTTGAGACTATTTTATAAAAAAATTAAAAATTTTATTTATAAAAAATAAAAATTATTTAAAAATAATAAAAGAAAATAAAAATTAAAACATGTCACGTGTCATATTTTAACAGTTAGATATCTAAAATGACTGAAATAAAATTTTAGGTAGCTATTTAAAATAAAAAATAATTTATGCACCAAAAGTAAGTCATGTTTATAGTTTGAGCACATATTCAATTATTAAACTTTTATTTTTAATGGGACGATTAAATCTTTTAAATGTTTATTGACTTGTTGTGTGTGATAGTGTAATAACTGACTTTTGAATATAAATGGGTATAACATAAAATGTATGAAGTATAATAATATTTTAATTTGGTATAAAACCAAAAATATTCTCGATGTTTGATTGAACAATTACTTGAGATCATATTTTTTAGTAATTCAACTCTCAACATTTTATTTTGGGAAAAATTAGTCTATTTACGAAAGAAAACTATTTGTCAACTGATGATAAATGAATTAAAATGACGGGACAAACCTATGACTATGCGTGCTGACATGACAATATGATATAGACAAATGTGTTGACTTGAAAAAAAATATTACACTAATTAAAAAAATAATTCTATAAAATATTTTTCCAATAACTTATAATTTTTATCATTTTGACCTTTATTCTCTTTTAGGGATAAATTTAGCCCTTAACCTATGTCTTTTTAACAAATATCTCATTTTTTAAATTATAGCATGATAACTGAATCGTTAAAAATTTAACAATAGTGACATACTATAAACATGTGACAATATATTTTAAATGACATGACATCTAACCTATCAAATACATACATGTAAAATATATTTTATTTTAATATAAAATATAAAAGAATTAAAATTCAAATAGAATATTTAAAATTAATTAAATCTAAAATAAAAGGCTACCTGAACTACGATAGAATCAAAATCTATCTGAAAAAGTATAAATAGGGTCTAAAAAAGAAGAACTTTGGAAAGATTATTATCGGTGAGTCAAAAATAAGGGATTTTAATACTAATCAATTGAGTTTTTTTTATTATTATTTTAGTTTAGAATTTAGGTATTCTAGTGTTTAATTTAAATAGAAAGATTTAAGGTTTTGATTTATAATTTAATATTTAAATTTAAATTTAAAAAATAATAAATTTGAGGTTTTAGATTTTATGTTTTAATTGAATTAAAAAACTCAAAATTATAAAAGAAATATAAATTAGTAAATTTGTTCAAGGTTTTAGAATATAAAAACTTACTATGGTTAAAGATTCTTAAAGATATATTTTCATATGAACAACGTAAAATTAATGTACCTTCAACATTCAAAATAATTATTTTTAATAATAATTTTTTACTCAAATAACTATTTTACTGTACCAGGCTTTGATGACATTCAAATTTTAGATCTTTTGAATTTTTTAGCAGGCAAATGAGTTATTTAAATGATTAATTTATCTTAATTTTAGCTGTTAGTATTTCCAAATAATTTTATCTTTTTAATGATATGTAATTTCTCCTTTATCATTATATTATTTATTTATTTATTTATTTATGATATATAATCATAATTAAATTTTTAACGGTTCAATTATCATATTAGTTAAAAAATCAAATATTTATAAAAAATATAAATTAAAAATTAAATTTATTCCAAAAATAAAACTAAAATTAAAATAATAAAAATTATAAATATTAAAGGTTAAAATTATCTTTACGTTGTTATTTTTCTCGTACTCTTTCCCTATTTGTTTTTGGAATCTCATGTCTGCATATCTTTTCCCTATTTGTTTTTGGAATCTCATGTCTGCATATCTTAAGATGGAGTGAATGAGAAGCAACGAAAAGGTTATTCAACATTATTCTTGCAAATTGCACTCTTTAACAAAAATTCTGTGTATTAAGATATAAATGAAAGTTTTAATTAATTACAATAATGGTAGAATTAACAGACTTTAAACTGACAGTGTTATTTAATAATTGAAGACAAAAAGAAATGACATTCATCAAGTTTTGTAGATTAAAAAATATTATTAAAAAACATAAAATTTTAAATGAGGTTCAACTGCCTTGTTTTCTCTCAGAAAAGATAAATTTATTCACATATGTTTAAAGGTGGGCATTAGATAAGTCAAGTTAAATTTTTTTGAGTTACTCAAGTTGAGAATTCTTATTGTATGACTTGTTAAAAACTTCCTTTTTATAGGCTAGGAGTGTCCATCAAATGGATCTGGGCCGTTGCTTTGAAATGACATACCATCAAGCCCAACAGCTTTGGTCGGATTAATTTGAAGAAAAACAACTTCTACTTTCGTTGCGGTGAACTCCTTGCACAAGTCGACATTCATCTCTGGTGTTATGCGCGTCTTAATAGCTGTAACGAAAAATGTTGAAAAATTATAAAAATTGCTATTTCAATAAAAGATTTTAGGTCGATTAACTTATGCTCGGTTATCTATAAAATTGTGTCAAAAGTTTTGATTAATCGTTTTAAACATGTGATGCCTGCTTGTATTAATGAAAATCAAAGTACATTTGTTCCTGAAAGATTAATTTCAGATAACATCCTTGTTGCTCATGAGTGCTACCACTACCTTAAAGGCTCCAACAACGATCTAATAAAGGTGTTGCTTTAAGGCTTGATATGGAGAAAGCTTATGATCGTGTAGAATGGTGTTTTCTTCGTGATGTTATGCTCCGGATTGGCATTGATGTTACCATGGTGAATTTATTGATGAGTTGTGTAACACCTCAAAAATTATTCCTAATTTTGAAATTCCTAAATTAAAACCCTAGTTTTCGGATTCTCAATTTTTAAAACCGGATTTAAATTAATTTATTATTATCATATATGTTTTAAAGTTTGAGAACTCTTGAATATCCAGATTGTTTTTAAATTAAATTTTAATTCTACTAAAATTAGTTATCTTTTATTAAAAATATTATTTTATTTTAATTATTGTTTTATCAGAACTCTTTATTTATTATTATAATATATATTATATGAAGTTACTGTCGATGAAGGAAAATTTTTTAAAATTCTATAATCTTTTTATTATTATTTTATTAAATTTTTTATGGTTTAATAGAATTCTATTTCAAGTTGGATTTAATTATTTTTCTCTATATATACATATTTTGGTCTAAGAGAAAACCCTCAATTATTTCTTTTATCAAGATTCTCTAAAGTTTATGTTTTCATTCTTTATTTCTGTTCGAGTTCAAAACCATGTTATTAGTAAATTTCGTCGCTTTGGATAATATGTGTTCTCTTACTGGTGCTATATATGTTTTTTCAAAAAATATATTTTTTGTGTAACATGCTTAATATTTTGTGTTTTGAAAAATACTCGTGTTTTGCTAGCATTTCTAATTTTTGTACTGTGACTTTGATTGTGCACTTGTGTTATCATGCATATGTCATGCCTAAAAAGAGGCAAGGAACATTAATCCCACATTGGAAAGGAAAAGGGAGGTCTTGGGATATATAAACAGTGGCGCTGCACATCCTATCAGACATGTCTTTTAGGAAGAGGGTAATGGCCCCGTGACACGTACATGTCATTGTGATTTAAGAAATATTAAATTTTTTAGATTTGAGATTTCACACTTTTGAGAGTAAATATGATTTTTTATATTCTGTGAATTTGTGTTTTCGGACAAATTGAGATTTCAGATAAATTATGATTTCGGATTGAAATGTGATTGTTTTTGGATTTTCAAATTATGTTACATCATATCGTGTGCATGAGATGAGATTGTGTACAAAGGAAGTCGTGGCAGCTTTCCAGAAGCCTAAGATCATTCTCAGATTTTGGTGACGATGTAGGTGAGGGTTCTAGGGAACTCCTCTACTCGGACTGGTGACGTTGTAGTTGGGATTTGTGTTGTGCGTATGATATCATCCATACATCATGATTTGCATTTTTCTAAAATTTTACTCTTGATAAAATTATTTATGTGAATCATATTTTATCTTTATTTTTTTAAAATATTAACTCTTGAAGAATAAATTTATAAATTGTGTTTTGTTGTTTTTATCTGCACCTTACAGACACATTAAGCTCTTTAGCTTACTCCCCCTTAGTTTTCTCTTACAGATCTTTGAACTTTAGGCGATGCGGTATTTGGAGGATCTTAGGTTTTATTCAGTTATTTTCACTATCAAAACGAAACTATTTTTAGATATTCAGGTTATTATTTATTATTTTGGAAACTTCGAGGCATTTGGGATATTTATGTTTTTCGGGTATTTAAGCATTTTTATATGATTTTATTTTAAAGAATTTTATATAAATATTTATAAGTTTTATTATAATATTTAAGTATTTTTTATTATAAGATATTTATTAAATTATTATGATTTTATTTTAAATTAAAATATAATTTTTAAAATTAGTTTTCTTGGGGGTAAAGTTTTCAAACGTGACTTTCTAGATTCGACCTATTTCTTGTAGGTCGGATTTAGGGGGTTATAAGTTGTGTCACAACTGTTTCTTATTGTGTTAGAATCAATGGCGAAATTTCAGAGACTTTTATACCGAAAAGAGGATTGCGACAAGAAGATCCTTTATTACCTTATTCCTTTTTATCACACAAGCTTTATCAGAATTGCTAATGCGAGAACTAGATGAGAAGCGTATCCGCGGGATTCAAGTGCATCAAAAACGGTCATGGCTTAATCATTTTTTTATGCATACGATAGCCTAGTTTTCATCAATAATCCTAAATCAGAAGCAAAGAGACTTAGAACAATTTTGAGTATGTTTGAAACATCTTCGAGACAAAAGATCAACTTTGATAAATCAAGTGTTTATTTCAGCACAAACATGTCTGATATGGATCGTCAACGGTTACAAGCTATTCTTGGTGTTCGAGAAGTTCATGATCCTAGAATTTATTTAGGGCTATCTTTGATTATCGACAACAATAAAATAGAGGATTTTAATTTCTTGCGCGACAAGTTCATGAAGCGTATATTAGGGTGGACGAAGAATCTTTTATCTTATGGTGGACGTGAAATCTTTCTAAAAGCTGTAGCACAAGCTCTACCAACTTTTATGATGTTTGTATATACACTATCAAACGGTTTAATTGAAGATATGATGTCAGCCATGTGTCACGGGGTCAGAGTTTTGACGCAGGGACAACCACCCCTTGCGGCACCTCAGGCCTTTCGCACACCCGAGGTTCAGCCTTAACCATCTCGATGCTTACTGGTTTCGCCCTCCCATGGGCTCATCAGGGAAGCGGGGACAGCTCCCGACTAGTGTGGTGCGCGATCAACACGCCCATCCGAAGATAGGACGGTTGCTCGGCACGTACTACACCCTTAATGCTATCCCGCTCCCAAGAGTTAAGCACAACCAGAAAGCATCTCGCCCGGTCCCGCGTTGCTACGATACACGGACCGTGACAATCTCCCCTACCTGATTCATGCACGCCCTCGTGCATGGGGAGGAAACTCTTTTTCTTCTGGAAAGTAGCCAGGAACTAGTGTGCAATTCTCCCAAACTCGCCCACTAACTGGGGCCGCCCTCCACTGTTGGGCAAAGGTCTGCTCGCAACCACCTCATGGCCACTCGCCACTTAGACAAGGTGTCCCATTGCAGCACGACCATCTGGAGAACTTTCGCTGTGGCTTCCTGCCTACCCGTCCTCGTCTCAATCTCTTTCTAGAGGACCCACTTGCGAACACCCTCTTCTCATTAGGGTGCGAGCTTCACTTGCTCGTCCACACGACTCGCTCCGTAGCACATGGGGCGCTTGGCAAACTCGACAACTAGCACACGGCCACGCTCTGATACCATCTGTCAAACCAGTAAGCATCGAGATGGTTAAGGCTGAACCTCGGGTGTGTGAGAGGCCTAAGGTGCCGCACGGGGTGGTTGTCCCTGCGTCAAAACTCTGACCCCGTGACAGGTGGTATCAGAGCGTGGCCGTGTGCTAGCTGTCGAGTTTGCCAAACGCCCCATGTGCTACGGAGCGAGTCGTGTGGACGAGCAAGTGAAGCTCGCACCCTAATGAGAAGAGGGTGTTCGCAAGTGGGTCCTCTAGAAAGAGATTGAGACGAGGACGGGTAGGCAGGAAGCCGCAGCGAAAGTTCTCCAGATGGTCGTGCTGCAATGGGACACCTTGTCTAAGTGGCGAGTGGCCATGAGGTGGTTGTAGGTAGATTGCAACGGGACACCTTGTCTAAGTGGCAAGTGGCCATGAGGTGGTTGTAGGTAGACTGCAACGGGACACCTTGTCTAAGTGGCGAGTGGCCATGAGGTGGTTGCAAGTAGACTGCAATGGGACACCTTGTTGAAATGGCGAGTGGCCATGAGGTGGTTGCGAGCAGACCTTTGCCCAACAGTGGAGGGCGGCCCCAGTTAGTGGGCGAGTTTGGGAGAATTGCACACTAGTTCCTGGCTACTTTCCAGAAGGGAAAGAGTTTCCTCCCCATGCACGAGGGCGTGCATGAATCAGGTGGGAGAGATTGTCACGGTCCGTGTATCGTAGCAACGCGGGACTGGGCGAGATGCTTTCTGGTTGTGCTTAACTCTTGGGAGCGGGATAGCATTAAGGGTGTAGTACGTGCCGAGCAGCCGTCCTATCTTCGGATGGGCGTGCTGATCGCGCACCACACTGGTCGGGAGCTGTCCCCGCTTCCCTGATGAGCCCATGGGAGGGCGAAACCAGTAAGCATCGAGATGGTTAAGGCTGAACCTCGGGTGTGTGAGAGGCCTGAGGTGCCGCACGGGGTGGTTGTCCCTGCGTCAAAACTCTGACCCCGTGACACATGCGTTCATATTGGTGGACAGACAAATCTAATAAACGCGGTTGGCCTTTATTAGATTGGTCCAAAATTTGTCGACCTAAAATTCAAGGGGGTTTAGGCTTCAAAGATCTCAAAGTTTTCAACATAGCTCTCTTGGGTAAACAAATATGGCGACTTATCCACAACCATGATTCTCTAGTTTTCTGGGTGTAGTCGACCAAATATTTTTCATATGACAATATTGTTAATGCTAGGTTGGGTGTCAAACCATCTTATGCGTGGCGAAGTATATATAGTGCAATAGCAGAAATAAAGCCTGGCTTATTTCAAAGAGTTGGAATCAACATCACTCTCTACTTACATATTAATGCATGAGGTGATTCTGAACCTATAGTTCTTGAGGTTACTTATGCAGATAATATTACAAACCCAATTCGTTATGGTGATTTCATGATCCCTAATGAGGCTCGGTGGAATGTTAATTTGGTGCGTAATGTTTTCTTGTCGTAGGATGCTCACCAAATTTTACAATGTACTATTGCACCATCACGTGAGGAATCTGTTATATTGTCTGGCCATTCGTCTAGAGTGTATAATACTAAAAATATATATCACTTGCTCCTTCGAAGAACAACTACTTCTATTTCGTCTGATAAAATCTAAAAATTGTTATCAAATTTAAATACATTGCCAAATATTAAAGTTTTTGCTTGAAGATTGTCATGAGGCACGTTACCAATAGGGAGTCGTCTTGCACAAGTTAGGATTGATGATGGAGTTTGCAAAATGTGTTCAAATGCTATTGAGTCTTGTGTTCATGCTTTGCGAGATTGTCATCCAGCAAAAGAAGTTCTTTCACAGAGTGGATTACATGTCAGTGTTCGAAATGGTAATCAATTTTCAATGCATGATTGGTTTTTTGATGTAGCTTTAATTTTAGATAAAGATTGTTTTACTTCCTTTGTGATTCTTTTGTGAAGCTTATGGAATTGCCGAAATGCTAAGGTGCATGAAAATTTTCTACAGCCAACACAAATTGTCTTCTCTAATGCCTCCCTCCTTCAACATAGTTTTTCTTAGCTCGAGTTCACATACCACGTCCTTCAACAGTTTTGCATCCTGTAAGCTTTAAGTGGAGATTGTGAAAATCAATGTGAACGGGGCTTTTCTACCAACAACAAAAATGACATCAATTGGTGGGGTGGCACGTGATCATGAAGGCTTTATCCTTGCTGGTTTTGCAATGAATTTAAATGAGACACACTCACTCGAGACTGTAGAAGCAACAACATTTAGTGAAGGAATTAAACTAGTAATTTTTAATGGATAGTTGAATGCAGTTATAGAAGGAGATGATCTCTGTGTGGTTAATCAACTTGCAAATTCAGGCCTAGACATCTCCACTGTTGGTGTACACCTTCATGAGGCAAGAAAAAATCTAAGATTATTTAGAAACTTATGAGTTCTTTATGTTAATCGAGTTGCAAATTCGGTGGCACATACATTGGCTCATTGGGCTTTAGACTCGATGTTACCAATTAGATTTGACATAGACTATCCAAATTATATCAAATCTTTTGTTTTGTTTGATGTCATTTCAAGTTAAATAAAATAACATATTTTCTCAATTTTTTTTAATTTAAACACAATATATTCTTTCCCATATATACACAGATTTTTAAAAAATTATATTAAAAACTGATTAAAAGAATACTTTTTATACGTACTGTCAAGATATGAACTATACACCGTGTTTAATTTCTGTAAGGAATATATGTAGCTTTACTTTCAGATTTCAACCACAAAATTTATTCTTCTTCCTGTATTTTATATTTCGAATTTGAATATAAATATCGAATATTTAAGAAAAAAAGTTATATCTCGTATCTATACTTTATGCGTCACACATGACAAAATATAGATAATTCTTTTTTATAAATACCAAGGTGTAGGACAAGCCCGACCATAAGCAAAGAGTAAAAAGGAAACAAAGTAAACGAAGGCCATGAAGAGGAACCAGCAGGTGAGGAACCATGTGAGTGATTCAGTAGAACATGGAATCGACAAGCTGCAACGCATGGCCGATCGTTTCATGGTTTACCCTTTGGCCGCCGTTGAAGGTGCAATTCAAGGCGCTGCTCGAGGTGTTCATGACGTTGCCACTCGTAAACACCTTTCTTATCGCGCCATAATAGGTGCCGGCTACCAAAGTAAGTTCAACAGCGGCAAACCACATAGTTCTGCATGTGGATCACAGCATGTTGGACCATCACCCTATGAGTTCTACAGTTATACTCCCGCTGCTGCTCCTCTGCCCCCTCCAGCACCTGCAGCACCACCGTCGCAGTTTCAGTATCACTACTATGCAGCGTTTCCGGTTCCTTGCCGCCCTCCCTACTAGTTCATGAAACGCAACTGTTATGGTCTTATACCAATAACAATCAAGTATATATGAATAATGACAACATATACCATATATTATTTCTATATCACCTTGAACTTGGTTATTTTAAGTGTTGGCATATTTTGTTTAAACTAAAGTGTTAATTTTCAGAAGACTTATTCTTATCTTAAATAAGAGCTTTTGCTTAGAGTGCTCATTTAGTAAATTTATGGTTCACAGAGATTAGATTTTTTAGGTACTATGCCAAAATAGTATAATTTAAGAACTACATAAAAACACACAAGGAAAATGAAATTTTAAATTTCAACTTGAGAATAAACCTAGGCATTTAGCACCTACCCCCAAACCCCATTTCAAAGTAATAGTTTGGGCAATGTCAAATTATAATATACAAGTGGGGGTCTATAAATGAGGGTTTCAGCCTACAAATAATAAAATTTTGGACCTTTTTCATCTAACCAATTGTAATATTTTTTCATCCAAAACCCTCCTTTCCTCTTTATAACAGCAGCAGCCACACCCACCACACAAACTCAACTAGAGGGGGCACTAACACTTGTGCATCACAAATTTTACTTCTCTCGGTTCAAAAAGCTAAAAAATAGTATAGAATAATTGTTTTTTTAAGGTAATAGAAGGTGAAAAATTAGACAGAAAACAGGAAATGTTCTACAGAAGCAACAGTTTGGTGGTGAGGTTAAAAGAATGAAGTCCAAAGCTCAGCTCAAAACATCAGAAAAGGACTGGTGGTAATGGTAATCTTGGCATTGAATAATTGAGTATAATTTTTTAACGCCCTCTGCTTGCAGAATAACAATTTATACAGGATCATACATTGCCTCCCACCGACTAACAACCCGAATTTCCTTCTCATCGACTTCCTGATGTTTCCCTGAAACCAGTTCTTTGGTAGCCCATACCGAGAACCTTAAGTCACCAAGCACGTCCTTGAGTCGAATACAACAAACAAGAAAATTTGTTAAAACTGTGCATAATGATTCTCTGAAATTAACCTTAAGATCCATTAACAGCCATTTCAGGTGAGGATTTTGGTGGTATCCTCGCCGCCTAATTGTCTATTGTCTGAGGGACTATGCAAGCAATCTGAACAGTTTCTCGGAGGTTCATTCTCTCTGTGGTTGTCCTCTTCTGAACTACTTATATGAGAACTTCTCGGACTGCTAGATTCTCTCTCTGTACGATTTTCCTCACCCGAGCCGTTGTTCCCATCAACTGATCGACTAGATAAAGGAATGGCGTTTGCAGTTTTCTTACTTGGCAGCACCGCATGGCTTAGGGTTGAACACAAAGCCGCAAAAACACTATTTCTTGATTTGGAGCTTTTACCCAGACGCTGTTTCTTATGAGCAAGTTCATTCTCATGCTCCCTAGAAATCAACTTTCGCTTCAACCGAAGGGACTCCAAGGCTCCTTCATCCTCCTCTGAGGTTTCATTTTGCTTCTTGGGAGGTGGTCTGTAGTCTACATCGTCCACCGTACAGCATTTTCAGTCATCAATCATCTAGGATGAGGTCACAGAAATACCTTAAAGATGAGTGGCTTGCAGCAACTCCACCGGATGAAACAGGCTGAGACTGTACTTTTTGAGTGCGAGATTCAGATGTTGTATTCTCTTCGTCACTGCATATGCATCCAGATATAATCACTAGTGTAAATGGCTCTAGGAAAAGTCTCAACTCATCTGTTGATGAAATCATACCTGTCCTCGTTGAAATAGTCTTCCTCCTCTTTCTCCAGAGCACGCTCATCAATTCGTTTTCTCGAGTCCAACACATTAACATTCTCTTTTGTTACAAAATTTTCCAAGAACTGCAAAACAGACGAGTCATATCAATGAAATTTTAGATATGGAACTCTCAGCAACAAATAGGTAAGTTACAAGATACCTGTTCATATTTGACTTTCAGTGAGTTAATGGATCCCAAATTCTCGAACTTAACCAACATATCCCAAAATGAATCAACTATATATTTAACTAATAATTTCAGATTTTCCTGCGTGAAACAGAGTTATTAGCAGAAAGAATCATAAAGATATGTCTAACATCCCTACATAGAGCAGATAAAATGCACCTTGCGGATATATTCAAAAAGTTCCAAGACTGCAGAGTTCAGCACATTGTAACGATTTCCATTAGCAACAAAAGCATCTACGACTGGTTTGAGAAGGTTTTTCTTAACAAAATGATTTATCAGATGTTCATCCTGCAAGATGAAAGCTTAATTGAAACCAGTTAAAACATGTAAAAAGCTTTTAATAAAATTGCCAAAAATATTTAGCATCCATAAAATTGCTAATTTGCAATAGATTGAAATAATTATAGAAGGCAGGAAACCATAGTCCTGGAAACTATAGCTTTACAAATGCAAAAGATGAAAAGGTACAAAAAAATCACAAGCACAAGCAAGGAGGAAAAGTGCAGACATGAGTGTGTTAGTTATCCAAGAAGTATTAGAGCCTGAGGAGAAGTCTAAGTTAACAAGGAGTGTTAGAGTTTTTATTTAATATATAATTAAAGTTTATTCCTAATTAGTAGTTTAGATTTATTAGAAGTCTTATTTAAATTAGGAATAAATATTATTTAAATTAGAGATAAAGTATAGTTTTAGTTATATTAAAACTCTATATTAGCTTATTTAAAGGCTTACTCTGTAATCATTTGATAAAAAACAATAATAAGAAAATACAGAGAAACACATTGTTCTTTCTGAAAAATATCTTTGTTCATCCTATTCAAACAACAAATCCCTAACCATCGATCACACACAAACCACCATCATCTGTTGCATCTACGGCCACCATGGCCCCTTTCTCACAGAGTGAAAATACATCCATTTTCATTCATATCATCAATGTCATTTCTCATTCTAAAGATAGCATCAAGGGCAAGCGTGAGCAATTCAACTTTGATGTGATAGAATTTATTCTAAAGCTTAAACTAAACTCACTTACACGATGAGAGAGAATCTTGCGAACAAAGCGAACTGCAGCAACTACTAGGTATTGTTCCCTTCTGTGTAAGTAACAAAACTTTGTCAATAACATTGTTAAGGAGAAAATTACACCTGAACAATTAAGAAAAGCCAATTAATATGTTAGATTAATAAAGACAATTTCCTAGATGATACACAAAAAGTATCCAAGAGATTACTTTATTCTATAAGGATGGTGCACAACACAAAAGCAAAGCAATTCACATATGTTTAAGAGAATTTCAGGCTTTGTGCTATTTTGACTTTCAACTCTTTCGGCACTGCTTGCCAAATCACTCGTTGACTGGCCAGCCTCATCAGGACATGATAATATTATGACTTCAATTAGATGACCCAAATGCTTCTCATAAAATATATCAATAATCGTATCTCTCTGCAGTAAAAACAATATGAAGTCAAGCACTTACATGAAATAAATGGAACTAGTATTAAAGAAAATGAATCAGCGATGAAACCAGCAGGAAGGATATAAATTAAATCTGATCTGAAAGTTTGACATTTTTCCAATAATAAACAGATCCATATAATAAAACAAAGTTCAACATCCAAAACTTTTACAACTGCACAAGTGAGCGCAAAAAATATGTAGTGGACTGGATTCCAAATATTGTAACAACCAAAATATGAGGCATGGGAATCAAATGCTAATCTTTCTTCTTCCATGACATCTAAGTTACGGTAACAACCTCAGTAATCTACAGCAACCAGAGGATCAAACATAAGCCTAATGAAATTTGACCAGGCATGTTAGACGTGAAAGTAAGAACTTAGCCGATTTTCAAGAGAACTCATCTTATTAATTGACTCTATAACTCCTATGCATGAGAAGCCAGTTCAACTAGTTTCCAGAATTCTAATCTTCAAACCATGCTAGAATCTGATATATAGAATTTTGTGCTTCTCTAAGAACTGCAGTAAAGAAAAGCTCCATATTCTTGTGCGGTAAAGCAACTTACGAAAGGTAAAGGTTGGAAAGGAGGATAAGCTAGACCCCTAAGTCATGTGACCACATAACCTACCTCAATTATTTTGTAATTTAGGTTGAGTGTGGCTCTATGCAAATTCCCTATCTACCAAAATATAACATTTGCACATAAAAATAAAGATAAAGGCAGGTACCTGGGTTCCTGACAATGCGAACGAATCCAGTAAACTACGAAGAATTTCAAGAAACTGGCAGTGCATATCATCCCCAAAATCTGTTATCATCCCTTTAACCTGTGAGCATAAAACTATATTAGTTCTAATTCTATGTCCACATAAAACATATTTAACAGTGATGAATATCTCGTAAGTTTATCCAATTAATGGTATTGCTTCCAATAAGTACATCATATCATCCAAATATCTCAAATAAAATATGTACCAGAAGTCCTAAAAGTGAATTTCCTTCAGGGCGAACAACATAAGAGCGCAGAAGGTTTGGATCTTGATTCAAGAATAGTATGAGGATGTCTGTCCTGCATCCATTATTGAGACCCTATTATTAGGACTGTAATTACGGGAAAGAAAAGCTTCTACACAGCAGAAACATATTAAAGAGATGCTAGAATTGCATTACCCCGTTAGTACAAGCTTTTTATCTTGACACTGCAGAGTATCAGCGATAATGTCAAAGATGCCTTCATTTATAAGATCCCTAAATGATAGGAAAAATGGGAACCCTTCAGCCATAAAATATAAACAATTAATTGTTTAAAATATAGCTCTGGAGACGTGGACCACGTGGTAGCTTTCAGAATTAAGATAGCAGCATGAAATGAATGCTAACGAGATGTCTAACTTGTAGAAAAAGCGTACTTAAATAGTTGAAGCTGCTGCACCATCTGCAGGCTCTTGCTTAAACTACAAAAATCGCGCAAGAAATATACCTGTTGAAAAAAGAAAAAGCCAACACAGTTGATGCCGAATCAATTGGAATAAATCATATAGTTAAACCATGAAAAGAGCCACAGATAACAAACTAGTGTGTTACATGCATAGGCATTAAAGCGCTGTGGGAAATGGAGATTTCGCCTTCAATCTTTTCAAGCGAAGCAATTTTATTAGGTACTCACCCTACTGCACTTTGGGCCTGAAGGCTAGGTGACAAAAAAGCTGGTCTGCGTGAAGCGGCAGCCAACTTTTAAGATTTTTTTTTTTTTAAAATTTAGAACTTAAAACCCACTGAGCTGAAGTGGTGGTGCCAACTTTTAAATATCTCTCATGCTCTTTCTTTTCTTGAAAACAAAAATACCCATTAAAGCTGACTTTTAAAACTTCTCCTTTTCTATTTTTTTTTTATTTCAAACAAAGGTCAATAGCACAATTTTCTGAAGCCAACCTTTAATTTTAAGCGTTTTAAATATCATTTTTTTATTTTATTAATTACAAACTTACTACCCGCTAATTGCGTTGAACTTTGTTAAATCATCAAAACTCAACCTAACTACCCTCAAAACCTCTTCCAACATTCATGTTCTAGGTAAACATTTTTATTTTTTAATGACATTCTCTATTTATTCTACCATTTATTTTTTTTATCATACAAAAATCATCTTCACTAGTTATTATTTATTATGTATTAGATATTTTTATATGCATTTTACACATTTGTTTATTATTATATGTATGTGTCTTATTTTATCGGGTGAGAGCTTTTTTGTGCCTTGCGCCTCAAGCTATATCGAGGACTTTGACCCTTGACAACATTGAGATATTCAAAATCGAAAACATCCCAATATTTAACCTCACCCAAATCAAGACTTTTCAGGACCTAATAAAAATCTAATATCTAAATGTATAGAAGAAAACACAAAGTTGATCGCCTTAGACAAAGTACAAGGGAGGGCTAAGAAAACTCACAATCCAGACCTAAGCATTAATTCAATTCACCTAGTTAAATCTAATCATTTGAAGAATGGATTAAAATATATGGTAAAAATAAAAATGATAAAAGAAACTCCAAAACTATTTTCAATTGTTAATTAAACCCCTATACTTTTATTGTGCCAAAATAAACCCTTATTCTTCGATTTGTATCCATATAGGCCTTTATGTCGAATGAAAGATAGATGTATTTTAAGGGCTTTCTTACGAATTAAAAGAAGTATAATGACTTACCTAGTTAAATCTTATTTAAGTATATAAAGGTTAATGACATATTTTGGTTAAATTAGGTTAATGTTGTATTGGCTACAATAGAAGTATAATGACTTACCTTGACTAGGGGTGTTCAAACGGTCGGCTAAACCGAATTAACCGACCAAACCGAATTAATTCGGTTAAAACGGTCGGTCACCGAACTTTGTTCGGTCGGTGAGTGGTTAAAGTTTTATTTTAAAAGTTCGGTTAACGGTTAATTCGGTTCGAAACGAGTTAATTAACCGAATTAGCCGAAATATAATAAATATTAAATATACAATATATATTATTATTAAGCCCATATCCAACTTGTTTTGTTTTATCGTTATGCTTAATCTAAAATTCTAATATTTTTATCATTGTTTAGATATTATTTAAATTAAATACCAATTTATCTTCGTAAACTAAAAAGTATTTTCAATGATTTTTATTGTGTAATAACTTTGAATAAGAAAATTAATAAATTTCGGTTAATTCGAAAACCGACCGAATTAATCGAAATTTGTTCAGTTCGGTTAATATATTTCAAAAAAAAGTTCGGTTCGATTAACGGTTAAAGATTTTAAAAGTTTGGTTAATTCGGTTTTTGGTAATTCGGTTCGGTCACCGACCGAATTACCCGTTTGAACACCCCTAACCTTGATAAAGATACAATTTAAAGGAATGCTTTTGTTATTTCAGCCTAAATATAGGTTAACGTCACATTTGAGTAGACTAGAAGTACAAGGATGTTATGGTCTCTTGAATTGGATCTAGTTGTGGGTCTATTTAACAATGAAATGGGGAAATGGAGTATGAAGATGAGGAAGGGAGAGTTTTTTCTTCTCTCAACCTTTGATTGCTATTATTCAGGCTTTGAGGAAAAAATCCAAAAAACACTTGAGAATAAAATGAAATATGAACAAGATATACAGAGTAAGCCTTTAAATAAGCTGATATAGAGTTTTAATATAGCTAAAACTATATTTTATCTTTAATTTAAATAAAACTTCTACTAAATTTAAACTACTAATTAGGAATAAACTCTAATTACACATTAAATAAAAACTCAAACACTCTTTGTCAACTTACACTTACCCTCAAGTTCTAACACTTATCAGATAACTTACACTCCCCTCAAGTTGGTGAGCAAACATAGTAAAACACCAGCTTGGATCTTGCATGTAATGCCCTACTAATATTTCTTCTGTAGTTTCTTAGAGAAAAATGTTTCCCGTTCTCGGGAGTCTTTGATTTAAAGAGTAAGGTCAGAATCATGATGTTCTTGCGCAAGAATTGTTGATGCCATTCAACTTATGGTACACTTGAGATGGTGGATGCATCAGTGGTAATATCAAAACTGCTCCACAGGATGTTCCAGCATATAGTTCCTGACTAAAAGGTTTGCTCCACATAATGCTCTAGCAAATAGTTTCCGACTGAAAGGTTTGATGCGGATGATGTAGGAAGTGATCATAAGAATCTACACTTCCTTTCAAACTGGTTGTTACACAAACTAGAGTTCCATCTTGGATCTTTAATGTAGAATCCCTAAAAAATATCTAGTTTTTAAGGTTAAATTAGAACCTCTTATCCTATCTTTTAGATACATTGCTAAGATAGAACCAAATAGTTTTTAAGACTAAACTATAACCTTTTCATCTATCTTTTTGATTGGCTAAGAAAAAAACATTAAATAAAGAACAAAACAACAAAATTAAATGAGTTAAAACTTCACTAGAGATGTAAGATTCCAACGAGGGAGAAATCAAGAAACGAGCGTAACCTAATGACAACGGGAAAGAAAAACAATGTGCATCTGAAAAATCAGTTAGTGGTCTATTTCATATCAGATAGGGCAATAATGGTGATAACATCAATATCGTTGTTGGCTTTGATACCATGTGAGAAAAGGGTCATAATGGTCAGATACAATTACTGATGGTGGTTTGTGTGTGATTAATGGTTAGGGAAATTATTGTTTGAAGAACATGGACAAGATATTTTCTAGAGAGAACAATGTGTTTCTCTATATTCCCTTATTATTCTTAATTATCAATTGTATATAGAATAAGCTTTTAAATAGGCTAATATAAACTTTTAGTATAACTAAAACTAATTTATCTTTAATTTAAATAATATTTATTCATAATTTAAATAAAACTTTTATTAAATCTAAACCAGTGATTAGAAATAAACTCTAGTTACACATTAAATAAAAACTCTAACACTCCTTGTTAACTTACACTCCCCTTCAAGCTCTAACACTTCTCGGATAACTTACATATAGAAGACGAATTGAAGCTAACAGTGAAAGAACACTGTAACCGCCCAAAAAGGATTAGGGAAAAAAACCTAATTTCATCTTTTCCCTAATCTGAAAAACCCTAATTTGATTCAAATTAGGATATTTTTGGTAAGGGTAGTTTTGGATTTTAATTCTTTTATCCTAAACCTAATTGATATAGGAGTAAAACTCCTATTTTGCTTTTATTTGGCATCAATAGCCGTGTGACCCATCTTCCCGTTTCTTTTTCATCTTGGTGTTCGTCGGAGAGTTTGGGTAAGTTGAGTGTTCCTTGTTGTGATTCCAGTTTTGTTTCGTTTTAGGGCTGGTGTTGAGGGGTTTTGGGTGGTGGTACTCTCGGTTTGGTGGTCGGGGGTCTTGCGATGGTCTGGTTGGTGAGGTTGTTGGAACCTGAGGGTTTGGTGGTTGCTAGGGTTACCGAAAACGTGGTCATCGTCATCGTTTGGTTTGGTGTAGGGGTGGGTTCTGTCGATCTTGGGGGGAGGAAGAGTTTCTGTCGATCTGGTTAGGGTTAGGGTGTGGTTCGAGTGGGTGGTCGTTGGTTGTTGGGGAGTCGTCGGAGTGTTATCGGTTGTTCGGGCTCTCGACCGCTGTCGATTGTAGCCGTCGGTAGTGATCTGTAGATGCTAAGGCTTGGTAGGGTTTGTTGGTTAGCCGTCAAGTGTTATGGGGAAGAGAAAGCTTGAACCGAACCAGTTCTTGGAGTGTGACGAACCAAACCGGTTGTTAGAGTGGATCGAACCGAACTAGAGAACCAAACCACTACAGAAACCTAACCCGTGACCCGTACTCGACTCGTGACCCGTACCCGACCCGTTTGACCGACCTTGTGATGACATCATCGCTAATGTCAACAATGACGTCACCCGTTGACCGTTGACCCTTTGACCGTTGACTTTTTTACCATAGTTGACTTTTTTCGAAAGACCCTATCTTGACCTTTTTCGACGTCCTGAGTTCGTTTTTATAGTCCGTTTTCTCAAATTCAAACGCGAAAGCCCTGTTTTGACCCTTTTAAGAATGTTTTGGGTAAGTGGACTTGATTAGGAGTTTAATTGGAATTTTGTGGTCATTTGCAGACGACGCAAAATCTGAAGAGGACGTTTTGCCTCCACCACCTCCGCCTCGAGTTCAACTGGCTCCTGCGAGCATCGCTCGAGGTATTCATATGTGTTTTTCTTAGTTATTTACGTGGCATAGTGCTAATTAGAGTAAGGTTATTAATTAAAACTTTATATGTAGACTCTGACTCAGCAAGAGTGGGACCCAGCTCAGATCGTGGGAAACGGCCGTGCCAGTAATAGTATTGGTGCTTCGAGAGGTGTGTTCTCTTCTCGTGCTAGATTTTGTATACTGTGATTATTTGCTTATTTGAGACTATGTGATACATTAACATGTCTTACGTTATTGTGAACTTTATGTTGCACTGTGAAATTGTTATCAGAGTTATTGAACTATGTGAATTGTATACTTTGCGGATATCTGTGTTGAGACATTTGAGATCATTGGCATTATTTGCATAGCATGTGTATGGGGTGAGTTTGTACGGAGGAAGGTGGTTTTACCACACAACGTTTTGGTGAAATAAGGGGTGAAGGGTTCTGGGGAACTACCTCCACAGCGATCGGTTGATTTAGCCACCACTATATTGGAGTTCGAAGTATGGGATTGCCTGTGACATTGCATTGCACTCATCATTATTTGTATTTATTTATTGTGAACATATATTTTATTACCGTAATTATGAACCGAATGATATTATGTTTATAACTGCACTTTAGAGACACATTGGGCTTTATAACTCACCCTTTTATTTTAACTTTTCAGATACCTAAATATAGGAGTCGGTACCCAGACCTCTCAATCAGATATTAATTTACTATTATTTTCAGTACGTTAGTTATCAGAATTTTTATTTTAGTTATTTTGGGATTGAGATGTTTTAATTTCATTCAGGAACCGTCTGTTTAATTTATTTTATTTTAAATCGGAACGTATTTATAATTTAGACTATATTTTATTTTCCGCGTTACAAGCTTTATTTAAAATTTCTCTTTTCGTTTACTTAATTCTAAAGTTTTATAGATTATAAATTTTAACCTATCATGTATCTCAAGTAAAGAATAAAGGTTTACAAACACCCTCCCTAAAAAAACAGAAAATATAACTACAGAAAATTAAACTGGAGGAACCACTCTTACAAAACATGAAACAAACTTGCATAGAAAATAACTGAAGTATAAGAACTTCTAAATATTATTTAACTAATTATTTTGCAGCCAACTCTTCGGCCCATAAGTGTAGCACTTGTAAACCATATATGGTTTGCTAACAAAAGACTTACCTAGACAAACTGATAAAGTTCAAAGGATTTTTTTTTTTGTTATTTCAGTCAAAACTCTAACATCTAAATGGATTAAAAAGTATAAAATCAATCATCTCACTCATATTCCTAAAAAAGAAGGGAAAAAACTAAAAGTCAACAAAGTTACATCTCCAAGAATCCGTCGTTCATAACAATTAGCTTCACAGTAAATGATGCAGAGCATTCATAAGCAAATGAAAAAATAATTATACAATTAAACTTCAAAGTCAGTAATTACCAAATTTTTCTTTGATTCAGTAGATGTGGTGGGTGATCTAATCCTAGCAAACAATTCCTGAATAAAGGTGTTGTCATCCTTCAATAAAGAAATAACCTACAAAACAATACCGCAATAAGTTGTGGGAAGAAACAAATAGCCTAATATATTAACAAGAAGCAATAAAAATCTTACTAGAGCATTGTTAGAATGAATTATAGAATTAAGACTGGCAACTGTGGCCTCATCCAATATCCTTGCCAAAACAACATCCTGAAAGAAGCAATCAGAAGCAAGATTACACAACTAAAGACATGAGACGGACTCATAAGTAAAGATTTAAGATCCTTACCTTCAAATAACCAACTCGGTATGTTTGGTGTATTTTTGATAGGACCATTGGGTTTTTAATTGGAACAGCCTGTAGAACAATATGAATAAACTCCTTTTACATTCTTTCATTGATATAAACTCCCTGTATACACCTCCATAGTTCGCAGGAAAACCCATTGAAGAATAAATTACCTCCTTAAAAACAACATGTTCTTTCAGAAAATTACGATAGTGTTGCACCCGAGGAACATCAGGATCATCTGCAAACCAATGAAGAAGAAACCATCTTACCAAAACATGCTAAACTATCATCTAATAACTAAATTTGAGGGAATAAACATGAAACGTAGAACTTTCAAAATGACACTTTAAAAAGGTTATTAGCATAAAAAATATATGTACATGATTTTGTAACTGAAAGGATGTTCCAAACAATCGTATGTAAAGTTGCAAATTGAATATCCAATTCAATCCAGCGATAGTCATTGATCACAAATCTGTAAACAAACAGAAATATACTTACATTCAAGAGAACCAATAACATCCATGATCAATTCATCCCCAAATATTTTCTCGAAAATTTGAACACTATTGAGCAAAACTGTAAGAGAACGAATAACATAAATCATGGATTCATGACTCATCTATAAATACAAGCATATGCTAATAAAAATAATAATATCATTCAAGTGAAAGTGTACTAACTGATCCCCTTGACTATTTTAAATATTACATGAAGACCATCCATATTTTCCAAGTCTTCACAGATTCTAAATAGCTCCATCAGCTTCTGAAAGAAATCTTGCTGCATTGAGATCAAACTCAGTTTAGCATTCTCAATATTTAGAATTGACACAGGTCGAAAGTCAAGACAAAGTTACTAAACTATAAAGCTGAAACAAAAACAGAGACGGAAACAAAGAAAACCAGGAAATCAAACAATAAAAACATAGGGGAATAAGAAAATGACCAACAAATCAAGTTCATAGTTACATGTATAAGAAAGATGTTGACTCTCTCTCTCCCATGTGACATCGAAGATCACAGAGATTACACAATCTCAGAAGGTTGAGAAGCCAGAGGAAACCAAATTATTAACTTCATAACTCATAACACAGACACAAATAATAACTTAATATAACAGAATACCAGCGCTGTCAATGGTTCAATGGCAGATAATCACAGAATACTAAACTGCATAAGATATACAGAAGAAATTAATATGTTTGAGCGAAGTTTCCAAAGAAGCATACATTATTTAATATTAGTTCCGTCAGCCGTATCTGATCAGCAATGCCACTCTCAGTCACAGTCTGCAGGGAAATATCGTTCAACTTGATGAAAAAAATGTATAAACAGGTATTCCTGAATAGAGTAATCTGAAGAAGCTTTCCAAGAAATAAGCAGGACATACAGAAAAATATAGGGACTAAAAACATCACGTAAAAGAAAAAGAAATTAGACCACTTAATGTTTCAATTTACAATTGATTATAACATAAGATAAAATACAGATAACCAAGACAGCCGTAAATAAAAAATGAATAAATAAATAACCCCCCTTAAATTCATATAAAAATAAGGAATAAAGGAGGAAGAAAAGCATTGCCACTGAAAATATCCAATATTTTCGAAAAGAAAAGAACCCCAAAAATCACATCATGCAACAAAAATAAAGATAAACAAAATGCAATCAAAAGGACTGATTCATTAGAACCTTGAGGATTATGGGTAGAGAGGAAAGCTCCACAGCTGGCAACTCCCTCAACTCACTATTCATTGAGTGAAATGTTTCACCTGCAGTAATGACATATGAAACAGTAGTTATTCATGATGATATTTCAAAATTGCACAATGATAACTTTGAAATTATGTCTGTTTCAAAAACATTGCACATTCTCAGAAAACAATCATTCTGTGTATCAAGGCCGAAAATCATGACCAGTCAACAAAAGAATCCCATTTAATTATGGCCTTCTTACCTCTAAGGCAGAAGAAAAATATATTATTTGATTGAAAAGAATCTTTTAGAGAATTTCCAGTTTCTGGAACTTGAAGTCTTTGTTTGGACAAGAGTTACAAAGACAGTGATCATTTACATAGATCCAATATTTGACCAACTTGAGTGGAGAGTTAAGAGCTTCAAGGATTTCAATAAAAACTTACTGTTGAGAGAACTGAAATGCATACTTCTTTGCACGTTACAGATGTGGTCCCTGCAATACAAAAAGAGCATAAATAAAGGGGAAATAAAGGTTAACATTATAAACATCCAGCAGGTGATCTGTAAGAAAAAGGATAAAAATTGAGATCGAAAGCAATGAAAGCGGATGAAGCAAATTATAAATATTATTACCATATGTAAGAGCATCCTGTGTTCTCTTGAAAACTAAGTGCTAATTCTGTAGAATGCTCAGAGTCTCTCCATGATATGATTGTATCTGATGATAAATGCACATATCATCCAATCAAACTGATGCTTTTACGATCAACATACGTGGCTATTAGTAAAGTCAGAAGAATACCTTCTTGTTTTCTGTAAATATCATCAGGGCGGATATGATGCAAAAGCAATGTCTCATTGTCTTCTTCATTAAAAACAAACAAAGCAAGCTCTTCGGATCTCTGAATTATGAAGAAGACAATGTCATCTAAATAATTTATTTTCAAAACCTAAATCCAGTATATCCAGATTCAAAACACAAAAACCTGAATCAAATAGAATATGTGAACAGACCTCCACATAATCAACAGTGACATGCCCGGTTCCTTGATCATCCCATTTACCGTCCTCACCCAAACGATAGAACTTTACTCGCTGAATTTACAATTAAAATAATTTGTGCCAAAAGAAAAAGAAAAAGAGTTAAATAGAATTCAAAGACACGCAAAGTTCAAGAAACAAACATCAGAGACTGAAAAAGGGAAAATTATTTTATGAACCCTTCCAACCACCTCATCTATGATCCCCAATCCCCACCAATTAAAACCACCCACTTCACCCTTTTTTCTTTGGGGGGTGAATCTTCGCCTTTTTCCAAGTAAACTTTTTATGGGTGGTTACTTGGAAGTTATGATTTGTGTGGATTGGTGACAGGTAAAAATGATGAGATGGGAGGTTTTAATTGGTGGGAACGGTTTATGGAATATTTTTTTTCCTGAAAAAGGGTCCAGTGTATCAAGGATTGTTTAGTGAAAACACTGCATAGTCCAACAGCTTGAACTTAAACCTTTAGCTGCAATCTGAGCCATTCACTCATGTCATTTGACCAAAAATGAAGAGAATGTTTAAATAGAATTCCCAAACTCGTACTGAATTCACAGAATATACAACACAGGCGGAGTATAAAACTAATTCACTAAACAATGATATCATTGCATAGTACCCAGAGATTCAAAAAATGGTTTGTTACCACTATAAGGGCCATTATTTAACAGTAACGTTGCCGTCTGAAACCGTTATTAGTAAAAATAACAGTGAGATTTAAATTCACAACGATAACGGTCAATAACGGCAATAACAATCTGTTATTTTTGTTATTATACTGTTATTTCATAAACATAAATTGGAACTGGAATGCTAATAAAAGCTACCCCACTGCTGACAAGAATAACTTCTGATCTCACCCCCCCTCCCCAAAAAAAAGATAATCAATAATCTACAATTACGAACTATGGCACTCCAATATAACAGAAAGTTAAAATCTGACACTAAAATTAATCTATCCACAGGAACTTTTTTCCCATGAAAAAACAATTTACAGTTAACTAACATTGCAAACAAGCGAAAAATCCAGTTTAACTAGTAACCTAACCAAAATAGGCACGATGCCAGGTTGAATATAACTACCTTTTTCCATGCAGACAGCACAGTCTAGTTACCCTAAAACACTTCCTTTGACATCAACTAAGTAGAGTCATAATGCAAATTGAACCATTTCTTATGCGTAAAATTCATTGAAGAATAAAACACAGCCCTGGCCACCTTTCATAAGCTAAATCACTTCACCAGATACTTCAACCCAAAACCTAACAGGGGAAAAGAGTCTCAACTTTACCTATAAAGCATGAATTGATTTAAAACTAATCGAAAGATAAGAACTTGACTTCGTAAATTCCAATTATTCCTCAATGATAAAAAAAAGACACCAAAAACCAAAACAGAATACCAAACCCACCTAGGAATGAACTAGCAGAAAATAAGGCAAACTTCTAGGGCCCAAAATTGGACAGCGAGAAATGAACTGACCTGCAGCGAATTGGAGTTGCCTTGAGATTTCTCTTCAGCTCCCATCACAGCTTCTCGCTCTCCGATTTCAAAATTTCTCGAATCCCAGAATAGCCACTTGGAATCGTAAAAATTGAAAACTCGGGAGTTGAAATTGAGAGATATAGGGGAGACTCTGGGATTAGGGCTTTTGGGAGACGAGAAGAGAGAGAAAAGCTAGGGCTTTTGGAATAGTAGGCGGGATATAAATAAGATTCTCCTTTGTGAAAGGGGGATCAATAGAAAACCCTAACCGCCATGAACGAAAGCTGAAGAAACTTTCTTGTGAAAGAGAAATAAGATTCTTTTTTTCTTCTATTTTCTGCGCTAAGAAGAGCTTGTTGTCCTTCCCCCGACCTTCGATGAGTGAAGGAAAAGAAAAAGGAAATTAATAAAAAAAAATTATTATTATTATTTTTGTTTAAACAAACTTAATAGTTAATACACATTTTGTCCCTAAAGTGTTGTATTTTTCTCAGATTTGCTCTTAATTTCTTTTTTTTTTTCCCACTTTACCTTTAAAAATTAAAATTAAGTTGTTATTAGTATGTTTATATTTTATTAATTAATCGATTAATTTAAATTTATTATTAAAAATATATTATGATATAATTTATTATACTTTATCTTTAAATTATGATTTTTATTTTAAATTAATCTTTAAACTTTAAATGATGTAATTTTATCTTCAAATCTCACTTGAAACTAGTCTTTAACCTTCTGAATATTCCCAATTCATTTCAAACTATAGCATTCATTCTAAATTAATCCTTAAACATTTAAATATTTTAATTTCATACTCAAACTAGACCCTTATTCTAAATTAGTTCCAACCCTTTTAAACATTTCAGTTTCATCCCAAAACCAGGATCATTATCCTAATTTGGTCCTCTAAACTTCTAAAAGTTCTAATTTCACCAAAAAAATTACAATATACATTAATCATGTCACTTGTTAATAAAATATTAATTATTATGTAAACATTGATGTTTAACATGTAATAATAGGATATGACATAAAAGATAACTTTAGGATAAAATTTGAATTTTAAAAAGTTTAGGGACAAATTTAGTGTAGGAGCTATATTTTAAGAATTACATTGGCACAATTTAAAATGAAAACCATAGTTTAGGTATAAAAAATTTAAAGATTAATTTAGAATAAAAATTAAGAAAGATATTTGGTGTGATTAACGTATTTTAAAAATATAAATTTAAAATTATTAAGAAAAACTTAAGGAATAATTTTGTCTACAAACTCAAACCATAAAAATAATACATTTAGTTAGATCCCTAATTCAAAAATTTTTGTCATTTAACTGATGTTAATTATTATTGTGCGACTGTTAATAATATTGACATAATGATTTACTATGTTGATATGATATTTTACGTGTGAACGGTAACATGATAGAGGATCAATGTTAATATTTTAGGAAGTTTGAGGATTTGATTATTTTTTTAAGGTTTAAGGGTCTAAGAAGTCCTTAATTTTTTATAAAAAAATCAATTAAGTCCTTGAACTTATTTTATACTAAATTAAGCCATTGAAGCAAAAAAATAATCAATTAAGCCCTTAAAACAAGAAATTAAATCAATTAAGCCCTTTGACCCATTTTGACTATTAGATCTTGACAATTTTTTTCTTCAGATATTACCGACACATAATACAGTACAATTTTATCATGTTTCATTTACAAAAAAAATCAAAAAGTTTTTTTTAATAAATTTTATATGTTATTTTAGAATTTTTAGAATATTTAAAGAATATTTTAAATAAAATAAAATTTTTGAAAAATATCAAGTGAAAACATTTTGACACGTTATACTGTAACAGTGGATCAATTGATTTTTATTTTTCTAATATTTAAATAAAAATAAGAAATTTAAATATAAAAATATTTGAATAAAATCTAAAATAAAAATACTATTAAGTTTTTGAAAAACATATAATCCATAAATTAAGAATATAAAAAATTATAAAATAATAAATTATTAAAAAATATTTTAAAAATTAATTATAAAATATTGAAATATAAAAAAATAAAAAAATATTAAAAACTACGTTAAATTGTAATAAGATTGACAAATTTATATGATTTATTCTCATTGTTCCTTTTTTTCTCAACAAATCTTCTCTTCTTGATACATTTATAGAAACTAATTTATAGAAACACCCTTATCCCAAATGGTGATACGTCATTCACTTTTAAGACTGGATTAATTCATCTCCTACCAACCTATCATGGTTTACCGAGCGAAAATCCTCACAAACACCTCAAGGAGTTCCATATGATTTGCCTAAGTACAAAACCTCAGGGAGTTTCTGATGACCAAATTAAACTTCGCTCATTTCCTTTTACTTTAGTTGATATAGCAAAAGATTGGTTATTTGATTTACCTTCTAATTCTGTTACAACTTGGACTGATATGGCTCATCTTTTCCTTGACAAGTTCTTTCCAGCAGCTAAGGCGAGCGAACTGAGGTGAAGTATCCTGAGTATCCGACAAAAGGATACCGAAACCTTGTATGATTACTGGGAGCGCTTTAAAAATCTATGTGCTAATTGTCCACAGCATGACTTAAGTGAACAAGCACTCCTCCAGTATTTTTATGAAGGTTTAACGCCTATGGATATGAAGGTAATTGATGTAGCGAGTGGAGGAGCACTTGTCAACATGACTCTTACAGCGGCTAGAACATTAATATCTACCATGGTCGCTAACTTGCAGCGATTTCACCCTGCAAGTTAACCATCTCGATGGGTTCATAAGGTAAGTACAGTTTCATTAGAAAATAAAATCGATAAATTAACTAACATTGTTCAATATCTTGTTGCAGATAAAAAAGGTGTTGCTAGACATTGCGAGATAGGTACAAGTCTATGATACGAGGTAGCCTATCGAAACGGACTTTCTTCGTATGTTGCGGATCTAGGAATGTTATAAGCATGTTCCTGCAACAAGAATAACATAAAAACAACAAGGAAACAAAGTTATATTCATGATGAATTTAAGGAATAAAGGTGGAAACGAAAATTAAAGAAAAATAAGAAAAAAAATGACATTTTGAAGAAAACTCGAAACAAGGAAGATGAATGCTTCAAAAAACATCCATGGCAGCAATTCGAGCGTTCAACAATGGTGAAATATGATGCTGGAATCAATTGAAAACGCTAAACTCGAAAGAACTTGCACAATATACTGAGCAAACCCGAATCGAATATGTTTAACGTCAAAGGACTTGGACCCTCTAGAGAGCGATCTAGGAACCTAAAGTATCAAGAATTTGACAATCAAAAACAAGTTTGAATGTTAGAAAAATTCTGAAAAGAACCAAATAAGATAAAAACTCTCAAATATAATTTTTATTCAAAGTGTGTAACCTTTTGTTTACAAAATAAAGAAATATATAGGAGAGGAAAAAAGTTGGCCAAAATTCAAATATGTGGCCATCATTTGAACAAAAATTGAAATTTAAATGCTAAAATAACTCCTCCTAGGCTCCTAATATCCTTAGCCACATGTTTGAATGAAAATAACACATTAAACATGTGTTTATTTGCTTGAAATTCAAACAAATAACTCCTAAAACTATCTTGGGCGTCCAACCATCTTAGCCACAAGTTTTGGAACATTAAACATGTGATAATTTGTTTGAATTTGAACAAAAACCACTCAGCCTTATCCATATAGCCTCTTAGTGCTTAAAAACAAAGGTTGCGTTTGGTTTGCACTCCCGTGAATGCCCACACATGTGCACAAGCCTCCCATGTGTGTCTTACATGCATGGCACATGCCTAGGACACCATCCCTTAGGTTAGGATAGGTTTCAGATGCCGTAGGTCACTTCAGCTTGAGTTGAGCTAGCTGGAAATTGAGTAGAGCTGAAACAAGCTAGCTGAAAGTGTTAGGAGCTAAATGGAGCTTAAAGCTAAGCCGTTGAGCTGCCTCGAGATAAGGTGAGCTGCGTGCACTCCGTTGAGCTTCTTCTCAGCTGAATAGAACTCACTTGAGTTGGTGTTCAGCTGCATACACTTGCTTGAGCTGGAGTTTAGTTGTATACACTCGCTTGAGTTGGATTTGAGCTGTATACACTCTCTTGAGCTAGTGTTCTCCTATGTTCCTACATGTAAACATCACAAGAATCCATCAAACTAATATAAACTCAATGGAAACATAAATAAAAGGCATAAAAACTTGCAAACTTATTCAATAACATACATGAACTTATATATAAGTTAGAAATATTACAAACACTATCAAAGAAATCCTTAAAACATACTTAATAATATATATACATACTTAAACATATATAATAAGTAGTATAGTCTAATATGTCACATATCAGCATGCAACATATTATAAATCCTATGTTCTAAGGCATAAACATTATCGAATGAATCTAGAATTGAAGCACAAGTAAGGAAAAAAACTTCCCTGAATTTCTTTGTCTTAGAATGAGTAATAGGTCCTAATGGTAAGACCTCCGGATCAGATTGTTGTGCTTGTATAGATGTGCTCACATCATCCCCCTTCTTGAAAAGGATTTGTCCTCAAATCTGTAGAATCATCATAAGAGGTTAAATCAGAAACATTAAATGTGGCACTCACATTGTATTCTCTCGGTAAGTCAATATTGTAGGCGTTGTCATTCACTTTTTCCAACACTTGAAAAGGACCATCTCCTCTTGGTAATAGCTTTGATTATCGTTGGGCTAGAAAACGTTCCTTTCGAAAATGAACCCAAACCCAATCACCAACATCGAAGGTGACTCGCTTCCTTCATTTGTTTGCTTGCTTTTCATACTATTGAGTTCTTCGTTCTAAGTTCTCCTTTACCTGTTGATGCAATTTCTTTACATATTCTGCTTTTGCTTTACCATCCCTATTCATCACCTGTTCTTGTGACAAAGGTAACATATCTAGAGGAGTAATAGGATTAAAACCATAAACAACCTCAAATGGTGACATCTTTAGTTGCAGAATGTACAAAATGATTATAAGCAAATTCAACATGTGGCAAACAATCTTCCCAAGTCTTAATATTCTTTTTAATGATGGAACAAAGTAAAATAGATAAAACTCTATTAACAACCTCAGTTTGTCCATCAGTCTGGGGATGGCAAGTAGTAGAAAACATAAGTTTCGTACCTAATTTGCTCCAAAGAGTCCTCTAGAAGTGACTCAAGAATTTCACATCCTTTTCAGAAACAATTGATCTAGGAATACCATGTAAACGTACAATATCTCTAAAGAACAAGTTAGCCACATTAACAACATCATCAGTCTTATGGCATGCAATAAAATGTGTCATCTTAGAGAATCTATCAACCACAACAAAAATATTTTCTCTACCTGTCCTAGTTCTAGGCGATCCCAAAACAAAATCCATAGAAATATCAGTCCAAGGGAAATCATGAATAGGTAAAGGTAAGTACATACCATGTGGTGAAACCTTCGATTTTGCTTTCTTACATGTCACACAACGTTCATAGAACCTTTCAACGTCTCTACGCATTTTAGGCCAAAATAGAAGCTCCTTCAATGTCTGTAACGTCTTGGTGACTCCAAAGTGACCAATTAATCCACCTTCATGTGCTTCATGGATCAAAATATCACGCATTGAACCCTGTGGAATGCATATCCTATTTTCTTTGAAAAGATAACCATCATGCCTGTAAAATTTTCCATATACACCTTTCTCACAAGCATTATACTTATCTCTAAAATCAGAATCATTAGGGTATAAATCACGAATATACGCAAAACCAATCAAATATGAATCAAGATAACTCAACAATGTATATCTACGTGATAAAACATCAGCAACGATATTTTCTTTACCTTTTTTGTAACGAATGACATAAGGAAAAGATTCTAAGAATTCAACCCACTTAGCATATCGTTGGCAACAAATAATGCTGCCACGTCTCCAAAGCCCGAATCAGTGCGTACTTCTTTTTGTCATAAACTGGATAGTTCAATGTAGCACCACTCAATTTCTCACTGAAATAGGCAACGAGCCTCTTTTCCTACATCAAAACAGCGCCTATACCAACTCCAGAAGCACCACATTCAATTTCAAAAGTTTTATCAAAGTTAGGTAAGGCTAATACAGGTGACTTCGTTAAACAATCCTTAATTTTTAAAAATGCATCTTCTTGTTCTTTACCCCATAAGAAGCTAGAATTCTTCTTAATAATCCCGGTTAAGGGTGCGGTAATAGAACTGAAGTTAGGAACGAACCGATGATAGAAACTAGCTAAACCATGAAAAGATCTAACCTGAGTAATAGATGTCGGTCGTGGCCATTCTTGAATTGCTTTTATCTTTTCAGGATCGACTTTAACACCCTGTGCACTAACAATGTAACCAAGAAATGTAAGTTTGTTAGTACAAAACACACATTTCTCTATGTTACCAAATAATCTTTCTTCTCGCAAAGTTTGCAAAACAACTCTCAAATGTTCTACATGATCCTGCAAAGTCTTGCTATAAATTAAAATATCGTCAAAATATACAACACAAAACTTTCTGATAAAAGATTACAGAACATGATTCATCAATCGTATAAAAGTAATATGTGCATTAGTTAATCCAAAAGACATTACTAACCATTCATACAAACCTAGCTTTGTTTTGAAGTCTGTCTTCCATTCATCGCCTTCTCGCATACGAATCTGATGATATCAACTCTTTAGATCAATTTTGGAGAAGATGACAGCTCCACAAAGTTCGTCCAACATATCATCAAGTCTAGGAATAGGATGACGATACTTAGTTGTAATCTGATTCACAACTCTACAATCTACGCACATCCTCCAAGACCCATCTTTCTTTGGCATTAACAACACCGAAATAGCACACGGACTCAGACTCTCTCGAATATAACTCTTTTCCATCAATTCTGTCACTTGTCTTTGAAGCTCTTTAGTCTCTTCGGGGTTAGTTCGATAAGCTGGTCGATTTGGAATAGTAGCACTTGGGATAAAGTCAATTTGGTGCTCAATGCCACGAAGAGGTGGCAATCCCTTGGGTGTTTCTTCCGGAAACACATGTTTAAATTCCTACAAAAGGGAAACAATCGATGCAGGCAAATCAGAAGGAAACAACCAATAAATAATGATCTTTAAACATTAAAATAAACAAAGATTGGTGAGAGGAAAGACATTTCCTGATTTCTCAACTGATTGCATAAACATTCATCTTTTTCTTCTCCTTTTGCAGCTTCCTTACTTTTTTTTCAAGCTTGTTTGATCTTCCATCACTTGAGTCGGTGTCAAAGGAGCCAAATTAATCTTCTTACCTGCATGCATAAAAGAGTGTCAATTTGTAAAACCATCATGCATTACCTTCTTGTCATATTGCCAAGGGCGTCCCAAAAGAAGTTGAGTAGCATCCATCGACACAACATCATAAAGGACCTCGTCCTTGTAACTTCCGATGGAAAAAGGTATAACTACTTATTTTGTTACTTTAAGTTCTCCACCGTCATTCAACCATTGCAATTTGTAAGGATTTGGATGTTTTTTCGTCTTGAGACCTAACCTGTCAACCATCACTGAACTAGCAACATTAGTACAACTACTGCTATCAATAATCACAACACATACCTTATCTTGAACTTTGCATCGTGTGTGAAAGATATTCTCGCGTTGTTGTTCATTCTGAACCTGTTGCACACTCAGACTACGTTTAACAACCATAATTTCCATTACCTTACCAGTCTCAGCAACTTCTAGGACATCTTTTTTATCATCTTCATCAAGGATCTCATGTGGTTCTTCTTTAGAATCTGACTCGATCTCTCCATCATCTCGCATCAACATAACCCTACGATTAGGAAACTGGCTAGCAACATGTCCTCGACCAAGGCACTTAAAACATTGAATATCTCTCGATTGTTCTTGTACCACCACTTTTTGTTTACCACGCCCATTATGAACAACGAGAGGCTTTGGTTTGCTGGACTCGCCTTGTTCTTGAATCCGAAGTGGCGCTTGTGGTGCTTGTTTCCTAACATGGTTAGGGCTATACAATGGATTCATAAAAGATTTAAATGGAGTAGTATTACCTCGAGTAGAAACTTTTGTACGTTGTTGTCGCTCAATTTTCATCGCTATATGCACCATGTCATGTAATTCAACATAATGCTGCAATTCAACAACGTTAGCAATTTTAGAATTCAAACCTGCTATAAACCGAGCCATAGTCGCCTCACGATCCTCAATTATGTTTGCACGCATCATGGACATATCCATTTCCTTGATATAGTCCTCGACGCTCCTATTGCCCTGTTTCAAAGTTTGTAATTTTTGAAATAAATCAGGATGATAGTGAGAAGGAACAAACCATTTTTGCATGATACGTTTCATTTCGTCCCATGTTCTCACTGGTCCTTCACCCGTACGTCGTCGACTAACCAATAATTGATCCCACCATAAAAGTGCATAGTCAACAAACTCCAAAGTTGCTAGTCGTACTTTCTTTTGTTCCGAGTAATTGTAACACTCAAAAAAATGTTCAACCTTACTTTCCCATGTCATATAAGCATCTGGATCTGAACGTCCCTGAAAAGAAGGTATAACAACTTTTATGTTAGAAATATTATCATCAACTGCATGTCCTGGTCGTTGATTCATTCGTGGTGATTGTTCAATGTCGTTTTCATCATGATTCTCATTATGGACGGATTGGGAACCACTCCCATCTATCTTGTCCAAACGAGATTGCAAAGGCTCTAATGCATTCTCTAATAGACGTTGCATAGTACGTGTAAAAGCTTGCATTTGCAAATCTGGTGGCGGGTCTCCACCATGACTACGATCATCTAATCTTGTCATATTAACACAATAGAAACAAAAAACACAAATAACGGGTTAAGTAAAAACGAAAGTAAAAAGTCCTCACTGCACACTCACAAAACCTCTCGGTTTTCACTCCAAAGAAATGTGCACTCAAAATGTAACACTCAGCGCTCGTGTTTCACTCGGGAGAATGCTTGAATGACTCTTTTTGTCTCTCCTTCTGTTCTCACAACACTTAGTGCCTTTTTCCCTCACAATTTCTCTATTTTCAATTATATAAAGGACTAATCCAACATTTTCAAACCTGTTACCAGTGTGTTACTAACAAGAAACACAGTTAAGAAAAAAAAAAGATAAAACGGAAAAAATGAAAAACAAAAGAAGAAAAGGCTGGAAATTGAAGAATATGACAATGAAAAGACGGAAATATAATTCTTACTGCAAATAAGTGTTTTACAACGCTTCTATCACCAAACAAACAAGAATAATTCGTTTCAGTTGATTTCCAAGCACTTCGAATCACATAGTACAAGAACTTGTACATTCAACATGATTTCAACAATAGAAAACACTTTTTTTTTCAATTTCTTTGCAAAAATACGATTCTGATTTTTTTTATTTTTATTTTTTTGAAATTTTCTCTTTTTTTTGACTTTGACTTTTTGGTCAAACTTTGACTTTGACCTTTTTTCGATTTTTTTTATTTTTTTATTCTTTCTTTTGTACTAAATTACAGAAAAAGTACAACAAATCTGAACCAAAGCTCTGATTACCATATGATACGAGGTAGCCTGTCGAAACAGACTTTCTTGGTATGTTGCGGATCTAGGAATGTTGTAAGCATGTTCCTGCAACAAGAATAACATAAAGACAACAAGGAAACAGAGTTATATTCATGATGAATTTACGGAATAAAGGTGAAAACGAAAATTAAAGAAAAATAAGAAAAAGATGGCATTTTGAAGAAAACTCGAAACAAGGAAGATGAATGCTTCAAAAAACATCCATGGAAACAATTCGAGCGTTCAACAATGGTGAAATATGATGCTGGAATCAATTGAAAATTCTAAACTCGAAAGAACCTGCACAATATACTGAGCAAACCCGAATCGAATATGTTTAACGTCAAAGGACTTGGACCCTCTAGAGAGCGATCTAGGAACCTAAAGTATCAAGAATTTGACAATCAAAAACAAGTTTGAATGTTAGAAAAGTTCTAAAAAGAACCAAATAAGATAAAAACTCTCAAATATAATTTTTATTCAAAGTGTGTAACCTTTTGTTTACAAAATAAAGAAATATATAGGAAAGGAAAGGAGTTGGCCAAAATTCAAATATGTGGCCATTATTTGAACGAAAATTGAAATTTAAATGCTAAAATAAAAACTCCTAGGCTCTTAATATCCTTAGCCACATGTTTGAATGAAAATAACACATTAAACATGTGTTTATTTGCTTGAAATTCAAACAAATAACTCCTAAAACTATCTTAGGCGTCCAACCATCTTAGCCACAAGTTTTGGTACATTAAACATGTGATAATTTGTTTGAATTTGAACAAAAACCACTCAGCCTTATCCATATAGCCTCTTAGTGCTTAAAAACAAAGGTTGTGTTTGGCTTGCACTCCCCTGGACGCCCACACATGTGCACAAGCCTCCCATGTGCGTCTCACATGCATGGCACATGCCTAGGACACCATCCCTTCGGTTAGGATAGGTTTCAGATGCCGTAGGTCACTTCAGCTTGAGTTGAGCTAGCTGGAAATTGAGTAGAGCTGAAACAAGCTAGCTGAAAGTGTTAAGAGCTAAATGGAGCTTAAAGCTAAGCCGTTGAGCTGCCTCGAGATAAGGTGAGCTACGTGCAGTCCGTTGAGCTTCTTCTGAGCTGAATAGAACTCACTTGAGTTGGTGTTCAGCTGCATACACTTGCTTGAGCTGGAGTTTAGTTGTATACACTTGCTTGAGCTGGATTTTAGTTGTATACACTCGCTTGAGCTAGAGTTGAGCTGGTGTTCTCCTAGGTTCCTACATGTAAATATCATAAGAATCCATCAAACTAATATAAACTCAATGGAAACATAAATAGAAGGCATAAACACTTGCAAACTTATTCAATAACATACATGAACTTATAAATAAGTTAGAAATATTACAAACACTATCAAAGAAATCTTTAAAACATACTTAATAACATATATACATACTTAAACATATATAATAAGTAGTATAGTCTAATATGTCACATATCAGCATGCAACACATTATAAATCCTATGTTCTAAGGCATAAACATTATCGAATGAATCTAGAATTGAAGCACAAGTAAGGAAAAAAACTTCCCTGAATTTCTTTGCCTTAGAACGAGTAATAGGTCATAATGGTAAGACCTTAGGATCAAATTATTGTGCTAGTATAGATGTGCTTACATCACAAAGTCATCATTAGACTCCATTGTTGAACGACTAACAACTTTCTAAGAGAACTTTCAAAATCGCACTGAGACCCACCTACAGGAAATAGACAAACAAATCTCCCAGTTAGCAAAAACCGTAGGAAAACTAAGAGAAAATGTTAGTGTGATCACCCTTAAAAGTGGGACAGTTATTAATCTTAAAGTTTCAAAAATCACTGTACAAACGGAGAAGGAGAAGGAAACGCCAACGTTAGAATCCCAAGGTATACCTTCTTCATCCCCACCACCTCCCTCTACCATTCCTCAACCACCATTTCCATCAAGATTGAAGAAACGTGACAAAAAGAGTTGAGGACAAGGAAATTATAGAGGTTTTCCAAAAAGGGCAAGTTAACATACCCCTTTTAGAAGTGATTCAACAAGTACCAAGGTATGCTCGATTTTTAAAGGAGTTGTGCGAAACAAAATGGAAACTAACTGGCCTTGAGAAGGTGAATTTAGGAGAAAATGTTTCTGAAGTCTTTCAGCGAAAGCTTCCTCCAAAAATGAAAGATCAAGGTATGTTTTCTATACCCTACAAAATAGGAAATGTTTTAATTAATCGTGCAATGTGCGATTTAGGAGCTTCGATTAATGTTATGCCTCTTTCTGTTTATAAAACGATTACTAACGAGCCTTTGAAGGAAACAAGAGTGACTATACAATTGGTAGATCGTTCAATTATCTATCTAGAAGGGGTGCTCGAAAACGTTCTGGTGAAAGTAGATGTTCTTATTTTTCTTGCCGATTTCTATGTCATCGACATGGAAAGCGATAGAACAAACACTTGTTCTGAGGTCCTTTTGGGAAGACCATTACTGAGCACCGCACAAACAAATATTGATATAAGAAGCGGTATTTGAACAATGGAATTTGATGGTGAGGTAGTAGAATTTGATGTTTACAAAGCGATAAAAATATCTTGATCAAGTTGAAAGAATAAATTCTATTGACATTGTTGATCCACTTGTTGATACATTTATAGAAACTAATTTTTTCAATTTTTACAGGGATCAAGAAATTCGCTACGAAGAGGATGAAAGGGAGTTGGAAAATTTGCATTTGTAGGAAAAGATAATTCTTTACCGGTAATTATCTCAAGTAAGCTTTCAAAGGAGGAGGAAAATAGTTTGGTAAGTGTATTGCGCGAACACAAACAAGCGATTGGTTGGACTATTGTGGATATTAAAGGACTTAGTCCTTCGACTTGCATGCATAAGATAAAAATTAAAGAAGGAGTGAAACCATCTCGAGAAGGACAACGTCGATTAAACCCACTAATGATGGAAGTTGTGAAAAAGGAGATACAAAAACTTCTTGATGCCGACATCATCTATCCAATATCAGACAGTAATTGGGTTAGTCCGTTCCATGTGGTTCCAAAGAAAATCGGCGTAACGGTAATTAAAAATTCGGAAGGTGAGTTAGTTCCAACACGTGTTCAAAATGGATGGCGCGTATGCATCGATTACAGGAAGTTGAATTAGTAACTATTTTGTAAAAATTTAAAACTTGAGGATAATTTTATAAACTAAGCCAAAATTTTGGTTCTATAAGGTAATTTGATATAATCCTAATCCTATTTGATCAACCTTTCAAGAGCCTATATAAAAAACCTTTAATCCCTTGTTTTAACCAAAGTAATCAAAATTCTCTAATTTTGATTTAAAACCCCAAAATTCATTTTTTAAAAAATATCCATTCTTTAAATTTTGGTTTCTTCCTCTCTAAGGAATTTTATTCATCATCTTTTCAAGGTAAATATTCATTCTTTTTAATAAAAATTTTTTGGTTTATTTTCCTATATTTTTCTTCATCAAAATCTCTTCGTTTTTCTACGATTTTTCTAGTTTTTAAACCTTTAAAGGGGTGGGATCAATTTTGGAGTTAAGAATCATTCAAACCTCTGAAACCTAAAGTTCTTTAATGAAATTCCTAAGTTCTTGGCTGATCAAACAATCTTTAAAGTCTTGAATCGATAAAATCGGTTTTCTTGATAAAAATCTCATTGTTTTCGTGATTTTCGTTTAAGGGTTTTCCATGGCTGTTTTTCATGGCTAAATACATGAATCTTTAAGTGTTTATATGTAATTAAGATGACTTTTAATTATCTAATCACGGACCTAAGGTTTAGGTGGTGTTTGGAGAGGTTTTCGGTGAGTTTCAGTTAGGTTTTATGGTATTTTTAGGGGCTGCCACGTATTGGTCCGACTTGATGGATGTTTGGGTGTGTTATAATACCCCAAACCTCTGGTTTTAATGCTTTAATTAGTTCAAGAGGTAGCGGAACAAGTTTGAGGGAGATCGGAAAGCCGAATCGCGTTTTCGGGTGACTTGTCAAACAAGTTTCGGTTATCGGTGAGTGATTTTGAGAGTGAGCTGCTTCGGCAGTGTTTTAAATCTGTTTTTCAAAGGTTTGGGGTGTAGGGAAGGTGTGAAAAACCTCCCTATACTACGGAGTAAGGGTTTTAAGTTTTTCCCTCTTGAAAATCCCATATTACGCCTTTCTTTACTATGTGTTTTGTCATGTTCATGTTTTAATGTGCATAAGAAATTATGCACTTGATTAGATGTCATGATATTTTTTTAAAATTTTTTGATGCTCCCATGGTTTTGTTTTCAAAATTTGATAAAAAAAGATTTTATCGGTTTTTGCACTTGATGCAAGTATTGATGGGAAGCATGAGTTGTGATTCACTGTTTTTGTTTTAAAACTTGAGCATCGTGTTTTGTTTTTAGTATTGGTATTAAAGATGATGAAACATGGATAAGTTGATCGATCAATATGATGTGAGTGCATTATAATTAAAATGTGTACGTGTATAAATGTCTTGGTGATGCATTAGAGTTACTACTTACATTGTGATATATGTGTTGTATTACATGTAAGTGTTGCTTATCCCGGATGCTAAGGTGTGTTTCATGATTGGTTTTATTCCATCATGGGTGTGATTAGGCGATTGGCCTTCACACGTGTTTGAGTAGCGGTTGACTCTCATATGTGGCATGTTGGCGATTAGCCCCATGCCTGCCGTTTCTGTTTATCCTAACGTTTAATGATAGCCTAAACGGTTCACTAATACCAATACAATGTTAAAAGAAAGTATGTTTTGTTAATTGAAAGGTGCTTTTAATGAAGCTTTGCTATAAGCATGTAAGACTTGAGTGATGCTCAATGAGCATGTGTTTTCAAAAGTATTTGAAAAAGGTTTTGTGGCTTATGCCATGGATACTTGTTGTTTTTCATGTTGTTGGCATTGATAGCCATGTGATTATTTCATGAGATGAATATGACATGTTTTTATAAAGCTTTGTCTTTTATGGGCTGTATTGCAAGTTGTTTTACTTATATTTTTAAATTGTCACTCACTAAGTTTTTGCTTAACCACTCTCCTTTACTTGCAATGCAGATAAATAAGTGATTAGGTGCCAGCAAGAAGCAAGGAAGTCAAGTAACTATTTATATTTTCCTAGGCTCAAGTATGTTTTGAATTCAATTAAGAACCTTAAAGTAGATGAGAGCAATGGAGCACTGTTTTGATATGTTTATTTGGATATTCTTTATGACATTGTTTTGCTTTGACGTATTTATGAAGAAACCCATGATGAATTTGAAGTATGTTTACCTTCATGAATATTGTTTTCAATTTATTTTTAAGAACATGGAACTAGGATGATTGTTTTCAATTTATTTTTAAGAACATAGAACTAGGATGATTTGAATCAAGAAATTTTGTTGAATTATGTGGTTTATGGTCTATAGGTGATTAAATGCATCTAGTAGATATTATTTTAATCTGGAATTTGAGACTTAAGCATGTAATAGACTTAATTAGGGATTAATAAAACTTAATTTTACATTTTGATCATAATTATCTGAAAAATTATAATTAGGTCCCTAAAACTTGTTTTCATTAAATTAGGACTTATTTCTCATTAATTTCCTCTGCAAATGAACTTAGTCCTTGCATGAACATTTAGGATCTAATTAATGCATTTAGAAAAGATAAAAGAAAATTATTTTAGGGTTGTTTATCGGGGCGAGTCTCCGGATTAGCCTCGGTATTCTCCGTGTAGCTCATTTGAGTCGAGTAGCGTCTAGACCGGGTCAAGGGAGTTACAATATGGGTCTTATGTTTTTACTTGGAGGTTAAATACGAGGATGAAAAACAAGATGTCTGTTATGTGGAAGAAAATAGCGGTAGTGCAAGAGGATGAATATGTAAAACAGTTTTTGGGTGAGTCGAAATTCCTTTGGGTGGTGGGGAATGACAAGTCTATTTTTTTTGGCGTCTAGACCGGGTTAGGGGGGTTACAATATGGGTCATACATCGCAATTCCTTTCGTTGTTGTGATGTACTGTCTAATGTTTGTTTCTCTAATGTCTTTTAGAAGGGAAATAATTTAGCAGATGTTTTGGCTAAAGGGGGTGTTGGGCATAAGGCGTGGATATGGGTGTTTCGTTGAATTTGGTTGGAGTTTTCACTCTGTGTCGCTTGCTTCGGTACTTTTTTCATCTCACATAGGTTTAGGGGAGGTTTTTAATGAGACCGAAGTAAGTGTGGCGATGTATGATTCCCTACATCTTAATAAAATCATGCATCTTACTGATAAAAAAAAGATGTTGCTTCTAAGAAACGATCGTTAGAATTGTCAATTATTTGATTGTTTTTGTTTATGTGTAAAATTATATTTTATTATCAGCAAAATGTGTTGCGTATTATGTGTTTGTGTAAGAAAAACTACTATATTTTATTAGAAAACAAATCCAAAATGATTGTTACATATAGATAACCGTGAGAGTACCCTTACATTTTAATGTCCTAAGCATCTTTATTTACTTTAAAATTCTCAACTTGTATAATTGCGAATTAAACTGATTTCTTAAAATTCAGTTTTAATTTTCCTTCTTGTTCATTTTCTTGTCTTTTATTAGTTTCTTCTTCAATCCAATATTGGCTTGAAAATAAATCAGAAAAGGGTTTCAACATAATAAGCCAGGATTGTGAAGACTGATAAGTGCTCAACACACTATCACTTTGTACTCCTTTTATCGGCATTTATCACCAAATATTCACCCACTTGAACCAATGCATATGCTTAATGTGATATATTTAGAAGTTATACTTAAATAGATACTATTTATAGAAAAAGGCACGTTTTACTGCGTTTTCATATCTGTGCAGGAGAACCAGTGCCGCGACAGAGACAAGGCCGAGGCAGGACCTGATGCCGAGGCAGCAGCAGGAAGACAGGAAGCGAAGTGATAGGCGATGGAAAGACAAAAATCCAAGGAACGTGTCTGGACTTCAAGCCCATGAATCGGAGCTGGCTAGAACAAGGAAAAGCCCAAAGGAAGACCACGCGGGAAAGCCCCCTTAGCCGAATTCAAACTTGGAAATATATTATTATTATGTACTTGACTTGTTCCCTACTCCAAGTTGTATTCTACTTAGGAAAGGTTTGCCCTAGGTCTAGCCTATATAAAGACCTAGCCACCCAATGTAATAGTGATCGGAAATACCTAGGGAGAGCCGACTTCTACTCTTGCTTCTTTCCTCTCTAGCATGTTCTAAAACCTTCATAGGGTTTAGGTGAAGGTTGTGGAGTATTTGTGAGAGGAGATTGTACTTTATCTTTCATTCAATGCAATAAAGATTATCAAGGTTTGCTTATCCTTTGTTATTCGTTGTTCTTGCATTCAAGCCCGGGAGGGAAGTTTGTAAGTAATCCATTTATCTAAGCTCGGGAGAGCTAGATTCACGAAAAGGGTAAGTACGATGTTTCAATCGCGAAATACTAACTCGGCCTAGGGATAGGTTAAGAGTTTCAGCGGCTAAAAGAAGTGTGAGATTGGTTGGTGAGTATAATTGGTTCACGCCGGGAGGTATCATCAAGGACTAGTCATCAACAACACTCTGACTTAGGGATAAGCGGAGTCATTCAAGGACACTTTGTCGAACTTTGGTAAAGTCTGCCCACGAGCAAGGGATTGCCGCGTCGGACAACGTTATCGTTGCCCAGGCAGTAAACTGCAGTGCTGCCGAGGCAGAGATATGCGATTGCATTGGATAAAGACAAGTCAATCAAGTCCACAATACAATACAACTGGATCCTGACCCATCTCTCTCTCTGATATTTCGAAACTTTTATTTTTATTCAATTATTTTAGTTTAATAAATCACACCCTTTCACTTGTGTTTTTATTTTTCTACAGAGCAAGAAGATAAAGAAAGCATATTAAGTATACCGGTCCCTGAGGAGACGATAACTCGATAAATACTTATCACTTATTACTTGCGATGTGTCCACTTGCACTGAACGTGCACTTTTGACACGCGACAAGTTTTTGGCGCCGTTGCCGGGGACTGGCAACTAAATTTTGTTTTCCTTGTTTTCTTGTTTATTTTTATTTTTATTTTTATTTTACTTTTGTTTTTCTTGGTGTATGACCAGGGCCAATCCAACCAACCCCTTATACGAGTTACATCTTGAGATTGAAAGAACAGGGCTAAGGTTGAGGAGACAAATCCGAGGAGTCATGGCAGAGGTTCAGGTAGGACAAAACATACCTGCCGGCAATGAAGGTCTACCGCCGCCACCTGGGCCGCGGCAGCTGACTGTCATAGATTTCTTGGAGGAGGACTTAAATGGACTAAACCCAAGAGTCGTTACACCCGAGATTCAAGCAGCCCATTTTGAACTTAAACATGTTATGTTCAACATGTTAAATACAATTGGACAATTTGGTGGGTCTGCAACTGAAGACGCAAGGCAGCATCTCAAATCTTTCATGGAAATCTGCAACTCTTTCAAAATCCAAGGAGTCCATGAAGATGTCTTGCGGTTAAAGCTATTCCCCTATTCACTGAGGGATAGGGCGAAAGCTTGGTTGAATAGCATTCCAGCGGGATCTATTGGATCCTGGAGTGAACTATGCCGTGATTTCATTACTCGTTTTAATCCTACTAATCTATATGATAGAATTCGTAATGAAATTACTTCTTTCCGACAGGCTGAAGACGAACCAATGTACGAGGCATGGGAACGCTATAGAGAGTTATTGCACAAGTGTCCACTGCATGGATTTCCCTTATGGACACAAGTGACAATGTTTTACAACGCCACGAATGCCCCGACAAGGATGATGTTGGATGCCTCGGCAAACGGCACACTCCTGGACAAGGCACCAGAGGAAGCTATCGAAATTTTGAATAAACTCGCAAGGAATGACTTCCAGTTTCCCACATCTAGGCGAGGAGGAGTAAGACGCCAAGCCACGGTAAACGAATTAGATTCATCAAGTTCAGTGGCAACACAATTGGCCTCTCTTACCAAGATGGTGCAAAACCTACAATTACAAAACAATACCCGTGAGGTCAAGGTAATTGATTTATGTTGTGATTTATGTGGAGGTAACCACAATTCTGTTGATTGCATGAATCAAGAAACTGGTATGTATGTTGGGAACTACAACCATAATAATGTGATGTCCAACACGTACAACCCCTCATGGAAGAGGCATCCAAACTTATCCTGGAGTAACCCAAATAATGCCTTAAACCCAATCACCCAACCACCGGGATTTCAGCAGCCAATGCCGCAGCAGCAAGTCCAACAATCGATGCCGCAGCAGCAGATGCAGCAGCAACCGGTCAATTCATTGAAAAACACGTTAAAGGCCTTCATGATGAAAACCAAGTCATACATGGCGGAAAATAGTAATTTCATCAAGAGGACCGACGCCTTCATGAATAGGACTGAGATGAGGCTACAAAATCAAGAAGCGGCCATAAAAACTCTGGAAACCCGGTTGGGTAGTTTGCTCAATGTATAAACACTAGACCACAAGGAGGCCTACCTAGCAATACTGAGGTTGCTAAGGTACTAAGCCATGAACAGTGCAAGGCAATCACTACTAGGAGTGGTCTACTGTTGAAAGAGAAGATCCCAGAGAACCGAACCCAACCGACGAATCAACCAAAAGAAGAGGCTGAGCAAACCGAGATTGACAACACTGCCCCGGCAGCAAGCACTGCAGCACCTGAGCAATCTGCCGAGGCAGCAAAAATTCCAGTGGTACCAGGTATACAATTCCAAACTAAGGAAACACTGGATGAGATGAGACCACCACCTTTCCCACAAAGGTTAAAAAAACAAAAACAGGACCAACAGTTCAAGAAGTTCCTCGATATTTTGAAGCAAGTCCACATCAACATACCATTCGTTGAGGCCATTGAACAAATGCCCAACTATGCCAAGTTCTTAAAGGATATGGTATCAAAGAGAAAACGAATAGGTGAGTTTGAGATAGTGGCTGCCACAGAGGGATGCATGGCAATGCTACATAACCGCATGCCACCAAAGTTAAAAGATCCTGGTTGCTTCACTATACCTTGTGCGATAGGAAAGAGTTATGAAGGAAAGGCCCTATGCGACCTTGGAGCAAGTATAAACCTCATGCCTAAATCAGTCTTCCAAAAGCTTGGAATTGGAAGGCCGAAGCCTACAACAGTGATGCTCCAACTCGCGGATAGATCCTATGTGCAACCTGAAGGAAAAATTGACGACATACTGGTAAGAGTTGACATTTTTATTTTTCCTGCTGACTTCCTTGTCCTTGATTGTGAAGCAGATGACAACGCACCGATCATCCTTGGGAGACCCTTCCTAGCAACTGGACGTACATTGATTGACGTGGAAAAAGGAGAGTTGACTATGCGGGTCAATGATCAACAAGTCAAACTCAACGCATTCCACAACTTAAAGAGGTATGACGATCCAGAGGAATGCAAAGCCATCCGCACAGTAGACAATAAGATATCCTGTCTGGGCAGTCTGCTCGACAGGATATTCGGCAAAAAAATCAAGCCCAAGTCGGATGGACAGACAACACCAAGGAGCGGCCCACAACCGATACAAAATTTGGGCCTAAAGGAGAAAATAAATTTGGGAGATGCATTCGCATGCTCTCCACCAGTAACCTAGCCTCTCCCTTTTTCTTTTCTATATTATATTAGGGTTACTAGCTCTTTTTATTTTTCTAATTATTTTTCGCTTTCAGTATTTTTTTTCTTTTATGTGTTTAATTTTTATTCAGGAATAAAAAACAAAGATAAGGGAAAAATAGTTCACAGCATGAACCTGCCGAGGCAATATAACAGTGTTAGAGCCGCAACAGTCCCAACGGGCAGAAAAGTGTAACGGCTAGTCTGCCGAGATCCCTGCCGCGGCAAAAAAGGAAACGGCAGAAGAAGGAAACGGTTACAACGGCTAGTGATCTCAACGGTCACAAGGCCGAGGCCTATATAAGAAACTCCTTCCTCTTGAACTATTCACTCTTACTTTCTTGCTTTCTTTAGTATTCTTAACAATCCCTCTCTCAATTACTCCCTGCATACTAATCCCTTCTGATTTTCCAGTTTCTCTTCAAGAAAACCTCCAAGAACTAAATTCTCTCTTTCTTGATGGCAACTTACAAAAGATTCGCCCCAGCCAATGTTGAAGAGCGATTCAATCGATCCTTCATCGCGAGGCAACTTTGGGAAGAACAAGGGTTCCAGCACGCGGACGAAGAGAATTATGGTATCGAACACTACTTGTTCGACAGAATCAAGTATCAAAATTGGGAAGTATTCTGTTTGCAACCTGCCCAGGTAAACGCCACAATAGTACGGGAGTTCTACGCTCATGGGCCCAGCAAAGACTCTCTCTTTGTTCACTGCCGCGGCAGGCCAATGCAACTCGATGCCGAAACAATCAACAGCTTCTACGGCCTCACCCCGGCCAGCGATCTCCATGCGGACTTCTTCGAAGATATCACTGCCGAGGACTATGAACTGATCAAAGACGATCTTTTTTATGCAAACACTCCATGGGAAACCGGTACCCATCGGGGTTCCGTAACAAGACAAAGTTTGAAGCCGAAGGCCAAGATGTGGAACACCTTCGTCAAACGACGCCTCATCCCAACATCACATAATAGCACGGTGGATCGCAAGAGATTGGTGCTTATCCAATCCATCATCAACAAAAGAACCATCAACGTTGGAGAAATTATCCTACGGGAGATTCACGAGTGCGGTAAGAAAGATCGAGGACCATTGTATTTCCCTTGCTTGATTACGGGTTTATGTGTTTCTGCAAGTGTACCTATTGAAGAAACCGATGAATACACCCCCCCAAGAAGAGGATGGACCAGGGAATTCTGCCACAAAGTCATGCAGATCACACAAGCAGAACTTGTCCAGGCAACACCGCAGCAGTTCACTGCCGACACTGCTGTCGGGGCCTAGTACACGGCAGATATGCCTGGTACTGCCTATACCTCTGCCGCAGCAGACCCGTATCAAGAAATCCTGCAGCGCATGGCCGCGATGGATCTTCGACAACAACGGTACATGGAGTACCAACGGGACTTCAATGGAATGCTCGCCCAAATGGTGATGTACGCATTTCCGGACCAAGGCGTACAATTCCCGGAGTTCCCTAACAATATGTTCGTTACTGCCGCACCCTACACCGAGACTACACCAGCCCTAGGAGGACCGCGACCGTTCTTCCATCCGGACCCTCAGCCCCAATACCAGGCTGCTGGACCATCAAGGCCAGCAGATTCTGCCGCGGCCTCATTTGTCAGCCGAAGGCCATCCAAGCGGAGAGCCGTTTTTAGCACGCCACCAAGATCGCCAATTATCATGGGCAGTCTATCCGCCGAGATAGATGCTTATGTACACCAAGGCTCTACTGCCGCCGGCCCAAGCACACACCACACCGGAGGAGCCACTACGATGGGAAGAGGAACGGACGTGATGATAACCGAAGAGATGGTGGATGTTGAAGAAGGAGAACAAGTAGAAGCCCCAATGCATAGGACCCCACCCACTTGAGTCCAGCCGCCGAGGCAAGCAAAGGCACAACCATCACCCTCCCCAAGCACAAAGCACATGGCATCTCGGCAACGAAGAAAAATTGTTACGAGCAGCTCTTCAGAGTCGCTCTAAAATTCTTTGTCCTTTATTCAATTGCTTTTACTATCTTTCCTTATTGCATATAATTCATATTCTGTTTTGCCGTTTATCCCTTCCAAATATAAAGCATTGAGGACAATGCTTGGTTTGAGTTTGGGGGTGCAGATTCACTGCCAAGGCAGCAATCTACTGCCGCGGCCGTGCCAAAAAGGGGAGTATTCCAGTGATTTTTTTATGCTCCCTGCCTTACTTGAATTAACTGCCTACACTCTTGCACTGCTCATCATCAGTATTGCCTTAGTTTATTCTTTAAGGCTATAGAAATCTTTCTCCTTACCATGTTTAGGTTCTGTTAAGAGGGCTTAACCTTAGGATGCTTAAGGATGAAAACTTAGAAGCTTACTATAGGAAGAACCTTAAACACTTTTGGGACTTGTGGATTATAGGAATTCTTTTAATGAACTTAGGTGATAAAGACTTAGATTTTTGGAAAAGTAACTAGAGGTGCCTATCACCGGCTCTAGAAAATCTCTTCTTCATGCTAGAGGTGCCCGAAATTGGCTCTAGTATGTATTAAGGAATATCAAAAAGAAAAGACAAAAAGATTTTTAGTGAAAAGAAAAACACAAGTCTTTGAGGTGCCCGAAACCGGCTCAAGATTTGGGGTTTAGAAAAGAAGAGAAGACTTAACCAATGTCTATTTGTCTTGAACTTAGAGTTTATCTAAGAAAGCCTTTAATCAACTTGTCCACAAAAATGCACACACTCACAATCCTATAGTTTGTTTCTAGGTAAATTCTTAGGTAGCCGAATGGTCAAAGCTTAAAGATAGGCCTAGCTATGGTGGGGAGAATAGATGGCCATGTAAGACCAAAAGAGAGTAGAGTTCGGCAAATTGATGGTTTGCATTGCTTGAGGACAAGCAATAGTTCGAGTTTGGGGGTGTGATAAGTGCTCAACACACTATCACTTTCTACTCCTTTTATCGGCAATTATCACCAAATATTCACCCACTTGAACCAATGCATATGCTTAATGTGATATATTTAGAAGTTATACTTAAATAGATACTATTTATATAAAAAGGCACGTTTTACTGCGTTTTCATATCTATGCAGGAGAACCAGTGCCGCGGCAGAGACAAGGCCGAGGCAGGACCTGATGCCGAGGCAGCAGTAGGAAGACAGGAAGCAAAGTGATAGGCGATGGAAAGACAAAAATCCAAGGAACGTGTCTGGACTTCAAGCCCATGAATCGGAGCTGGCTAGAACAAGGAAAAGCCCAAAGGAAGACCACGCGGGAAAGCCCCCTTAGCCGAATTCAAACTTGGAAATATATTATTATTATGTACTTGACTTGTTCCCTACTCCAAGTTGTATTCTACTTAGGAAAGGTTTGCCCTAGGTCTAGCCTATATAAAGATCTAGCCGTCCAATGTAATAGTGATCGGAAATACCTAGGGAGAGCCGACTTCTACTCTTGCTTCTTTCCTCTCCATCATGTTCTAAAACCTTCATAGGGTTTAGGTGAAGGTTGTGGAGTATTTGTGAGAGGAGATTGTACTTTATCTTTCATTCAATGCAATAAAGATTATCAAGGTTTGCTTATCCTTTGTTATTCGTTGTTCTTGCATTCAAGCCCGGGAGGGAAGTTTGTAAGTGATCCATTTATCTAAGCTCGGGAGAGCTAGATTCATGAAAGGGGTAAGTACGTTGTTTCAATCGCGAAATACTAACTCGGCCTAGGGATAGGTTAAGAGTTTCAGCGGCTAAAAGAAGTGTAAGATTGGTTGGTGAGTATAATTGGTTCACGCCGAGAGGTATCATCAAGGACAAGTCATCAACAGCACTCTGACTTAGGGATAAGCGGAGTCATTCAAGGACACTTTGCCGAACTTTGGTAAAGTCTGCCCACGAGCAAGGGATTGTCGCGGCGGACAGCGTTATCGCTACCTAGGCAGTAAACTGCAGTGCTGCCGAGGCAGAGATATGCGATTGCATTGGATAAAGACAAGTCAATCAAGTCCACAATACAATACAACTGGATCCTGACCCATCTCTCTCTCTGATATTTCGAAACTTTTATTTTTATTCAATTATTTTAGTTTAATAAATCACACCCTTTCACTTGTGTTTTTATTTTTCTACAGAGCAAGAAGATAAAGAAAGCATATTAAGTATACCGGTCCCTGAGGAGACGATAACTCGATAAATACTTATCATTTATTACTTGCGATGTGTCCACTTGCACTGAACGCGAACTTTTGACACGCGACAAAGACGGAGATGGTTTTATCAAGTTATCATGTTGACATGTAAAAATAAAACATTAGTCATGCAATCCATTAGATATGTTACTACACAAACAAAATCTCATAATATTATGTAATGGATTCAAGAGAATCGTTTTATTCTTCCATTTAAATATATTTTTTTCTTCAACCTGACATGAATTAAAATGATACTTACTTAGTAACTTCATGTCAAAATATCGTAAACTAAAAAAGGGTACATATTTGAAGCTGTTACATCTTAAATTATTTTACTAATTGAAGCACGTTAAGTCTTCAAGGCAACGGAGAAGGTGAATGAGTCATTACAAGGCAATCGTTCCACGTATCATTACTTTTTCGTATGATTTTATTTCGGTCCAAGTGTATAAAGTGTGGATGTTCCCATGTCCATTGTACCAATGCAGCGTGGCACACTTTCCCTAATACAAGAAGTTCGCGACAACATTTTTTTGTAACGCTACCTGATTTGAATATATGATCGAAAACTTCCCAAACACAAGGCATGCCCATTTTAGCTTTACAATTATTTTTCATAATAATCTGGTCATTTTCCTTTGTAGCAATCACTATACCACTCGTCACGAATAAAACCACCAAGAGAGAATAAAATTTGAGGCTTCTCACAAATATTACGGTTCGTAAGATTAATTTCGAACGAGATATATTATCAAGAAAACTATCATTTATAGGCATAGTTAAAAGCTCATGGTATTGAGATACGTTATAATAAAAGAAAAAAACAACTTATATTTCAGGTTCATCGGCATTAAATGTATTTATTACAAGACAATATAGCAATTTAATGGCATATATTTACCCACAATTTAGTACTCCACAACATTAATCGAAGCCCAGATTGAGATCCGACAATTAACTTACAACATCCTTAGGCTTGATTAGAAAAACTTGTTATTTACGATAATATTGACTATATACCCTAAACAATAAAAATAAGGGAATACATTGACGCAAACAGTACATAGAGATAGCGCAAATGATCTAATAAAACAAAGATTCGGTTATGGCTTTTAGCATTTCAATTATAATTTTATAGCAATCTACGTAAAACAAAAGGTAAACGTGTAATGTTTTTATTTTCTAAGATTTAATAATATTGAGAAACATAAAAAAAATCACAGTAAAGTCTTATTAAGAAGAAGAGATACAACATGTTTTCTTAAACATTAGAAAATATGCTATCAAATAAGCTTTATTTTCTTTAAAAATCATCATGATGCGTAAGATATTTGACTTGGATACATTATAATATGATATTCGAAAATATTAAAACCAATTCCTCTTAAACAATGAAAGAAACTTGAACCAATTCGAAACTTACTCGTGCCGACAATTGATCTACATAACAACAAGATGTTGCTTCGAAGAAACGATCGTTAGAATTGCCAATTATTTGATTGTTTTTGTTTATGTGAAACATTATATCTTATTATCAGCACAATGTGTTGCGTATTATGTTTTTGCGTAAGAAAAGCTACTATATTTTATTGGAAAACAGATCCAAAATGATTGTTACATATAGATAACTGTGAGAGTACCCTTACATTTTAATGTCCTAAGCATCTTTATTTACTTTAAAATTCTCAACTTGTATAATTGCAAATTAAACTGATTTCTTAAAATTCAGTTTTAATTTTTTTTCTTGTTCATTTTCTTGTCTTTTATTAGTTTCTTCTTCAATCCAATATTTTCTTGAAAATAAATCAGAAAAGGGTTTCAACATAATAAGCCAGGATTGTGAAGACGGAGATGGTTTTATCATGTTATCATGTTTACATGTAAAAATAAAACATTAGTCATGCAATCCATTAGATATGTTACTACACAAATAAAATCTCATAGTATTAAGTAATGGATTCAAGGGAATCGTTTTATTCTTCCATATAAATATATTTTTTTCTTCAACCTGACATGAATTAAAATAATAGTTACTTAGTAACTTCATGTCAAAATATCGTAAACCAAAAAATGGTACATATTTGAAGGTGTTACATCTTAAATTATTTTACTAATTGAAGCACGTTGAGTCTTCAAGGCAACGGAGAAGGTGAATGAGTCATTACAAGGCAATCGTTCCACGTATCAATACTTTTTTGTATGATTTTATTTCGGTCCAAGTGTATAAAGTGTGGATGTTCCCATGTCCATTGTACCAATGCAGCGTGGCACACTTTCCCTAATACAAGAAGTTCGCGACAACATTTTTTGTAACGCTACCTGATTTGAATATATGATCGAAAACTTCCCAAACACAAGGCATGCCCATTTTAGCTTTACAATTATTTTTCATAATAATCTGGTTATTTTCCTTTGTAGCAATCACTATACCACTCGTCACGAATAAAACCACCAAGAGAGAATAAACTTTGAGGCTTCTCATCGTGTGTAGGAATAGTGTTGCTCTAATATTACGGTTCGTAAGATTAATTTCGAACGAGATTTATTATCAAGAAAACTATCATTTATAGGCATTGTTAAAAGCTCATGGTATTGGGATGCGTTATAATAAAAGAAAAAAACAATTTATATTTCAGGTTCATCGGCATTAAATGTATTTATTATAAGACAATGTAGCAATTTAATGGCATATATTTACCCACAATTTAGTACTCCAAAACATTAATCGAAGCCCAGATTGAGATCCGACAATTAACTTACAACATCCTTAGGCTTGATTACAAAAACTTGTTATTTACGATAATATTGACTATATACCATAAACAATAAAAATAAGGGAATACATTGACGCAAACAGTACATAGAGATAGCGCAAATGATCTAACAAAACAAAGATTCGGTTATGGCTTTTAGCATTTCAATTATAATTTCATAGAAATCTACGTAAAACGAAAGGTAAACGTATAATGTTTTTATTTTTTAAGATTTAATAATATTGAGAAACATAAAAAAAATCACAGTAAAGTCTTATTAAGAAGAAGAGATACAACATGTTTTCTTAAACATTAGAAAATATGCTATCAAATAAGCTTTATTTTCTTTAAAAATCATCATGATGAGTAAGATATTTGACTTGGATACATTATAATGTGATATTCGAAAATATTAAAACCAATTCCTCTTAAACAATGAAAGAAACTTGAAACAATTCGAAACTTACTCATGCCGACAATTGATCTACATAACAACAAGATGTTGCTTCGAAGAAACGATCGTTAGAATTGCCAATTATTTGATTGTTTTTGTTTATGTGTAACATTATATTTTATTATCAGCACAATGTGTTGCGTATTATGTGTTTGTGTAAGAAAAGCTACTATATTTTATTGGAAAACAGATCTAAAATGATTGTTACATATAGATAACCGTGAGAGTACCCTTACATTTTAATATCCTAACCATCTTTATTTACTTTAAAATTCTCAACCTGTATAATTGCGAATTAAACTGATTTCTTAAAATTCAGTTTTAATTTTTTTTCTTGTTCATTTCTTTGTCTTTTATTAGTTTCTTCTTCAATCCAATATTTTCTTGAAAATAAATCAGAAAAGGGTTTCAACATAATAAGCTAGGATTGTGAAGACGGAGATGGTTTTATCATGTTATCATGTTGACAAGTAAAAATAAAACATTAGTCATGCAATCCATTAGATATGTTACTACACAAATAAAATCTCATAGTATTAAGTAATGGATTCAAGAGAATCGTTTTATTCTTCCATATAAATATATTTTTTTCTTCAACCTGACATGAATTAAAATAATAGTTACATAGTAACTTCATATCAAAATATCGTAAACCAAAAAAGGTACATATTTGAAGGTGTTACATCTTAAATTATTTTACTAATTGAAGCACGTTAAGTCTTCAAGGCAACGGAGAAGGTGAATGAGTCATTACAAGGCAATCGTTCCACGTATCAATACTTTTTCGTATGATTTTATTTCGGTCCAAGTGTATAAAGTGTGGATGTTCCCATGTCCATTGTACCAATGCAGCGTGGCACACTTTCCCTAATACAAGAAGTTCGCGACAACATTTTCTGTAACGCTACCTGATTTGAATATATGATCGAAAACTTCCCAAACACAAGGCATGCCCATTTTAGCTTTACAATTATTTTTCATAATAATCTGGTCATTTTCCTTTGTACCAATCACTATACCACTCGTCACGAATAAAATCTCCAAGAGAGAATAAACTTTGAGGCTTCTCATCGTGTGTAGGAATAGTGTTGCTATAATATTATGGTTCGTAAGATTAATTTCGAACGAGATTTATTATCAAGAAAACTATCATTTATAGGCTGCGTTATAATAAAAGAAAAAAACAATTTATATTTCAGGTTCATCGGTATTAAATGTATTTATTATAAGACAATGTAGCAATTTAATGGCATACATTTACCCACAATTTAATACTCCACAACATTAATCGAAGCCCAGATTGAGATCCGACAATTAACTTACAACATCCTTAGGCTTGATTAGAAAAACTTGTTATTTACAATAATATTTACTATATACCATAAACAATAAAAATAAGGGAAAACAATGATGCAAACAGTACATAGAGATAGCGCAAATGATATAATAAAACAAAGATTCAATTATGGCTTTTAGCATTTCAATTATAATTTCATAGCAATCTACGTAAAACGAAAGATAAACGTGTAATGTTTTTATTTTCTAAGATTTAATAATATTGAGAAACATAAAAAAATCACAGCAAAGTCTTATTAAGAAGAAGAGATACAACATTTTCTTAAACATTAGAAAATATGCTATCAAATAAGCTTTATTTTCTTTAAAAATCATCATGATGCGTATGATATTTGTCTTGGATACATTATAATGTGATATTCGAAAATATTAAAACCAATTCCTCTTAAACAATGAAAGAAACTTGAACCAATTCGAAACTTACTCGTGCCGACAATTGATCTAAATAACAACAAGATGTTGCTTTGAAGAAACGATTGTTAGAATTGCCAATTATTTGATTGTTTTTGTTTATTTGTAACATTATATTTTATTTTCAGCACAATGTGTTGTGTATTATGTGTTTGTGTAAGAAAAGCTACTATATTTTATTAGAAAACAGATCCGAAATGATTGTTACATATAGATAACTGTGAGAGTATCCTTACATTTTAATGTCCTAAGCATTTTTATTCATTTTAAAATTCCCAACTTGTATAATTGTGAATTAAACTGATTTCTTAAAACTCAATTTTGATGTTTTTTCTTGTTCATTTTGTTGTCTTTTATTTTTTTCTTATTCAATCCAATATTGGCTATAAAATAAATCAGAAAATGCAACTCTCAATTCTGACCTAATTTCTTAGATCAGGGGGAGAATAGTGATGTTTTTCAACCTCCTAGAAATCAAGTTTATTTTTCAGATTTATTTACTAAAAAAATTCTTTTTCATTTGAACCTCGTTCTCTTTTAAACCCTTCCACTTCTTCAACTATTATTACACTTACAATTTTTCATCCTTCACCTATTGTTACTACTCCTCAATTCTCACCTAAATTTTTCTCACAAACTCCTCAACCTTATAAGAAATTGAAAGTTTACACTAAAAATTAAAACTATTTCAGAAACTATTTTACAATCTGACACTTGCCAAGAATTAGACCTAAGTTCAATTGCCAATGAGATTGATGGAGATAATATTCTAATTGAGATTCCATCTACGTTACCTGAGTTTGATGATTTTCCTATTGCTAAAAGGAAAGGGATAAGACTATGTACAATGTATATCATTCAGAGGTATGCTGCTTATGGTAATCTAATGTCATCTTTCAAGGCTTTTATTTCTTGTTTAAATAAAGATCAAATATCTGACACTATCGAGGAGGATCTAAAAGATTCAAAATGGATAAGATTTGTTGAAGAAGAGATTGAATCACTTAAAAAGAATGATACTTGGACCATTACAGGTCTTCCACGGGGTAAGAAACCAGTTTGATGCTATTAGGCTTGTAAGGGGCTTGATGCATAATCGATTTAATTTGTCATGTGGTGGAAAAATGTTAATTTAGTGGTAATTTATGGAAGCAAAGAAAATAGACAATTTGTACAAAGAATTAGAGGGGTTCGGACTTCTAACCCAAGTCCTACATCCACTACCTTAGCTTTCCACTAAGAAATTCCCAAATTCACTAATAATCTCTTCATTTTGATGACAAAGGGCTAATCTTACAACCTTGATTATATCCTAGAATCAAGCATCCAAAGTTCACAACCCGAACTTTGGGAATCCTCTCAAACAAGAGATAATCTAAGTAAACTAGTAATCCTTCTAACAAGTTTGAGAGTCTTTAGATTTTTGGCTTCGATGATGGTGTTCCTTTTTTAGTCCCATGACTCGGTAAGAGAATATATATGTAAAATTAATGTTTTGAAATAATAATTGAAAATTAGTTTTGGACTAATTTGAAAAAATTTCAAAAATGGTTTTAAGTCCAAACAAATTGAAAATAAGTTTGAGACATATTCCAAGACTTTTTAATGTGTTTTAAATGTTTTAAAGAAGACAAAGTACACAAAATGTCCCAAGCATTTCGATATGTTTCACAAGCGTTTCGATACAACTTACCTATTTTCAAAGGAAAATGTACATGTGTCTCGATATGCCCTATAAGAGTTTCGATACGGATTACTAATGAAAAATTGGTTTCGATACGCAAAACTCTGGTTTCGATACGCCAGTATTGAAACCTATTTTAGGTGTTTCTATACACCTCCAACGGTCTTTTGAAAAAAACCCAATGACTAGGAGCAGTATCAAAATGGCTAAGGCCTGTTTCAATACCATGAGATAATGGTTTTGATACACCTTGTAGGTATTTTGATACTAGTTCTTAAATGCAGACCAACAACTATTTCCCAAAGTAGCAGTATCGAAATGACTTTCACGCGTTTCGATACCACATGCACCAAAAGCAGAAATTGGCCTTGAAACAAGCTCCAAACAACCCCAAATAAATCCCAACAGTCACCAACGGCTAGAAACTCAATTGGGATGATAAAAGGAAACCTCAAGCATCAAGAGAAAACTAATACTTCAATTGTAACAACATTGTGATAAGAAAATTATCTTAGTGCTTAATTTCCTATTAGTTGGGTAGAAAAACACTTGTGAGCTTAATTTTCAATATATGATCAAGTGTATTAAGATTGGGTGAGTGCTTAGAGTGAAAACAATCTGCCTTTGTGAAGGATTACAAGTTTGATTAATTTTTGGTCTTTGTTGAAAGGTTTCCCAAAGTTCAGGTTGTGAATTTTGGATGCTTGATTCGGGATTTGAATCAAAGTTTTAAGGTTAGCCCTTTAGATTCAATATGACTAAATTCTTTAGTGAAATTGAGAAATCCTTAATGGAAATCTAAGGTAGTGGATGTAGGACTTGGGTTAGAAGCTCGAACCACTCTAAATCTTGTGTTCATTGTCTATTTTCATTGCTTCCACAACTAACATCAAAATTGTCACTTCTCCATCACTTGACAAGATTATTCAATCGTCCATCGAGCCATCTTCAAGCTTAAAAGGATAAGATTTTAAGCAAGCTTCTCCTCTGTAATGATCTCTTCACAGCCTTTAAGTCCATTGGTGATGGTGGAGAATCGATTGAACACCTTTGCAATGTCTTCTTCCAAATTCATCTTAAAGTTATCATACTCTTGGTTGAGGAGTCAAATCTTAACTTCATTTATTTCATTTGTACCCTCGTATGTACCTTCGAGCTTATCCCAAACTTCCTTGACATCTCCTTTACTCCCTAGGAAACCTACACTTACAATCAACATAGTGATGAGGTTTCAAAAATGATCTTCAATTCCACAAAGACAAGATAGCAATTTTGGAATAAAAAAGATAAAGGATAAAACAGACTAAAGCATTACGATCCATCATTACCTTAATTACTACACCATTTCCTAAGAACACAACTACAAGGAACAGATTAAAAATATTATGAAAAGGGCAATTCCATGAAACAATGGCCCTAATTACCCAAGGGGTGAAATTCCACTTTGGATATGTGAGAAAGAAGGAATAGTGACCGGAGATGCACTGAATGATGGTGGTTTCTCTATGATCGGTTGTTAGGGATTTATTTTTTGAAGATTAAAAAGATATTTTTCAGAGAACAATTTGTTTCTCTATATTTTCTTATTATTCTTCATTCTCAAATGTTTATAGAGTATGCCTTTAAATATGTTAATATAGAGTTTTAATATAAATAAAATTATACTTTTTCTCTAATTTAAATAATATTTATTATTCATAATTTAAATAAAACTTATAATAAATCTAAACTACTAATTAGGAATAAACTCTAATTACATATTAAATAAAAACTCTAACACTCCTCTTTAATTTAGACTTTTCCTCAATATCTAACACTTCTTCGATAACTAACACTCCCCCTCAAACTGGTAAACAAATATAGTAGAGCATCAGCTTGGATCTTAAATGTGATGCCCTATTCTTTTTCCTTTTGTTGTTTCTTAGAGAAAAATGTTGCCTGTTCTCGGGTCAGGAATATTTGATTGAGATGCTTCAGCATGCGGTTCTTGATTAAAAATATGATGTGAATGGTGTACGAAGTGATCAAAACACTTCAAAGATCTAAGGTCTAGTTTTGACATAGAGGGAGCAAAATCCTTTACAAACACAGTGCAACCAAAAACTTTAAGAGGAAGAGTAGAGGACAATGGTTTAAAATTTGGGTAACTCTCCAAAAATAGCTCAAAGTTTTTTATATTGCAAAACCTTGTTAGGCATTCAATTAATGAGATAGGTCGCGGTTAACAAAGCCTCGTCCTACAACTACTTAGAAGTGTTACTGGTGAACATCAAAGACCTAGTAACCGATAACAAATACCTATTTTTTATTTTTGCATCCCCATTTTATTGTGGTTTATCCATGTAAGTGCTTAGTTGAACAATCATTTTTTTTGTTAAAAAATTCTCCCAATAACTTGGTAAAATATCCGCTCCCATTATCATATTTGAATATCTGAATTTTACATCTAAATTAGGTTTCAACCATATTATAAAATTTCTCAAAAACAGATATTACTTCAGATTTATCCCTTAACAATATGCCCAAGTTATTCTACTGTGATCATCAATGAAAGTGAAAAATCACCTATTACCAGTTACATTCTTCACTTGAGAAGGACCCCAAACATCATTATAAATCAATGAAAAGGGTTAGGAAGATTTGTACAAAGATGGTAAATAAGATGCATTGTCTATTTAGCAAGAGGATACATAAAAAATTTAAAAGAATTTGGTTTTTTTTATTAACAAACAATTTAGGGAATAATTTAGAAAGATAATGAAAATTAGGTTACTCTAACTTAAAATGTCATAACATTATATTATCAATTTGCCCTACAGAAGTAAAAGAGCAAATAGTATTTGGTATGGTAGGTGGTTGATTATCGAGAAGGAAATAGAGATCATTTTGCAATCTAACATTTTTAAGCATCTTCCTCGAATTCATAACCTGTAAAAAACAACCAGATTTAGTAAACTGTAATGAACACTTCAAATTCTTAGAAAGTTTACTAAAAAAGAGAAGATTACATGCAAGATTAAGCACAAACAAAACATCTTCAAGCAACAAGTTATCATTAATGAGAATTGAGCCACTTCCTTTGATACGAGAGAAAGAACCGTCAATTTTTTTAATATAACTCATAAAAAATGAATCTAAAAAATTAAGGAATAATTATTTGTTACTAGTCATGTCATCAGATGATCCAGAATCGATGATCCATGTTGATGTACTTTTAGTAAAAATAGTGTATTAGGAGAAAAAAATATTTTGTATGTCTTTATCCTTCACGAGAGCTAAATTTGTTTTCACATGTTACTGTCGAACCTGAAATTACTTGAAAAACTCCAATCCAGTTGTTTGTTTTGCTATGAGTAGCATCTCAGGGGTTGTCGAAAAGAATTTCATTAAGAATTTGAACTAGGATCGATATTTCTCTGACACCATGTAGTAAATCAACTTTTCATATTTATGAAAAAAATAAAATAATGCAAAGAAAAGAAAAATAAAAAAAATAAGTTTATGTGAAAAGAAAAAATAATAATTGATTTTATGTTGATGAATGAATTGAAAAATCACATACTTTGCAACGAATTTATAGACTCAACTATAATTAGGAGTCTTAATTACAAAAGACATTTAACTCTTCCTACAAGAAAATTGACTTTAATTTAAATTACTATAAAAACTCAAACTCTATCTTTTAGGAAGTATATTTTAATTTAAAAAATAAGAACTTCAACTCTATATAATTTTACAATTGGGAGCTTTGGCATCTCGCATAAGATCTTAAAAAGTGTAAAATTATTATAATATCTTTTATATAGATGTGAAATCGAATCTTTGGACGCATATTTGAGTGAGTCAAAAACTTGTTGTTGGACAACGTGGGATCTTCAAAGATAAACAAAGATTTTTTTTCTTTTACAACTGCAACATGATCTTTACTATTCCCCAAATTTTACTTTTTCTTCTAAATTTTAACTTTGGGATATCAATAGTACTGATTGTTGCTAGTTAAAAGGAGTTATCTATGCTACTTTTCAGTCATGTCATTAATCTTAATTTTAGTTACCAAAATATTTTAGGAAACATTCACTCCATTTTTAATCTCCATCATCTTTAACACCTTAACCTTGCAGAAAACAATTTTAATACCATTATGCTCTCATACGAGTTTGATAAACTTCAAAACCTAACTCAACTCAACCTTCCCAACTCGTGTTTTCATGATCAAATTTCAGTGGGGATCTCATTATTAACAAGGTTTGTTTCTCTTGATCTTTCTCATCAAGATGATTGTTATTCAAGAAATGATGATGTTGATGTTTATGACGATATACCTACTCTGAAATTATAGAAAGCAAACTTTAAGAAATTGATCAAGAATTTGATGTTTTTGAGTGAGTTTTGTTTGGATGGAATGGAAATTTTAACTCAAATTAGTGAATGGTGTGAAACCACATCTTTACTATCCTCACCTGCAAGTGTTGAGTTTGTCAAACTTAAGTTCTTGACAGATTTAACCTTTCTGTGTGTTATTTATTTTAGATCCATTCTTTCATCAATTGAATCTTAGTCACTGGGTGAATCTTGATCTATCATTTAACAAGTTTAGTGGTTTAATCCCTCCCTTTCATAGATTAGGAGTTAGGAGTTTCAAATCTTACATCTCTTTATTTGACGAGTTCTTCGATGTATCATCTTTACGGGTCTTGTCTTCAATTCCATGAAGCTTGACACGTCCTTCCAACTCAAGAACTTGAGAGTTATAAACCTATACAATATAAGCATGTTGATAGAAAATGACAACAAAGCCCATACTTTTTTTTTCAATTAGAAAGACTAAAGCTAAGGTCATACAACCTCACTGAATTTTCAAAGTTCATCAAAACAATAAACAAATTGAGACATCAGTAAGTCTTTTGGACATGATGTTAAGTTTTTCAAATGTCAAGACAGATAAAAATTGGGGCATCATTTTTGGTAGCCATTTTGGCTTGAATACCGATTTAAGTCCTTTGGGCAGTTAATAAGACATTCGGGTATGATGTTAAGTCCATCGAACCATCGGTAAGTCCTTCAAGCCATCAGTAAGACCTTTGAGTATGAGGTCAAGATTTTCTTGTGCCTAGACGAGTGAATCGGGGTATTGAAAGAGATTGAAATTATGAGAGTTGATCAAGGAAGTGTAGAAAGTTCAAGAACAACTTGCGATAAAAAAGCTTAAAAAAATAAAAGAACAGAAAAATCTAAAAACAAAAAACGAAAAATAAAGTAGACAAAAATAAGTTTTTTTGTCTTTGTTTTATTCTTGTTTTATAAGAACAAACAAAGATGGACAGCTGTAATCATTCATTTTTATTCGAATATGTGAATGATATTTAATTCATGTCAATACTGCATTAGTATTAGTATATGTGTTGTATTTATTTTATATTATATCCATTAACGTACGATTCATGTGTATGTTGTATGTATTATGTTAATATGTATAGCTTATAAGTATGTCTTATTAGTGTGTATCGTAGATTATATTTTTTATTTAGTATATATGTATGTGGCATGTTTATTTATTAGTAGGTAGGTGTACGTTGGTATATATGATAAATGTATATGATAGAAGTTGTTTGGCAAAACATGTATATATCAGGTGTGGGTATTTATGTAGTGTACGTAGTATTATTATTATTATTATTATTATTATTATTATTATTATTATTATTATTATTATTATTATTATTATTATTATTATTATTATTATTATTATTATTATTAGATAAGAAAATAAAGTAAATTAAGTTAGATCTAATATTAAAACCCATGAAATAAATATAATACAAATCCAATAAATAAATCAGTCCAGTGTCCAATATCCAATTAATAAATACATGACCCGAATAACGGGTGGTGGTTGGGACGCTTACCTTCGGTTTAGGTGCTCTTTTAAAATAAATTTGCACATTTAATTAAATTTTAATTTAATCATCACTTTAGCCCAGAAAATTTAATATTAATAAAGCGGTAATTATCAAATTATCATTTTTTGGGCTATGTGGGGTGTTAATTCTTCCTCATCCGTAACCGAGTCATGAACCCTATTTCTAAAAATCTCTTTTTTATCGTGTGCGACTTATCTAAACGCCCGTTGATGACTCTATTTTTAAACCAAAAACCTCATGGAATACATTATTTTCAAAATTGGACCTAAAAATGTTTTCCAAACATAAAAAGAAAATTTTTAAACGATATCGGTTTTTATATTCGAACACGACTCTTCTTTAGAAGGAACTTAGAGAAAAGCACTGTTACAAGTGTAAAATGTATTTGACAGATATTATGATAATAAAGATAAATTACTTAAATATAAAAAAAATAAGTAAATAAAATAAAAACAAGCTTATATAAATATTCATAAGTAAATAAATAAATTTAAAATAATGGTTAATTTCTTTCAAGATACCAAGCACAACATTAATATTAAGTCTTTAGACAGTAATATTAACTTTAAGCAGTACTTTTGTTATAACAACCAAACATTAACAATAAACATATTAAATAATAAATTAATCTTTGAACTAATATATTACTCACATAAAATACCTTATAATTGTCACACATTTATTTTTACAGTTGTTTTAATTTGGCCAAATATTAACTTTCTTTTGGGTCAATTAATAAAAGCGTGAATTATAAAAACACATAATTTTCTTATTTTAAATAAACTAATCTATACAAAAGTTGTCACTTTAGTGATATTATATTTCGATTAATCTATTAAAATATTAGATATCCAAAGCCAAAATATGAATTTAATTATTTTAAAATATTTTTTTTAATTTTATCTTTCACTCAAATTAAAAGATAACCAAAATATTAATAAATTTGAATAAAGGTAATCTCATCTCAAGATAGATGACACAACTTGTAGGTGATATCTCGGTGCTATAATCAAACATTGATAATAAGAATATGTCAAAAAGAAATATTCCTTTGGACTGATTTATTATTCACAAATAAAACTAAATAATTATTAATCTTCCTTTCGATCGATTAATATTAACATAAATTGAATTACATGCAGAAAATTTATAATAACACTTCAGTTTACAAAAATAACCCAAAAGATATAACATAAATATATCAATATTAAAACTTAATATTTATAATAGTCAAAGCCGAAATTTCTAATAACACTTAAGTTTACAAAAATAACCCAAAATAAGATAATCTAAATATAACATTAGGATTCAAAGAACCAAAATCTTTTTCTTTAAAATTTTCTAAAAATACACATTTATCAGAACTAAAATAAAATTCCAAGCATTCAATCTTTAACTAAAAGCCCAAAATAAAAATATCATAGAAACGAGTAATTCATATAATGATCACTTAAAACTTTAATATAACTATAATAACCTATTAATCAAAAAAATTTTGATCAAACCGAATTGAATATATCAATACCAAATATATATTCTATAATACATAATAATATGTGATCAAAACTAAATACAAATATATTAATCAAGTAGGTAAATTAGTAATATACTTTAGAGTAGAATGTCAAAAGATCATTCAATTATAATTTAATAGATATAAATCGAATATAAAGTTTCAAGAGCTAATCTGATTATAAAATTTCTGAATCATAATAAATTTACTATGATAAAGCCTAAATTAACTTTATTTTTCCTTTATTATTGATGATAAAAATCAAAAAATTTTATCAAACGAATATGAATTTCATAAAATTAATGACATATTTTTTTCAAAACCAAAACCAAATATACATATACCAATTTCAAACAAAAACACTATAATGATTCAAAAGAAATTAGTCCCAGTGATGTAATTTACCCAATTATTTCAAACTGAATTTTACTCGAACCTAATTAAATTTATAAAATCATATGAACGAATCAACCAAAATAATAGAAAATAAATTTGTTTTTAATGATTCAACATGACGAGGTACTGATGCCACTTGTTAGTACCAAAGCATACCCAAAACTTATCAAAACTTATCAAGTATGAAAATTAACCCAAGATCAATCATTTTAAATCATCAAGAATAATAAACTAAATAAACTGAATGTTCAAGCGTACCAAGATCCATTGATGAAGATTTTCCAAATGGTTTGATCTGAATCCATTGATGAAGATTTTCCAGATGACTTGATCTTTCAAGAAGATAGGTTACCTCTTGTCACACAACTCTTTAGCGGGAAAAGAGATATGCAAGTTAACCTATTTCTTAGGGACCAATACTCCCTTATATAAATTGAATTAAAAATAATTTATTAATATTTACGACTCTAACCCTCATTTAAGTTATAATTATGATATCTACACTTTTAATTTTATGACAATTTAATACCTATAACATGCGTAATATAATTAGTCACTTAATTTCATGTTAAACTTTGTAATAGCAACATATATTATACATGCTCCAAATTTTACTTTCTCTTCTAAATTTGAGCTTTGGAATGTCAACAATACTGATTGTTGTTGTTGGGAGACAGTTGTTTGTGATGCTTTTAGCCATGTCATTGAATTTGATCTTAGTTACCAAAACATCTTAGACATTTTTCACTCCATCTTCAATATTCATCATTTCAAAAACTTAATTTTATTGGAAATAATTTAACGTCATTCGAGTTTGATATGTTCCCAAACCTAACTTATCTCAAACTTTCTAACTCATGTTTACATAACCAAATTCTAGTGGGGATATCATTCTTGAGAATGTTAGTTTCTTTTGATCTGTTGTAATGACCCAGATTTTACCAGAATTAAAGGGTTAGGTTTAAACCGAGGTAAGGGTCTCGTATTTGGATCTAATAAACCTTAATTGGGCATGTTATGTGAGTGGACTTGAGCTAAAAGTTTAATGAGGGATAGATGGGTCTTTTCGGGTGAGAATTCAAAAGGGCGAGGGAGGGGTGAAGTTATTTTTCTGCAAGGGAAAAGATGAAGGTTGAGGTAAACAAAGTTTATTCATTTCCCCCTCTTATCTTGTTCTTATTCTATCAAAGGTTGGAGAGTAAAGGTGTAAACTTTAGGGGGTTTGGAGGAAATCTCCTTTTAGTGAAGAAGATGAGTTTCATCAGCTTGGAATGATCTATATTTCAAGGTAAATATGAGTTAAAATGGTGGGCAAAGGGGTTTTTGCGAAGGGTTAAAAGAGAGGACGAATTTGAGTTTGGAAAGCTTAAATTCTAATGTTCAATTTGGGTTAGCTCCCTTTTATCTTCATCATTGAGGTTGTAACACTTGAGAACCCTTGTTGTAGTGAAATCTTTGGAAGAACCTTCAAGGGAGAAGGAGAAGAAAAAGGGAAAAACTTGAAGAGTGTTAAGAGTGCTTGAATTATTCTTAATCTGATGTTAGTATACTTCTAACTCCTATGGATTATGGAATTCATGATGATAATGTTCTAGATTGAATTATAATGATTGAGCTTAAGTTTGGTAGCTTAAATGCTTTAATGGTGAAATCTGAATTTGAGCTTATGGTCTGTTGAAATTGATTTTAATGTGTTGGTTGAGTCTTAGATATCTTGTGGGTAAATTTTCAGAGGCTTAGGATTACTTTTAGGTAGAGGAAGATGTGTTTTCGATCTTCAGACCTGGAAATCTAGGTTCGAGTACTAGTACAGAATCGGTACCCATGAGAGGTAAATAGGGTTTTTAGGAGAGGGCGTATTGATATAGCTACCTCGTGTATCGATACCCCTATATATTGAGACATTACATAATCGTTTTTGGGTTTCGATACGCGAGCGCGTATCGATACCATTGTTCTATTGATGTCGAGTATCAGTACGGGTGGCTTTCGTACTGGTACTAGGTTCTGGTACACAAAATATGTGTACCGGTACGGGTGTGAGGAAAGATAATTAATTTGTTCATATAGATTTTGGGTATCGATATTCAATGGAGGGATATTGATATTGGTTAGGAGAGTATCAGTATCGCATGTAGGCGTACCGATACGCGCAGACCAATCTGTCCAAGTTTTAGCATTTGAGTTCAAAGGGTCAATAAATTGTATAAATAGCTTTGGTGGACTTGTATGGAAAATGAGAATTTTGATATGGCTTAGGAAGAAAAATGAGAATTTTGACTATGCATATGGCTTAAGAAAAAAAAATGTGAATATAATGCCTTGATATGTCTTGATTCGGATATGTGAACTTGTATGGGATAATTGTGCAAATGTTTGATGATCATGAGAATGTTGTAATGAGATCCGGATACCCAAGAATTGCTTTCGAGGCTATGTGACTTCGGACCACTTGTATGTGAGTGTGTGAGGTCCGATGCTTAGTGACTCCGGACACACTCAAGGTATGTGAGAGTGTGAGGTCCGATGCTCAATGACTTCGGACACACCCAAGGTATGAGAGGGTGTGAGGTTTGATGCTCAGTGACATCGGACACACCTTAGGTATGAGAGAGTATGAGATCCGAGGCTTATTGACTCCAAACACACTCATTTATGGTATATGTATAAAGTGATTGTTAAGAATGCTATGAAATCTTTCTATGATATTGTCATACAAAATACCCCATGCGTTTAGGAGGTTAATGTAGCATTAATCTTTTTCTTTCATCATAACATGTTGCATGTATTTAATTATAAATTGCACAAATCATGGTTGAGTGAAGGTATACTCACTAAGCTTTGTTAGCTCAGCGTGCGGAATTGTGGTGTTTTCCATGCGTATGGGACAAATAGCTTTGGAAGAGCACATCGTGGAGGATTTCCCAGCACTAGAGCCTAAAAGTGTACAGTACTTGATATTCTAGTTTGGACTTTTGTATTCATAAGACCTTACCACGAATCAAGTTTGTATCTTTATTTTAGATTTTATCTTGGATCAAAGAGCTCCTATTTTGTAAAGTCTTTTATTTTATTTTGATCTACGTGTAATTATAAAATATGGTATTTTGGAGATTTTGAAACACATTTTAAAGGAATTTTAATGGGTCGTATTTGGATGACCCAAAATTGATACTTCGGATCAGGACCAGGATTGGGGTATTACATTTGTCTAATCAAGAAGAGTGTTATTGGAGAAATAGTGTTGATCATCATCATCATTACGATCAATTTTCTATGAAACTAGAGAAATTAAACTTCAAGACATTGATCAAAATTTTGATTTTTTGAGTGAACTTTATTCGGATGGAATAGACATTTCGTTTTAAAATAGTGAATGGTGTAAAATCATTTTTTTTATTACTTTCCCCTTACAAGTGTTGATTCTATCAAACTTTGATTTAAAAGGTCTATTATGTCTTTCACGTTCCACATTTCTTTTGCTTTTCAAGCTTTTCTTTGACTATAATCCAATCTTTTATTTATCCCACAATTTTAGGAGAAACTCATCTCGATGAATTAAAATACGGACATTTTTCATCACATTCTCTTGTTGCCAAAAATCTAAAATGTTAACATTTTATTTAATGAGAAAATTTTGGGTTATTTAATAGAATTTTCATCAAACAATTCTTTAAAGATTTTATTTCTTCTTTATACAAATTTTAGTGAAATGCTTGAATCAATCGATAACCTTAAGCCTTTGTCAGAGTTAAATATTTTTGGGTGTATTTTTTTAGATTCATTCCCTCGTCAATAGCAAATCTTAGTCACATGGTAAAACTAAATCTATGGGATAACGATTTCAATGATTCAATCCCTCTTTTCCATAGATTAGGTGTCCCAAGTCTTGCATCTCTTTATTTGATTAGGAAGAAGCTTTTTGGATCAATAAATTCTTTTTTATTTACCTTTCATTAATGCAATTTTGTCTCTCAGAGAAATTTAATTGGTTAGAAAAATTGATGAATTTCTTAATGCATTATTTTTATAAGTATGTTAATTGAAAGTGACAACAAAATCCTTAGTTTTTCCGATTAAAGATCCTAAGCCTAAACTCATGCAACCTTGGGAGTAAAGGAAACTGTTAGAAGTAAATTAGTTGATAAACTTCAAATTATACAGTTACAGACAGGAACGAGTCAGAATTTAGAGTTGAAGAGGGCAAAATATAAATATTTAGAAATAGGGGGCAAATTTATAAAAAAAATAATTTTTAAAAGAATTTAAAAAAGACAAAAGTGGGAAAAAAAATTCGGGTTGGGGGCGATTGCCCCTCCCTACCCCATATAGTTTCGTCCCTGGTTACAGATATATAGATTCCTTTATATATAGAATGGGGGTCGGATACATAGGGTTTTTAAATTTTGGTTTTTATTTTGGTTTGAATACAAAACACACATTTATTTAAGTTACAAAATTTAAAATTTAAATCGTAAACTCTAAATTCTAACTATAAACTTTAAATTCTAACCCTTAAACTATAATCTAAATCTTTAAACCTAAAATTAAAAGGCTTGTATATCAAAGTATTTTTCATAATAGTACCCCACATTGATATTTTAAATTAAAACATTCAAAAGTGTTTATAATGGTTTATGATTATATGAATTAAATTAAATAAAATTTTGGTTTTGATTTAATTTTATATTATCCAAATAAATATTTTAAATTTAAAAATAATGAAATAACTTTTAAAAAATTATATATAAAATATCAATTAATTTTATTTACTTGTAAATTTTATATTTTAAGAAAATTTAATGATTTTTTTTTAATTTTACCTAATATTTGAAAGTTATGAAATAAAATTATTACATCCAATAAAATATAATATCTTCAAAAATAAATGATTAATATAAAAATTTTAATAATTGAGATTAGTAAAATCAAATATTGATCAATTATTCTAAAAAATCGAACCAAACTTTATATACGCCTCTAATTCTAGTATTACAAATTAAGCAAATCACTTTTTAATGTCTACGTTGTTTTCACTTTCATGCCTAATGTTTTTAATGTTAAATAAATATCTTATCGTTATTATTTATTAATTTTATCGCTTTCATACTAGCATGTGTTAACTTCTTAAAATTTTAAAATTATATTTAAAGATAAATTAAAATCAAATTATATTTAAAGATAAATAGAAACCAATAAATTTGAAGGAAAAAAACTAAAATTATCTTAAAATATCTAAATAATCTCAAAATAGTTTCTCAAATCTTAAATCCCTAAATCACTATAATCTATTGGTCACATTTTCGACAACGGAATAAAGCGTCCTTTTCTCGTTGAATGAGCCACAAATCATTCATTATCCATTATGTCGTTGTTCGTCGTGATTCATTTAAATGAATCATTCGACGATTTTAAAACTTTACATGACGTCAGTCGATTTTCGATGACAAGATATGATAAATAGTAGTAATTGTCCGACGATAAATATGATAGATGCAAAATCATCCTAAATCAGGATTTGGAGTTTGGGTGTTAGGGATTTCAAATTTAGATTATTTTATTAATCATTAAATATAAAAACACAAGATTATAAGAGTTAAAATACCAAATTTTAACATAATAAAAGGACTAAAATTAAAATTAAACCTTGTTAATCATTAAAAAACACAAATTTAAAGATTAATAAAATGAAACAGAAAAAATACATTTCTAGGCTTAAATCTTCTACTCTTCAGTGTACATTTTAAAAAGGAACATGTTCAATAACTGATTCTAAGAGCCTGGTCGCGTGTATGAACAAATAACTTCGCAACTATGTCGGTCTAACTATTTCATTTGTCTTAAAGTACATGCACTTACCATCCGTATCCGTATCCGTATTTATATTCAAGATATTTATATGAATACGAATATGATAGTTCAAATTAGGAATGTAAAAAGCTATAATCTGACCTGAAAACCCGCCTGAAACCTGTTCGAGTCAAAACTTGGTTTGATCCGGGGATATAATGATCCGAACCTGATCTGTATCCGGCTGTTGTTGACCTGAACCCGAGTTGGACCTGTTACTGTAGTAACCAAACCCGAATTGTATCCGACCAAGAATGACCTGAATCCGATTTCAACCTGTTACTGTAGACTGAAACCCGACCTGTATCCGACTGAAACGAACTCGAACCCGAGTCTGACCTGGCAAATAACCGATATTACCCGACTGAATCGACCTAAGACCTGATTTTACCCGACCTGTTTTGAACTCGACCTGTTTTGAACCCGACCTGATAAATGACTCGATTTATTTTGTACTCGACCTGTTATTGACCTGAACTAATATTAACAAAATTTAATATTTACATGGCATATAATTAAATATACTATAATTTGATGAATTTAAAATATTAATAAATATATATAAGTATATATATATATATTAATATATATATTATATGCATATAAATATCATAATAAATATACATATATTTTTATTAAGTACTTCAAGTCAAATTGATTTGACTTTTGAAGTAAATTTAAAATTAAAATTTTGAAGAAATTTTTTTTATTTTAAGGAGAATTTTTTATTTTAATGTGGAGGTAGATTTTTGATTTTAGGGGGGATTTTTTATTCTAACCGGTGGAAATTTAGGCAGGGGTGGGAATTTAGGCGGGGTGAAAATTTGAATTTTAAGCAGGGATTTGGATTTTAGGGGTATAGTATATATATTATAATACATATTATAGTATATATTATAAGCATACATATTTAATATATACGTATATATATATATATATAATATATGTTATATTTGTATATTATATATATAATATATGTATAATATTACATATGCATATTATATATGTATATATAGTATATGTATAAAACATATTATATATATGTATAATATGATATATATATATATATACATTAAAAATAAATATGTATGTATGATATATATATATTATAATGTATATATATATATAATACATATACATATAATACATATAACATTACATATTTACATTATTAACATACATATGTATATATATGTATAATGTACTAATACATACTAACACATATGACATATTAAGTTATTAACATACATATATAATACATATACTAAACTATTAATACTATATATTAATACATGTATTAAAAATTAATATACATGTTAACATGTATAATATATGTATAATATTATATATACATATAACAAACATATATATAATACATATACATATAAATTATAGCATACATGATACATATATATATTAATATATACATGTACTATATACTAATTACTATATACAATTATACATATACATATGTTATATATACATAATATATAATATATATTAATACATGTATTAAAAATTAATATACATGTTAACATGTATAATATATGTATAATATTATATATACATATAACAAACATATATATAATACATATACATATAAATTATAGCATACATGATACATATATATATTAATATATACATGTATTATATACTAATTACTATATACAATTATACATATACATATGGTATATATACATAATATATAATATACATTTACTAATTATTATATATACATATACATATAACATACATATATGATATATTGAATTATTGATATATATATATTAATATATTAATGCACTATGTATAATACTATTACTACTATTAAATACTAATCTACTATCACTATGTATACATATAACATACATTGATAAATATATTATATATATGAATGTTAGAATGTACTTATGTATTATGTATAATTAATAATTATATACATTATAAATATATTATACATACATTATACATATAACATATCTAATTATTGGATATTTAATTATCAATATATATTATATAAATATTTATATTAGTTATTAAATTATTAATATATTATATATATAGTGTAATGTATATCATATTTTAATATATATTATAATTTTATTTTTCATATATATATAGTATTAATTCATTTATAGTATTATTTCATTTGCAAAAATAGTATTATTCCATAAATGATATTATGTTATAAATAATATTATTCCTTATTCTAGTATTATTTTATTTTCAAAAATATTATTTCATATATATTATTAATCCATTATTCTATTTCCAAAAATAATATTAGTCTATTTATAGTATTACTCCATATATAGTATATTTTCTATATATAGTGTAAATTCCTTATATAATATTAATTTTATATATACTATTATTCCATTTATATTATAAATTCTATATTTTGTCTAAAATTTATTTTTAATTTTTAATATTTATATTTTTTGCAATTTAGTCCTTATAACTTACAAGTTATTTTTTTGAATTGATTATTACTGATTTTTCTAATTTACTTTAATGTTTCTATTTTTTTAATTTTTGTAATTGAGTCCGTACAAATTAATGTTGATTTTTTTAAATTTCAAAATTTAATCTTTAACTTTATGGTCTAATATTTATTCATTTTTTACGTATTTATACAAAATCAAAATTAATAATTTAAATTACTATGAATATAAAATCAAAATTAATTCGACCTGAAATAAAACCGACTTGAAATGAACCCGACCTGAAATACAACCAAACTGAAATGGACCCGACCTGAAATTTACCCGACCTGAAATGAAAATGTCAATTATCCAATTTGGACCCGAACCGTTTGAACCCGACCTGAAATGGGCACTCGACCCGAAATGGACCCGCACCCGACCCAAATCAAATCAAAACATCAAATCAACCTGAAATGACTTGTATCCGATTTTACCCGACCTGACAATACCCAATCTGAGATCCATCCGAATAACTGTTGTTTTTACGTCCCTAGTTCAAATGTATGAAACTCATTGTCGGGTCCATGTAGCATATGCATTATCTTCCTTTCGGATCGACTAACATGGAGAAAACCGGATTTATCCGACCCGATTCGGCTTCATGGTTAGCCATCTCTTCATCAACGTTGATCGTTGCTGTATGTGTTTCATATGCATCATTGGCCTTATCTTCAGCCACTTTAACCCCTCCCGGATTTACCTGCAATTGAAGGCAGAACTCGAGGTTCCAAAGCACATCCCCGATCGAAGGTCGATCGATCCCCTGTTCCGATAAACACTTTCCTGCAACCTCCGCGAATTTCTTTAGGCACTCCGGGTTAATGTTGTCCTTAATATGTGGATCAATGATTTTATGGAGTGTCCCTTTCCTTTGGCAATGCTGAGTGTAATCGGCCAGACTAACTTGTTCTTTCTGCAAGCTCGAATCCAGTACCGGCCTTGCGCACAACACCTCGAAAAGGACTACGCCGAAGGAGTAAACGTCGGATTTTTCGGTCAATTGTTGCCTACGGAAGTATTCGGGGTCCAAGTAACCGAAGCTACCTTTCACCATTGTACTAACATGAGTTTCATTAAGAGTAGAACCGGTTTTCGATAACCCGAAATCGGATACTTTCGCTACCCAATTCTCATCCAATAAAATGTTTGTAGTCTTAACATCTCTATGTATGATGGTATGCCTTGCGCCAGTGTGAAGGTAATGAAGTCCTCTGGCAGCTCCAATGCATATTTCCAATCTTTGCTTCCAAGACAAGGGAGGCTTATTAGTGTTAATACAAATGTTCCCTTAAGGTCCCATTAGCCATATAATCATAGACCAAGATCATCTCGCCGTCTTCTTCGCAAAATCCGATCAACGACACTAAATGCTTGTGTCTAAGCTTCGAGAGCATCTCGATTTCGGTCCGGAATTCGTGAACTCCCTGTTCCGAGGAAGGGTTTGATCTTTTGATAGCAACTTTAGTCCCTCCATCTATAGTACCCTTATAAACCTTGCCGAATCCTCCGACACCGATAACATGTGATTCGCTGAAATTCGTGGTTCCACTTTTTATATCCGACAAGGAGAAATGTCTGCAGAGGCCGGCGGGGATATTCATAAGGTGGCTACCGCCACTAGATTTCCTGGTCGTTCCCGATTTACCTTCATGGGAACTGCTATAAACCGGCAATTGATTGATCGATTTACGACCACCTTTGTGCTGCTTTTTCTTAACAAAAACAACTAATGCAACCACTAATGCACAACTTGCAACACCTCCAGCAACCCCACCAATCAATGGCCCAACTTTAGACCCTGATGTGGAAAACTGTTTTTCCTCTGCTTCTGCATTAGTAAGCATCGCCGATGGCACCGGATTCGGACCGGCCAAATTCCGATTTGTGTCATTAACTTTGAAAACCTCCAATCCATTAAGAATCGAATCGTATAGCTCGAGCCTCGAACTTTCGGACGGATGCAATGCGACCCATATCTCATCGGCTCCTTGTTGATCCGAAACATAGGTTGCATAATCCTTATAAACCGGTATCCCCTGAGCTCCTGACCATGCAATTACATCAGCTCCTGGTTGTGCCGTTTGATTGTTGATAAAAATATCAAACACTCTTTCATTGACTTTATTAAGCAAATACTCACAAAAATGTAACCTAACAACATATGTGAAATTTGCATCAACTTGAAATATCCAAGTAAGGTTAAATTTCTTATTAACATTTGAATCCGGTCCCATCGTCCGTGCCGAACTGTACACCTCCAACGGCGCGATGTCTTCCGTTACATCGCCCGAATATCTGATACTAACCTTCTTTTGATCGGCCTGCGAGGTGACGCGGATCGCCGAACCGAACAAGTAGGGCGTATCATCGTACCACGCTCGAGTAAGCCCCGAATCGTTGTTCGGGGCAATGAATTGTCCGCCTACGTTTAGCCTAAACATGGTTTGCAAAGTCGATCCATGGAGATCAAGAGTCTCGTCTCCATATCCAACAAAAGCAGCTGGCTGGTGGAAGATATCCGGCATAGGGATCACTTCAATGCCATTGATGAAAGCATACGATTGTTTCGAGGGAGCGATCGTGACGTTAAGATCGCCCGATCCGACGGGAAAAAGAGAGAACTCCCTTAAAATATAAGCCTGGGTGAAAGCTTTCGCCGTGATGGCAGCGCTGAAGTTTTTGAGAAGCGTGACACCGTTGGCAACGACGGAGAAATAAGAGCTGAACGGGTCGAGGTTGCTGTAAGTGGCGGGGTAAAAGTGGAGCCTCAGCCACAGGCGGCTCTCCGAAACGACCGGGAACTTGTAGGACGTCGACGATGATCTGAAAATCCTCGCGTTCATGTACGGAACTGCTGACGGCAACAAAGGGTCCTGGAATTCAGCCGTGGCGGCCTCCGTATCATCTTTATTACCCGATGAAGATAGAAACTTTTTGTCGGGAACCCATTTTCGACCATCGGCATCAGTTCCATCGTCTTTTCCTCCGCAAGAAAGGACATAACCCACAGGTTCTTGTTCGGGACTAATTTCTCCAAGAACATGAAATGTGTTGATAGTGAAAGAACAACATATAGCGAAAAACAGGGAATTTGATATTGATTTCATGTTCGAAAGAGAAATGGAAGGAATAGAAGAGAGAGATGGTCAAGAACAGGGCAGTTTCAAATCCTCTTAATTCAGGAAAATGATGAACTCCATAGATTTTGCTGTTCAATGCGTGGAATTTGGCTTGTTTATAGATGGACACTTGTCGTTTATTCTTTTAATAATTATTAGACTTAGATATGTAAATATATTTAAATATTTGTATTCCACATCACTTTAAATTTTAAAATATTTATTAGATTCGCATATTTTTTTCTTTGTTGTATAATTTTTTTTTATAATTATTTGGTGGTTTTTTTATAGTTTGATTTTTTTAGTTTGTTTGTCGATGTAATCAAAATTATTTATATCTAGTTTTTATTCGAGTTTATTATTTAGGTTTTAATATTTTTATTATATGATCCTTGTATGATAAGTGATTAGTTTCTTGTATCAATAGTTATAAGAAAATGTTCGAATTATATGTATGGTTTACGTTTATGGTTATAAACTTATCTTTAATAAAAACTAGCGATTTCTGTTTTAAAAAAAAATGAATGTCATAGTTCGGGACGAAATTAGAACATTCAAAAATTTAGGTTTCAAATTAAATAAGGATTATAGTTTTTTTTAACAAATCCTAAATCTAATCTTAATCCTACTAAGAGAGAAGAAGAGACTATAAAAGAAAGAAGGTGAGTGTTTCTAATTCTAATGAGTCTAAAACTCACAATTTAAATAAAATAAATAAATAAATACAAATATTTGTCCAACTAACCAATTGCTTAAATAAAAATTATAATTAAAAGTATGTAATTAACTCAAATTTTATTTTCTAGAAAATCCAATTTAATTCCATCTCTATTCATATTCAATATACTTGAATCAAAATACCTAAACCATAGTGGTAACATAAACAACAATCAAAGTTTAACTTAAATTTATAAACCAACATTTGGATATTGATTTCCTTAAAAAACTACTATTAATTTTAAATTTCTAATTTTATTGTTTTCATATAATTAAATGAATTAAAAGTTGGCATAAAGATTATTAACTATTTATAATTTTTATAATTTTCATATAATTAAATTTCTAATGTTTATAATTTTTATCATTTTGTCTCTTATTCTTTTTATGGGATAAATTTAGCCCTTAATCTATATTTTTTTGACAAATAGCTTATTTTTTTAACTATCATGATAACTGGACCGTTAAAAATCTAACAATGATGACATATCATATGCATACGATAATATATTTTAAATGACATGGCATCTAACCTATCAAATACATATATATATATAAAATATAATTTTATTCTAATATAAAATATAAAACAATTAAAATTCAAATAAAATATTAAAAATTAATTAATTCTAAAATAAAAGGCTACTAAACATTCTCAACACTAACTACGATAGAATCAAACTCTTATCTTAAAAAAATATAAACACAGTTCGAAATTAATTAATTTTTTAAGGTAGGATTTTGATTTTATCGTAGTTAGAGTTGAGAATGTTTAGTAGTATTTTATCTTAGAATTAATTATTTTTTTTAATATTTTATTTGAATTTTAATTATTTTATATTTTATATTAAAATAAAATTATATTTCATATATATATATATATATGTATTTGATAGGTTAGATGCCATGTTATTTAAAATATATGACATATCATCATTGTTAGATTTTTAACGGTCCATTTATCATGATAGTTAAAAAGTAAGCTATTTGTCAAAAAGATATAGGTTAAGGGCTAAATTTATCCCCAAAAAAATAAGGGCCAAAACGATAAAAATTATAAACGTTAAGGGTTAAAATTATCTTTATGCCTTAAAAGTTTGATTAGTTGAAAGATCTTTTAAACAATGAAATAAATTTAAATTTTGAATTTATAAATAGATTATAATAAAAAGAATTGTCCTATAATAGATTTATGCGCTACTTGATTTGAATAAGATATTATTAATAAGACAATTTCGTACCCCGCGCATGAACTATAACACCAACATAGAAGATCCATGTTCCATAACCCAAACGAATGGGCTTTGTCTTAAAGTGGCCGACAGCAAACAGTGTTCACTTCGTGTTCTTCTCCCTGCATGTTTCATCATCTTTCCTCTCTAATACATAATGCCTGAGGATTTGACAACGAAAGTGGCGATCGAGGCCGTCGTAAACGACGTGCTTGACTTCGGGAGTGGTGATAATGTATCGACGATGACAGTGACGGCAAAGGGGTGGCGAATGCGATGGCGGAGAATGCGGGGAAGACAGTGGTCGATGCCGCGGGGAATGAGTGTCCGATTTGTTTGGAAGAATTGGTGGTGGGTGGCGAAGTGACCTGCGTGCCTTCTCTCATGCTTTTCTTGAACTCTGCATTGTTACCTGGATGAAGAAGAGGAAACGCTGCCCTTGTTGTCGTTTTGATCTGTCTTACATGAAAAATGAAGTTTAGGAGTTTTAATTATTTAAAAAACCTTATATTTATTTTAACTAAAATGTTTATTTAGTTTATTTCATGAATAAAAGGTATTTAAAAAAATCATTTTTAATCTTAATTTTACTTCGAAGAAAGAAAAAATAAAGATTTTAGAAGAAAATGACGTTCTTATTCTTAGTAGATTTAAAATTTATAACTTAAGAGAATATAAAGAAATAAAGATAAACATATATAATTGAGGGTGCATAAATGTTCAATATCCTTTAATTTATGGATGTGTAGGGGCATTTATTATTCGATTAAAATTAAATTAATTAATCAAATTAAAATTTAATTAAATTAATCAATTAATTAATTAAGTGTTCTATTAATTATGAATGAATATTGCGTATCATACTCTTTAAAAAATATAAATTTAAATGATATAATTGAAAAAAAAATAATTTCACACTTTAAACATAATTCGTAAAATGGACACGAGACATGCATATTATTAAAAAAATAATATATTGAATTGATACGGACCAATAAAAACGATTTGGTTTTGTTTTATAATAAACAAATATTGAGGTATATTTGAGAAAATGAAAAATGTTTTGATATATTAGTTTGTGTAAATTTTAGTTTATAAGAGCCTTTTTAATTTAATTGTTTAGGCTTAAGGTTAGAGTTTAAGTTAAGGATTCAATGTGTAGGCTTAAAATTAGGATTTGTTATATTATATGTATTTAAATTATGATTGGTATTTTTAATTAAATTTTAAATTTTTAGATGTTTAATTTTATCTTCAAATTGTGATTTTTATTTTTAATTAGTTTATAAAGTTTTGAATATTTTAATTTTATTTATTTATTTTTATTATAGTATTATATAATATAAATTAGTGTTTACATAAGATAGAATATTTTTTATATTTATTTTAGTAACATGTGACATGAATATACGATAATTTATAAATGAAATAAATTTTTTAAAATTTTGAGATTAAATTAAAATGGGATTCATAATTTAAAAAATTAAATTAAAATATTTAAAATTTTAAAAATCAATTTTAAAAAATATAATTAAAATATCTAAAATTTTAATGATTAATTTATCCGTCTCCTAGATATGCATTACGTGTTGATGTCTGTGTTTGATGGCTCTTAAACAGTTAACGAAGAGAGTGGCAGCAGGTGTTGATGCCACGTGTCCATGCAACAAAAAATATCTTTAATTTTTGTAATAAAATTTGTTGATGTGCAAGGGAGACAGGATAATTTATGTGAGTAGTATACGTAGCGTCGAAATCAAGAATTAAAATTAAAATATAAAATATAATTAATTAAAAAATAAAAGAGAAAAAATTTAAATAAATTAAAACAATAGAAAAATAAGTTTCATCTTTTCTGTGCGGGTGGAGAAGAATTGTGGTCAGAGGGTTGAAGTGAGGGTTTAATTAAAGGGCTTTTTTTTTCAATTTTTTTTTATTTTTTTTAAATTTTATTTTAAAAAATATTTTTTTTATACGTAGACTTAATTTATATCTTATACATAGGGACGGAGCTAGAATTTAATATTAGGAGGAGCAAAAGTCTATTAAACATTTAAATTTAAAATTTAGAAGGGACAAAAACCTTATTTAATTAAATATTATCTCAAAATTTTAAAAATTATAAAATAATCTTAAAATTTTTAAACACAAACCTTAAACCTAAAATTAACATCATTATTGTTTAACTAATAGACCGACAAATGATAAATGTGAACGATTTTAATTGTTAATTTTAAAAATATGGACGATAAATTTAAATAATAATAACGTAAAATTCGACAAGATTATCAAAGACGATAAACTCAAATAATATTAATTTTTGTATTTTTAGATTTAATATTTTAGGAATTTGATTTTTTTTTTTAGAGATTTTAAAATTTTTATTTTTTTCAATTTCTTTATCTTAAAACAATAACAATGAAACTTTTAGTTTATATTTAGCCGAAAAATATTATCTACTTATATAAAAATATATAATTTGAGTCTTTATTTAATTAAATAAAAAAAATACTTCGGACGCATCGAGAGAACACGAGAGTGAAGTCGGTTTCCTTCGAGTGAGAAGTAAAAGCTGAAATCCCGCTTACTATACAAGCCACATCCCCCGTATAGCGCGTTGTATAAACGCGTAACATGAATTGGACCGTATCACTTTTATAGCCTTATTTTGAGCAAGTGAACCAATGGCGCGTGCAAATTTACCATATTCTCTTTACCTTAACTATATCTTTTTCAGTTAAATACTCAAATAATTTTTTAGATTAATTAAATATCTAACATTTTATTTTATAATATATTTAAAATTTAATCGTGACAAACGTTAAATTTTTTATTTTTCAATCAGAAGTTAACGCATGATATATTTTTTTATTTATTTGAAATTAAACAAAAAATTCAAAAGAAAATAACCTCAACTTATTATCGGAGTTAAATCTTTTAAAAGTCAAATCTCTTTCTTTCCCTACGGCCTATTCCTCAAAATTAGGGGTATACATTCGGTTAATTAGATTGATGACCGAACCAAATTAATCAAAACTGAATTAATTAAAAATTTTAAAATATTAACTGCTAATCGAATCGAATTAACCGAATCGAAATTATTTTGATTGATTAGTTAAATTAACTAAAATTTATTATAAATTTTGGTTAAATTACATAATAGGTCACTGAATTATACTAAAATTTTAGTGAACATTTTATATAAAAAATTAGTGACCATTTTCTAATATAAAAAATTTTAATGAACATTTTATAATTTTTTAAAACTTAAATAACTAAATATACTATATATATAGTATATATAATATTTAATATATAATAATTTTAATTAATTCGATTAATTAACCGATTTTGAACCGAATTAACCGATAACCGAATTTTCAGGAAAAAAAATAACCAGCAATCTTTTATTTTGTTCAATAAAAATGAAATAATTATTATAATGTTTCTTCTTTATCAATAATTTTTAATTAGCTTCATATATTATCAAATAATAATAATAACAATTAATTTTTTTTATTTAATTTGGGTGAAGTATCATAAAATATCAGATCAAGTCAAATTTGGATAGAAATATCAAATTTTTGAATCGAATATAAATTAATAAAAATCCAACCTATTATATTTTTAATCGCTAAACAAATTAATAGATCTGTCAAATTATTAAATTTTATTTGACTTCATAATTATTTTATACTTAAATATAACACTCTAATTTTTAAATAATAATGTAATCAAATTAATATCAGTTTATTTAATTAATTTCATCTTGTAAAAATCATATTTTCAACTATTATATACAATAATTATGATATCTGTTTTCCTATTCAATCAATGTCTTATAATGTATATTATATGCAATATTATCTTTAAACTTTATTACGATTTATTTCTCGGATACAATATTTACAAAAAAGTATATATATTTTTTTGATAATTGCTACTGAATTTTTATTATTAAATTCATAAAAAATATTACAATAACAATGCATTTAGAAAAAGAAAAGTAAAATATTTTCTACAGAGATAAGAATACCACCAAAATTCAGAAACTTCCTGAATTTCCTTGTCTCTGTCCAATCGAGACATATAACAGGTGAATAAGGAGTGGTGAGCGATCTAAACCATCAGGCAGAATGTTCCGCTACCCAAGACTGATTATATCAGTACACAACCATCAATCGAGTGGGATCTAATCATCAATGACTACCGACAAAATCATAATCAGAAACTAGCGCCAATTCAAATCTTTGCAACAATCGGCTGCTAGGGTATTCTAAATCATGCCACAAGGATAAATAAAATAAACCAAAAAAATATAAATAAAAAACGTGTCACAAAGATAGAGAAAATGCTTGCCACGAAGGTAGAGATTCTTATTAATAAATTTAATATTTTTAAATAAACATTATGGATCACACTCTGGTTGAGTTCGAAACTTCGGTTCAAATCCAATATATGTTCAAATGTATATTATTTGAATGGATAATTCTACTACGTGCGTTGAATACTGTTGAAATATCATTAACGCTGAACATTGTTAAATACCATTAAATTAATTAATAAAAATTAAAAATATCAAGAACTTAATATATAATTAATTTAATTAAAATTTTATTTTTAATAATTTTTAAATATATATTGAAAATTTTTAAAATTTTAAATTTTTATTAAATATTTTAATAATATTTAACGTTAATGATGATATTTTTTATTTTAATTTATATGAGAAATATACAAGTTGCTCAGCGAGTCCCAAAGATTCAATAGAATCTTATTTCGGTTAAGTTACTGTGGAAACCGACAAAAGAAAGTCTTTGACTCGTCGGTTTCTTAAAGGGAGGGGAATTTTAAGAAGGGGAAATTACTGATACGAACATTTATGTTTGATAAATATATATTTTGAGTTATCAATTTTAAAAAATAAACGTTTTGATCATTTATATTTTTATTGTGGAAATTTATACTTTTCTTTTTTAAATTCTAAAATAGGTACACACTTGGTTTCAAAATATTTGGTTTCAAAATTCTAAAAAATTTTGTATTTCAAAAAAGTCAAAAGTTAATTTATATTAATAAAAAAATAAATTATAATAATTAATATTTTTTTTATTAAAGTTAAAGTGTTTTTTTATTATTTTATGTATAAAAATAAAAAAAAGTCTTTATTTTTATATAAAAATATAATTGAAAGTTAAAATACGAAAATCTCTAAGATCTTCTCTTACTTGTTCATCAAAGATTATTCACAAATTAAAAAGTTTTATACTCGAATATCGATTTTACCTCTAACTTGATAATGACAGACTTTTTTTTATTTATCTTCTTACTCCTCATGCTTCCCCCCTAAATTTATATGTTTATATTAAACTCTAATAGCATCAATAGATATTGTTCACATTTTAAAAAATAGGGTAAATATTTTAGCGAGCTTAACAAGTAATTAGATTTTTTAACGAGCATGATTCGTACAAAAAATTAACGAGTAACGAGTCGAGTTGAGCAATAAAATTTTTTAACGAGCACGAGTCGATCATAAATTAATGAGTCGAACAATACTTAACTCGTAATCGACTCACTCAATATACACCCCTAATAACCACTCTGTTTCAATCATGTTCGTTGCTTATGAACACAAGGTTAACGTTTAATGACAAGAAACATTTGAGTGACTATAAACTTATACAAAGAAAACGTAAGAGATTATAACAACATTTTTTAAATCGGTGATTAAAAGTATATACTTACAAGACATAAGCAACCATTTCAGTATTTACCTTATTTTTTTACCTCTTCTAGATATTAATATTTAACTACTAAAAAAAGTTTGAGTAACTATAAGTTTACACAAGAAAAATATAGGTGACAATAATGTTATTTTTTGAAATCAACGACTAAAACTATATATTTATTAAATATAAGTGACCATTTCAATAATTTATCCTTTCAAGAAAAAAATAATATAAAATTTTCTTTTTTATTGATTTGATTGGATGGAAAGAAAACAAAGCAAAGCAAAGCAAAAGCGAAAATGGAAACACCCCAAGGGGAAGATCTTCGGAGGAAAATCCAAGAGCTAGAAGCGGGACATGCACATCTCAAGCAAGAAATGTCGAGGTTAAAATACCTCGGCGGTGCTGAGTCAAATACCGGCTCAACTCGTCGAATATGCCACAGTGCTTCCCCTCAACTGTATCAATTCCCCGGGAATTGGAATAGAGGTTCCGGTTCTGTTCGACATCCGTTGCTAATAGAAAACGAAATAAGCTACGGCACCACAAATGGAGGCGGCGGCGGCGGCGGTGGAGGAGGAGGAAAAGCCGGGAATTCACGGCCAGCTGCAGCTAATCTCACTAACAGTCAGTATTTAAACATTTTACAGTCTATGGGGCAATCTGTTTATATATATGATCTTAGTGGCCGAATACTTTTTTGGTAAGTTCAAAGGGGGTTTCCTGTGTTCATGATTTTGTTTATTTTTTCTTCTAAATTTAGTAATTTATAACATGATTTTATTTTTTGTTTCTTAGCATATAAGTAAGCTAAGCATTTTCATCTCTGAATTGTTATTTTCCTTGAATTTTTGTGCGTCTATTTATTGTTGCAGGAACCGACATGCTGAAATACTTCATGGTTATTCAGCTGCAGAGGCTTTAGGAGAACATATCCTTAAGCTTATTGTTATTCCCAGGGATTTTTCGGTTGCATATAATATAATACATCGGGTTTCAATGGGGGAGAGTTGGACCGGGCTATTTCCGGTTAAGAATAGATTGGGGGTGATGACATCTGTAGTTGCAACTGTTACTCCTTTCTATGATGATAATGGTTCTTTGATTGGAATCACTTCAGTTTCTTGTGATTCGCAGCCGTTTCGAGAGACAGAGTTCTCATTTTCACCTGAAAGACAGCCTGAAACAGATTCTTCGGTCTTTTGTCGGCCTAAAAACTCTGTGTCAGTTAAACTTGGTCTTGATCCTCAGCGGCCTTTGCAAACTACCATTGCATCAAAAATATCAAATTGGGTATTAGTTTCTTAATTCTTTGTATGCGCCTATGGTTGGTTTCTTTATTTTCTTTTAATTGTAGTTTGGTTTTGGTTGATTGTTATAAGTTAACCAACGCAGGCCTCCAAGGTGAGAAACAAAGTGAAGTCCATAATTAGGACAAGCAAGAGTTGTGCTTCTGATCATAAAGAAGATGCAAGTTGCAGTGAAGCCCGTACACCTAGGGGAGAGTTACTGCCAGCACCCCTCGGTGTTTTTTGTCCTTCATACTGCAAGTCGACTGTAAAAATTTCTAGATATTTTGGTGATGAGAGTGAAGGAAAACCTGCAAGACAAATATTTATGAACTTAATTGTTAAGAAAGGGATATCTTGGCCTGTCAATAATGAGGCATCAGGTTCTTCTTCATCTTCTGCTTATGTTAACAGTACAAGCGGGTCAAGCAGCTCTGGGAGTACCGGAAGTAGTCCTGTTAATAGGATTTACTTGGACACCGATTGTGTAGCTTACGAAATCTTGTGGGAAGAGTTGACGGTCGGAGAGCAAATTGGGCAAGGTGATTATGAACTTGTTTATAAGTAGAGCCATTACTCTATAATGTGGTGGGTAATGTCAAAACATGAATGAGACCTCATATGAATGAAACCCCATATGTCCACTAGATAATCATGTCAATGGCTGAGAACTTTGTGCTCATTTCTCAGTGATGTTTTTATTTTATTTAATCACTTCATTTTCCTTCTCTTTCCTCACAGGTTGTTGTGGAACGGTATATCGTGGTCTGTGGTATGGATCAGTATGTTCTCCTGCTCCTTTCACTGCCTTAGTCTTTAATAAGATGAACAAATTACAGATGAATCTAAGTTAAAATTTCAGTGTAAGATGTATGATATATCATAATTTGCTTTGTCCTTTTCCTTCTAACCTCATTTATATTACCATGTAAATATGTAAGTTCATCAAACTTACATATGATCCCTAAGTCTAATATTGAAAATGCAATATAACATCCAGAGTCCATTTGGGGATCTTATGGCTTGCAGTCAATTCCATTTAATGTAAACAATGGTGTCATTGCAATAGATGAACCTTTTGCTCTTCAATTATTTATTGGTTTTACATGGAAATGGTAGGGAGAATGAAAAAATTGTAATCGTCTTATTATTACTGTAAATTAACCATGTTCATGTTATTGCAGGATGTTGCTATCAAGATATTTCCGAACTTGGAATATTCCGATGATGTCATAATTTCCTTTAAACAGGAGGTGTACTTTACTGTTAAATTACTTTTTAATCTCTTTGCAGTCAACGACTGAAATAAATGTAATTGTTATTGTTTAGAGTTTCTTTCTTCTTATTTGAGTTCTTCTCTCACTAGTTTTCTTTTGATTTTGAAGGTTTCTCTGATGAAAAGACTGCGGCATCCAAATGTTCTGCTGTTCATGGGAGCTGTCACTTCTCCTCAACGTCTCTGCATTGTCTCTGAATTCCTTTCACGGTTCAATCTCCACTTTTTGATTTTTTTTTTTTGTGCTGGCAGTCTTTATGAAATTATCACATTTCATATCTATTGTTCTTTGGGACTTTAGGTTTAATTTTACTTCTTTATTGATGTACTCATATATTTTATTGGTGCAGTGGGAGTTTGTTTCGCTTGCTACAGAAGAATGCTGCAAAATTAGATTGGAGACGGCGTGTTCATATGGCTTTGGATATTGTGAGTATCAAGGAGTCTTGGATTTTTTATTTGTTTTTTCAATTTCATGATTCTCCAGTTTCGGTTTGTGTACTGTCATCATGTGCGGTCTGCTATTTTTCAGTTCATTCTGTTTGTGTCATTCCCTCATTAATCCATCTTATCGATTGAACTGTTACAGGCACGAGGAATGAATTATCTTCATCATTACAATCCGCCTATTGTTCATCGTGATTTGAAGTCTTCAAATCTCCTAGTTGATAAGAATTGGACTGTGAAGGTTTGCCATTAATTATGTGCATCTTTACTAGTTAGCTTCTGGGTTTTGAGAAAACGTTTTGTTTTCTGGTAGTAAAACGTACAGATTTCATTTGAACAGGTTGGTGATTTTGGTTTGTCTCGTCTCAAGCATGAAACATATCTATCTTCAAGGACCGGGAAAGGAACGGTATCAACTGCTTTGACTGAAGTCTTGCTTCCTTCATCAATAATATTAATCTGAGTCTAAATCATTGTGAGAGGATGCATGACTTCCTAATTTCTTGGTTGGCTTACAATTACCATTTCTTTCTTGTAGCCTCAATGGATGGCACCGGAGGTTCTTCGTAATGAATCCTCAAATGAGAAGTTTGTTGCAAACCCTCTACTCTCTTTCACTTCACACAACATATCCCCCGTTCCCAAGCCCCATCGCATTCACTGTCCCTGACCTTGTATTTCTTGTTCTTTTTGTGGAACACTTAGGTCCGATGTTTATAGTTTTGGAGTCGTATTATGGGAACTCGCTACGGGGAAGATACCTTGGGATGGTCTCAACGCAATGCAGGTATAGTTTTTCATTAAAAAAAAAGAAAAAAAAATAGAAATTGCAAGACTTTTGTATGTGAAGAGTCAAACATTATCAAACCAACTGCATCTCTTCTAAGAACAAGGTCGTATGTTGGGTCCCTTCTTTTAGTCATATTTTCCCTCTAGAAACTATTGAGCTTCGCAAGATTTGTGGCTCTGCATATATGAACAACACTGTGTATAGAATACTTGCAGGTGATTGCAACTGTCGGGTTCTTGAACCAAAAGCTTGAGATCCCGAAAGAATTAAATCCACGGTGGGCTTCCATAATTGAGAGTTGCTTGCACAGGTGCTTATCTCCTTATAACTTTAACATATTTGCAGTTTCCTACATCCGAGCTCTAGCATAGTGGCACATAAGTTAATTCAATATGATCATGTACCATTACTACGGCAAAGCTTTGCATTATAGTAATCAAATTACATACAATCAGTTTAGTTATTTAAGAACTGTTTAAAACATTGGCTTAAGTAGTAGTAGTTTATTCATTAATTATGAGACGATTTTTCAGAATTAAGGCCATTTTCCCTACTCCGTCACCTGCAGCCATTCTAATTAGCTATTATGATAAAATTTTCATTTGAACTCTGATGCATGGAACTGTAACTGCTTGAAAACCAGTGATCCGCAGAGCCGGCCAACTTTCCGGGAACTACTGGATGAGCTTAGAGATCTTAAAAGACAATGCACTACCCAAATTCCACACGCTAACTCGGCTGTAGATGGCTCTCAAAATGGATAATGAGTCAAATGTCTGCTTTTGCTTCCATTTCTTTTTTCTCCGCAAAAGCTGTAGATTGCTCGGAAGCATGGGCAGTTTTTCCCCCAAGATTTACAATTGTTGTTCGGTAGATGGTTAATGCAAAACTGAGACTTAATCTTCTGACATTGGCCAGACAAAGATACAAAAAGGAGACACTAGTTGTCATTGGGCACCATCTGGGCAGCCCCAAGGTTCTTGGCGATTGGTTGTGAGTGAATGTCGCTAGTTCTTTTCATGTCAAGCCTGGAAATTCTTATGTTACTCGAAGTCGGAGGGAATATCGAAGCAGGTATATTTTCTCATACATATTTTTTCATAGTCATACTCTTCTATCTCAACTTGAATCGAGCATATACGTTAGATACGAATACTTTACAAACAGGACTGCGGAAAATAGGAAAACTCGGAACATACATACCAGGTAGTAACCTAGGCTTAGAATCTTTCACGTCTCAAGTTCTGGGATGAGGGTCAATTACAGAAGTAGGAAACCTTGTTAATTTTGTTCCATGTCCGTATTTGCTAATTTTGGTCATTCATGAAACTGTTTGAAATTTGGCTTGTCATCAAATGTTTCTGATGATATGTTCAAGGATCAAATAGATAAGATTTGTATGTGTAGAGGTTAAATTTGTTGAATTATTTAGAGTTGTGATCAAATTGATAGAATATATAAATGTTGAGGGTTAAAATCTAAGAAATAAGATATATGGATCTTCGGAAATGGACAAAAGGTTCGATGCCGTTTTCACCATGATGCAATTGTTATTTTTATAGGGTCTCGTTAAAAACCCTCAAAGAAATGAGATAAAATTTGACAAGTCATAAAATTACAAAAAATATTTTTTAGAAAAAGAGTTATTTTTTTTTACCCAAAAGCTACCTGATTTATTTATATAAGAGAGTGTAATAGATAAAGTTGATTATAGCGATAAAACATAAATAAACAATATAACAAAGAAATAAATATTATTCATACCCATTTTTATGTACTTTTTAATTGACTGATATTATCGAGTAAAGTGACTAAAATTAATCAAACACACTAAAAATATATTTTAAAAATAGATTATAAATACTTTATGAAAAAAAAATACATTTAGGATATCAAATCAATAAATAATCTAGATCTAGGTAGAGTGGTACTGTAATTCTTAATTTTAATTTAATTTCTTAGATTAAAATTTAAGGATCTAATAAATCATTAAAATCAGAAATATTTTTAATACTTAAACGGAATTATTTACATAGTCTGAAGGTTCAACCCTTATTCAAAATAAACATTAAAATTATATAATCCAAATAAACGTCCAAAACATAAAATTTAAAAGTTCCTTACAAAAATAATAATTCAAAATAAAAATATTAAATCCAAAAATTATAAAGCATCCAAATAACATGGTTTTTCAAAATGCTCAAAAATTACAAAAGAGTCACCAAATTCCAATTAAGTTTTAATCCGAAAAATCCCAAATCTTAAGATTTCAAATTAGGGATTTACTGAATTTAGGTTTCTGAAATTAGGGCTAAAAATCAGTGTGTTATAGGTACATGTTCTATATTTAAATTCACAAATCATATATTTGAATCTTATAAATAAAATAAATTAAGTTTTTTAAGTAGAATAATCGGTAAACATATTTTTTTAATTGTTTAGAATTATAATTATTTTTTATTAAAGACCAAATTAATGTTTTCGTTGTAGTTAAAGGTCAAACTAAATTACTTTAAAAAAAGACTAAAATACTAAATATTAACCACTTTTTATCAAGGTATATTATTGACAATAAATTGGTAATATTATTGACCTCAACGACTAAACCTTCGTTCGGTGTAATTTTTAGGGAAGCTTTTATTATCGAATAAAATTTTTATTGAATATTTTAATTTTTTATTGTTTTATCCCATTTTTTATTATATTCGACTGTTATAAAAGTTAAAATTTATTATTTCTCCCAAAATATTATTTTTCCAATCTAACTTTCCAACAATTTCACCAAACGAGACCTAAATTAAATTTATTAATATAAACTTATTAATACTTTAGTGACCTCTTGTGAAGTTGATTCTAAATTATTTCAAGATCACTTCAAATCTGAAATCAGCTCGGTTCAGATATTTTTAAATTATTTTAAATTTAAATAATTTAAGATTTAGATCGATTCAAATGTAATTAGATAATTTTATTTATGATAAAAGTAAATTGAATTAAATTTGATATAATCGATCTTTTTTAATATAACTTAATCAAAATTTTAAATATAATTATTCTATATATAAGTGTTTCTAGAAATTTTGTTTACATAAATATTTTAGTTTTAGGGTAGAGACTTTTTAAGGTTTAACGGTTTAAGTGTGTTAATTTTGAATTTATGGGTCGTTGATGAAATTTTGAATTTAGAGTTAAAATTTAGGATGTATAAGTTAAAATCTAAATCTTTAACCATATTACTATAAAATGTAAATTATAAAGTCTAACCATATGCTATAAATTTTAAATATAAACCTTAAATTATAAATTCTTACACTAAAATTCTTAAATTAAAATTTTAAATATTAAAACTAAAACGTTTGTAAAAAAATATTTCAATAATAATCTAAACTTTAAATGTAAATTAATCTAATCCGAATACTATTAAAAACTATTAAAAAAATTCCGTATAGGGTTTTCATTGCCGCTTCTCTCCGCCTCTGCGTCGCTCTTTATCTTTGAGTTTCTTTATCTGTTATGTATCTGGATCCAACAGAGACTAGGAGAATCATGAAGCTTCTGAATTTTAATGGTATATTTATTTCTTTTACAAAATATTTTATTTTTCTTTATTTTTAGATTTTCTTTCTAAATACATTATAATTATAATATTTTTTTATAAATTTAATAAAAATTCAGTAATAATTATAATTTTATTTTTAATTTATTAAAGGGACCCCATCAAGAGGCAGCTTCTGGAATTCTTCTCTCTTACAAAGCTTAAAAGAAAAAAGAGGAATCTTTTTGCTTTTTTCTTATCCCATCGAATCATTAGGCATTTTTTGAGAGTATAAATCGACCAAACCTCATTTTTTATCAACTTTGAAATTTGAGAGTCCACTGAAAATATTTTTCTAATCAAAAGATTTAAATGAGATAATAAAATTTCTAAATATTCTAATTTTACTTCAAATTATTATTATTCACATCCTTAAAATTACTATAAAGTTTGTTAATTATTATATAAACATTTAAGTATATTATATAATAATTTGAGGATAAAATTAAAATATTCAAAAAAATTGAGAGATTAATTTTAAATATGAATCGGAGGATTGGAACAGTTAAAAATCTAAAATTTAGAATGTGATTTATAATTTGGGGATTAAATATGTTTATTAAAATTTCTAACTCTTTCCGAAACATTTATTATAAAGCTTAATACATTCCTTGAAAACTATATTTTTCCCCAACTTGTCCCTAAATTTTTGAGCCGTTGTGCCTCTTAAATATTATAAAATTAGATCAAAATCCCCTTTATTTAAGGGATAACTTAAAAAACTGATATAATTTAGAGGATAATTTGATAATGACGTAAAGTTTAAGAGATAAAAAATGTCAAAAATAGTTTAGGTGACAAAATTTAAAAAATAAATATAGTTTAAGGGAAGATATATATTAAACCTTATTATAGTAATAAAAGATTTAATGGGCTTTTGTAAAAAAGATTTAAAGTTTATTTTTTAATAAAGTGAGAGATTTGGTGACAATGGAGGAAGTGGTGGACATTGATGCTGAAACTCAGGCTGAAACTGACTTCAAAGGCAAACCCTTTTTGAAGATTACTAATCAACCTGTTGTTTTGAAGATATGCTTGTTGTTTTATCATTTTTTTATTTTTATTTTTGTTGGACTGATATTGAATAATCGGTGGAATCTCGATGTCAATGCGGTTCTTTTGATTGTTTTATAGCTCGTAGATGTCGTCTATATGATCAAGTTACGAAACGTAGGTACGGTGTTCGGAAAAAGTTCGATTTCTGGGGATAATGATAAGGTGGTCTTAAAGGGGATCAGTAGGATGTTTAAACCAGGTGAAGTGTTAGGCCATGCTTGGTCCCTCAGGCAGTGGCAAAACGACACTATTGATGGCATTGGATGGGACTGTAACATACAATGGCCAACCTTTCTGCAATTCGATGAAGCGAAAAACCGGATTCATGACTCAAGATGATGCTCTTTACCCTCATTTAATGGTGACCGAGACGCTCGTTTTCACCACTCGTCTTTGGTTACCTAATAGTTTCACCAAACAAGACAAGATCATGCATGCTGAAGCAGTGATCAATCAACTCGGACTTGTTAAGTGCAAAAATCAACCACCATTCTCGGTTCCGTCATCATGCTCACTTTCTTCCTCGCCGACGGCTACTATGTCCAACATGTTCCGCCGTTCATAGCATGGATCAAATACATTTCTATTAGCCATCATTCGTACAAACTCTTGATGGGGTCTCAATGCAAGCTTACAAGTGTGGCGAGCCTCAGCCTGTAAAAATTTGCTTCATCAAAGATTATCCGGCGATAAAATCCGTTGGCCTCGACGGGAAAGTTTCGTCTGCCATTGCATTGGCTATTATGCTTATAATGTATCGATTGATTGCTTATTTGGCTCTCATGAGAATTGGGGTCACCAAAAAGTTAGAGAATTAGATTCAGCTTTACCATAGTTATTATGCATAAGGATATCTGCAGGCATTTGCTATTAGCCTATTATGGTGTGGTTAGTTTTGGCTTAAAATGCAAAGGACCGACCTAGTGGCCTAGCTTAATTTTTTAGTAGGATCTCTGGAGTGTAATTAGTTCGAATTAAATTCGAGTAGTTTAAGAAATTTGCGCAATATGTGAAATTTGTGATTTAAAAAAAAATGATCGAATGAAAAAGTAAAATGATCTAAAAAAGGAATGAAAAATAATAAAAATATTAAACATATTTGGTGAAAGAAAATTTGAGGAACAAAAATAATAACTTTCATTATTTTCAAAATATAAGGATTAATCTTCGGAGACAAATTGTATAACATTGCATATTCCAAAATTTCTACAGCTAAAGAGATATAAATATGGATGAACCGAGAAAAGATTGAAAGGACTGTCATCACTTAAAAATTTAAAATTTATATTTAATTTAAAATTTTTAAAAATTAATATAACATATCATTATTTATTTTTTATTTAAAATATGTATCATGTTTTTGATAATAATATATCATAATTTTATAATATTACGTCATTAAAATAATTAAAAGTTTAAATTTATAAACTAAATTCAAAGATATTTAATAATTATAATTTGAAACATTCACTCTAAACATATTAAGAAACTCATAGAAAAAAATAGTTAACAATAAAGAGGAAAATCTATTTGTGAAATCACCAACCGAAATACCATTAGTTGAACTCTTTTCAAAATTAAAGCATACAAATAAAGCATATAACAAAGACAAATATATATATATATATATATATATATATATCACCAAACATAAAAATACAAGCTGATAATTTTAAATTATGAAATAAAAATATTGTTAAAAATCATAAAATGATCATTAAATTTATCAAATTGTTATAAAATGATCGTTGAACATTATGATATAGTGTAATAATTTAATTAATTTAATGATCATTATTTAAAAGTTCAATAAAATATATAATCATCAGGAATAGGGTAAAGATTTAGAGTTGAGAAAAAATAAATATTTGAATGTGGGGTGAAATTCTAAATAAACTAAATTTTTAAAAATTTAAAATAAAAAAATAAAGATTAAAAAAAATCTTCGTTGATAGGTGTTGAGGAGCAATTTTATCTTCTTACCAATGATCATGTTGTAACAGTTTGATGTTTATATAACCATTTATAACTTTTAAAAGACCAATAACTATTTTTTTTTTTTATAAATTAGTGATTACTTGAATACTTTAATACAATAGAAAAAAGGTTTTTATTTCTTTGACATCAATAATTACGTATAAAGTATTTCACTTGAACAACAAAAAAACAATTTGTTTAATTCTTTATACCTTTAAGAAATATCTTTCACTTTACATGTTTTTTTTATAAAAAAAAATCAAGAATCTTCAAACTATATGAAAGAAAATTATCCATAAAAGTTCTTGAGTGAAACAAAACCCTAATACAAATAAAAAATAAATGTGTTAAGAAATAAAAATAACCATCAATTTTCTTTCTCTTTGTTTCTCTATCATTCTCTAAACATTATATTTATCATAATAATTTTAGGCAATTGTTGGTTAACACTTTATCAAGATATCAAATCGCTATCTATATAAAATATTTTAGATGAAACTTTTAGATATTATAATTATAAATAATATATAAATACATAAAAGTATAGAAAATTCATCAACTATTAAGCGTCACAATATTATATTTTTTATGATAGTATATAATTAAATTTGAATTAAATAACGTAATTGTTTTTTTAACATGTAAGTATCACGGGGTCATTACCAACCGATTGTATATCTTAAGACCTTTTTTTTTTTTCTGACGTGGGGTTAATGCTTTATGCCTCTTCTTAGGCATGATATTCTCCTCCACTCAACCTCGTAACACCCTTTTCACGAGCTTCTCTCTCATAATTGGTCTCTTATAATGATTGTTCATCCTGAAATCTTCTTTCACGAGCGCTCAGCGTAAAATTAAGCATTCAAAAGATCGCTCTGATACCGCTTGTCAAGGGATCATTACACTCTTCCTAAAAGATATGCCTGATAGGATGTGTAGTACCACTGTTTGTATATCCCAAGATCTCCCTTTTCCTTTTCGATATAGGATTAATACTCTTTGCCTCTTTTCAAGTGTAATACAAGTTTCTTATACCATATATATCAAAATTTAATATTTTAATATATAAATTATAAATAAAATGAGAAAAAATAATCTCAAACTCAAAGATACAAAATCAAAAATAATCTCATAATTAAAAGTGTTGGCTAAGATACAAACCCTAGTTCCCACTTTAATTTTAAAATTAGTTAGAATAAAATAATCTCCAAGACTAACTATTTTTTTTGATAAATTAAGAGAGAAACATACTATCAAGAGCCTCGTTAAAAAACCCTCCTAAACCTAAATGAGGGAAAAAGAGCACACTTGATAGTATTTACAAAAGATAAAAGAAACAACTAAGTAAACATTAGAGACCCATACCCACATAGAGTTACAAGTCATCATGAACCAAAGCCAAATGTATCCGGTGGAAACATGAAGATACAAGATGAGAAGTCCAGTTCTCCAAATGAAGGAACGACACCACATTGAGCCATTTTGGCTAATCCATCAACAACCTTATTTGCTGTCCGACGAATATGACAAATTTTGATCTCTCAAGATTGATCAAGAAACGAACAAACCTCTCTAACCAACGATGCCAAACCACCTCCTACGGTTTAACAAAGACTAACTATTAACATATATACAAAATTAATAGTTTTAATCCTAAAAATCACATGAGATATTTGACATTGATATTATGAAAATAATGGACTTTGGTTGAAATTAAATAAAATTGGATAAATATTTATCACTAAATATGATGGGGTCATTAAACTCAGTAAATAATTAATGTATATGAACTTTTTTTTATCATTCTTTCGATTTTTAGGGTTTTACATCAATTAATTCGGATTGATTTGTGTCGTAGACTTAACTTTAATGAGTAAGTCTTCCATTTTTTATGTACATAATATTTCAAACCAAAATCAATTAATTCGAATCTAAGTAATTAATGTGTATGAATTTCTTTGACCTGCGTGAACTCTTTGATTCCCTAATTATACAGATTTTGATTTCGTTATTCTTATGTTTTTTACTTTAAAGTTTTAATTCTTATATTTTTTCACTTTTAAGTTTTAATATCTCAAAATTTATTTAATATTTAACTTATATTTTTTAAACTAAAAAATACAAAATTGTTAATTATGACATAATTGAATCTTAGACCTCTTATATAAAAGGTGAGAGATGAGGAAGAAGTTAAAAATGGTTATGATAAAATTGAATCTTAAACCTCCTTCTATTGGTTCTGGTTTCTCATTGCTTTTTAGCAATAGTATCTCACTTTATATATAACACTTTAAAATCAATCTTTAAAATTCATCAACCTTCATCCCTCGTTCCATTAAGTATGATTGTTAATTTGAGCGATCAGAAAAAAATTATCTTGAAAATCGATGATAAAAGTGATGATGGTAGTATTCTTGCTTCCGACGGAGCATCCACCGCTAGTGGAGGAGAGTTTCAAAGAGACTTAAACTACAATATAGAGATCGAAGAACTTCTACGCGAACCACCTTATCTCGAAGGTGTATTATCTAATGTCGTTGAATTACCTTCCTTTTTTTACCGTGGCTATCCCGAAGTTGTCGTTTGAATCAATACCAGGGTTGATGGACCCTCCTGCACGAGAAGATGAGGATAATTTATTCGATTAAGAAGACTTACCTGAGAAGTACAAGAAAGATAAGTTTAGCGTTTCAATTTTGCTTGAATGGGTGAGCTTAGTTTTGATTATTGATTTTTTAGTTTAAAATCTAGAATTAGTCATTTTAAGGATATAATGGTATTTAGACATATTGTGGAAGTGAGGAGTTATGTTTTTAGTTTTAATATGAAGTAGATTATTTTCACGTTGGATTATAAAAATGATTATATTATTTACAGAAAGGGATTTTTTCTAAGGAAAAGAGTTTTATATTTTATTTATTGAGTACGAAAAATAATGCAAAATTGTTTGTGATTAAGAATAGTGTTGATTGTTTGGTATTTTATATTCGATAAAAATATTCGACGTTAAATAAAAATACTAGGACTTGTAACAAGAGTTTTAGTTTGTCTTCTGGTGGGGATATTATTTTGGGTTAGGGAAGACTTTTTTTGTTAAGGTCTTAGGAATATACTTCCATACAACCATTTATTTCAATGGAATTCCTGATTCATTGTTTAACCAATAGATCATTGAGACACTCTTGGGTCCTTCTTTGATTGAGATTCAAAGGGCGAGAGATGAGAACAAAGAACAACAAATGACTGTACGAACTTAAAAAAGGTTTATGCCACAATTCCTCCTTGATCCATAATTCCATTGTCTAATTACGGGAAATTGACAGGGAACGAATGAATACATAAAACTCTACAAGAAAAAAGGCCCATGTTACTGCTATCTCGTACACTTTTTGCTGGAACAAGAGACAAGGGACTTACAATCGACCACTTGTGAAAATTAAATCAGAAAAAATATATTTATTTGAAGTATGAAGAGGTTTATAAAGATAATTTGAAACTCTTCTCACTCTAGAAGAGCAGGTCCATGATTCAACCTCTAAAGATTAATCTACAAGAAAACTAAAAATGAATAAAAGGCGAAAGTTATAGCAAGGAAAATCTTTTTGAAAGTTACTAAGCTAAAATCTAGGTATCTCCATGAATCTCATTTGCTATAGATATATTGTGTATGTGTCTTAAATGTTTGGCTTGTATTCTTGAATAGATGAAGTTTTATTTCATCATCGTACTATTAATTATTGTCTTTTTAGGTTCATCTCTTTAGAGAAAATTAGACGCTTTCTGTAAGAAAATAAGGCTTTGAAGATAGTGAGCCTCTTCGAAGGAGCATCTAAGTAACATAATTAGTAAGAAACCCTCAAAAATTTTATAGTACTAATATAGAATCCCTGCTTTATAGTATAGTTTACTCCAATATTATATATATGTATATACTTATTTTTATGAATTAAACTACAAATAATACATTTAATTAACAAAAAAATGATTTATTGTGTATGATTTGTTGCATTTAATGTTGTAAACAAAACTTTTAATGTTATGCATTTCAATCTTTTAGGTCTATGTTTTTAGAGAATGAAGGATACTTGTCTTGACATTGAATGGTACCAAAATAGTCGTTAAAAACTTCATCAGATGCTCAACGTGCTGGTTGACATCGTCATATTAGATTTTTAGTTCATTATACTTGACATTGCCACCAGTATTTTTTTATTTTTATTGTCTCTCAACTGTTTCTTTTCGTATTCGTATTTAGAAACACTTACAAAACAATCTTTAAAGGTATTATATTATTGTTTTTTATGCATCCATTTAATGTGGGTGACAGGTGTGAAATTGATGGATTTTAGATACTTAGAAAATCATATGAATCTTTCTCTTTTCCCTTTTTATTTTAATAATTATTGAGATATCAAATACTTTATCGAATAAATTTCAGATGATCGTGGAAGAAATGAACATCTTATCCATTTTTTTTAAGGACACGATAACCAGTATAATCCCAAATAACTTATTGGTTTCTAGGCCTAAAAAATATCACCATAAACCTGATATGTTGGAGATGATTGAATTTTTATCTATCTATCTATCTATCTATATAAATTTTTTTGCTTTATTTCGTCTTGCTACTTATTGGTTATATATATATTTTTTGTATTATTTCATCGTCCTTTATCAATCCCTGGCCGTTAGATCCGAAAACAGATCCAACGGCCCACGAAGAGCTGCGCAAGGAGAAATGAACGATTAGGGTTTCGTTCAGCTTTTCAGAATTGGGTTGAATGACAGTTGGGTTGTAGTAATTAGAACGGAAATACAAGCAGACTTGTATTAAAAATATATTGGACTGGTTTTATTAATTTGGACTTTTATTTATTTATCTATTGAATTGTTGTTCCTTATGTAATCTATTATATATATATATATATATTAATCCTAATAATAAATAAATAATAATAATAATTAATAATAACATATGGATATATTAACAAAAAAGTAAAATAATTTAAAAAAGTAATAAATTATATATATTAACAAGCATATGGATATAATATTTTTTTTGGAATACTTGATTCGATAACAATAATATAATGTATAAAGATTAAATAAAATATAAATATTAACATAGGTAACATAATAATAGTATAAAGTAATAGTAATAAATAATGTGATATAGACAAAAAGAAATAATAGAAACATATATATATATAATATATATATATATATATAACACTAGAAATATTAGAATAATCTTTTTAGATTTTAATATATTTTATAAAAAAAATAATAATTCTATTTTTGATTTTTTTTTATTAATTAAAGCTATTATTTAATATAAAGGCAAAATAAGAAATAAATGAGTTTACTCTGGATAAAATTAGTGATTACAACCACCAATTTTCTTTCTCTTTGTTTCTTGATCATTCTCTAAACGTTATATTTATCACAAAAATTTAGGCAATTGTTGGTTAACACTTTATTAATATATAAAACCGTTATCTATATAAAATATTTTATATAAAACTTTTATATATTATAATTATAAATAATATATAAATACATAAAAGTATAGAAAATCCATCACCTATTAGGCATAACGACATTATATTTCGTACGAGAGTACATGATTTTTTATATCAAATAATATAATTATCTTTTTAATATGTAAGTATCACGGGATCATTACCCTCTTCCTAAAGGATATATTTGATAGAAAATGCAATATCATTGCTTGTATATTTTAAGACTTTTTTTTTCTTTTCGACGTGAGGTTAATGCTTTATGCCTCTTCTCAGGCATGATATTTTCTCGCATACCTCTTATCATGATTGTAAGTTTCCCTCTCATGATTGACCTCTTATCATGATTGTTCATCCTGCATACCTCTCTCATGGGCGCTTGGTGTGAAATCAAGCATTCAAAAGATCGCTCTGATACCAATTATCACGAGGTTATTACACTCTTCTAAAATGTCATACTAATAAGATATGCAGTACCATCGTTTGTATATCCCAAGAGCTCTATTTTCCTTTTCGATATGTGATTAATAATCTTTATCTCTTTTCAAGCGTAACACAAGCTTGTTATACGATATATATCAAAATTCTACTATTTTGAATATATATAAATTAGATAGATAAATTCAATCTTTAGATAGATAATTATGATAGAATTGAACCTTAGACCTCATTCTCATTGATTTTGGTTTCTCATTATTTTTTAGCAGTAGCCTTTTTACTCTCTATATAACACTCTAAAATCAATCTTTGGAATTCATCAACATTTATCATTTATAATTTTTACTGTTATTTTGTGTTTTCTTCTCTTCTTACTTTATTTGCTTCAATTTTTTCTTGCATTAAACATGTATGTTAATTCGATCGATCAGAACGAAATCAACTTAAAAATCAATGATAAAAGTAATGATGACAATATTCTTTTTTTCAACGGAGCATCCACCTCTAATGGAGGTGAGCATCCAACTTCATTTTGGGTGTCGACTATCCCGAGGGTGTCTTTTGAATCAATGTCAGGGTTGATGGACCTTTCTACACGATAAAATGAGGATAATTCATTCGATGAAGAGGACTTACCTGAGGAGTATAAGAAAAATAAGTTTAACATTTCGATTTTGCTTAAATGGGTTAGCTTAGTTTTGATTATTGTTTTTTTAGTTTGTAGTTTAGAATTACTCATTTTAAGGATATAATAATATTTAGACTTATGTTGTGGAAATGGGGAGTTATATTTTTTATTTTAATATGCGGTAGATTATTTTCACGTTGAATTATAAAAATGATTATATTGTTTATAAAGAGATTTTTTTCTCAGGAAAAGTTTATATTTTGTTTATGGAGTAAAAAAAACAATGTAAAATTACTTTTGGTTATGAATAGTGTTTATTGCTTGGTATTTTATATTCGATAAGAATATTCAACGTCAACAAAAATGTTAGGACTTGAAACAAGAGTTTTAGTTTGTCTTCTGGTGGGGGTATTATTGTGTTTAGGGAAGAATCTTCTTGTTAAGATCTTAACAATATCCTTCATACAATCATTTATTTCAATCTAGTATGTGATTCATTATTTAACCAATAAATCATTGAGATATTCTTGGGTCCTCTTTTGATCAAGATTCAAGGCGAGAGATGAGAAAAAAGAACAACGAATGAAGGTACGAACTTAAAAAAGGTTTACGCTATAATTCCTCCTCGATCCATAATTTCATTGTCTAAATACAAAAATTTAACAGGGAACAGAAGGATTCATAAAACTCCAAAAGAAAAAGACCTATTTTACTTTCATCTCGTACATTTTCTTTTGCTACAAGAGATAAAGGACTTACAATTGAACACTTGCGGAAATTAAATTAGAAAAAATAAATTTGTTCGAACTATGAAGAGGTTGATGAAGATAATCTACTATGGAACACTTTTTACTTTAGATGGACAGATTCACGATTCAACCTCTAAAGATGATCTATAAGACAACTAAATATGAATACGAGACAAGTTATAGCAACAAAAATCTTTCAGAATGATGCTAAGCCAAGATCTAGGTATCTCCATGAGTCTCATTTGTTATATATGAATGTATCTTATGTGTTTGGCTTGTATTCTTACATATATAAAGTTTTATTTCATCATCGTAATACTAATAGTTGTCTTCTCAGGTTCATCTCTTTAAAAGATATTAAACGTTTTCTGCAAGAAAAAGAGATTTTGAATAAAATGAGCCTCTTAGAAGGAGTATCTGAGCAACATAATTAACAAGAAGTCCTCAATATTTTTTGTAATAATAAGGAATCCATGCTTTGCGGTATACAACATTATATATATGTATATGCTTGTTTTTATGAATTAAACCACAAATAATACATTCAATTAGTAAAAAAATAAGACTTATTACTTATTGTGTAAGATTTGTTGCATTTAGGGTTGTAAACAAAACCTTTAATGTTATGCGTTTCAATCTTCTAGGTCCATGTTTTCCGAGAACAAAGGACACTTGTCTTGACTTTAAATGGTATCAAAATAGTTTTTTAGAAACTTGTCTAGATGCTCAACGTCCTGATTGATATCCTCATATTGGTTTTTTTAGCTCATCATATTTAAAATTGCCACCATTAAATTTTTTATTTTTATTGTATCTCAACTATTTTTGTCGTATTCGTACTTTGAAACACCTACAGAAAAGTCTTTGAAGGTATTATATTCTTGTTTGTTATGCACCCATTTGATGTGGGTGACAGGTGTGAAATTGGAGTTCAGATACTTGGATAATCATATGAACCTTTTATTTTCCCTTTTTATCTTAATAATTTTTGGGCTATTAAATGTATTGTCGAATGAAATTTAGATGATCGTGGAATAAATGAACATCTTATCCATTGTTTTCTTAAGGACACGGTAACTAAAAAATTACAATCCTGAAAAAATTATTAGCTTCTAAGCCAATAAACAAATACCACCGTAAATCTGATATGTTGGATACGGTTAAGTTTTTTGTCCATATAAAAACTCCTATCAAAATGATTAGTTTCATGAAATAAAGGATATTAAGGTGTGTCGAGAAAGATTCAAATTTTCAATTCTTCCAATTTTTTTTTTATAAATGTGTAATCCATTTGATTTTTTCTTATTGCAGTTATATCGAGAACAGACATGACCATTTGCATCATGATACAAAATTACGATTTAAGGAGTTCGAGGTATCAAGCTAAGTAAGGATATTAATATAGGTGATACATAGAATGAACCACCATGACATGGATAAGAGGTTGACAAGAAGAGATCTCTTGATCGAAGAGATGATTAAGATTTTCGGAGAATGTCATATTGATTTTTTACATGATAAATTCTTGTCTTTATTGTATAAAATTTTATGTGTTTTACGTGTTCTCTTTATTGATTTGGATATTTTTGCATGTTTTCATCTTCTTTCTTCTGATTTTCATTATCTTTCATTTAATCAAGTTTGTAGAGAAGACAATAATCCGATCATGAACTTGTAAGGGTAGCTCTATTACCTATGCATTATATCGAATGGTTATATCCTTTTGTTAATCTTTTACTTTGATTGAAGCTAATTTACACAACATATTATACAATAAAATTGATGAACAATTTAGTGACGTTTAAAAATATCTGAATCGAGTGATCCAATTCATAAATCTGTCGACTTAGAACTTAAAAATTTGATATTTATTTAAAATTAATTATTTTAATTAGTTGATTTGGTATGTATCTGACCTTTAATTTTTATTGGGTAGTCAAGTCTTGTCAGATTTTTTTGTGACTGAGTACCTAAATCAATTACCAAGCATTTACAAACTAGCTTAGCTTTTCGATGAATATAACTTATCTTAGAAGTACAATAAAGATAAGTTCAACGTTTCGGTTTTGTTTAAAAGTATGAACTTGGTTTTGATTATTGTTATTTTAGTTTATAATCTAAGAATTACTCATTTTAAAGATATAATTCTATTTACACTTGTGTTTTGAAAATGTAGAGTTATGTTTTTTGTTTTAAAATACGATAGATTATTTTCACGTTGAATTACAAAATGATTATATTGTTTATAGAGATATATTTTCTTTTGAGGAAAAGAGTTTTATATTTTCTGAGAAATTTACTTGAGATGGATAATATTATGGCTAGAGAAGATTTTTTTGTGAAGATCTTTGTAGAATTCTTATATACGATCACTTATTTTAATCGAGCCTATAATTCATTGTTTAAATAATACATTATTAGGACACTTTTAGTTTTTTTCAATCGAGATTCAAAGGGTAGAGATAAAGAAGAAAAAACAATGAATGAAGGTATAAACTTAAATAAAGTTGATGCCATAATTCCTCCTCGATCTACTAGTTTGTCTAGTTATTTGAAATAGATTGAGAATTGATAAATCCATAAAACTCTACAAGGAAAAAACATAAAACTTTACAATTGAGCCCTTACAAAAATTAAATTAAAAATGAATCTATTTAGAACATAAAGATGTTGATAAAGATAATCTATAATTGAGATATTTTGACTCTAGATATATAAATCTGTAATTTTACCTCTAATTATAAATTAGAAATGAATTCGAGACAAAACTTGTAATAATGAAAAATTTTCAAAATTATTGATAAGTTAAAATATATGTATCTCCATGCTCTCATTTTTATTAAAAAATATTAAAATTCTTTAATATAATTTTGACAGATTGCTTATAGGTTTTACAATATTAAATATTTAGTTTTAATGGGAGAGCAACACCACCTTTTATATATCAATAAATCTCTCTTTTCTTTTTCGATATAAAATATTTTCATATTTTCTTCGACATGATATTATTTTCACTTAACTTTGTGATAATTTTGTCACAAGTTAGATACGGTTGTGATGAACTATTTTCTCGATTGTTTATCATACCTACCTTATAAATGAGTACTCAATAAAATAAAACAATGAAAAGGTTACTCTAATACCAATTATTATGATTATTCAACCTATCTATAACAATTAGGCTATCAAAGAATCACTTTGATACAACTTATCATGGTTGTTTACGTTGCCTAACCCACTAATGGTCGTAAAGTGTAAAATCAAAAAGTTCAAATATTGTTCTGATACCACTTGTTACTATAAATGAGTAAATATTGGTGACTAAAATGAAAAAAAGAATTAAGTGAAAAAAAAGAAAGCTATTGTAAATTACTAAATTGAAAGAAAAAATAAAATTCGGGGTCAAATTAAAAAGATCAGAAAAAAGAAACAAAATCAAAATTAGCGACTAAAGTATAATTTAAAGGGAATTAGATGATCAAATTATAAGAAAAAAATCCCGGATTAAAAGGAGGGATTGCAGAGCTAGGACTTGGAGGAATTTAAAATTAAATTTCCCAATTTTCCGTAGTTTAATGAGTATAAAATCCATTTTTTAATTATTTTATTAGCATAGTAATAATAATATGGAATCGAAAAGAGAGCTAAGACTTGGTAATAGAGGAGTTGTGGAGATTTGAAGGTATGGACAAGTTGGTGATGTGGTTTACTTGTGTTGTGATACCCAATCTTGAGTCGATTGGTTCCTCGATCGTGTTAAATTGAAAATTGGTTTTGAATCAGTTTAATCTGAGGAATTATTGTGCTAGTGAGTATTAGGTGACTACATCTAGGGATGAGCACGGAACCCGAACCCGACGGGTTTCGAACCGACCCGGTATGATCGGGTCAGATTTTTTGGTGAAAAATTCGGGTTCAGGTCTGGTTTTTTTCAAGGGTGGTCTCGAGTTGGATCAGGTTCGGTTTTAGGGTAAAAAAAATCCAACCCGACCTAGGACTAATAGTGTAATTTCCCATATATATATATTTTAGGAATATTTACAACAATGATCCCTCTTTATATATTTTTTATACATTAAATCACTAAAATTATTTTTTTTACAATTAGGTCACTAAAATTAAATATTTTTATAATTAGATCCCTAATTTTTTTACAATTTAGTCCCTAAAATTTTAATTTTTTTAATAATTCGGGTTGGATTTTAAAGCTTAAAAATCGGGTCGGATTTTTTTCACCCTAAAATCGGGTCAAGTCGGGGGGAGGGTATGATTTTTCGGGTTGAGTATGGGTGGGCCAAAAATCTGACCCGACCCAACCCGTGCCCATCCCTAACTACATCTTTGAGAATAACCTCGAGAGTTTAGAATGCTTTGTGTACAAAGTGAATCGAACGTGCTAGAAACGTTCGGGTTATGGTGTGGATGTGTATTCCTTAGGTACCAAGATCCTTTAGTTTTTAACGTTTAGTTGTAGGAGGAGTTTGAAGTGGGAATTTGAAGTTTCGAGATTTGAGGATGTTGTTTGTAAGTATGGACAATAATCATGCATATAAAAAAAGCCCTTATACATATACATTAGACATCTTAGGACATGCAAGAATTCTTGATCATGAAATTAGATTGCATTTGCATGAGGCATCTAGGGTGACATACAAGAAATCATGCATACATTTTCCATATCTAAGAATATTTCCCTTGTGAAAATGAAATTTATGACGAGGTTAGTCCTTTTAGGAAGAAAGTATGTTTATAGAGGTGGTTGAAAGATACTTTTGTTGGGAAGTAATTCTTGATAAGGTTTAGTTAGCTGGGCTTAGAGTTTTGGATAGTTGAACCCATTTTGAGAGCCTTTAGTTGATATCACTTGGGGTTGGTTGTTAGTAAAGCGGAAGGTTGAGTTTTATGGGGTTTTAGAGAGAGTTGGGTTGTCTATAACAGTGTTGTGAAGTTAAGAACAATGTTGATTTGGGTGAAGTTTATCGGAGGGAGTGTTGGTCTAAGGACGAAGTTGTGGGTGAAGATTTTCTATGACTGAGGTGTTCTGAGGTAAGTTGCCATCGGAAGTTGGATGGATCCACCTGTGCGTGTTAAATTTGAGGTTGTGTTGAAGAGCTTAGTTAGATGGTGTTAGTTATCTTTTATGTCTAAGAGATATGAGATTTTTCTTTATTGTACTGAGTTAGATGGTATCTTGATCAAAGTTTTTGGAAGTCTTATGCCATACTTTAGGAAGTAAAAAGGGGTTTCAGGAGTTTGAAAACGGTTTTTGTTTAGTGGAATTGTTTATGTTGTTTGGATCGGTAAGTTGAGTTTAAATGCCAATATTCTTGGTAAAGTTCTTGTTTCTAGTGGAGTGAACTAATAGCATTGTCTGTTTTTTAGTGTTCGAATGGTACCGTTAAGGTTTCTATTGATGGAAGTTGTTATGTGTTGTTGCGATGAGTAAGGCTTGGTGAAAAGTTTTGGTTACTGCCTGGGGTGTTGGAATAAACTTGTGAAAGTTAGATAGGTTAGTGGCGGTTGAAAGCCTTTTGCAAATAGCCGATTTAAACTTTGAGTGAAGGTCCTTGTGTTAAGTTAATCATGTAGATTAGAGTGTGTTAAATGGTATCATGGTGTTGGGAGGTCAGGTGGGAGTGAAAGGATGTTAAGAAGGAGTTGTTGCTCTAACTCTTTCCACTTTAAAATTTTTTTTGAGGACGAAATTTTTTTAAGTGGGGGAGAGTTGTAACTCCTCAAAAAATGAGCCTAGAGGTTAGTAAACCAATTTTGTCGATTTAGCCTAGTTCGAGATTAAATTCTAGTAAATTAGATTTTAATGGAAATAAATTATAGAAAAATATCCTAAAATATTTTTTTAATATATATATATATATTTGAATTTGGTAAAATTAATTTCGAAAATTGACCCTTTAATCCAAATATTTTAAAATTAGTGACTATTTTGTAAAAATTGAAAACTTGAGGACAATTTTATAAAACAAGCCAAAACTTTGAATCTTTAAGTGAATTTGATCCAATTATAATCCTAGCTAGTATAAAATTTTCAAGAAATATTTAATCAATCCCAAAACCCCTATTTTAAACCAAATAATTAAATAAACTCAATTTTTAATCCTAAAATCCTTTTCACATTAAAAACATAACCTAATAACCTTATTTTCGTTTTCCCTCATTCAAAGCAACTAGTCCATCAGTTTTCAAGGTAAAAACACTCTCTTTTTAATTGAATTTCGTTTAGAATAATTATTATAATTTTTCTTCTTCAAAATTTATCATTTTTCAATCGTTTTCTTCTTTAAAATCTTGGAAAAAGATTGGATCAATTTTGGAGGTGAGATTTCTTCAAACCTCTAAAACCTTAAAGTTATTTATTGAAATTCCATAGTATTTGACTTTGATTAATTGTTTTTAATCTTTTTATTCAATAAAAATCGATTTTTGATCAAAAACCTTAATTTTCGTTCAAGGGTTTTAACCCACTATTTTTTGATCCTAAAGTCATGATTTTGAATGTATTAGGATGTTTATAATATTTCTTTAATATATATAATCTTGTACTTAAGGCTTAGGTGAAGTTTGGTGGGTTTCGGAAAGCTTTCAGTTAAGGTTTTGATAGGTTTTAAGGGCTGCTGTGTAGGGATCCGACTTAAGGGTTTATTAATTTGTCAGTTTGAAAGAACTAAATCCTTTGGTTTTGGTGCTTGAAATAGGGAAAGAGTTTGGAGATCAAGTATGAAGAAGATCGGTTCATGTTGGTGACTTGCCAATCAAGTAACAATTTTAGTGAGTGGATTATGAGGGTTGCCAATTCGGAAGGGTTTTAAATATATTTTTAAAGGTTTGAGGGTTTAGGGAAGGCATGAAAAACCTCCTTATAGTTGAAAGTAAGTTTAAAGTATTGCTTTCTTAAAGGTTCCCATATTATGCCTTGTTTTACTATGTGTTTTAGTCATGCTCGTGTTATACTTTTGCATATGTGAATATGCATGTGTTTTCAATGCTCATGAGAGAATTTTTAAAAATGTTTTATATTCGTATGATGCTCCCATTTTTTTGTTTTAAAAACATGAGAAAAGTGGTTTTTACCGATTTATGCCTTTGATGCACGTGTTAGTGGGATGCATGTGGTTAATTCATTATTTTTTTTACTTAAAACTTGAGCATTGATTTTTTTTGTATTGGATTATTATGTGATGGTTAAGAGGGAAGTTGATCGATCAATAGGATGGTAGTGCACTAATTATATAAAATGTGTATGTGTGAAATTCCTTAGTGGTGCATTAAGGGGAGATAATGTTACGCGATATAAAAGATTTTATCGCATTCAAGTTTGCTAACTAACCCGGACACTAAGGTGAGTTTTGGCATGGTGGAACTAGACCTCCATGTAACCTCGTTCAAGGGACCGAACGAGATTCCATTTATCCCAACGATTAAAGTTAATACTAATCGGATCAAAAATACCAATATGGTTGAAAGGCAAGTGTTTAATTTTAATTATTAACTTGCAAAGGGAATTGCATGAGCTTATGTGTTGTGCATAAGGGTTTTTATTTGAGCTTTGCTATTGGTAGCATGTTAGACTTGGGTTGTGCTTAATAAGCATGGTTTTCAAAAAGGTTTTTGAAAAGGTTTTGTGACTTGTGAGCCATGGACACTTGCTAGTTTTTATATGGTGGCATTAATAGCCATGGATATTTTACTTTTAGAGCCTGATTTGGATTTTATTGACATTAGTTTTTATGGTTTGCATTGCAAATTATTTAAATGTGTTTTACATGTTTCCTTCACTAAGCTTTGGCTTAACCCTCTATTTTCCTTGCAATACAAAGATCTAATTGTGGGAGTAACCGAAAAGTAAGGGATTCGTACGTGCCATTTATTTTATAGTTTATTAGCTCAAGTATGTTATTTTAAAGTTATGAACCTTATGTAGTTGAGAGCACTGGGATACTAGACCTATGAATTATTTGAATTTGGCTTATGAATTGCTTATACTTGATATACTCTTATGTTCTCTTGGATGAAGCATGTTTATGTAACCTATGTTATGCCATGTTCAATGTTAAAGTATGATTATGCCTTGTGTTTTTTGCTTACGTACTTAGTTGATATTGCATCTAATCAACTCGGTTTGAAGTGTGGTTTGTGCCTTAGGAACTTATATGCATCTAGAGAACCTTTCGATATTGGTTTTTACAATAGCAAATGACACCGAAACGGTTCATCAATTGTTTCAAAATGTGATCTTTTCACGCGGGTCATCTTTGAGTAATCGAAAGCGTATCGAAATACTTAAGAATCGTTTTGATACCTCCTAAATTTTACCTCGATATTGAAATAGTGCCAAGGGGTTCCGATACCCCTGGTTGTTATTACCATTATAAGTTTGCAATTAAACGACTTGTAGACATCCTTTTAAGCTAAAATTCAAGACTTAACATTTAATGAACTTAATAGAATAATGGTAACTTAAATTTCATGATTAGTCCTTTAAATTATGGATAATTATGATTAGGTCCTTAAAACGTGTTCGAGTAAATTAGGCTCGTTTCTTCATCATTTCCGCTGCAAATGAACTCAGTCCTTGCATGAACATGTAGGATCTAATTAAAGAATCTAGATAAGATAAAAAGAAAAATGTTTAGGGTCGTTTATCGGGGCGAGTTTCCAGATTGGCTCGGTATTTCCCGTATAGCTCGTTTGAGTCGGGTGGCATCTAGATCGGGTCAAGGGGATTACAAAGCCTACAACAAAGACCAAAATATCCTTCTTCCCAAAATAGATTAAAACTTGAACTCCTCATTTTCCGAAATCAAAACCGGAACATAAAACCCTTTCGATTTTTTTGGTTTAAACAAGCAAAAACCTTTCTTTTCCTACCCTTTGAACTGCCTCACCACTCGGGGTTTAGAATGAAATCGGAAGGCTTATTGCCTAAGATCTTTGGGGTAAGAAAAATAAGAAAAAAAAAACTATTCTTCAAGGTTCACCTCAATTGACTTGATGGTCGGAGGATTGTCACTGAATGAGGATCCTGGTTCAAACCAGAAAAGGTAAAAAGAAAAGCCTAAACCTCTATCCTTTTTTACTTTTGTGTGCATGAAAATCGAAGAGGAAAACCGGAGAAAATACCTTGCTTTCTCTATTCAAAAGTTTTGTTTTTTCCCTAATAGGATATAATGATTTTGGGGTTCTCTCCTTATACCCCCCTTTGATTATATTATTTTTTTAAAAAAGAAATGAAAAAGAATTAAAAAAGAGGTTAAAATCCGATTGGTTCCTTCTGTCATTCTTTTTTTATATTCATGTAATATCTGGGCATGTTTTTTTTTTTGCTAGAAATCTTTGTTTTCTTTGGTACGAATATGAAATTCTTTTTGTTTTTTTTTGTCGGTTTGCCATCGTGGAGGCCGGAGCTTGCGATGAATCACTAGTGGGCAACATGGAAGCATATGTGTTGTGCATGGTTTCGACGCGGGGAAGGAAAGATCACTAGATATCCAACGGAAGTGAGTATCATACACGCGCGCATGAAGGACTTTGAAGCACTGTGCGTACAGAGCGTTTCGTTTTTGGAATCTTCCGTTATCAATCATTGACCGTTAAAACTGAAAACAAATCCAACGGCACACGAAGAGTTGCGCAAGAAAAAATGAACGATTAGGGTTTCGTTCAGGTTTCCAGAATGGGGTTGAATGACAGTTGGGTAGTAATAATTGAAAATGAAATACGAGCGGGCTTGTATTAAAAACATATTTGATTGGTTTTATTAATTTGGTCTTTTATTTATTTATTTATTTATTGAACTTTTATACTTATGTAATCTATTATATATATAATAATCCTAATAAAAAATAAATAATAATAACAATAATAACATATTAACAATAATAAAATAGTAAAAATATGAAATTAAATTAAAAAAGTAATAAACTATATATATTAACAAGCACATAAATATAATAATTTTTTTGGAATTTTTGATTTGGTAACCATACTATAATGTATAAAGACTAAATAATATATAAATATAAACATAGATAATGTCACGGGGCTAGAGTCTTGACCTAGCTAAACCGCGCGGCCTTAGTCGATGTTCTTAGACAAACGACTAAGTCAGCCTGAAAACTCGCTCCGGAAGATCAAACTTCCCAAGGCACTAAGAACGCTGAATCGTTCTGGCGGAAAGCAAACTATGAGTATGGCTACTCAAGAACGAAAAGAAGAACGCGAAGAACACAAAGAACAATTGAGAGAGTTTTTTAGAGTGAATGCCACTTGATTACTCAAAGATGAGATGATACAAATGAGACTGGGGAGGTCTCTATTTATAGTTGATTCCCCTTACATCCGACGGTTCCCACTGATTTACATCGATGGCTAGGATCATTTCCTACCAACCACATTGGCACAATCCTAAGAATATTCCATGTTAACTAAGGAAACAAATCCTAAGAATACAAGGAAAGTTTACAAGGCCAAAATGGCTATCTTCTAGAATCCTCCATGGAACGGGCTAAGTCTGGTGGTACCTTTAGGCCCAAAATCTCCCTAAGAACCTCTTGGGCAGCAATATGCGCATGTGGCACGGGCTCGAACTGACGGCCCGTGACATTCTCCCCCACCAAACATGGCGACGCCCTCGTCGCCGCCTCGGAACGAAGATAGAACCGATCCTGGGAATTCCTTGTCACCTCGGCTTGCCCCAAACTCTGAATCGGGCTGGATGCTCTTCTCATAAAGAGCACTCGACTCTGGCTCAGTTGTCCACCCAAATGGACTGCTTGCTTTGGTACTCGTCGCCATCTAACATCAGTCACCGTCCCTCCAAGCGCATCTCGATCGTAGGAGTTAGCTCCTACCAGTTGTGATTTGCCCCCATTTGGACACACATGGTCCTTGCACAATGACTTGGACGCCACAACATTGAACACTGAGCGGTCTCTCAAGATCGTCGGCAACCCTCGTTTGCGCCTAAGAACTCTGAAAGGTGGCTTGTGCTCTCGCCAAGTATCGACAACTCCATTTGAAGGGTTAGGTTTTTGCTGGCCTACACCCGACAAACAAGGCAAATCAAACTGTAAAACACAATCATTGTGTTCGGGATGTACCTCAATCAACTTTTCCGCATTCACTCTAACTCGCATCAATCTTTCTTCACTCGTGAAGTTTGATGCTCCCATCGATGCTCCGTCTTCATTGAAGCTCGATGCCTCGTCCATCTCCTCAATGGATGGATCTCCCACGGGTTCACTATCATGTGGCTCAGGCAACTCTTGCCCCACCAAGGTGTCCACTCCAATAGCCTCCAAAGCGATGCCTCCTTCCCTTGGAGCATCCTTGGTAAGCTGAATGGATGTCAGCTTCTCGATCCTCCGTCCCTTGTCTCGATACACGGGCACAACACAATGTTGTTTCGGATCCAAAATGCATATAACATCGGCACAAGGGATGATAAGAGCTTGAACACGGTCAAGGAAGTTAAGCCCCAAAACGAAATCAAAGTCATCTAAGTGAATTACCTTGAAATCTTCCTTGGCCTTCCATTCACCAATCTGCAGCTCTACCTTCCGCACTGTTCCAACAACTGGAACCTCCTTGGCATTAACGGTCTTGATCTTTTTGGTTGAACCTTCAACTTCGAGACCAAGCTTCTCAGCAGCCATCTTTGACATGAAGAGATCGGATGCTCCGGTATCCACTAGAGCACTCCTCGATCGTCCCGCCACGTTGATGTTGACAAACATCAACCCATTCTGCTTCGGGCCCTTCTTCGCCTTTGCAGAATTTAGTATCATTGCCCCAAGCTTACAAGCCTCACTTGACTCGGGCTTGTCCCTTTTGGGCTGCTTGGCTCGATCCGGGTGCTCACGAACTACGTGAGGTCCCTTGCTCTCGTAACATTGCTTCCCCACCCTTGGCTTGATTGCTCTAACACTAGCAATCGTACCAAGCATACATTCCTCGTCCTCTTGCTCGTCATCCGCATCATTGATCGTATCGGGGCGCTTCTTCTTGGGACACTCTTTCACCAAGTGTGAACCATGGCAATGGTAGCACTTCAAAGGCCCTCGATCCTTTTTCTCCGATGGTTTGACAAACTTGTTGACCCTCTCATCATCATTGCAAGAATGATTATCCTCCTCGTCTCCCCCACCAAAGCTCTTACCTCGGGGCTTGGAAGACTTGGACATGTCAACTTCGAACTGAGCTATGGACTCGGCTGCGGTAAAGGCTTTGGAAAGCTCCTCGACTCCCCTCCGCTCTAGCTCCATTTGAGCCCATCTTTGGAGTCCATCCATGAAGTAGGAAAATCCCTCCGCTTCACTCAAGTCCTGGATTTGGAGCTTGATTTCAATGAACTTCCTGACATAGTCAGTGATGGAACCCTCATGTTTCAATTGCCGCAACTTCTTACGAGCCTCCCGTTGAGCATTCGTCGGATAGAATTGTTCTTTGAACTCAACTTGGAACTCCTTCCATGTCTCAAAAGGAATGTCTCCACTCGGCTCCTCCGAGCATCTGCGTCGCCACCACAAAAGAGCGACATCAGTTAAATACATCGAAGCAACGTTTACTTTCTCCGCATCATCCTTGATGCCCATGGCTCGAAAATACTGCTCCATGCCCCACAAGAAGTTCTCAACATCTTGGGCCGATCGGTTCCCCTTGAACACCTTTGGCTTTGGAATGTCCTTCTTCGACTTGGATGCAGTGGCCATCTTTCCATTCATCAAGGCAACTTTGTAAATATACAAGTCTGCCTTCATCTCCTCCATCTCAATCTTCACAGCCTGCAATTCGGCCTCAAGCACCTCGCACCTCTCTTCCGCACCGTTGGCCACCTGGCTGAGTTTATCAACTCGCTCCTCCAGCGTAGCTACAGCATCCCTCGAACTTGCTCTTTGGCTTTGCCCAGCAACGATCTTCACACCCTTTGCTGCAACGTCTTCTTCTCCACGTGCCATAATCACTAGCGCCTTGCTCGAACCACGCTCTGATACCACTTGTCACGGGGCTAGAGTCTTGACCTAGCTAAACCGCGCGGCCTTAGTCGATGTTCTTAGACAAACGACTAAGTCAGCCTGAAAACTCGCTCCGGAAGATCAAACTTCCCAAGGCACTAAGAACGCTGAATCGTTCTGGCGGAAAGCAAACTATGAGTATGGCTACTCAAGAACGAAAAGAAGAACGCGAAGAACACAAAGAACAATTGAGAGAGTTTTTTAGAGTGAATGCCACTTGATTACTCAAAGATGAGATGATACAAATGAGACTGGGGAGGTCTCTATTTATAGTTGATTCCCCTTACATCCGACGGTTCCCACTGATTTACATCGATGGCTAGGATCATTTCCTACCAACCACATTGGCACAATCCTAAGAATATTCCATGTTAACTAAGGAAACAAATCCTAAGAATACAAGGAAAGTTTACAAGGCCAAAATGGCTATCTTCTAGAATCCTCCATGGAACGGGCTAAGTCTGGTGGTACCTTTAGGCCCAAAATCTCCCTAAGAACCTCTTGGGCAGCAATATGCGCATGTGGCACGGGCTCGAACTGACGGCCCGTGACAATAACATAATAATAGTATAAAATAATAGTAATAAATAATGTGATATATACGAAAAGAAATAATAGAAATATATATATATATAATATAACACTAGAAAATTAGAAAAATCTTTTAAGGTTTTAATATATTTTATAAAAAAACTAATAATTCTATTTTTTTGATTTTTTTATTAATTAAAGCCATTATTTAGGATAAAGGCAAAATGAGAAATAAACGAGTTTACCCTTGGATAAAGTTAATGATTACAACCATCAATTTTCTTTCTCTTTGTTTCTCTATCATTCTTTGAACTTTATATTTATCAAAAGAATTTTAAATAATTGTTGGTTAGTTGGGTGCAGTTGTGTTACCCAAAGAGCGAAGGAGGTTTGGGGCTTAAGGACTTGTATACATGGAACAGAGTTTGTCTCATAAGATGTTTTTGGTTGATTCTTGCTTGTTCTGGCTCATTGTGGGTTGCTTGGGTTAATGCTTATATGCTCAAAGGCTCTTCGTTATGGGATGTGCAAGCAAAAAATCATCATAGTTGGGCTTGGAAAAAAATCTTGAAATTAAGGCTGTTGTGGTTGCAATTGTCTGTGGATGCGCAACCTTAGAGTGGTTTCAAGGTGAGAAAGCTCTGGATGGAACTTCGACACAAACTAGAGAAGGTACCATGGTCTAGGATTGTGTGGGGCAACCATTCTATTCCCAAGTATTCCTTTATTACTTGGTTATTAGTCTTGGATAGGTTGCCTACTAAGACTCGCATGCTTTCTTGGGGTTGTGAGATTAATCCCTTATGTCTACTTTGTGATGCCTTAGAAACTAGGGATCACATATTTGCTGAGTGTAGCTTTATTAGACAACTATTAGCGTTGGTTTTTGGACACTGTGGCATGCAATTTACACATAGAGGGTGGACTGACCTCTGTGTTTGGCTGCAATCAAGGGCAAAAGGTAAGAGTTTGTTGGCTGCTATCTTGAGGCTTTCTTGGTGTTGTGTCAACTATTTTGTTTGGTAGGAAAGGAACTTACGTCTACACGGGAATACCCTTCTCACGGTTGAAGTTTTATTTTTTGGTATCAAAAAAGACATTAGTGTCAAATTTTCAGGTTTTTCTGGGCCTTTATTTTTGTTAGAAAATTGGGAGCTATGATATTTCTTATTTTACGGTTGTAATTTTGTTGTTTTTTGTGGTTCTTGGATGAATAAAATAACATTTATCCAAAAAAATATATATTAAATTGCTATCTATATGAAACTTTTATATATTATAATTATAAATAATATATAAATACATAAAAGTATCAGAAAATACATCAATTATTAGGCGTAACTATATTATATTTCTTATGAGAGTACATAATTGAATTTGAATCAAATAATATAATTATCTTTTTAATATGCAAGTATCACGGGGTTATTACCCTTTTCTTAAAAGACATATTTAATATAAAATGCATTTCATCGCTTGGATATCTTAAGACCTTTTTTTCCGACGTGGGGTTAATGCATTATGCCGCTTCTCTAGCATGATATCCTCCCCTACTCAATCTCGTAATGCCTTCGTCACGAGCTTCGCTCTCGTGATTGGCCTCTTATCAAGGTTGTTCATCCAGTCTACATTTCTCATGGGCGCTCAGTGTAAATCAAGCATTCAATAGATTGCGCTGATACCACTTGCCACAAGTTCATTACACTCTTCCGAAAAGACATACTGATAGGATATACAGTACCACCGTTTGTATATCCCAAGACCTTCATTTTCCTTTTCGATATATGATTAATGTTCTTTATCTCTTTTCAAGAGTAACAAAAGTTTTTTATATGATATATATCAAAATTCTACTATTTTAATATATATGAATTAAATAAATAAGTCAATCTTTGGATAAATAATTATTATTAAACCTTACAAATCTTTCTCATTGGTTTTGGTTTCTCATTGCTTTTTAGTAGTAGTGTAACACCCCCAAAATGGGCCTAGATGTTATCATGGTCGGATCAAGGGTTCGGTTGAACCAATCAAGCCAATTAGCCTAGATTCGGGATTTAATTTTTATAAATGGTTTTCAAAGGAAATAAAATATGTAAAAATACTCTAAAATTCTTATTTGGACTATATTTGAATTTGGTCAAATCAATTTTGAAAATTTACACTTGGAACCTTGACATTTTTGAAACTAGTACTATTTTGTAAAAATTATAAAACTGGACTGTTTTACTGACTAAAATATAATTGGGTCAAAACTTAGAATCTTTAATGGGATATTTATCCAATCTTTCTCAGCAGATCTAACCTTCTAAAAATGACTTTTATAAACTTCTTTTAATCACCATTAAGATTTAATTAAGATATATTTCCCAATTTTCCCCAAAATCACAATTTCACGTAACTACCAATTTTCTCTCAACTTCTCCAAAATTTCTTGGTTTACAATCATATTTCTCTTCAATTTAATAAAGGTAAATCATTTCTTTTTGATTCAATTTCGTTTACATCAATTTCCTCTTGATTTCTTCAATTTTCTTATACTTTACAACTTGCTTTTCATGGATTTTATAATCGGAAGGAGGTTGGATCATGTTTGGAGGTAAGAAACCATTAAAACCTCTAAACTTTGAGTTTTTTATTGAAATTACCAAGTGTTTGATCCATTACATTGATTTCTTGATTCGTTTTATGGTTTTAATTGATGATTTTCGGTTTTTATAGGTTAATTTTGATTGAATTGATGCAATACCGTAATAAGGTGATACCTGATGGTTTTCAATGGGTAAATCAATGAATTTTGATGTTTTTTAACATGGAATTAAAGGTTCTTGGATGGGTAAATCCGGATCTTAGGTTTTGGTGATGTTAATTAGCTTTATCTTCGGTTTATGGCTTGTTTGGGTGACTGAATGTTTTCTGCTGGTTTAGGATGGTTATATCATGGTTCTTGTTTTTTTTTTTATGTTTATAAGTTTTGGTTTCCGTTGGCTAAGGTCTGGAGGTCGTTCGGATGAGTTTCAGATATGTTTTCGGTTTTCTTAAGTGTAGTTTTTGGGGCTATTTGTTTGGGATGTGTGGGAGGTTGATTGAATGCATTAATATGCATTAATCCCTCTGATTTTGTTGTGTTAAAACAGGGCAAGATGTTGAGCTAAGTGTTGGATGTGTTTCGAAAAAGGCGAGAATGTCGGTTGGCTTCGGCAAGCGAGTTTCGGACAAGTGGTGAGTGGGATGCCATATCGGCAAGTTTTTACTTGTTTTATCAAAGGTTTGGGGTTGTAGGGATGATTTGAAAAACCTTCCTGCGCTCGAAAGTAAGTTAAATGGTTTTGCACTCTTAATGGTTTTGCACTCTTAATGGTTCCCATATCGCTCTATATTTGTCATGTTTTGGTCATGCTCTTAATGTAGTTTTTGCATATGTGATTTATGCATGAGAAATGATAAGTGCTTTGGCTAAATGATGTTTTCATTATTTTCCATTGGTATCGGATATGTTTTAGCAATTGAACATTCCCTGAGTTTTATTAATTTCTATGATTTGATAACATATCCAACGATTGGTAGTGTTGCATTGGTTATATGAAAGATGATTATGAAAAAATGGTTTCCAATATATGAATTGAGTTTGAAAATGATGCATGCATGTATTAGCTGATGTATATGCATGGTTTATGATAGTTTCCATGACTTTTAAATCATGAGAATGATTTTGATTAAAGTATGGTTATTACCTTTTCCCTGAATAAAGTCGTTGAGCATGATTTGAGTTCACTTTGATGAACATATGTTGAGTGCATTGTAAAACATCAAGCTTCCATGCATAATGAGAATGATATTGGCTTAGTGACACTATTTTAAGACCACGAATACAAATGTCATGTCATTAGGATTAAATGCACTATAATATTGAGTTAATATATTGTGTTGCCTACACATAAACAAGGGTGACTTTGTGTCCGACCGTGCATATAGTTGACCCATACGTAAACAAGGGTGACTTTATGTCCGACAGTACGTAGTGGGGGTAACATGTATACAAGGGTGACTTTGTGTCCAACCGATGCATGTTGAGACCAAGTGTCTCTTAATAAGGAATAAGGAATCCGAGTATTCGATAGGTATAAGGTTTGAACAAAGCTAGTCACTTAGTTGCCAATATGAATGGTTTATGATTTGAGATTTTTGTGCACTGAAAAGCATGAGATTGTATCACATGTTGATATAGAATTATTTATAAAATATAATGTTTTAAGATCATGAATTTCACAAGCATGTGGTTTAAATAAGTTTTGTGCAAGGATATGAGCACAAGAGAATGGACTAAGTGTTGCTATGTGTTTAGCAAATAAGACTTGTGATGTGCACATTAAAGTGCGTATGGTTTAAGCTTTACTAGGTGTATAGCATATAAGACTTGAGATGATGCATAGAGATGCATATTTATTAGAAAGGCCATAAGTATTGTTGTTGTTTTAAAAGCATGAAAGTCTTATGAATTTTAGTTTTGAGTTGCATGAGATAATTGACACTTGATAAGAAAACGAATTTGGTTTTGTAAACAATGTTTGAGACACTTATATTGAGCATGACATGGCATGATTTAAAGTGTTTTATTGATGGACTTATGGGCTGCATTGCAAGGGTGATATTTCTATGTTTTACCCCTCATTAAGCTTATGCTTACCCTCTCTTTTACCTTGCAATACAGAGATATTAACCGAGGCAGCCAAGAGAAGCAAGATTCCAAGTGCGTGTTAATGAATAGCTCAAGTATGTGTTCTAAAGATTAGTAGTAGTAAGAGAGCAATGGGAGTATGGTTTCATTGTTGTAAAAGTTAGTTTTTGGTTGACATGAGTCACTTTGGTTATATAAACTTGAGTATCTTTTGGATGTTGAACAATGTTGATGTCTTGTAAGTAAAAGCATTTAAAGAAAGTGTGATGTATGCTTTTGTGTTTGCTTGAGGTATGCTTATTCTTGTATGGCTATGAATGTTGTGAGAAAGTTAGAAAGCATGCTTATAAGAGTTCTGGGGTCTACGATGGTTTCAATTGGTTGTCTAAGTTGCTCTTAGTGCCTAGGAATTATGCAAATAGTTGATGGTGGTCAATGGTTGTGTCTTGCATGGATTAAATCTACTTAAAAGGGCTGATTTTATGATTCTGGGCACGAAGGTATCGAAACTTTAAGAGAAGTTTCGAAACCTTTTCCATAAAGTTTCGAAACTTTCAAGTAGGTTTCGAAACCTTGCGGCCTAGTTGGATGCTGGAACCTTACTGGAATGAAAGTTTCGAAACTTTCAAGAAAAAGTTTCGAAACCTTTGCCACAAAGTTTCGAAACCTACTTTTAAGGTTTCGAAACCTCTGTTATGAGTTAATAGTTGCCAGAAATTGCATTTTAGTTCCGGATAACTTTCTATGTCCAATTATGATAGCTACGAATGTTATTTTGGGTTGAAATTTCACCTAGATGCATAAAGTTGACTTAATTTCAAGTTGGCTAACTTAAATTGGAGGTAGTCCTTATAAATGAAAAGTTTTACATTTTGGTCCCTAAATAGTGAAGCATGCAATTAGTGATGTTAGAATGCTCCGTTTGGTTTGAAATTTATCGTGGGTGTTCTTTGAATGTTTAATTGAACTTTGATGGAATGAATTTATACCTTGCCAATAGAATTTGAAATATTCACGTTTTAGTCCTTAACATAATCATGTGTTTAAACGAGTGCTCAATTGTGATTGCATTGTTTCCGTTCTTGTTCTGCATGAAATTCAAACATATAAGAATTTAATTATGCCTCTAGAAAAGAAAAAAAAGAAATATAGCGTTTTCAGGGTTGTTTATCGGATCGAGCCTTCGCGGGTTTGGTTCGATATTCCCCGTGTAATCCACAAGAGTCGGTTCCGTCTAGGCCGGTCTAAGGGGGTTACAAGTAGTCTCTCACTCTATATATAAAACTCCAAAATAATTTTTTTGAATTCATCAACCTTTATCATTCGTAATTTCTATTGTTATTTTGTGTTTTCTTCTCTCCTTATTTGCTCTGTTTCAATTTTTTTCTTGAATTAAACATGGTTGTTAATTCGAGCGATAAGAACGAAATCATCTTAAAAACCAATGATAAAATTAATGATGGCAGTATACTTTTATCCGACGGAGCATCCTCCTCTGATGGAGGTGAGTTTCAAAGAGACTCAAGCTATAATATAGAGATCGAAGAATTTCAAGACGAACCATTTTATGTCGAAGTTGTATTGTCTAACTTCGTTGAATCACCTTCAATTTTTGGTGGCAACTATCTTGAGGGTGTCTTTTGAATCAATGTCAGGGTTGATGGACCCTTTTACAAGAAAAAATGAGGATAATTATCTTTATTGTTTTTTGTATTGTTTTTTGAATCAATGTCAGGGTTGATGAACCAATTTATGTCGAAGTTGTATTTTTTTTTTTTATTTTCCCGTATCATCATAATAAAATTTATTTATTTATTTTCAATTTATCTCTAATGTTTTAATTTATTCATCACCATAGAGCATGGTAGCAATGAGTCTAAGTTGCAAATAATTTTTAAATTAATACAATTTAAAATCACAATATCGTATAATACAAAGGTTAATACCCGAAGATAATGTCATACTTATACATATTTATGAAACGAAGAAGTTGATTCGAATAATACAAAGACTAATACACTTTGATTTTTATAATGACATGTATATATTTGATAAACTTAACATGTTTTGTATAAGAAATCCTAACTTTTAAATAGTTTTATGTTACTTAATTTATACATATGATAGTATAAACTTACTAAAATTTAATTTGTTTTAATTAAATTGTAACATGCTTAAAATTATATTCTATATTTATTAAACTTATAACGAGATTTTTTATTATGATAATTTAAAATCTCTAATTACAAAAATGAATTTTTGGTATGCTTGAAAATTATTTCATCACTTATGTATTTAGTTTTATAAAAAAAATATATTTTATTTGATATCATCAACTCGTATTCGATGTTTAGGTACGAGAAGGGGTGTCACAATAACGCAAGGGAAAAATACTTTTAAAATTTCAGATGATATTTACTTTAGCTTTTTAATTTTATTTTAAGTTTTTTAATATTATCTAATGTTTTATAGAACTGTACTATTTTTATACTTTATTTGCTTATCAATAAAAAAACGAGGTTAGTGTGTGTTTTTTCCTTTAAGATTTAAAGGGAGATTTTTAGAGAGTTACCTTGTTTATTATAAATATTCTAAAATTAATATCACACTTTAAACATATAATATACAAAAAAATTATATAATATTTTTTAAAATTAAAATTTATTATCATCGAATATGTGTATCCATCAATATTTTAATTTTTTTAAATTAACTCTTAATTTCATCTTCTCTTAATTTATTTGGTATATATTTTTAAACACTATTAAAATTAATAATATATATATATTTAATAAAAATATAATTTATATTTCTGACGGAATATATGTAATCCCTCGGAAATTAAAATTTTCATATTGGAGGGAATAAAAAATATGAAAAAGTTTTCCCCTTTTTCTAAAAAAAAGATTCAAATTTACGACGGAAAATATATAATCCGTCAGAAAAATAAAATAAAATATTTTATATATCATTCTGTCTATATATATCAGCTTTTTTAACACTCTTTCATCTTCTTTCACCTTCATCAATCTCTTCTATTTTTTTTTTCAACTTTTCGTTCTTTTAGAAAGCTTCTTATTCTCCATTAAAGTTTGAAGGTCGGTAACCATTCCACAGTAAGCAACTCTTTGTGTAGATTTTTTATTTTTTTTTCATGTTTATTGTTTATGTTGTTTATCACTTTGTTTCGTTACTTACTAAACAAAGAGTTTTACGCTTATAGGCTTGCAATATTTTCTGGGTTTTAGTTATTTTTCGGAGCAAGCATAGCATCACTATTCATTCTCTAAAGAAGCAACGAATTCATAGGGATATTGCATTAACCATTTACATGGCTTTCCACACCTTGGCTGGTGTTTAAAGGTAAAATCAGAACCTTCATATATTTGATCTTTCTCCATTTCCAGACACATACGTACATATATATTTATGATTGAAAGTGGTATTGTAGGGGTATACATGCAGGATAGGAACTGGAACTGATCCATGACGCTTTTTAAGAAGTAGATTCATCACAGGGAGGTACTTTGAGGAAAACGGTCTTTGAAAAAGTTTTCACGTTTAGATATATTTCAGATATTGTGTTTTCGATTGTCTCAAAATGAAATGTGTTGTAACACTCTGTATAAAAATTATATCTGCAGCGATAATTTAATACAATTTAGTTTTGCAATATTTGTGTTGTAGCACTCGTACATACTTTTTTATTTTCTGGATTGTAATATTTGATTGAAAATGGAATTTGAATCGTATGGTTCATGAGCAAAACAATTATATTTATTGTTCATGTATTAAAATGGAGGGAATGAAAAAAATTATATGAATCCCGAGATTTTTTTTAAATATAATATTTAAATTTTCGACGGAATGTATGAATATCTCGGAAATTAAAATTTTAAGTTTTTGGAGGGAATCAAAAAAATTTAACTTGAAATCCCGCAAAAAAAATTAATTTTTTAAAAAATTAAGATTTAAATTTCCGACGGATTTTAAATATTCTGTTAATAATTTACTGACGAATTTTCGTCACAACATTTTTGACGGATTACATCATTCTGTTGGAAATATTATTTTCGACCAGCGTTTTGCTGACCACTCTCTTTTGTCGGAAATTCCGTCACTAAAATAAATTCCCTCACAAACTCTCTTACAAATGCCCTCACTATTCATACATTTTTTTGTAGTGTAATTCATTCGATGACGAAGAATTACTTAAGGAGTACAAGAAAGATAAGTTTAACATTTTGATTTTTCTTGAATGGGCGAGTTTTGTTTTGATTATTGCTTTTTTTAGTTTTTAGTCAAGAATTACTCATTTTAAGAATATAATGATATTTAGACTTATGTTGTGGAAACGGGAAGTTATGTTTTTGAATTTAATATGCGGTTGATTATTTTCACGTTAGATTATAAAAATGATTGTATTGTTTATAGAAAGATTTTTTTCTTGAAGAATAGAGTTTTATATTTTATTTATATAGTAAGAAAAACAATATAAAATTGCTTGTTGTTATGAATAGTGTTGATTGTTTCCTATTTTATATTAGATAAGAATATATTTTGAAGAAAAGAGTTTTATATTTTATTTATAGAGTATGGAAAACAAGAGTTTTACTTTGTCTTCTGTTGGGGGTATTATTGTAGTTAGAGAAGACTCTTCTTGTTAAGGTCTTAGTAATATCCCTTCATACAATCATTTATTTCAATCGAGTCAGTGATTCGTTGTTTAACCAATATATCATTGAGATACTCTTGGATCATCTTTTGATGAAGATTCAAGACGATAGATGAGAAGAAAGAATAACAAATGAAGGTACAAACTTCAAAAAGGTTTACTCCATAATTCCTCTTCGATCAATAATTTCATTGTCTAATTACTAAAAATTGACAAGTAATGAAATTCTTCATAAAAATCCACAAGGAAAAAGGCCTATATTACTGTCATCTCGTGCACTTTCTGTTAAGACTAGAGATAAGAGACTTATAATTGACCACTTGCGAAAATTAAATCAGAAAAATATATTTGTTTAGAGTATGAAAAGGTTGATGAAGATAATCTGTCATGAAATTCTTTTCATGACAGATGAAAAGATCCATAATTCAACCTCTTAAGATGAATATGCAAGACAAATAAAAATAAATACGAGGCAAAAGTTACAACAAGAAAAATCTTTCAGAATGTTGCTAAGACAAGATCTAGGTATCTCTATGAGTTTCATTTGCTGTACAATATATTGTGAATGTATCTTAAGTGTTTGGCTTGTATTCTTGTATAGATAAAGTTTTATTTCATCATCGTACTACTAATAATTGTCTTTTTAGGTTCATCTCTTTAAAAGATATTAGATGTTTTCGGCAGGAAAAAGAGGCTTTGAAGACAATGAGCCTCTTCAAAGGAGTATCTAAACAAGATAATTAGCAAAAGTCCTCAATTTTTTTTGATAATAATAAAGAATTCATGCTTTGCAGTATAGTGTACTCAAACATTATATATATGTATATACTTGTTTTTATGAATTAAATCATAAATATTACATTCAAATAGTAAAAAATAAGATTTATTGTGTAAGATTTGTTGCATTTAAGGTCGTAAACAAAACCTTTAATGTTATGCATTTCAATCTTTTAGTTCCATGTTTTTAGAGAACGAAGGACACTTGTTTTAAAACTAAATGGTACCAAAATAGTCATGAAGAAACTTCATCAGATGCTCAGTGTTTGATTGGCATCTTCATATTGTTTTTTTGGCTCATCATACTTGTCATCAGTATTTTTTTTTATTTTTATTCTCTCAATTATTTATTTCTATATTCGAATTTGAAAACACCTGCAGAACAGTCTTTGAAGGTATTATATTCTAGTTTGTTATGAACCCATTTCATGTGAGTGATAGGCGTAAAATTCATGGAGTTCAGATACTTAGATAATCATATGATCCTTTCTTTTTTCCTTTTTATTTTAATAATTTTTGGGATATCAAATATCTTGTCGAATGAATTTTACATGATCGTGGACGAAATAAACATCTTATCCACTGTTTTTGTAAGGACACGATAACTAGAAGATTACAATCCCGAATAACTTATTAGCTTTAAGTCCTATAAACAAATACTACTATAAACTCTATATGCTGAAGACGGTTAAATTTTATGTCCATATAAAAACTCATACCAAAATGATTAGTCTCTTGAAACAAAGGATATCAAGGTGTTTTGAGAAAGATTCAAATTTTTAGTTTTTTCAACTTTTTTTATAAATGTTTAATACATTTGATTTTATCTTATTGCAGTTATATCGAGAATAGACATGACCACTGACACCATGATACAAAGTTACGATTTAAGGAGTTTGAGGTGTTAGGCCAAATGAGGATATCAATCTGGGTGACACATAGAACAAATCACCATGACATGAATACGAGATTGAAAAGAAGGAATCTCTTAATCGAAGAGATGATTAAGATTTTTGGAGAATGTCATATTGAGTTTATATGCTATGAATCAATTAAGGTACACAAGAATTTTCAGCTCTTAAGCTGAGTCAACAATAATTATAGATTATTTTTTACTTGATAAATTCTTGTCTTTATTGTATAAAATTTTATGTGTTTTCTTTATTGATTTAGGTATTTTTGGATTTTCTCGTCTTGCTACTTTTGATTTTTATCATCTTTCACTCAATCAAGTTTGTAGAGAAGCCAATAAGCCGACCATGAAATTGTAAGGGTAGCTCTATTAACTATGCATTATATCGAATGGTTATATATTTTTGTTAATTTCTTCCTTTGATTTAAGATAATTTACACAACCATGTTATATAATAAAATTGATGAACAAGTTTAAAAATATTAGACTCAAGTTATCTAATTCATCAATCTATCGAATCAGAACTTAAAAATTTGATATTTATCTAAAATTAATTATTTGATCTGATATGTATCTGACCTGTAATTTTTACGGAGTAGTTAAGTCTAATCTGATTTTTTTTGTGATCGAGTACCTAAATTAATTACCACACATTTACATATTAACTTGGCTTTTCGATGAATAAAACTTATCTTAAAAGTATAAAAAAGATAAGTTTAACGTTTTGATTCTTCTTGTATGAATTTGATTTTGATTATTGTTTTTTTAGTTTATAATCTAAGAATTACTCATTTTAAGGATATAATGTTATTTACAATTGTTCTTTGAAAATAAATACTCATGTTTTTGGTTTTAAAATACGGTAAATTATTTTCACGTTAAATTATAAAATGATTATATTGTTTATAGAAAGAGATTTTCTTTTGAGGAAAAAAGTTTTATATTTTATGATTAGGGAAGAATTTTTTTGTTAAGGTCTTTGTAGCATTCCTTCATACGGTCACTTATTTCAATTGAGCTCGTGATTTATTATTGAAACAATACATCATTAAGACACTTTTATCTTCTTTTTTTTCAATCGAGATTCAAATGGAAAAAATGAGGAAGAAAAAACATTGAATGAAGGTATGAACTTAGATAAAGTTGAAGCCGCATTTCCTCCTTGATCTAGTAGTTTTTTATATTACGTAAAATAGATAGAGAATAGATAAATCCGTAACACTCTTAAAAGGAAAAAAACATAAAACTCTACAATTGACCTCTTACAAAAATTGAATTAAAAAAATGGATCTACTTAGAGTATAAAGATATTGATAAAGATAATTTATAATTGAGATATTTTCATTATAAATAAATAAATCAATAATTTTACCTTTAATTATAAATTAAAAATAAATACGAGAGAAAAATTGTAATAATGAAAATCTTTTAAAATATTGATAAGTCATAATATATATATCTACATGACTCTCATTTTCATATTAAAAAAATTACAATTATTTAATCTAAACAGATTACTCATGAGTTTTACACTATTAAATATTTATCTTTAAGGAGGTGTGAATGTCACTTTTTATATATCAATAAATCTTTTTTTTTCTTTTTCGATATGAAATTAATATTTTCATATTTTATTACACATGACATTCTTTTCACTTAACTTTGTGATACTTTTGTCATAAGTTATTTGATGAACTATTATCTCGACTATTTATCATGCATACTTCATAAGTGAGTACTCAATAAAATCAAACAATCAAAAGGTTACTCTGATACCAATTGTTATGATTATTTAACTTGTCTGTATTAGTTAGGCAATCAAAGAATCACTCTGTTATAACTCATTATTGTTGTTTACTTTGCTTACCCCACTAATGCTCGTAAAATGTAAAATCAAAAAGTTAAAGAATTATTCTTATATCACTTGATACTATAATTCAATATATATTATATTGATGGGTGCTCTTTATTTAAATAGAAATATATATATTGTTTAGCTTTATATTTTTTTCTCTTTAAGGTTTTATAAAAAATTTATATTTTCAATTTTCGTACCGTCTCATATTTTCAATAAGAATATTTTATACTTTTTTAAGAAATCAAACACTAACTTTTATTTTTTCACTAATATTGGTAAAGATTTTATATTTTTTTGAATTCAAATCACCATTTACATACTATTTTGTAATTACTATAACTATTATATATACTTACATCATGTAAGTAGATATTATTTTATATATTATATTCTTATTCAATTAAATGTATAAATATTATTATTATTATAATTTTTATAAATACATTATATATAAATACATGTAAAATGAGATAACATATCATCAAATAAGCAAGCGTGATATATAAAAAGGACTAAAAAAGTTATAAATTAGGATATATATGGATACAGATCTGATAATTTTTTATTTTTTTAAGTTATATGAGAAGATAGATTTTATTCCTATTTTTTTATTTGGGTGAAAATTCATCTAATGTTAGGTTAGATTCAATTGGAACTTTTATATTTTTTGATCGAATTTATGATTTAGTGTAGCTAAGAACTCAATCCTACACAACTCATTCATCCTAGTCATGAACTTATTAAAAGACAATTGAATTTTAATCAAATAATATAATTATCTTTTTAATATGTAAGTATCACGAGGTCATTACCCTCTTCCTAAAAGACATATTTGATAGAAAATACAGTGTCATCGCTTGTATATCTTAAGACCTTTTTTTCTTTATGATATGGGGTTAATTCTTTATGTCTCTTTTTAGGCATGATATTCTCCCCACTCAATCTCGTAACGCCTTTGTCAAAAGCTTCACTCTAATGATTGGCCTCTTATCACGGTTGTTCATCCTGTTTAGTTCTCTCATGGGTACTCGGTGTGAAATCAAGCATTCAAAAGATCACTCTAATACCACTTGTCACGGGATCATTACACTTTTCCGAAAAAACATGTTGATTGTATATGCAGTACCACCATTTGTATACCTCAAGACCTCCATTTTCCTTTTCGATATGTGATTAATTCTCTTTATCTCTTTTCAAAAGTAACACAAGCTTGTTATACGATATATATCAAAATTCTACTATTATATATATATATATATAAATTAGATAAATAAATTCAATCTTTGAATAAATAATTATGATAGAATTGAACCTTAGAACTTATTCTCATTGGTTTTGGTTTCTCATTTCTTTTTAGATGTAACCTCTATTGGGACCGCCGACACACCCCATGGCGCAGTGGAACAAAATTACGACGGTCTTTCCAGTGATCCATGTATGTTTAATCCGAAATCGGGAGGAAGAGATACGATAACTTACATTGGGTTCCTTGATAAACAACAAAGACATCAATGGGATCTGCTACAGTTACGATTGTTCAACAATCGAATCTTTAGCCTCCACGAATATCGTCTCGGCCTCTACTCAGTTCACCCGGTTGAGAGAGCAAATCTCGAAAAACTATTTTTCATGATTTTAGGGTTTGGGAATTCGGAATTCTCTGTATTGGCTGCTAGACCAAAAGGTCCTTTATATAGGTGTAACCCTAGGTATAAGAGTTTGATTTCGAATTTGTTTATAAGAAATAATTAAAGTAATTATTTCCTTAAATTTCGGAATCTATATTTAATTCGAATTTAAAAGGGATATAATTACTTTAATTATATCCTTTATTTAAAATTCGGGATTAAATATATTCTACTTATACTTTTATATATTTTTGCTCATTCTCAACCATTGGGTGTGACCCTGTAGGCTCATTGTAACGTTAGTAATAATTTTAGAACAATTCTAATATTACAAACAATGAGTGACATCTAGCAATATATCATTGTCATCTAAGTTACAAGAGATCATGATTCGATGTATCATGTCCGTGACCAACTATCTTAATGTATTATATCCTTTTGTCCTTTTATATCTTTAATAGGCACAAGTCTTGCAATAGTCACACTTGTATAGCCTATTTTAATGTTTCTTAATATCTAGAGTGGACTACTTTTAATGAATAATTTGTGATATCTCATATCAACGTATTCAAGCATGGCCATGCATTTCTATTCTCACTCAATCAAGTGGCCATTTACATCTCACTACATACATTGTAATATGTTCAATGTTAGTTTTTATAGTGTAACGAATTACAAGACACGTTTAACTGCATCAAAACATAAAACAACATATGTTGAGATAATAATAATCTCAAGTCTAAGGATCATACATATAGTTGTCACTATGAGCAATATCGTGACCGTCACATAATAATCCAAGATATATGCTCATAGTGGGTCAATCCAATATATTATTCTCTACTAATATATTCATATATTAATTCTAACATCTCTATGTCAATGACAACTCATTGTCATCAATTAATCACATGTTAGTCTTAATCGTATTATTATTGTCCATACACATAATAATACTTGACTAAGGATCTTTTAATAATAATACATATATTATTATATGGACCTTATTGTTTTTCAGTTTATGTTATACATTGCACATATATTTGAAAACAACAATGGCAATGCCTTTATTCAATAAAATTGGTAAATAAAAGTATCCTTACAATCATCATATGATTGGTCTTTGGGCATACTCTAACAACCTCTCACTATATATATAACACCTAAAATCAATCTTTAGAATTCATCAACCTTTATCATTCGTAATTTCTATTATTATTTTGTGTTTTCTTCTCTCCTTATTTGCTTCGCTTTAGTTTTTTCTTGCATTAAACATGGTTGTTAATTCTAGCGATAAAAAAAAATCATCTTAAAAATCAATGATAAAAGTAGTGATGGTAGTATTCTTTTTTCCGACGGAGCATCCACCTTTGATGGAGGTGAGTTTCAAAGAGACTCAAGCTACAACATAGATATCGAAGAACTTCTAGATTAAGATCACTTACCTGAGGAGTACAAGAAATATAAGTTTAGTGTTTCGATTTTTCTTGAATGGGTGAGCTTAGTTTTGATTATTGTTTTTTTAGTTTATAGTCTAGAATTAGTCATTTTAAGGATAAAATGATATTTAAACTTATGTTGTGGAAATGGAGACTTATGTTTTCTATTTTAATATGAGATAAATTATTTTCACGATGGTTTATAAAAATGATTATACTTTCTCAAAATAAATAAATAAAAATGATTATAATGTTTATATAGAGAGATTTTTCTGAGGAAAAGAGTTTTATATTTTATTTATGGAGTATGAAAAATAATGTAAAATTGTTTGGTATTTTATATTCGATAAGAATATTCAACGTCAAACAAAAGTGCTAGGACTTGTAATAAGAGTTTTAGTTTGTCTTCTAGTGGGGGTAATATTGTGGTTAAAGAAGACTCCTCTTGTTAAGGTCTTAACAATATCCCTTCATACAACCATTTATTTCAATCGAGTCCGTAATTCGTTTTTTAACCAATACATCATTGAGATACTCTTGGGTCCTCTTTTGATCAAGATTCAAGGTGAGAGATGAGAAGAAAGAATAACGAATGAAGGTACGAACTTCGAAAAGTTTTACTCCATAATTCATCCTCGATCCATAATTTTATTGTCTAATTACGAAAAATTGACAGGAAACAAAAAGATTCATAAAAATACACAAAAAAGGCCTATATTACTATCATCTCGTACACTTTTTGCTGAGACAAGAGATAAGTAACTTATAATTGATCACTTGCATAAATTAAATCAAAAAAATATATTTGTTCGGAGTATGAAAAGGTTGATGAAAATAATCTATCATGAAAATATTTTCACTCTAAATGAGCAAATCCATAATTCAACCTCTAAAGATGAATCTACAAGACAACTAAAAATGAATAGGAGGCATAAGTTACAACAAGAAAAATCTTTCAGAATGTTGCTAAGTCAAGATCTAGGTATCTCTATGAGTCTCATTTGCTATACAATATATTCTGGATGTATCTTAAGTGTTTGACTTGTATTCTTACATAGAAGAAGTTTTATTTCATCATCGTACTACTAATAGTTATCTTCTTAGGTTCATCTCTTTGAAAGATATTGGACGTTTTCGGCAAGAAGAAGAGGCTTTAAAGACAATGAGCCTCTTCGAAGGAGCATCTAAGCAAGATAATTAGTAAAAAACTCTCAAAAATTTTGTGGTAATAATATGGAATCCATGTTGTACATTATAGCCTACTCAACATTATATATATATATATATATATGCTTGTTTTTATAAATTAAATCACAAATATTACTTTCAATTAATAAAAAATAAGATTTATTATATAAGATTTTTTGCATTTAAGGTCGTAAACAAAACCTTTAATGTTATGCATTTCAATCTTTTAGGTACATGTTTTTAGAGAACGAAGGAAACTTGTCTTAAAACTAAATTGTACCAAAATAGTTGTGAAGAAACTTCATCAGATTCTTAGCGTCTTGATTGACATCGTCGTATTGGTTTTTTGGCTCATCATACTTGACATTGCCACCGATAAATTTTTTTATTTTTATTGTCTCTCAACTATTTTTTGTCTTATTCGTATCTGAAAACACCTACAGAAAAGTCTTTGAAGGTATTACATTCTTGTTTGTTATGAACCCATTTAATGTGGGTGATAGGTGTGAAATTGATGGAGTTCAGATACTTAGATAATCATATGAACCTTTTTCCCTTTTTATCCTAATAATTATTGGGATATCAAATATTTTACCGAATGAATTTTATATGATCGTGGAAGAAACGGACATTTTATCCATTGTTTTCTTATGGACACAATAACTAGAAGATTACAATCCCGAACAACTTATTAACTTTTAGGCCTATAAACAAATGCCACCATAATCAATATGTTGGAGAAGGTTAAATTTTCTGTACATATAAAAACTCCTACCAAAATTATTAGTCTCATGAAACAAAGGATATTAAGGTGGGTTGAGAAAGATTCAAATTTTCAGTTCTTACAACTTATATATGTATATATATATATATGTATATAATCCATTTGATTTTATCTTATTGTAGTTATATCGAGAACAGACGTGATCACAAGAACCATGATACAAAGTTACGATTTAATGAGATCGAGATGTCAGGCTAAGTGAGAATGTCAATATGGGTGACACATAGAAAGAATCACCATGACATGGATAAGAGATTGACAAGAAAGGATCTCTTGATTGAAGAGATGATTAAGATTTTCGAAGAATGTTATATTGAGTATATTTTATGAATTAGTTAAGGCACACAAGAATTTCTAGCTCTTGAGCTGAGTCAACAATAATTATAGATTTTTTTACTTGATAAATTCTTGTCTTTATTGTATAAAATTTTATGTTTTTTATGTGTTTTTCTTATTGATTTGGTTATTTTTCATTTCTCGTCTTGCTACTTATGATTTTCAACATTTTTCACTCAATCAAGTTTGTAGAGAAGCCAATAAGCCGACCATGAACTTGGAAGGGTGGCTCTATTGCTTAAGCATTATATTGAATGGTTATATCCTTTTGTTAATTTGTTCTTTTGATTCAAGCTAATTTGCACAACCATACTATATAATAAAATTGATGAACAATTTAGTCAAGTTTAAAATATTAGACTCGAGTGATTCAATTCATAAATTTTTCTGACACGGAACTTAAAATTTTGATATTTATCTAAAATTAATTATTTTAATTATTTGATTTGGTATGTATCTAACCTGTAATTTTTACTAGGTAGTCAAGTCTAGTCTGATTTTTTTGTGATCGATTACCTAAATCAATTACCAAGCATTTATATACTAACTTGGTTTTTCGATGAATAAAACTTACTTTAGAAGTACAAGAAAGATAAGTTTAACGTTTTGGTTCTACTTGAAAATATGAGCTTGTTTTGGATTATTGCTTTTTTAGTTTGTAATCTAGGAATTACTCATTTTAAAGATATAATGCTATTTACACTTGTGCTTTGAAAATGGAGAGCTATGATTTTGATTTTTAAAATATGACAGATTATTTTTATGTTAAATTATAAAATGATTATATTGTTTATAGAGAGATTTTGTTTTAAGGAAAATTGTTTTATATTTTCTGAGAAATTTGCTTGTGATAGGGATAATATTATGGCTAGGGAATATTTTATTGTTAATGTCTTTGTAGCATTCTTTTATACGATAACTTATTTTAATCGAGTCTGTGATTAATTTTTTAAACAATACATTATTAAGACACTTTTATGCTCTCTTTTTTTCAATCGAGATTCAAAGGGCAGAGATAAGGAAGAAAAATAATAAATGAAGGTATAAAATTAGATAAAGTTAACTCCACAATTCCTCCTCGATCTAGTAATTTGTCTAATTACGTAAAATAAATAGAAAATGAATAAATTCATAAAACTCTACAATTGACTCCTTACAAAAATTGAATTAAAAATGGATCTATTTAGAGTATAAAGATGATAAATAAAATCTATAATTGAGATATTTTCACTCTAGATAAATAAATCTATAATTTTAGATCTAATTAGAAATTAGAAATGAATACGAAGTAAAATTTATAATAATAAAAATCTTTTAAAATGTTGATAAGTCATAATATACATATCTTCATAACTTTTTTTATTTTAAAAAATTACAATTATTTAATCTAATTTTGACAGATTACTTATAAGTTTTACACTATTAAATATTTAGCTTTAATAAGGTGTGCAATACCATCTTTTATATATCAATAAATCTCTTTTTTTCGATATAAAATAAATATTTTCAAATTTTCTTAAACATTACATTCTTTTCACTTAACTTTGTGATGTTTTTGTTACAAGTTTGATACGCTTTTAATGAACTATTATCTTGATAATGATTGTTATCATGCCTACCCAATAAGTAAGTATTCAATAAAATTAAACAATTAAAGAGTTACTCTGATACCAATTGTTATGATTATTCAATCTGTCTATAACAATTAGGCAATTAAATAATCACTCTGATGCAACTTAGCATAGTTGTTTACCTTGTTTACCTCACTAATAGTCATAAAGCGTAAAATTAAAAAGTTAAAAAATTATTCTGATACCACTTATTATTATAATTCACTATATATATCATATTTATGAGCACTCTTTATTTAAATATAAATATATTTGTTTTTTTGTTTAATTTTATATTTTTTTATTCTTTTTAAAGCTTTATAAAAAATTTATATTTTCAATTTTCTTACCGTCTCATATTTTCAATAATAATGTTTTATATTTTTTTAAGAAATTAAATACCAACTTTTATTTTTCAAATAATATTGGTAAAGAATTATATTTTTTTGAATTCAAATTACCATTTACACACTACTTTATAATCACCATAACTATTATATAAAGTTACATCATGCAAGTAGATATTATTTTATATATTATATTTTTATTTAATTAGATGTATAAATATTATAATTATAATTTTTGTAAATACATTATATATAACATGCATGTAAAATAAGATAACACATCATCAAATATGTAAGCGCCATATATAAAAAAGACTAATAAAATTATAAATTAAGATATATATATATATATATATATATATGGATTCAAATTCAAAATTTTTTATTTTTTCAGGTTACAGAAGAAGATAGATTTTATTTATAATTTTTTAATTTGGGTGAAAATTCATCATATGTCATTCAGATTCAAGTGTAACTTTTATATTTTTGATCGAATTTATGGTTTAGTTTAACTAAGAACTCAATCCTACACAACTCATATTCATCCAAGTCATGACCTTATTAAAATATTTTAAAAATAATATTTTTCATTTAAAATAATGGTAAAATTATTTTTTATCCCTTAAAAATATATAATTAATTATTGATTCTCTAAGTTGATAACTTTTTAAAAGATCCTTTAAAAAATAATATTAAATTTTGACATTACAAATAAGACTATAATGTGACCCATATTATAAGATTAGTCAATATTATATTTATTCATATTTTTAAGGAAAATTCTATAAATGATCATTTAATTTTAGGGTTAGTATCAATTTGAATATTATATTTTTTAATTTTATTAATTATATAACATAATTCTTTAAGTTATTTCAATCAAATTATTAATTGTTAAAACCTAACAAAGAGATTGAATAATTTTTAAATAAAATAATATAATTATAAATTTAATCTTTATTATCATTTAATTATATTGTGACATGCATCACCTAATTTAATAAAAAATAAAAAATAAATATTTGGTACTGATGGTATTTCAATTCTTTTGTAGCAGGAAAAATTAGGAATTTTTACCGTCAAGTCAACATCAACATTTAAGATATAAGATGAAAACCTTAGTATATATTTTAAATTATTCAAGCATAATTGTTGTCTCTAATGGCTAAATTAACTTTAAAAAGAAACAATTTAATTAAATTAATATGTATGTATGTATAGTAGCACATGAATTTACCTTTAATTGAGTTGTCAATATAAGAAATTAAATTATTTAATCCAGAATTAAAAAATTCAATAAATTAATTAAATTAAAATAATTAAATTTTTATTGGAATTAATCAAAAAAAATTACTGCTAAACTATATTAAAAACTAGGAGACGATAAAGTTTAATTATCATTTCTAAAGAACTTAAGGTGACCCATTTATTTTAATTATTTTTTTAAAAATTAATTTTAATATATTTAAGAATATATTATTACTATATACTATATATATATATTAATATATATACATTAAAGTATATATTGCATGTATATAATATATACATATATTAATATATATATATATATATATATAAAGTATATACATATTGAAGTATAAATTAAAGTATATACTTTAATGTATATATATTTAAGTATATATTTATATATATACATTAAAATATACATATATATATACATATACATATATACATTAATGTATTATACATATACATACTTATATATTATATACATTAGTGTATTATAATGTATTATATAATATATATATATATTATACTTATATAATCCATTATATACATTATTGTGTATGCATTAAAGATTTAAAGTATACATTAAAGTTTACGTATTATAGTATACATTCTATATGTAGTAAAAATTTTATATATAATATAGATTCTATATAGTATATATTAAAATAAATACATCTATATTTTCATTTCTATATATAGTATATAGTATATATGTATATTAAAGTATATTATACAAAAATATATTATATATGTATAATGTATTAAAGCATATTATACCAGGGATGTAAAAACAGTTACTTGGATGGGTTTCAGGTCGGTTTTATTTTAGTTCGGTTGTATTTCAGGTCGGATTCATTTCAAGTAGAATTAATTCGGGTTTTAAATTCATATTAATTAAAATTATTAAGTTTGAGTTAGGTACAAATAAGTAATTAAGTAAATAACCGATAGATTTTGGGTTGAATGATTGATCATTCATTTCGAATTAATTATTTAATATCTAACGTCTTTAACTAACATTAATCTTATTTGTAGAACTAATGTTTTGATATAATAATTGAAAATAGTTTTGGACTAATTTGAAAAGATTTCAAAAATGGTTCTTATGTCCAAACTACTTGAAAATATATTTAAGATGTTTTTGAGAGATTTTAAATATGTTTTAAATGATTTAAAGAAACCAAAGAAACATTTTTAACCCAGGTGTTTCGATACCATTCATAATGGTATCGATACCGCCTTGTTTTAAAAGGAGAAATCACAATGGTATCGATACTGGTATCGATACCTTTCACCACTGTGATGTTTGGTTTCGATATCGGTTTCTATACACACCCAACGGTCATAAACGATTTTATGAAAAAACCCAACGGCTAGGAGCGGTATTGATATTGGTATCGATACCAGTTCATAAATGCAAGTCAACGGCTATTTCCCAAAGAGGGTGTTTCGATACCAGTGTAAGGGGTATCGATACCTCGTGCACCAAAAGAGGAAATAAGCCTTGAAATCAGCTCCAAATGGCTCCAAACCAATCCCAACGGTCACCAACGGCTAGAAGCTCACTTGGGATGATAAAAGGAAGCCTCAAGAGAAAACTAATGCTTCACTTGTAACAACATTATGATCAAAGATTTGTCTTAAAGCAAAATTCTCATCTTTGGGTAGACAAAACACTTGTGAGCTCAATTGTTAATATATGCTCAAGTGTATTAGGATTGGGTGAGTGTCTTAGATTGCAAACATTAGCCTTGTTAGAAGAATTAAACAAGTTTGCTAAGTTTTCTCTTGTTTGAGTGAATTCCCAAAGTTCGGGTTGTGAACTTTAGATGCTTGATTCGGTTTTGAATCAAGGTTTGTAAGGTTAGCTCTTTAACCTCAAAAGGAAGAAATTCTTAGTGAATTTGGGAAATCCTTAGTGGGAAGCTAAGGTAGTGGATGTAGGCGTGGCCGAACCACTATAAATCCTTGTGTCTTTGTCTATATTTTTGCTTCCACCATAAACACCCAAATTACCGATTCTCCATCACTTGGCAAGCTTAAATCGGTTGTGAATCGAGCCCCTTAAAGCCCAACATTATTAAAAATAAATATTACGCAATAGAATAAACAAAAATATCATCAAATGATTCATATATTAAAAATTGGGCTAAATTAAAAAAAATGAAAATTAATAAAGAATAAACATTGGACTATAAAGAATAAAGTTTTAAATTGAAAAGGATAAACATTAATAAAATAAAATATCATCTTATTAAAAATAATAAACTAAATTATAGAAATAAATAGTAGTCAATTTGAAATAAAAATAAAGTTTTAAGGAATAAATTGCAAAAATTATAAATGAATAATAGTTAAATTCGTTGAAAATTTTAATTTTAATGTACTTTAATACATTATAATTTATACATATACAATATAGTTTAATACATTTCAAAAATAGAAATATGAAATTTATATAATATATAGAATATATTCTGTATATGAAATTTATACTAAATATAAAATGTATTCTGTATATGAAATTTATACTAAATATAAAATGTATTCTGTATATAGAATTTATATTATATATGAAATTTATACTATATGTGGAATATATTTTATATATAGAATTTATACTAAATATGGTATGATACTATATATGAAAATATAAAATGTATACTATACATGAAAGTACGGAATGTATAATACTATATATATATAAAAATATATATAATATGTATATATATAATATATGTATGTGTAGAACTAATATTTTGATATAATAATTGAAAAATAGTTTTGGGCTAATTTGAAAAGACTTTAAAAATGGTTCTTATGTCCAAACAACTTGAAAATATATTTAAAAGGTTTTTGAGAGATTTTAAAGGTGTTTTAAATGATTTAAAGAAACCAAAGAAGTGATTTTTACACAAGCATTTCAATACGGTCTTGAACCGTTTCGATACCTTTTTGCCAATGTGAATCTTGGTTTCGATACCCGTTTCGATACAACCCCAACGGTTATTTGAAAATCCGCCCAACGGCTAGGAGTAGTATCGAAACGGATAAGGCCTGTTTCGATTCCATGAGCTAAGGGTTTCGATACACCTTTTAGGTGTTTCGATACCGGTACTTAAATGCAAGTTCAACGGTTATTTTCCAAAGCAGCTGTATCGATACCAATTGTACTAGAAGCACAAATAAGCCTTAAAATTAGCTCCAAACAACTCCAAATCAATCCCAACGGTCACTAACGGCTAGAAGCTCATTTGGGATGATAAAAGGAAGCCTCAAGCATCAAGAGAAGACTAATGCTTACATTGTAACAACAATATGATGAAAGATTGGTCTTAGAGATTAATCTCATCTTATGGGTAGACAACACTTGTGAGCTAAATGTTTATGTATGCTCAAGTGTCTTAGGATTGGGTGAGAGTTTAGTTGCAAACAATTAGCCTTATTAGAAGGATTTAAGTTTGCTTAAGAATTCTCTTTGTGAGTGAATTCTCAAAGTTCGGTTGTGAACTTTGGATGCTTGATTCGGGTTGTGAATCAAGGTTGTAAGGTTATCCCTTTGTTCTTCAAAAGGTGGAATTCTTAGTGAATTATGGAAATTCTTAGTATGAAGCTAAGGTAGTGGATGTAGGTGCTTGTTCGAAGGTCGAACCACTATAAATCCTTGTGTTTATTGTCTATTTTCATTGCTTCCACAACTAACACCCAAATTAGCATTTTCTCCATTACTTGGCGAGTTTAATTGGTTATTCATCGAGCCACATCAAGCCTAAAAATTGGTATCAAAGCGAGGCTCAATCAAGAAGGATTAACATCCTATTGAGAAGATCTGGAGAGCTCGACCAATTATCATTCAACCGACGACTCATGGCGCTATCCATTGACAAGCCACCTTTCTTTGATGAGTCAAACTACTCCCAATAGAAGATAAGGATGAAGTATTTCATCAATTCAAGAGATTACAATATTTGGGATATAGTGGAAGATGGACCATTTGTGTCAAAAGGAACAAAGGCGAAATGGAGCGTGGAAGATCGTAAGAAGATGATGCTTAATAGCAAGGCTTTGCACATTCTCGTGTGTGCATTCCATCCAACCACCTATGAGAAGATGTCTTCTAGTGCCAAGGACGTTTGGGACAAGCTAGAAGTCACATACGAGGGTACAAACAAAGTAAAGGAGACCAAGATTGGACTCCTCAACAAAGAGTATGAGAACTTCAAGATGAATCCGGAAGAAGACATAGCAAAGATGTTTGATCGATTCTCCACCATCACCAATGGACTTAGAGGATATGGAGAGATCATTCCATAGGAGAAGCTTGTTCGTAAGCTTATCTATTCCCTTCCAGAGTCATGGGACTCGAAAAGGACCGTCATCATCGAAGCAAAGAATTTAAAGACTCTCAAGCTTGATGAACTCATGGGTTCACTCCTCACACATCAAATCATGATAAAAGGAAGAGAAGAGAAGAAGAATAAGGAAGAGATTAGATTGATGGGGAAGAAGAAAATTCAAGAGCTTGGTGTAAATGTCAACACCATTGCTCTCAAATCCTCCAAGTGCATCCACTTTGAAGATTCAAGTGAGGAGGATAGTGAAGAAGATGAAGAGCTTGCCCAACTCTTCATTGACTTCGATCGATTCGTGAGGAACAAAAGTAAGAAATCCTCAAAGAACGAATCAAAGAAGAAGATGAAGGATTCCCACAAGTCTATCATGAAGGGATCATCTTCAAAGAAGCAAGCATGTGTGGCTACTTGGAGTGATGGGGACTCCACCGAAAATGAAGAAGCCAACCTATGCTTGATGGCCCTCAATGAGGGGGAGGTAACTTCTAAATCATCTAATTCAAATTCATTTTCATTTGATAAGTTACAAGAAGACTATGATAAATTGGCTTTTGAGTTCAAGGCTTCATTTTCTAAAAATAAAAAGATGATTTCAACGCTTAAATTTAGAAAATGGTTTGCTTTCAAAAACCAATTTTGAAATTGAAGCAAGGTTAAAAGAATTTGAACTTAAAGTTTTTGATTTTCAAAACTTGCTTCAAAATATGAAAAAAGATCATCAAATGTGTTTAGATGATCTTTAGAAAGAAAAAAGATTTGATTTCCAAAAAGCTTAAAAAGGAAAATAATTTAGGAAAATTAAATTTTTTACATGAGACAATCTTGTGCCCCTAGATTTATTGATGGAAAATGTTTTAGAAGTGTTTGGGTCCCCAAAGGACTAATCACTTCAACTAAAATGATGAAATTGAAAAATGGATTCCTAAGGGGACTAAATTATGTGCTACTAACGTTAAAGGATCCAAAGCAATTTGGATACCAAAAATTACTTGATTGTCTTATTTTAGGTGTGATGGGGGTAAGAGATTTTCAAACTTTTGATATTTATTTTTCTAATAATTGGTATGTTTAATAAGGGGACTAAATTATGTGGTACTAACTTTTGATATTTATTTTTCTAATAATTGGTATGTTTAATAAGGGGACTAAATTATGTGGTACTAACTTTTGATATTTATTTTTCTAATAATTGGTATCTTTAAAATTCTCCCATGATTAGAGCTTTAAAGATTTTCAAACTTGTTTTGAACCATTTTTTATATAACAAAAAAGGGAGAATATTGTGAAAAATTGATTTTTCAAATGGTTTATTGAGTAAGGGGGAGCTTTAATGTTTTTCGAATCATTATTCTCTTATTCAAAGTTTTATTTCACTAAAGGGGAATAATCTCAAAAATAATTTTTCAAGTTGGTTTTATTATATCAAAAAGGGAGATTGTAGAACTAATTTTTTGATATAACAATTGAAAAATAGTTTGGGACTAATTTGAAAAGACTTTAAAAATGGCTCTTATGTCCAAACAACTTGAAAATATATTTAAAAGGTTTTTGAGCGATTTTAAAGGTGTTTTAAATGATTTAAAGAAACCAAAGAAGTGATTTTTACATAGGCATTTCGATACGGTCTTAAACCGTTTTGATACAAAATTACGATGGTCTTTTCAGTGATCCATGCACGTTTAATCCGAAATCGGGAGGAAGAGATGCGACGACTTACATTGGGTTCCTAGATAAGCAGCAAAAACAACAATTGGATCTGCTATAATCACGATCGTTCAACAATCCAAATCATTAGCCTCCACAAATATCGTCTCGGCCTCTACTCAGTTCACCCAGTTGAGAGCAAATCTCGAAAAACTATTTTTCATGATTTTAGGTTTTGGGAATTCGAGATTCTCTGATACGGCTGCTAGACCAAAAATCTCTTATATATGTGTAACCCTAGGTATTAAAGTTTTATTCCGAATTTGTTCTAGGAAAAAATTAATTTTATTATTTCCTTAAATTTCGGGATTTATATTTAATCCGAATTTGAAAAGAAATATAATTACTTTAATTATATCCTTTGATTAAATTCTGGATTAAATATAATCTATTTATACATATATATATATATATATATATTTGTTGCTCCTTTTCGACCATTGTGTGTGACCATGTAGGCTCATTGTAACGTTAGTAATAATATTAGAACAATTCTAATATTACAAACAATGAGTGATATCTAGCAATATATCATTGTCATCTAAGTTATAAGAGATCATGATTCGATGTATCATGTCCGTGACCAACTCTCTTAATACATTGTATCCTTTTGTCCTTTTATATCTATAATAGGCACAAGTCTTGGAATAGTCACACTTGTATAGCCTATTTTAATGTTTTTTGATATCTAGAGTGGACTACTGTTAATGAATAATTTGTGATATCTCATATCAACCTGTTCAAGCATGGCCATTCATTTCTAGTCTCACTCAATCAAGTGGCCTTTGATATATTTTCCTATTATGTAGGAAGGACAAATTCTATCTCGATCATTCACATCTCACTACATATATTGTAATATGTCCAATGTCAGTTTTTATAGTGTAACTAATTATGAGACACGTTTAACTGCATCAAAACATAAAACAAAATATGTTGAGATAGTAATAATCTCAAGTCTAAGGATCATACATATAGTTGTCATTATGAGCAATATCGTGACCGTCACATAATAAACCAAGACATATGCTCACAGCGGGTCAATCCAGTATATTATTCTCCATTAATATATACATGTATTAATTATGACATCTCTATGTCAATGGCAACTCAGTGTCATCAATTAATAACATATTAGTCTTAAGCGCATTATTATTGTTCATACCCATAATAATACTTGACTAAAGATCTTTTAATAATAATACTTATATTATTATATGGACCTTATCGTTTCTCAGTTTATGTTATATATTGACACATATATCTGAAAACACAATGGTAATGTCTTTATTCAATAAAATTGGTAAATAAAAGTATCCTTACAATCATCATATGATCGGTCTTTGGGCATACTCTAACGAATATTAGTGTGGGTCAATAACTGGTCGGGTTCAAAACAAGTTGTGTCATTTATTAGGTTGGGTTCAAAACATGTCGGGTAAAATCGGGTCTCGGGTCAATTCAATCGGGTAATACCGATTATCTGCCAGGTCAGACTCAGGTTCGAGTTTGTTTCAATCGGGTGCAGGTCGGGTTTTAGGTCCATAGTAACTTGTTGACATGGGGTTTAAGTCATTCTCGATCGGATACAGTTCGAGTTCAGTTACTAAAGTAAAAGGTCCAACTTGGGTTTGGGTCAACAACAGTCGGATACATATCGGGTTCGGGTCATTACATCTCCAGGTCAAACCAGGTTCTGAATAGAACAGGTTTCAATCAGGTGTTTAGGTCGGATCAACTTTTTACATCCTTATATTATACATACACATTAAAACTTAACTATATTTTTATTCATATTAGTCCCTAAAAGTTTAAATTTTCACCGAATGTTACCATTATGAATTTATAATTTTTTTAATTTAGTTCAGTATTTAGATATGACTCATTGGATGATCTTTTTGTTCATTCTAGTCCTTACAACTTTATTTTAATTCCAAATTGACTATTATTTATTTTTTTAATTTAGTTTAGTATTTTTAATAATATGATATTTTATTTCATTCTTATTTTTTTAATTTTAAACTTACATTTATTCCTTATTAATATTTATTTTTTGTAATTTAGTACATTGTTTATTCTTTCTAGTCCAAAACTTTATTTTTAATTGAAATTGAACTCATTTTTTTTTGTAATTTAGTCTAATATTTAGTATTTTAATTTTATATTTTGTTAATTATAGTCCCTAAACTTTATTATTATTCTAAGTTGACCCCTATTCATTTTTTTAATTTAGTCTAGTTTTTTTAATGTCATGATATTTTTATTTATCTTTGAAATTTGAATTTATTGATTTTTTATTTTTTTTAATTTAGTCCATTTTTAAGATATGAATCATTTGATAATATTTTTTTTATTCTAGTGCATAATATTTATTTATAATGTGATTCATGCTAGTGAAAGACGTTAGATTTTAAATAATTAATTCGAAATCAATAACAAACCCAAAGTTTATCGACTATTTGTATCAAACTCAAACTTAATATAAATTCAAAACCCGAATTAATCCGACCTAAAATAAAACCGACTTGAAATAAACCCGACCTAAAATGCAACCGAACTAAAATGAACTCGACCTGAAATAAACTTGCCAATTATCCGATTTTGACCTAAATTGTTTGAAACCGACCTAAAACTGACCCGCATCCGACACGAATCGAGTCAAAACATCAAATAAACCTAAAATGATATGTATCTGATTTTACCCGACCTAACAATACCTAACCTGAAACTCATCCGATTAATTGTTTTTACATCCCTACACCCATCCTCCTCCTCCAAGCCATATTGTTTACAATATGTAAATTCAGTTTGTTTGGACCAAGACTTAAAACATTTTTTTTTGAATTATTTGACACAGAATTCAAAATAAATAATAAAAATAATTAAATTTAAAAGAAAACTACATTATAGTCATCCAACTATCAATATTTTATTCTTTAAGTTAAATCTTTCATTAAAATCTTCTCTCCTAGTAAATGATATTCTTGTTTTAATTTTCTATCTTTAAAATTTTAACAAAATTATTAATTTAGATAATTTTTATATGTCGTTTCTCTCCTCATCGGACATTTAAATAATATTTTTTATTCAATCAATCAGAAAATAATACATATTGCCTCTTGAATTTGATCAAATCAAAAATGTGTTGTGCTTGTAAGAGAATCAAACATAAAACCTTTTACATGAAGTTACAAACCTAACCATTAAACTAACCATAGAATTTATTTAAATTCTATCCAATTAATATTTAACTTATATTTTTTAAACTAAAAAAAGAGAAAGAAATAGTGTTACTTATAGCAAAATTGAACTTAGAACCTCTTACATAAAGGGTTTAATGCCTAACTTCTAAGCTAGACTTAGAATTCAACTAAATTTTATTTAAATTTTAAATTAAAATTTATATTTTCAAACTAAAAATAAGAAGAAGAAAACATCGACGGAGAATTGATACAAGAACATCTTGCATTAAATAAATGATATTTAACAACTAATCTAAGTTAAGAACTCATTAAAAATCTATAAAATTTATTTTTTAATTTATAATATATTATCACCTAAAAGTTTAATCAAAATACTAGCATAATCAATTTAAAATTATTTTCCAATTCTTTTAGTAATTATTTATTTTTATAATTTTGTATAAGATCATTATAAAAATTTACTATATAATATATATTTTTAATAAAGGATAAACTGCGATGGAGGTCACTTAATTATAGGTAGAGTTACATTTAGGTCGCTCAATTATTAAAAGTTACGTTTGAGTCGCTTAATTGTGGGTAAAGTTACATTTGGTTTACCCAATTAATAAATGTTACATTTAGATCACTCAATTATAGGTAAAGTTACATTTGGGTCATTTTTCATATTTGAAAAAAAGTTTATCAATCGTGTATTAGATTAATTAATGATTTCAAATGAAGTACTTTAATTTAACAAGGGTATAATACAAGTGATTTAGAAGAAAAAACGACCAAATTGATTTATTTTTTCAAATATGAAGGGTGACCCAAATGTAACATTACTTATAATTGAGTGAACCAAATGTAACCTTATACATAAATGGGTGATCCAAATATAACTTTCATTAATTAGGTGACTCAAATATAATTATACCTATAATTAAGTGACCTACAGTTTACCCTTTATTTTAATTAATAACCGAAAATTTAATGATTGTTTTTATTTTTTAAATATAAAATAATTTTAAAATTTATGATCCGTATATATCTTATATTTAGGCCTACAAAACCGAAAACTAGTAGTTAAATGTTTTAACAAATATTTTTTTAAAAAAGAAATATTTTATTTTTACTCTTTGATCAAAATTTGTTATTAATCCATGTAGTATGTATAAATTTTAAATTTAGTCTTTGCACTTTAACTTGATAAATTTTATACTTTATACTTTTTTAAGTTTTAAATTTTATTCTATGTATAATTTTTAAAAATAATTTGAAATAAATACATTTGATCAAATTTTGTCATAAATTCATGTATTATACTTAAATTGTGAACTATCATTTTTCTTTAATTTAATTATTTTTAGATTCAAAATTTACTCTCTCTTTTTTGTCAGCAAAGTTTAATGTTTTTATTAATAACCCAAACTGAAATCGATCGACTTAAAAATAACCGATCAAATATCATCTAAATCACTATAAACCTGAATTTAACAACCCGTTTATCACCTCTTCATACTTCCCTTGCAAAAATTTCTAGATTAACCAATCCAAGAATTTAGCTAAGAGGTTGATGCATGATTCTTGCTTTTTATCTAAAAATATAATCAAATAATTGTTAATCATATAAAGAATGATAATTATATAAAAAAATTAAATAATAATTTTTTTGTTGGTGTAAACAAGTGAACTAAACTATGTTCTTGTCCTATTATTTAAGCTCGATGTCTTGTTCATATTCATACGTTTCACTTGATAAATAAATATAACATATAAAACTCAAATTATTTATGACCCGTTAATCATTTATACCTCAAATTTGAATTAAATATTATTCTTAAATTAAATTGGATTGAAATAGAATATTTTAAAGTAGATGTATTTGTAGAATATGTTCCCAATTGGAATCACTTTCTACTTGCCCAATTGAGTGACAAATAATGGAGAATCCAAGTTGGGTATTATTATTTATTAATTTTTATGATAATTTTTACTAAATTCTTATCATTTAAAAATTATTAATAATAACAAAATATTAGAGCTTATTCATTTCTTTCTCTAAATACAAACCAAATGTTGCCTGAACCTCACTAAAAACATAAATTCACCTTCTTCTTCCGTTGCTCTGTCGCCTCAAATCATGTGTACGTCCAATAAGAACATAACTCGGTCGGAGAAGACCGCTACGAGGTTGGCATTCGATGTTCTCGATGGAGATGGTGATGGAAAGATTAGTAGAGAAGATTTAAAGAGATTCTTCAAAGCTATGTCTTACGTTTCTAATAGTACTTTGGACGACGACGAAAAAATGATCGAGGAAATGATTTCATTGGCGGATTCGGACAACGACGGTCTCGTCAAATTCGATGAGTTTGAGAGAGTTTTGGGGCTGTCGGAGTCGAAACAAACGACATCGTCATTCAGTTTTGAGGTGATGGGGGATGCTTTTAAGGTGATGGACAAAGATGGAGATGGGACATTGAGCTACGAGGATTTGAAAATTTATATGAAATTGGCTGGCTTATCTGCTGCTGATGAAGATATTAAGGATATGATCAGATTTGGTGCCGCCGCCGCCGTTGACGGTGATGAAAATGAAGGTGTTTCTTTCGACGGTTTGCTTAAGATTTTGGGTGTTGATTTTTCTACATGATAATTAAGTTTGGCTAATTATTTTTATTTTTAAGGTTGGATTCATTTTAGGATATAGGATCAACGAGTTTAAGTTTTGTACTTTAAAATTTAGAGTTAGAATTATAACCTCGACAGTAACCATATATTTTCAATAACCTGATTCATGCTCGTACTTGATTTTTTAATAAAAAACTTACCCCTATCAAATCAAATCAGATCGAAACCTGACGGATCGTGGGTCAAATTACCATCCTACTTAAAAATCATTACCACCACCCTAAATACTAGAAATATTCTTCTTCATCTGGTTTCTATTTGATTTTTGCTGGTTATTTAAATGTAATTATAAATGTGAGATAGTTTATGGTTGAATATTGTGTTTTCTTGTCGTTTTTTTTTTTTGAAATTTTATATAATTTTTAAACACCTATAAAATATAAAACGCAAAATAGTTTTTTATTCTAACTCTAAATTTTATTTTCTTCACTTGCAATAATATAAAATTGTAAGCCAAAATATAAAAATGTTTAATGAAATATATATATATTAAATTTTCTTGGATTTTTTAGATTCGGAGTAAAAGTAAGGATTAATTGAAAAACATATACAAAAATTCTAGAAATATTTAAAATTCAAAATTATGACAAATGTTAGTATTTTTTTTAATTTTATTAAGATTTATTCAATTGCAATATAACATGTCATGTATTAGAGAGATTATATCAAGGATCTTGCTCGTCATGTCATTCATGACCTCTAACCAATAAAATCACTTATTTCACTACTAATCATTTATTTCATTAATTTAAATTTTAGAAAATATTTTTTTAATAATATGAAAAAAATAATGGAGATTCATTGGTTAAAGAAAATGATTTGAAATATAGTGGTGAAGTGAGTGAGTGATTATGATTAGGGATGGGCACGGAACCCGAACTCGACGGGTTTCAACCCGACCCGGTCCGATCGGGTCGGATTGTTTGGTGAAAAATTCGGGTTCGGGTCTTTTTTTTAAGGGTGGTCTCGGGTCGGGTTCGGGTTTAGGGTGAAAAAATTCGACCCGACCCGGGACTAATAGTGTAATTTTCTCATATATATTTTAGGGATATTTGCAATAATGATCCTCTTTATATATATTTTATACAATTAGATCACTAAAATTAATTTTTTTACAATTAGGTCACTAAAATTAAATATTTTTACAATTAGATCCCTAAATCTTTTTTTTACAATTTAGTCCCTAAAATTTTAATTTTTTTAATGATTCGGGTCGGGTCAGATTTTAAAGCTTAAAAATCGAATCGGGTCGTGTCGGGTCGGATTTTTTCACCCTAAACCCGGGTCGAGTGACGGGTGTGATTTTTTGGGTCGAGTGTGGGTGGGCCGAAAATCCGACCCGACCCATGCCCATCCCTAATAATGATTGGATAAGACAATGACTGACGTGATAAGTCAAACCCATAATATAATTTCCCATGTATCTACAGAAAATATCAACATCATCCTAAATTATTCTCTAATCATTTTCAGCTCTCAAACTAATATTTCGTAAAAATTTTTAATTTTTAAAACTATCATTTAACCCTTAAAACTCGTTTTCAACCTCAACACCAAAGGAAACCTAGATTAACCTTTACTTTAAACTCAATTAAGAGCCTAAATTTACGCAATTATAGTCCTTAATCACTATTTAATCAACTATAAATAATAAATACATCCATTCCTCCCGGTCAAATTTGAAACTGAAAACCTCCCGCCAAAAAAACAGATTGAAATACAGCGAGATTTTTGGAAAATGAAAGAAAAAGAAAATCAAACTCCAAGAAAAGAACACGCACGATCTTCAGATCTCGCCAATCGCCGATCAAATGATTCTCCGGCGAAGAAAATCACAAAGAAGGTCAGTGTTTCTGATAACCGATAATTTCTCAAGTTCCTCTGCATTTGCGAGCTCATTTATTCATTTATTTAGTTGTTCTTGTTGCAGATTGCTGGAAAGAGTTTGACCGAAGCGTTCATTTCACCGATCGGAGATGTTTTACCTGATATTTCTGAAGAATCCATTGATTTCTCTTCGATTTCTACGTTTTCAGATGCCAATTTCAGCATCGAGACCGCTGAGGTACGAGTTATTTATGTAGTTTTATATGTGTGTATATTTGAGTAAGAATTTCTGGAGGCAGATTGATCTGAAGGCGCGAATAAGCTTAATCTCTATCATTTCTTTCAAATCATGGTAAAATAAATTTTCAAGCTATCTTGATTTTCTGTAAAAAAAAGTTATCAGGGATGAATCGTAGTTTTTAATTTAATTTTAAATTCGTTATATCATTTATATAGTTCTTGCTAATTGTGAAAATCTATGATTATATTTTAAATTCTTAGAGTCTGTTTCAGAACCTTGTTATCTCGTCGAATCCATTCCTTTCAACTTCATCAGAAACGTTCAAGTTACTTGAAATTGCTCCTTGTTCAAAGATAAGCACTGCAAACAGAGATGAACAAATAGACTTCTCAAAGACTGGTTTAGCTGAAGCAGGGATTGTAGTGAAATTTCTTAAGCAAGCTCAACACCAAGCATTGAATTCTATTGACATGGATGACAAATCCAAGAAGGTTCTAAATGCATTGATCGAGTTCACTATTAAGGAGTTCTACACTCTGCCCCAAGAGAGAGAGATATTACCTGAACTTGTCTGTACAAATGCTTATGCCCGATTTCTCTGCTTCTTGCTTTGGGTTGTTGCCGTCGGGTTATTTTCGATCTATTTGTTCTACTATTCAAGATCGGGTTCCTCTTTCATGGGACTGCCGCCAACTTGAAGGTAATTCTTTGTTAATTGTATTTGTGTTTCAAATTTTCATGATATGTTGCATTGTGTATAGTCTTGTTCTGATCACTTCGTTATTATCTGAATAATATGACTGGTGATGTGCATATTAGGTAATAGGTGAGAATTAGTTGAATGATCTTTTATTCTGATGCTTGATTTAGTTGGTAACATGTTGAAGCTTCAGGTGATAGTAGCTGATGACTTCGAATTTTCAATTAGAAACAACTATGGTAGAGTCTGGTTGAAAAGATGAGCATGTTTGCCCACCTTTATTTGTCAATAATTTGATGAATTGGTCGATAATTGAACTTTATTCCCCTTTTATGCTAAACACTTCAAGAATATTCTTTTGGATGAAAAATCTCATAAAATTTGAAGCTGTGTTTTTTATGAATTGGTCGATAATTGAACTTGTTTATTCTATGCCTCTATGGTAACAAGTTTATGCCCTTTTGTTCAAAATTATTAAAGTATATTCTTCTTAATGAAAACACTATGATGAAAAATTTCATCGTTTTCTTTCCATGTCACATTTGTATTTAATGATTCACTAAGGACCCTCAAAACTATAAAAGATTTTTTACATGCATATGTTTTCTTTAACAATTTTTACCTAAAGGAAAGGAAAGAGGGAATTTACTCCTAATAAGTTTTTAATTTATAATTTCAAAGAGGATGTGTATACTCATTTGATACTAGAATCTTAGTTTGGAAACAAATAGTTTGCACATACATGGTAACACCCAATGCATTTAGGAAAGGACTGATTAAGTGCAGAGGTCTGGTTGCACTTTAAAATTTTTATATAATTTAATTATTTAGTTTGTATTTTTTAATTTAATTTTTTATCTTTAAATTTTTGTATTTTCACACTCAAATTTTTAATATTTCTTAAAATATTGCACTCTTTAAATAAAACTCTATATCCATCCCATAATCTTTCAAAAAAGTGGTTGCATCAAGGGACAATAGAATTTTGACAATTTTGTTAAATCATTAAAAGGTAGAGATATTCCTTATTCAGTTAAAACTAAATTTAATCGATGTAAATATAATATATTAAACATATATATATAATAAGCCCAATCCAAAATTAGATGCTAAATGTTATTTTATATATTGTCTCTTGTTATTTTGATATTTATAATATATTCAAATTATTTTGTGTTGTTTATTGTTACTTTTATGTTCAGTAATTAGATTTAAATTTTTTAGGTATTTTTGTTTGGTTAATTCAAAAATTAACTGAAAAAAGTCTGGTTTGGTTAAAGGAAGAAAAATTTTGGTTAATAAATTATAGCTAGTTTAATTCGATCAGTAAATTAAATTAACCGTTTGAACATCCTTATTAATACGATAATAAAAAGAGCATGATAGTCGCCAGTAACAAGCAGATATTGGACAATAAAATTGATGAGGATTTCACTTGAGCATGCCAAAGTAGGGGATTGTTTTTGTGAAAGTTAGCTGGATTAAAGTGAAGGATTTAGTGTCATCCACAAAACTTTTGTTTGTTTGTGAACAAGATAATGACTAATACCGACTTAAAAATTAATACTACTACTAAACTTTTAGTCCTGGCTGTACATAAAGAGATCTAGCTGTACTTTAAAGCAACGTTAAGTATAATAAACATGTTTTGAGTCATCAACGACGAGTTGTGACATAATTATTGAATGCTTGCTTTTCATCAATAATTGTATTTGTGCTAAAGTTTGGATTAATCATCAAGCTAGAGGTCTCCAGTATTTAACTAATCTAAAATTGTCTCACTTTTTTCTACCTATAATGCTGCAATTTTATTTTATTATATTTCCTTGGCTTGTTTATTTTGGTTTGACTAAGCTATCTATCTCTGTAATGTTTGGATTTTTCAAAACTCCAAGGACATGTAGAAGAGAAATGTTATCCCCACTTAGACCAGGACATAACTCTGACTTAGTCAAATATTTCATTCGTTACACTTTATTTGTTCAATATTGACTTTTTTTTGTCAATTTTCTTTTAACTTTGACTCATTATAACTTTAAATATATTATTGATAAAAATACAAAAAATATATTTTAGAAACCTTTAATCAATTAATTTAAAAATATATATTTTATAAAATTTAATAAATTAAAATATTTAAAATAACTACAGTCAAAGTTTTAAAATTTTAACTTTAAAAAGTCAATACTAAACTTCTTAAATGGGACAGAGGGAGTAACAATTAAGGTGAAGCAGGATTAGGAACAACGATTCTCTTTGTGATAAATAGATTCATTTTGCAAGTTCGTTATTACGGGTTGTTCCTACAAAAGATCGAACTAATGACGTATAAAATACTTGAATTCTCGATGTAGATGCTACATAGTTAGTTCACATCCTTCAAAGACTACGAGTGTAATAGGAGCTATCTGTCGACAAAAGGATCACCCTAAGATGATCATCTCATGGCTATTGAGAACGAATCAACGAGTCGAATTGAATTCGAGTAGTGTTAAACTCGACTTGTTAAAATTTTGAGTCGAGTTCGAGTTTGAGTGATTTTTAACGAGCTTGAGAAATTTGAGCTCGACTTGGCTTGTTAAAAACTCAAGTTAAGTTTGAGCTTAATTCGAGCTCAATCGAATCAAGTGTTGATTGATCTTTGATCATGTCTGAAATAGCTTATCATCTGTCACGTCTCATTTAAAGTCCTATTAGGAAGAAAAAAGTTGATCACAAGTTGTGTAAACACAAGCTTAGAGATTAAGATTTAGATTTTAGGTTTTAAATTTATGTTTAGGCTTTATATTTTAGGGTTTTAAGTTTAGAAATTTAGATTTTAAATTACTATAACTTTTTAAAATAATTATTATATTATATTTTCAAGTAGTCCAAGAGTTTTTTGAGTCTGGTATCAAGTAGTTCATCTCAATTCGTTAAAAACTTGAAATGAGTTTGCGTCGAGTCCAATTAAGTCAAACTTTAATTGACTTAAGTTCAAATAATTCGCGATTTGTCTTGTCTCATCTATTACCATAGGCTTGACAACGTAGTTAAGACTTTTGGAGCTGATCAGGTTAATGGATGATCTTTACTGGGATCATTTGAGAAATTTTTATAGCAGAAACAGGCTAATAAATTTCCTATAGTTAGCTTAAACACTATAAGATTTTACATATTTAGGGACATGTTCATTCTTCCTTTTTTAAGTCATATTACATATAATATCTGCTCATAACTTTTAAAACTAATTGAGTACATTTATGTCAATATTTGTTCATGTTCTGACATTATAGATTATTAGGCTGATGAACTTCACTTGCCTGTCTTGTTTATTGTTCTGCCTTAGGATAAGTTAGTTATGGTTCGATCCCTATGATTCGAGACGAATTCAGATCGAATTCTGGAGTTATTGACATAACAACATGGTATTGTCAGATTTTCATGAGCTAAAATAGTTTGCATATCCCTGCAGGTTTGATCTGAACTGTTCTTAATAGGGCCAATTTAGCATTGTTTTTGAAAAGTGTGGTAAAAAAGTGTAGTGAAAAAGTTCTTTTGAAAATTTGGTTTGAGATATGTGTTTAGTATTGTTCTCAAAAAATACTTTTGAGAAAATAAATGACTGTTTGAGACATTATGTTATAAATTAAAATATATATTTAAATGATAATCAAATTCTTTTATATTATAATATTAACTTAAATTATGATAAAATATAAAAATATTAATAAATGAATATATAAATTAGTTTTAAAAAATGCTTTTGAAAAAATATATAATTTTTACATGAATATATATAATTTTTAAATTAAAAAATAATTTATATTAAATATAATTATTTATTTGTAAAAAATAAATTATAAATAAAATATAATAAATGAAGGTTAAAATTATAATCTAACTCCTAAAAGTATTTTTCTAATCGTAAAAGCTAAAAATTTTAGCTTTTGTGTTTGGGTTGAAAAACACTTTTTAAACGTAATTTTTTTCTCTAAAAGTTAACTGTTTAGCATTGGCTCTGTGTTCTAAACCAACTTTTGGCCTAAAAATTGATTTAAAACGCAATACTAAACTTAACCTTAGTTCTTTCTTGCCTCGTTACATATTCTTGAACTGAACTTTATTCTATAGACATTGTGTTTAAGGTTTTACGGCTTTAGAGAAAAAATTCCATATTATTCTTTAGGAATAGTTAGGGTTTAGTCTCAATTTCACTGTTTGATTCTAAATATAGTTTAAATAAATCTTGAATTAATGTTCACCATGGGTCATGGCTTGTTATGTAGCATAAAAGAGAAATTATATCATAAGTCTCAGCATATTATTCATATCTTGTTTAGGGAAAACTATGCTTTTCATCACTTAACTTTCATTGTGATCCTGTTTAAGTCACTTAACTTTAATTTTTTTTTTTATGATTATCATTGAATTTTTGAGTTATTCTATCATGTCACTCGTGTCTCATTGACATCAGAATCGTCATTCTTTAATGTCTCCTCTAACCACTTAAGAGGTAAACAAACTCACTTCCTTTTCCCCTATCACTCCATTAGTTTACATTTTTTAAAACTTGCAAGACTCCACTAAAAAATCAAAGAGAAACAACTCTGATATAGGATCTTTATCATCAGATCAATATAAAATTAAAATATATATCATCTCATTCTTCTCAAGCTCCTCATGTTTGAATTCGGAAAAAAGATACCCTATCATCGAAAAATCAAAAGCAATTTAAATATATATTCTTTCACAAAAAGTAAAGAAAGTTTTGGATCCTTTTTATACTTTTAAAAGACATATGCTTAATCATAACGTTGTTAATTATTTAATAGTAGGCGACTAAAAATAAAGTAATTTGACAGTTTTTTATTAAAATGATTTTTTTAAAAATTTTATTACTTTACATTAAAAAATTAAAATATAAATAAAATTCAGTGATAAAACTTATACTTTACCCTAACTTTATAGATTTCTCCCCTCTAATTTTCTTTTGGTATTCAATGGCATGCACATGGTAAAATGATTTTGGCTCTTGATTATATAAATGGATTTGGAGCATAAAGTTGAAATTATTTACTAAAATATAGGATAAACCACGTGGATTATTATTATTTTCTTGAAACTATTACTCAAAGTCATTATAAGGTTTTGATTATGTAAATTTTATATAATAATATTAAATACAGTTAATTTAAATCATTAATTTAATATTAAATATAGTACATAACGTTTTATTTAATATTAAATAAATAGTGATTCAAAGTGAAAATTTTATATAATAATTTAATATACAGTTAATTTAAATCATTAATCTATATTCATATAATAATCTAAAATTATTATAAAATTTTTAATTTTATATTTTTTTAGATCACTAAATGATTGAAAATGGATTGTTGAGATCAATGAAAGAAAAATAAAGAGATTTTTAATGAAAAATTGAATTATTCTTATTTTAAAAAATTTAATCTTAATCATTAAACTTAGTTAATCCAATGATCCCAAATCAATATAAAATTAAATAAAAAGCTATAGTCTATTTTTAAAATAAAATATTTTTAAGTTCGGAATATCTTATTATTAGAAAAAACAATCAAAAACTCTAAATAATAGATTATAAAATTATTATGAAAAATTAAAATATATTGCAGAATAGTAAAAATAGGAGAATAGTGCTAAAAAACACATAAAATTCATTTTGGATTAATTAGTGTGGGCCTTTGTTGTTAAGAAATGATTGTAATTAATTAGTATTCTTTTTGTGCTAACAAATTATGTTTAGTATTTAGTCATTAGAGAAGGAACTGTTGAGCATAACTTATATTTTGCACATGCATTCACTCCATTAATCATTGCACGTAGGGAAGGAAGGAGAGACGTAGGACAGTCGTTTCTTTTAAAATTTTATATTTTTAATAATTTATATTATTTATGTAAAATTTTAAAATAAATTATAACAAGAGATATTCAATTATGAGTATGATTATATTTAGGTGACTTAATTATTAGAAGTTATATTTGGCTTACTCATTTATAAGTAAAGTTACATTTGAGTTACCTAGTGATTAAATGTTATATTTTAGTCACTCAATTATGGTTAAGTTTATAATTGGATCACCATTAATATTTTAAAAAAAGTATATTAATTTAGTTTTTTTTTTCTCTAAATCACTTGTTTACCGTTTTTAATATTAGAGCACTTCATTTGAAATTATTAATTAATCTAATACACAAATTGGTAAACTTTTTTAAATGTGAAGGATGATCCAAATGTAACATTATCTATAATTGAGTGATCTAAATATAATTTTTATTTATTGCATGATCCAAATATAACTTTACCCATAATTGAGCGACTCAATTATAACTTTTAATAATTGAGTGATTCAAATATAATTTTACCTATAATGTAATTTTTTTTATGGACCTGGTCTCTAGTCAATTAGTGGAAGCCAACACTACATACACGTCCAATTGCACATGGAAACACCACTATGCTTTCCTTCTTGCTAATTCCTTTGATATTTTTGTCTCATGGGGCACTGAAATTGTGTGAAATTGCCTCTTTTTGAGGTCAATTTTGGTGGAAAGTCAGCTTTTTGAATTCCGTCTTTTTGTGCCCATGAAGAGTATTTGAAACCCAAAAGGAAACTCTTTCTTTGTTTTTCGTTTTCCACCTGAAGGAAATTGGTGAAAGTAGTTTAGAATTCACAAGGATTTGGCTACAGGAAGACACTTGTAATGAAGGAAGGTAGCATTCAATAAACTATTTATGTACCGTTTGTATTAATCTTTGTTTATGTTAATTCGTTAAGTTAAATAAATAAATATAAATAAAAATTTTATGTTTAGTTAATAAATAAACTCAATGACTAGAGATAGGGGTATTAAAAAATACTCGAATCGATTAACTCGACCAATTACCTAACTGATCGAATATAAATAATAAGGTATTTACTCAATTTTTTTTTGCTCGGGTCAAGTATTCGGACCGACATTTCTCAGGTCAAGCTAGGGTCATAAAATTAGAAATTTTCGAGTACCTAGTTACTTTCGGGTGCCCGATTCCTATTTTTTTAATTTTATTTTAATATAGTTATTATTTAAATAAAATACCTTATATTCATTATATTCTTAATTCAAACAACATAATTTTTAAATTTCGGTCCTTAAACTTTATTTTCAAAAAAGAATTAAGGACTGATTGTAAAAAAAAATAGGATTCATTGTAAATAATAGATTTAGTTTTTTTGTTGACAAAATTAAACTTTACTCGTTTAGATATCTAATATTTTTGCAAATACATTAACCAAAATAAAAATCAACTCAAGATTCTTTATATAATTCTTTATATAATTCATTCGTGATGTTAAAATTCTTTACTATTTATACTTTTCTTCATGTTGAGATTTTTTACTATTTATACTTTTCTTTGTTGTGTAAATTCCTAAGCCAGTAATATTAATAGCATTAGGAGTAATAGCTTTTAAATATGTATTAATCAAATAACATTTGTAAAATTTATAATGTATACTATTCAGATGATATATCTATATATTTAAATATTTTTCACTTAAAATTAATTTTAACTTATTATTTTTATATTTAAATTATGGATTATGGATTTTTAAATTTTATGTGTTTTTTATGTGATTTAAAAAAAGAATTTAAAATATTAATCGGTTTCCAGAACCCGAATTTACATTTCACCAAAGAAATATATATATATATATATATGGAAAATTGTACAACAGGCGTCGAACATCGTTGAACATCACTAATGATGAACACCGCTGAACATTATTAAACTAATTAATAAAGATTAAAAAATTTATGGACTCAACACATAATTATAAATTATTTAAAACAAATATTTTATTAAATTATTTTCTATATATTATTTTATTTTTAAATAATTAAATAAAATACTAATTTAAATTAATTTTAAAAAATAAAAAATCTTAAACTCTAAACCCTAAAACCAAAATTCAAAACTTAAATCACCAAACATTAAACTCTAAATCCTAAAATATAAAATATCAAAACCCTAAATCAAAAACCTAAAATCAAGACCCCTAAAAATATTAAACCATAAACACTAAATCTAAACCCTAAAATAACCAAAACCCCTATATATAAATCTTAAACTAATTTTAGGTTTCAAGTTTAGGGTTTATACCTTTTAGAGTTTCAAATGTTCTATTTTAGGGTTTAGGGTATGGTTATATTTTTAAATTTTGTGGGTTATGGTTTTATTGTTTTAGGGTTTAGAGTTTATAATTTAGGGTTTTGGATTTTAGGATTTAATGTTTAGTATTTTTAGCTTGAGTTTAGGGTTTTAGGGTTTGAATTTAATATTTTTTATTTTTAAATTAAAAATAATTTAAATAAATTATTTAAAAAATTAAAATATAATATATTTAATTTGTTTAAATTTTATTTTAAATTATTCAAAATTATATGTTTAGTCTTTAAATTTTTTAATTTTTATTAATTAATGTAATAGTGTTCAGCGGTGTTCATCATTAGTGGTATTCAATATATGTTCGAAGCACGTGATAGATTCATCGTGTGTGTATATATATATATATATATATATATATATATATAAATTAAACTAATTAAAAATATTAAAAAAAAAACTTATCTTAGATCTTATGTTTCGTTTCAACTTTCACAACCTTTCACCTAAAATTTTAAAATCTCTAAAAAACAAAAGCTAAAATAGAAACTTATCTTATTAATATATTAGTATTATTGGGGAGAAAAAATAGTATAAAACTAAATTTGATTTTTGATATAATAAAGAAGTAAAAAGATTAATTTGAAATAAATTTTTAATTCTTTACATAAATTGAAAAGTCAAACAATAGTTTTAAGTTAAAACAATAACCCATAAATATTTTTCTAAGTCAATTTCAAAGCCAAACTTTTAATTTTGTTACAAGCATTTCGATACGCTCTTAATGCGTTTCGATACGGCATGCCTATTTTTTATTAAAGTTCTTCAAATTTTACCAAGTGTTTCGATACGGTCTTGGACCATTTTGATACGTTTTAAAACTGTAAAAATTGGTTTCGGAACAAGTGTTTTGATACAGCCAAAGGTTGTTTCGATACCTTCATGCTTTTATGAACTTATTGAAATATTCAAGGTGTTTTGATAAGCCACGTATCTGTTTCGATATTGGGGTTAAATTTTCAAGCATTAAATATTTTGACCGTTGTTTGTCAGGTATTTTTTAAAAATCAGTTAACCTGTTTTGATACGCCCATAGAGGCGTTTTGATATTTATTTTGGTAGAACCAAAACGTTTTAGTATAACTCTATAGTTGTTTTGATACACTCCTATTTTATAGATAATTCATTTCGATACGTTGACTATGCGTTTTGATTAATTCATTCTGATACGTTGATTATGCGTTTTGATACCTTTATTAAATGCACATAACGACTTTTTCTATTTTAGTAGCGTTTTGATACAGGCACCCCTAGCATCGATACTGGTAGTTGCAAAAGTGTATTTATGGTAGGAAGATGAAGTCCTAACGTCCATATTTATGTTTCCAACCACTTCAACGGTTAGAAATCAATGAGAGATTATTTTCTGAGTTTGGGGAGTGTGAACTTTGTTTTTGGGCAAAATTTTCTGTTTTTGAGAAATTATTTTTTCCATTCTTCTTATTTGTAACCTTGTGAGATTGAATCAATCTTTGGGTAGAAAGATTGATTCGATTTATAACGGTTATCCCATGAACCAAGAAAAAGGTCGAATTTTCAACTACCTGAAAAATCCAGGTTAGGACATGGGTCGCATTTTCAACTACCTGATATTTCGGATACCCGAATACCCAAGTACTCGTATTTGAACATCCCTAATAGGAGGTTTGTTCAGTTTATTTATGTTCAAAAACAAGCTCGTTTGAGAACTCATTTATCAATTTGTTTATAAGCTTGTTTACCCGGTTCTTTTCTTTTTATAGTTTTTATATTTTAAATATTGGTTACCATAGAGACTAAATGTAACATGGAATGAATTTGGAGTTCAAATTGTAAAACTTAAAGAGCTTAAGGACTCGTTGTTTAATTTCACAATTTTTGTGAACATATTAATAAATATGTCTCTGAACGCTAAACAAACAAACACAAACATCTTTAAAAATAAACAAACAAACATGAACATGATACTAAAACTTAAATAGACATGAACCAAACATGAACACTTTAAAAACATAATTTAATTTGTTCAAATTAATTTATTTATACCCTTGCTTGCCTTTACAATACACAAGCATATTTTTTCATGTTTATATTTTAATGTGTAGATTAATTTTATATAAATTATATTCTAACTGTTAATTGTTTGAGTTTTAATTTCATGTGAAGGGTTTGAAATTTTATTAAATGTTTTTAATGGATGTTTGAAAGATAAAATTCACATGATGGATTCCAATCTTATTTGTTGGACTAAAAATTATATCTTAATATATCAAATAATAATTTAAATTATACTTATTCAGTTAAGAATAAATATCAAATTTACGTATAAACTCTACTTAAATATACAATTTGATATGCAAACTTTCATTTCATGTTAATGGATACATGAAACTTTATTTCTAGTTTAAATGGATAGTATAATAATCCTGCTATCGATACTCGAGGTATTTATATCAAAATGCTATTAAATAGAAAGTGTCATTATTAGGGATATTCATTTTCGGGTAACCCGATTTTCGGGTACTCATAATTCTGGGTACTCGTTTCTTCCTGGTACCTCAATCACCGGCCCATGTCCCTGCTCATTAAGTTCGGGTATTTATTTTCAGATACCCGCTAATTTTTTGATCAAAATATTTTAATATATATATGACATGTTCGAATTACATAATTAATAATACTAAATTACTAATACGAAGTTTAAGATCCAAATTATAAAAAAAAAAAAAAAACTTTAAAATTACAAATTTCATAATCTTAAGAATTAAACTTAAAAGTTTAAAAACATAAATCCAACTTAAAGTCTAAACATAAAAACAAATGAAAAGATATCAAAGTTTTCACTTAGAAAGATAACATAACAACAACATGTTTTCAAATTGTTCGATGTACCTGGAAAAAATTGAATTAAATTACATTAAACAACATATAATTTACAACACATAAAATTATTTTTTACATTAAACTAATATCTTGTATGTTGTCTGTATTAAACTTGTAAACTATTTCTGAATTAAACAACATTAAACTGTTTCTGACTTTTTACATAAAATACACTATTTTCTGCATAAAATTGTTTCTGCATATATTTTTCTGCATAAAACTATTTTTGCATATATTTTTTTTGTATAAAATTGTTTCTGCATATATATTTTTTTTTGCATTAAATTAGTAAATTGTAAAAAATAAACCGCATAAAACTAGTAAATTGCACATATTTTTATCATTTCTATATTAAATTATACTAAACATTAAATAACATATAAATATTTTTTGTATTAACATATAAAAGATATTTCTTATCAAAGTCTAGAACATTTTTTTATATGTTGTCTGAAACTTCATTTATCTCATCAATAATAAGTGTTGGTTGTTTCGATGTCAAGTCTTACATCTTTGCATAAAATATTTCATATCAGGTGTGTTTTAAAATATAAATATTTAAATATCTCAACTTGAAATAAAAATAAACCTTCTTTCATGTTCTTTAATGATAGCAAATTATCTTTTATCATAATAGGTTCATGAAAAGCACGAATTCAGTCTTAAATACAAATAAGAGCTTTCACTAATCTAAAAGTCAAAGATGTACAAAAAGAATCAAGAACATGTTCTTCTATGTTAAAAGCAGACTCTGAAGCAACAATAAAAACTAGAATTGTTTCATATGGATACTCATATGATTGTGGATCAGTCATTTCCGGTGGGTGAGATTAGATTTCTATACCTCCATGATCATTGCCTCATTGGGTAACAAGCATCAGAAACTGTGTTATGATGTTTTTGTGTTATATGAGATGATATATCTATGCTTGATATGTGTTTAGGTGATTATGGTAGCGTTATTGTTTATCTTATCATGATATCATATTGTTTAGTATGTTTTTATTTATGATTTGCGTAAAACGTTGTTCAGTGATTGTGTATTCACTGGGTTTTATTAGTTCAACATTCAAAATTGTTATTTTCTTTTGTAGGTAAATAGATTGTTCGTGGGTTGCAAAGTATCATTGGGAGGAAAGTTTTAACATTGGTTAGTTGTGGTTGAGCAAAACTACTTAGATGTAATGGGTTTTATATTCGTAAGATCTTGTGTATTTTTAACTAAATGTGTATCCATGAAATGTTAAAAGATTTACTGGAAGTTCCTTCGAATGTTAAAAGATTTTATGGATTTATTTATTGAGACATTAAATTTGGACTTTGTGGTTGATGTTTGTTGTGTAAACAAAAATATATGTTCGTTTATTTATTAAAAGATTTTCATGACACGTTGTTGAGTAAACGCTTATTTATTGAGGTAAATATATAAACATTAGTAAAAAATATATATTTATTTAATAAATGAACGAACACAAAAAATGTATGCTCGTTTCATTTATGTTTTTGAATAAGCTTATTTATTAATTTATTTATAAGCTTGTTTACTTGATTTTTTTTTCTTTTCTTTTTTATATTTTAAATATTGGTAAAGTTTGAAACTAATTTATCACATATTGAATTGTAGGGTTCAAACTACAAATTCTAAGAAGTTTAGGACTAGTGATATAATTTCATAATTTTTGAAATGAACTTGTTCACAAATGCTAAGGGAATATGTAATATGTTCACGAACACTAAAACAAAATAAATAAATAAACACAAACACATTCAAATATAAATGATATAAATACTTTTCAAAATAAATAAATAAACACAAACACATACAAATATAAATAAACAAATATAAATATGATATTAAAAATAATTAAATAAATACAAGTGCAATCATACTCGTTTAAACATTATTTATTTAGGCTTGGTTTGACATTGATTTTAAAAAGTACGGTTGAAAAAATTATTTTAAAATTACTATACAAAAAGTGATTCTGGAAAGTTAGATAATGTGTGTCATTGATGTCAAACAGTGATTTTGAAAAGATAAAATGTCTATTTTAGACATGATGTCGTAAGGCATAAGTAAACTTAAATAATGTTTAAATTAATAATTTTATTTAAAATAAATTATAAATAATAAATTTATTTTCAATATATACGAATATAACAATTACAAATTAATAATAAATTTAAAATTAATTATAAATAAAATAATTTCATTTTCAATATAAATATTATAAAATATATATTATTTTTATAATTGTGTATGTAACAATATATTATAAGGGTAAAAAAAAAGTAAATATATTTTATAAATTAACTTTTTTTTCAACTCAAAAATGGTTTGGTGAAAAAATTAATTTAAAAATAACAAAAAATAATAAAATTTAATAAAAATACTTAAAAAATTACTTCTAAGTTGTCAAAAACAACCTTAGCCTTAGACATGCATAAAACAAGGTTGGGTTCATCATCCAAAATGCACTTGTCAAGCCTAGCTAAGAAAGGTTTCAAGCCGAGGTGAGCCCACCCTATCGGCTCAATCGGACCGACCGTTTCTCTCCTCGCCAAAGCAATAAATACTAAACCCAGTCACTTCGACGCCTGCTCTTCATTCCTGCCTTCGCTCTCTCTCTCTCTCAACCAACAAAACCCGTTCCCGTTCTCATTTACTTTCAATTGCATCTCTGTTCTTAACACTGATAATACATTCGATTCTCTTTTATTTCCAGAAGTATGATTTTTTGTATTTGATATAAAATTCTGAATCTAAATTCTAAACTCCTTTTTCTTTCCATCAAGTTTGAATCATAGTTCACCGTATAGTACGGAGAATAAGAGGCGTTTGGGCAGGTGAGAAATGGCGTCGTGGATTAGGAATCCAGTGACGAACACAACAAATTCTGATCGGATTAAAAGGAAAAAGAAGAATTCGATGATGAAAGAGAATCAACAACAAAGCCACCAAAAGCCGCCGAGCCACGCGGCCTGGAAATCAGAGGCGCAGCAGAAAAGCTACTCCTCGAAGCTTCTTCAAGCTTTGAGCCGTATCAATCTCAATAGTACTCCTCCTTCCCCTTCGGCTTCACGCGGCAGTCGAGCCGTCCGTGAAGCAGCCGATAAAGCCTTGGCTGTCGCGGCTAAAGGGAGAACGAGGTGGAGTCGAGCCATTTTGACGAGCCGGCTTAAGGTGAAATTTCGAAAGCAGAAGAGATCTTCGTCGCAGAGAGGATCCGCCTCCGCTGCCGTGGCCGCCGTGACCAGGACTAGCCGTTCGAAGAAACCGAGAGTTTGCATTTTGAAATTGAAAGCGAAGAGTGTACCGTCTGTTCAAAGGAAAGTAAAGGTTCTCCGCAGATTGGTTCCCGGTTGCCGGAGGGAACCGTTACCGATACTACTCGAAGAAGCGACTGATTACATAGCGGCGCTTGAGATGCAGGTTCGAGCAATGAGCTCCCTCGCCGATCTGTTATCTGGCTCCGGAGCCGCTAGCTCTAGCTCCGCTCCTCCGTCAAGTAGCCAGTAATGCCTTTTTGTTCCATTTAATTGACAAATGCCAAGTGCCATCCCCATACTATTATTCTCTCTCGAGTAAATAACCTCTTCTGTTAAATACATTTTCCTTATCCCCTTTCATTTAATTTTCATATCACAATTGAATTAATATTAATTATTATTAGGTAATTTTATGTTTCAATTAATGATTAAGAGATTTTTTAAATTTTAATTATAGATTAATTTAGTTTAAAATCGATTAATTAAACGAATTAATCGAACTAATCCAAAATATTAAATATTTAACGCGTTATATGTGTTTGTTTATCATTTTAACGAACGGAAATGAACGAACACGAACAAGCTACTTTCTTAACGAACGGACATGAACAAGAAATTTTGTGTTCGTTTATGTTCGTATTCGTTATTTGTTTGGTTAAAGTTAAATGCACAAACATGAACATACTCTCGTTCGTGTTCGTTCGATTCTTTTACAGACCTACTCTCTAGGTTTTTCTAGGTATTTGGGGTTTTCAAAATAAGGATTCGAGGATCAAATTGATAAAAATTTAAAGACTAAGAATTTATTAAATTATGTTGAATTAAAACTAAAATAATTGAATGCATAAATTTTAAAGTTTAAAATTGTTATTATACTTCGTCATGTTATTATATTTGTTTACTCAACGATTAACAGTAAAATTAAAATAAAAAATAGCATTAGTAATAATTTTATCTAAAAGTAAATTAATTACCTAAACTAGAAAGATAAAAAACTGGTAATAATTCGTTGAGTAAGTTTACCCCAAATGCTATGTGTACTTAAATTTTATGATTGGAAGAAAAATACAGGTAATAATTTGTTAAGTAACTTTAGAGGTTTAGATTATAAGACGTAAAATTTAGGGTTTATAGTTAAAATTTAGAGTTTAGAGTTTATAATTTAAGGTGTTAAGGATAGAGTTTTAGATTTTATAATTTAAATATAAAAGGATTGTGTATTTTTTACACGATTTAAGGTCAAAATATAATTATATTTATATTAAAAATTAGCACAATATCTAAGTTTTAACTAGATAAAAGTTAGTCCAATGTATCTATTTTAATTGATATTTTTAAAAGGTTAAAGTATATAAATAGTCACTGAACTATCTTTAAAAATATCAAATGGTTATTGAGCCGTTAACTGTCGTTAATTATATGACGTGATAATTATAAAAAATTAAATAATAAAACATTTAATCTCCATATTAATACATTTATTCAATTTATTCCTAATTTAACTCTCATTATTGATATCTAATTTATTTAAATATATAAATATTGAAGATTAAATATTTTATTATATAAATTTTGTAATTACAACGTCTACCCGTTAACAAAAGTAAATAACTCAATGACTATTTTGCAATAAAACTTAAATTTTAATGCTTATTATATAATTTTTAAAAATTTTGATAATTATTTTATATTTTTAGAGATAATTTAGTGATATTTTTTACTTAAATCTTTTTTAAAATCACAAGTTTAATGGGTTTAAACCTTAGGATGTCTTATATTTGATGAGAGTGTTTTAATATAATTTTTTATTTTTTTTTTATAAATCTTATTTTTACTTAGAGTTGAAGGAGGGAAAGATAAATTCTAAAATTCATGACATAAGAAAATATAAAGAAATATAGAAGAAGGAAATATACCGATGCCGATGGTGGATCACTTTCACCGTAAAATTAATGAGATGTCGGTGTTGTATCATCGGTTTATAATTTATTAGTTGGTTAATTCAAATTAGGTATTCAAGATGAATATTAAAATAGTCTTTTTAATTTAATTTATTTTATCCATAATGTTAAAATTCGAATTTTTAAATTTATTTAAAAATTTAGCACTTTATTCCGTTAAATCAACTAACTGTTAAAATTTAAATTCTTTTTTGACAAACTTTTAACTTTAGAATCCAATAATTTTATTTCCTTCCCCTACAAAATTTCTCATTTCTCCATAGACAAGCATCCTACACATCCCACATGGTTCACGCTCCCCATGTGCATACCATTCTTTATTTTAAGCTTTATCTCTTTCTTTTTCTCCTTTTTACTCCAAGTCTACAACCCCAACTCTTTTAATTTCCCCTTTTATGTTTTTGCTTTCATTTTTTATTATTAAATAGAGATTACATTCTTTTTCTCATACCGGGATTCAAACTCGTACAAGATGAGACAGGATAAGCATCCTTAACCACTAAGTCAATCAATGGATCTCATTTTTGCTTTTATTTTTAGCTAACCCAATTCTTTCCTACATATAACATAGGGAGAATGTACCACAGTTGATTGGTTCGATCAATCAAATACTCATTCTTTCTTTACATTGCATCATGCTAATATAATACCCATAAATAAACCAATATATATACATAACAGAACCTAACAAGTCATTCTAGTAGAAAAGAAGATAATATTTATTCTAAAAGACTTGTGTTGAAATCACTTCATCCAACAACACTTCAAAACAATCACAAAAAAAAAATATTTTTGTAAACTCAAACTCATATCCTCGGTCTTACGAGATAGTGCAATTTATTATATCTAATCCATTAATGATTTGACTCCAATGAGCAAGGCAAGGCAAAGGGGCAAGGAGGTGAGGATGTACAAACGATCAAAAAGCTATATTAAAAATCTTCTCCTATTTCGGTGTTTTTATTTATGATTAGGGACAGATTTAGAATTTCATATAAGGGTGCAAACTATCAAGGAACTGTATTAGAAATGTAAGGATACAAAATTAAAAGAGTTTAGAGGTGCATAATTAGATTATTAATAGAAAGTACAAAGGAAATATATAAAATATGGAAGAACTTAAATTTTTTAGCGGATGTGACTATCCTCAACACTCTAGGTTTGTCCCTATTTATGCCCTTACACTAAAAAAAATAAATTCATGACCTAGGATTAAATTTTTAAAAAAATATAAATAATATATTTTTAAAATTTAGGGTTTAAAATTTAAAATTACTTACTTTAAATTTATTTTTTCTAATGTAGGGCATAAAGAAGGAAAAGAATTTATCCCTTTCTAAAATAGTTTGTCATAAAGAATAATTAATATATATATATATATATATGAAAAATAGCACTCCAACCAAATGTAGCATTATAGTACTTTCTTAATGGGTTCTTGAATAGTGTTATACATAATGAAGTTTTACATATAAATATAACAATAGAAAAAAAAGTAAAAATACGTATTAATTAAATGAATATTATTGATCATGGTTAACAAATAACAAGGAGAATTAGTGAACCCAATAAGTATTCCAGTAAAAATACAGATGATGCATATTTTAGAAAATCCGAATTCAAATCGTTTTATTTATAAGATAATATCTTATGATCACTTTTAAACCATTAAAAAAAAGTCACTTATAATAACAATGGATGCAGTAATTCCAAAAAAAAATATTTTGAATTTAAAATACATCATTAAAATATAAGTAAAAATATCGATTTTGATATAATAATTAAAAATTAGTTTTGGATTAATTTAAAAAAGTTTTAAAAATAATTCGTATGTCCAAACAATTTAAAAATACTTTTAAGAAGTTTTTGATGAGTTTTGAAATGTTTTAAATAATTTAAATTTGTGATTTCAACGAATGTGTATTGATACACTCTAATGGTGTTTTGATACAGTTCAACACTGCAAAAAAAAAATGTTTCGATAAGTTTGATAAGGCGTTTCGATACGAACGTTTTGATACACCACTTTGGTGTTTCGATACAACCCAACGATCTTATGAAAAATCTACAACGGCTTTATAAAATAAACGGCTAGGAGCCGTATCTATACAAACATTAGCCGTTTCGACACGTGGAGCTAGGCATTTTGATACTTCAAGGTGTTTCGATACATGTATTTTAATATAAGTATAACAACTCTTTCTCAAAGGGGTTGTATCAAAATATTAAACTCGCGTTTCGATACACCTAACATTAGAAGGGAAAATTAGCATAGCATGGGAATTAGCTCCAAACAGCTCCAATTCAATCTCAATGGTCACCAGCGACAACAAACTTAATTGGGATTGTAAAATGGATCTCCAAGCATCAATAAAAGACTAATATTTCAAACATAACAACAATATGATGTATTTGTGTCTAAGTGCTTAGAATTGTTCATTCTTTCCTAGACAATACTTGTGAGCTTTTATTGTTAAATTTGTTCAAATGTTTAAGATTCTGGAGATTACTTTAGTATGCAAACACACACCTTTAACAGGGTTTTCAGTTTGTTTAAGAATTCTCTTTGTGAGAGATTATTCTCAAAGTTCGATTTGTGAATTTAGACGGCAAATTTAGGAATTTACTTTAGGTTGTGAATTGATTGAAAATCCTTAGTGGTGAGTTAAGGTAGTAGATGTAGGTGCTTGTCAGAAGACCGAACCACTATAAATCGTTGTGTTGAATTGTATATTTTTTTGCTCTCACAACAAATCACTCAATCAGTCTCTTTTCCACCACTCGATAATATTTTTGATTGATGTGTCGAACCTAACAATATAATATTTCACAAGTTGAAAGTTTGAATTCCTTTTCATCTTTGCCTTCCTCTCATTACATGCGCCATGTGTTTAGATTTAAAATGAAAAAGAAGAAAAGAAAAGAAAATGACATGCATTAAAAACATTGCATATGTTATGCCTAAAGTATACTAACCCCACATGGCCTTGTCCATTAAACTCCAAAATAAAAGCAAAGAAAATGTATGGGTGGGCACCTACATTTGACGAGATATCTATGCTCGTAAATTATTTGAGTTTAATTTTAATTAATTCATATTCATGTTAGATATTATCGAAACCAAATTTTGAATAAATTTAATTCTTAATTAATGTCTTTAATCAATTTATTTTTGTATATATATTTAATATTATGTTAGTCAAATCAAAAGTTTTTACAAGTACCTTAATTTTGATAGGATTTAAGAGGGTTCTTTTTCCTAACTAATCCCACACCCAAATCATCAAACTTAGATGTTTAAGGGTTGGGTTCTCATCATCTTCCTCTATGCCAACAAAACACACAATAAATTGTTATTTTTTAGTCAAATTAATATATAAAATAAATTATATTAATTACATATATGCTATTATATGTAAATAAATAAATAAACAATATTTTTATATTTTTATATATTATTTATAATATAAATATATTTAAAAAACTCAAAATATCCATAAAAATAATATACTTATATTATAAATAACATATAAAACTCATGAACCTTAAATCTTAAACTTTAAATTATAATCTCTAAAATCTTAATCATAAACCTTAAATATTAAGATTTGGGGTTTAGAATTTTTATATATTATTAATAATATAAATATATTATTTTATAAATATTTTGGATATTTTAAAATAACATATTTTTATTTAAAGAATATAAATCTATTCATTTAGTTCAACTATATTTTTTGATGCAAAAATAAATAATATTAAAAATATAAATTCTACATTTTAGTTTTTAATATTATTTACATATATATATCAATATAAAAAAATAAAAATATATTATTTTTATATTTTATATATAATTTATAATATAAATATATTAAAAATATTTATAAAAATAATATATTTATATTACACATGATATATAAAAGCATTTAACCCAAAATCCAAATTCAAACATTAAGATTTAATATTTAAAGTTTAAGGTTTATGATTTTTATATATTATTTATAATATACATATATTATTTTCATGAATATTTCAGGTGTTTCTTAAATAATACATTTATATTATAAATAATATAAAAGTATATAAAAATAATATATTATTTATAAAATAATTTGATTTAATCTCAAGTATAAATTGAAATATATAATATTTACTGTAAAATATTATTTAATTTTATGTTGGTTTAGTTGTTAAGGTTTATCCTTCGTATCTAAAGATTTTGGGTTCAAACCTTCGAAGTACATAATTTTTTTCTGAGCAAAATAATGTAATACAAACAATATTATTGTAATTAAAAATCTCTACAACAATATTGCTTTAAAAACTCATGATTTACCTAAAATTATAATTTTTAATAGTTTTGTCAAAAATAAAGGGGTTTTCTCTGTTGAAAACCGCATCAAGGGTTTTGCTTTTATTCTTCAGATGACGGCTTCAATTTTAATGTTCATCGTTATTTTATTTATTTTTATATTTTTTAAGTTTTTAATTTTAAAAAGAATTTTTTTCTTATAGTATGTTTTTTCTCTATTTTTTCGTACACTTTTTTTTTTAATTTTGTGACATATGAGTTCGTATTCATATCCATTTAAAGGTTCAAAATAGAAAAATCAATATGATAATCAAAAGAGCATCGTCTTAATCAATCATATCGACATTAAATACTATCATGATAAAAAATTGAAAAAAAAAATATCAAACGATCAATTAAGAGAAGAAGAATATGCGAAAAGAAACGATATATATATATATATATATATATATATATATTAAAAAGTAAAGAAAGTGTATTAGAAAGACATAATTATTGAATTTAAAACCTAAAAATAAAAACGAAACATAAAATTATCAACAACTGACAATCAATATTACAATCAATGTCGCAATCAATAAAAAATGTTACAATTTTTTAATGAAAATAGCGCTTAAACCCTAAAAATAATACCCTAAACATAATTTAACTAAATATTGTTTTCTAATTTTTTTACAAATGTGTTGTCCCTTCCTGTTTATTTTTTAAAATATGGTGAATTACTGTAGAAATCAGAAGTTCGGTAGAAAGCACCCCAACTTCAAACAATAACTCAATAAATTTATTGTTCAAAGACGGATTGAGAGCAATCCAACTTTAAAAAAATATATTACACAATCAAAAAAAGTCACGTGTCGGCATGAAAGAGCACTTGATACTGTTTAAAGTTAGGGTTTCATCTCTCCGACTTTAAACAGTAACGTACAGGGTAGCAGGCTGTCATGGTAGGTTTTGCATGAATTTCGGTTTGGGGTTGAATGGGGTGAAATTTGGTAATTGAAATTGAATTTAGTTTGTGTTAAATAGGGGTTAAAAGTGATTCGTTTGTGTAAATTGATAGAGATTAAAAATTGAGGTAGGAAGATAAGAAGAAGAAAAAGGAGGTGGAGGAGGAGTTTGTAGAGAGTAAAATTTGTAAGTTTATTTTTTTAATATTTGATATGATTTTATAGTATTTGTTAAATTTTAGATAGTATTTTTTTTAATTTTAGAGAATAATAGTTTTTAGTGTAATATTTTTATAGTTACTGTTTTTTTAATATTTTCTATTTTTTATTTATTTTTAAAATAAAATTTGGTATAGAAATTAATTTTTTAAAATCTCCTAATTAGTTTCTTAAATTATTTAAGCAATTAAATTAGTAGAGGATTATTGTGTGCAATTTTTTGGTAAGCAAATTTGTTAAAATTAATAAATTATTATTTAAAAATTTAGAGCCTTAAAATTACATGTAGCTTAGTGGCTAGTATTTAATATATTTGTAAATTAGCTTGTGAAAAATAGTTTTACCAATTAGTTGTTGATGGTGATTATTTTTGTAAATTATTTTGTAAAAATTATTAGAACAGTAATTTGTGTAAATTATTTTGTAAAAATTAGTAACTTGTAAGTAGAAGAGTAGTTTGTGGAAATTATTTTGTAAAAGTTGTACCAATTTTGTTAAAATTAGTAAATTATTATTTAAAAATTTAGGGCATAATTTTGTCAATTAGTTTATTAAAATTATTTAAATTACATGTAGTTACTAATTTTTTAAAAATTAGCTTGTAAATTTAGTAAAAATTAAATAATTAGTGACTAGATTATAAAAATAAAAATATAAATTTATGTAGAAAAATAATAAATTAGATAATAAATTTATGTATAAACAAGTTCTTTTGTTGCAGTTACAGGATCATAACATTAGTAGTTTGTCAATTCTTGAGATGGTACCGATCTATTAATATTTTATTTGATAAAAGATTAATTATGTGAATAATATTTGATTTATTTTTTAATGTGTTAATTACAAGATTATGAGGATACGTTTAAGCATCATCTGAACATGGCTCATAACCATCCAGACAAATTGAATCATTGGCTGGTTAAAAGCTTCTGGATTTATTATGAGACCTTCATTCGTGGTACAAGTTGGTACCCGGGGTGATAGCCTCTCTAATTGAGCGTTGGAGGTCTAAAACCCATATGTTTCATATGTCGTGTGAAGAATGTACGATCACACTTGAAGATGTGGTCATGCTTATTGGGCTCCCAGTAAACGGAGCACCATTGATCGATGAAACATTGACTGGTGACCCGTTAATTGACACTGCAAAAGCTACACCAGAAATAATTTGCTCATTATACCTTGGATATGTTCCTGATAAATCCAATTTGAAAGGAGGTCGTTTAAAATTGAACTGGTTGTAGAGTAATTTTCAACTGGGTGAATATAACTTGGTTACTGCCATTTATAATACCAATTGAGCTTATATTTTTCAAATTATTGGAGGTATATTGTTGCTAGATAAATTTGGCAATGTTGTTCATATCCGGTATCTATGTTTTTTGAGGTATCCGTATGAAGCTGCAACCTATACTTGGGGATCGGTTATATTAGCGTTCTTGTATCATGAGTTGTGCAAGAACGTTACAATAGTATATGTTCATAAGGTTCGTGGTATCGGTGGATATTTATTTTTGTTGCAAGCGTGGGCTTGGAAACAATTACCTTTTTAGACATCGATTGCGCGTACATCGATTTAGTTTCCTCTTGTATCTCGGTAATCGTATTTATATTTTTTCTAATTTTATTTTAGTTTAGTTTTTTAAAATAAATTATTACAATTTGAATACATATGGTGCAGGGAAAAAGCATACACAGGTTTGGCGAATAACAAATTAAAATTATTTAGAGCTTATATTGATTTGTATGCTTAGGAGCAAGTATTGCTTTTATTTTAATTAAAATTTTAAAACAAAACATCATTTATGTTATAATTAGATGTCTTATTAAAATAATTTTTTCAGTTTATTTGGATTTCGTACAGTAACAAGGTTCTTATTTCGGTACCAGAAGAATTGTTGGTGGATTCTCTACTTTGGTGTTCTATTACATCGTTGATACACTTCGCGTTTATTGAGTTCCAATTTGGAGATAGGGTGCTGTGGTAGTTTGGCCTTCACCAATCGATTCCGAATATTTCATTCAATAATGACTTTCTACAAGATTTTGATGGAGATCCATACTAGTATAAATGCGATTCGTTCTTGTTCACCCATTTGGAGTTCTACGGAGTATAGGATCCAATAACCATTTTTCATGTTCCACTAACGATAAATACTAGGCATTTATGATCAGTGGAAACTCAACTTTGTAAATATTGATCATCCATTGTAGATTGAAACATTGGTTAACATAGTTGTACGGGTCAACCCCAACATACATACATACATACATACTGCAGCTACATGCGCACAGGGATATCGTCGTGCCTAAAATTGGCCACAATCACACCATGCGCACAAGTAGATCCATACAAGTATAAATGTGATTCGATCTTGATCACCCATTTGGAGTTCTACGGAGTATAGGATCCGATAACCATTTTTCATGTTCCACTAACGATAAATACTAGGCATTTATGATCAGTGGAAACTCGACTTTGTAAATATTGATCATCCATTGTAGATTGAAACATTGGTTAACATAGTTGTACGGGTTAACCCCAACATACATACATACTGCATCTGCATGCGCACAGGGATATCGCGATGCCTTGAATTGGACACAATCACACCATGTACGTCTAAAGTCGAATCGAAATACATTTGAGTGTGGTACTTTATTGTTGCATCTAGAACCAACAATATCGAAAGTCTAATTATTTTGATCGAATGCGTGAACAATCAACCTCGTTGTCTCCTTAATATTATTTTATATTTTTTTCAAAATATCTGTAGCATAACGTTGCCCCCTATTCAATAAAAACTCAATATTCTTCCATTTAACAAACCATACCTTAGCCAAACAGTAGTATGTCTCTCTCACCAAACTTGCTATTGGAAGGTGACGTGATCCTTTAAGAACTTCGTTTATACACCCTACAAGGTTAGTTGTCATTTGTATGTACCGTCTATCACCTGCATCATAGGATTATTCCCATCTTCCTCTTTCGATATTGTTGGCACAACTTCAAATATGCCCGTCATATTTCTTTAAATTCTCCATCTTTCTCTCAAATTCTGGTCGTACAAGTTGATATCCTAAGAAAAAAATATATATTGTCAGCATCTAAAAATATTTCAAGAAATGTTACTTACCCATTCTTATAATCTCACTGTGAAGATATAGATTTTTGAACCTCTCAAATATGTTCTTACCGATATGATGAACACTATATGTCAGTTATGCATGTAGAGGTGTCCAATGACTTCTAACTTGACTAATTGCTGCAATAATGTCGATCCCTCGATCAGATATGATGCAGACGCCATCTTTTAGGACAACATGTTCACATAAATTGGTTAGAAAAAAAATTACAAGCTTACTTTGTCTCCCTTTCCATAATTGCGAATGCTATTGGAATTACATTTCTCTCACCATCTTGCGCAACTATAATCAACAGTACATGAGAGTACATCCTATACAACCACATGCCATCGACTTGGATAATTCTTTTATAATATGGAAAATCTTCAATTCATGGCTTGAATGCTCAAAATAATTGAAAAAATTTGGTACCTTCAACAAGTTGCCCTTGTCGGTTGTGTGCATCCTTTCTTTCTTACCTTATGATGGTACCGGGGTAAAATGGGTCATTGCTACCAATAAAGCTGGTAGCTCATTGTATGATTTATCGTAATCACCGTACACTAAATACAATATCTTTTCACTAGCAAGTCATCCCTTGTTGTATTTTATTTGATATTCAAATTGTTGCACAATGGTTACATGTATTTTAGAAATGGGAACCCTTGGATTCACTTCAACCTACTTCATCATGTGATGGCTTATTACATTTGATTCCAATTTGGTGTGATCTTGATCAATTGATGTTCGTAAACACATGTGATCACCGTTGTACTTCGTCACTCCTAACGATCAATCTTCTTAACATATGAAACTCGAATCTTCCAATTATAATCTTGTCCAAATGTCATGCACTTCACAAAGAAATTCCTCGGGGTGAATTTCGCAACCATGTAATCTACATGATGTATGATGTTATACCCTTTAATTGCTAATTTTGCTTTATTATTTTCGTAAAATCAATGCTCAACAAATAGTTCACCCTACTGACTTGAATTTAAATGAGGCATATTTGATAATTGCGGTGCCCTCATCGCATTGAAATCCATTGATCTCATATGACTTGGAGTTCATAGAACGTAATGTCATCCTCCGTCTGAAAAAATTCTCCAACACTGAAATTAGGGGCTTCACCAACGTTATCAAGTAACTAATCAGGATCATCAATATCTTCATCTTTGCTTGAATCTTTAAGTGATTCCCCCATTGACCTCGTAGATTCTCCTTAGTTACTATCAGTGTAACAAAATTGCCTCCAGATATATCAAATTCGTTACCAATACATATTCGAGTATTTTCTCCAATAGCGTTTCTGGATGGGATAGAAATATCAAGAATCTCCGTAAGCAAATCAACATTTCGAATATTCATTGACTCATGCTTTGCGATCATTAGTTTCAAATTTGTACTATCGTCGAGAGCTATTGAATAATATTTGACTAGATAGTCACAAGGCCATCGATATCGCAAACCATGAAATTGAGCTTCAATTTTCTTCGATATCCTCTTCTTTAATATTCGAAGCGTGATGTCTTTTTTAAATCTTATCTTCGTAAGGATATCACATTCGAATACAATACCGATATCAGTTTTCACCATTTTTCCATTGTAATGAGCATTCGCGACGAAGCTGTTGTTGCTAATTTTGCCAACATTTTTGGTAGAAATAGTGTGTATAATAATACACACAAAAAACTAGAAGACAACAAAATTTAAAAAATAATAATAACAATTTTAGAACATAAAACTAATTCACAAAAATATTTCAAAAATATATTCGAAATAACTTTAACTATGCAAATTTCCTAAAAATAAAAAGTCTCATCGTTCGTTCTAAAAAATAAAAATACTAGAATAATATTCTTCTAAATTATCAATACCAGAGTTTTTACACAAATCAAACATTTTACTAAAAAAATCATAAAATTAACATCAATAATATAACGAAAAAATTAAATTTTTAAAATACTTACAATATTTTATCCATAATTTTCTTCTTCTCATACTCTTTCTCCTCCCTACACGTTATTGTTTAAAGTTAGAGGGAGAGCACCCCGACTTTGAACAGTATCAAGTGCCCTCCCATGTCGACACATGGCTTTTTTGGATGTATAATATATTTTTTTGAAGTTGGACTACTCCAAGACTGTCTTTGAACAATATTTTTTTTTTGAAAATCACTGTTTGAAGTCGGATGAAAAGCACTCCGACTTCAAACAATGCCTAATATTTTTATTGGGTTACTGTTTGAAGTCGGGGTACTTTCCACCCGACTTCTAATTTTTACAGTGATTCACGATATTTTGAGAAATAAACGGGGAGAAAAATATATTTATAAAAAGTTGGAAAACAATATTTAGTTAAATTATCCCATAAATTTTTTATATTCATGAAATCTGTACGTGACTTAATGATGAATATCGATGGGATTTTTGTCTGCATGCCTGGATTGAATTTTATTGGATTTTCTTACTCATTTAAATTTTTTATAATTTATCGATTAAATTACGTGTTTTTTTCATTATATCATTTATAAAATCAACTAATAAAATTCATTCATTTTATTAGTTTTTCGTGTGCAAATAAATTTCACTTGATATTTTTAAAATTTAAATTAAAATAGATATAAGTAAAGATTTGTTTAATAAAAAATAATATAAAAATAATATAATAGACAAATTTTATTAATTAATCTCTTAAATAACATAATAGAAAAAATTCATAATATAACTTCTCGTTAAATAAATATGTAAATATTGGTAGAATAATATTTATGGGCGTATTAATGGGTAATTAAAAATTCTTATACTCCAAAATTTATAAAATGTTTATTTATTAAATAAACTAATTAGTTATCCCAATAAAATTATATTTCCAACTTAATTGGATAATGAGCCATCAAAGCTCAAATACTACTGTTGACCGTTGGGTGACTTGCTCTTATTCAAACTTATGATATGATCATAAATAATTTGTTTAAATATTAAAATCAAAATCAATTGTTATGATATATGATTATCAATATTTAAAACAAATATAAATTTATTACTTAATTTTAAGCTTAAATTTAAATATACACAGAAAATTGAGTGTCTGGAATTGGAGAAATCATATTATAAATTATTCTTGTTATGTCATCTATGAGATCAATCAATCAAATATATCAATTTTATTAATTTTTTTATCTCGTTTTTTTTATCAAGTGAACCTTCATTAATATTTATCGTAAATTAAATCTAAAAATATATTTTACTGAGCAAAGATTCACTTGATAAAGAAATGAGATGAAAAAAATAATAAAATGAATGCATCTAATTAATTGATCTCATAAATAATGTGACGAAAATGACCTATGATATAATTTCTCCTTAAATTGATATTTGGTTTAAATATGATATCTTAATGTGATTTTTTATTATTTTAGTACCTTAACTTTGAAATATTTTTTAAATTGATATTTTGTCTTAATGTGATATCTTAATAACCTGCAGATGTCACAACATTTGACCAATTGAATTCCATATCAATATTTTAATCAATTGTTATAATTTGATTCGGTTGTTGAAATATTACGGAAACACAAATATTATTTTAAGAAATAATTTTAAGTTTTGGTGTTAAAGTGATTAAAAAAATTAAATACCAAATTAAAAAAAATATATAAAGTTTAAAGTCTTCGGTCCAAAATCCATATTTTAAAAATTTTATTTCAAAAGCCCATTAAACACAATCTAAGTCCAAAATAAAACCATTATTGAGTTGATGATAGTCAATGCACATCCGCATCGATCCATCCTTCTTTTTAACAAACACAACCGGTGCTCCCCAAGGTGAAACACTAGGTCGGATAAAACCTCTTTCAAGCAACTCTTGAATCTTTTGTTTCAACTATTTCATATATGTTGGTGCCACACGATACGATGTTATAGACACCGGTGCTGTACTTGGCATCACATCTATATGAAATTCCAACTCACGGTCGGGAGGTAAACCGTTTAACTCTTTCGGAAATAAATCGGCACACTCTCAAACTATTCTTAAACTCTCCAACACTGGATTCTCAAACCTCACATCAACCACGTGAGCTAAGAAAGCCTGATAACCTTGTTGCAACAACCGTTGAACTGATAAATCTGACATCACATTTGGTAAACACGGGTTTCTCTCACCTCTCACCACAAGCTGAGAACCATCTGCCACTCGAAGCTTTAAACTCTTAGATTTATACCCCCAAACTTGCATCGTATTCGAACAACCAATCCATCCCACAGATTACATCGAACTCTTGAAATGATAAGACCATAAGATCGGCTGGAAAGATTGACCCTTACACCTCGATCGAAAACCTCATACACCTTATCCACCAACATTGCTAAGATATCCCACTAAGATTATACGAGTGAGTAGACCCAGAGTCCACAAGAGCAACTATAAGAACTAAAAACAAGGTGAACGTACCTGAGATGACATCTATCGCAACACTATCCTCTTATGCATTCACTGTATACTGTCTAGCTGGTGCTCTAGTAGTGGACTAAAAGGTGCATCTCGTTGTATGGCTAGCCCCTCCACGCAAGAAACCTCGACCCCTCTGAGCCTGAAACACAATCCTCTGAGCCTGACTTGGTGGCGACATCACAACCTAAGGACAGACGTTCACAAAGTGATCCGGTGACACACACTGAAAACAAACTCTAGCATTGCCCCCAACATTCACCCATGTGGCTCCGACCACACTGATTGCAAACTGGTGCACCAACACTCCTTTGTTAATCTTCTGGGCTCTTAATAGAAGAAGACAGAGATTACCTCCTACGGCCCATAGACTCTAACCTTCAGTTCGACCTTGAATCCTGATTCGATGCTCCTTTGTTCTGGGTCCAACGGTTCCTACTCTTATCGAAGTAAGACTAAGAATTACTAGCATTGCTCTGACTGATCCCACATGAATCCCCTTAACCAACATACAGACCATAGGTCAACCCTTGTACTTGTTCTAAAGACTTAACAATGACAATCAACTCAGAAAACACCTTAAGTGGTGCAGTAGTGAGATAAGTATAGATTTCTTTCTTCAAACCTCTCAGAAACCTTTTATGCCTCATCTTTTCATTTGAAACTAACTGTAGAGAATACCGACTCAACTACAAAAACTCTTGATCATTGGCGAAGACTGTTTGGTTCTCATGCACTAGATGGGTAAATCGCTCCCTCAAGGTGTCAATGTGGGTCTCACCAACATACTTCTTCTCAAACTCATCAAGGAAGTCATCCTAAGTAGGATGGTTAGGATACCATCCAAGCTCCACGTTCTCCTATCATTCTCTAGCGTTGCCTTTCAAAAGTGACAATACAGATGAAAACTTATCGTCCGATCTCAGCCTTATTTGTCTCATTATCCAACGGGTATCATGCAACCACTGATCAGCTTGTACGGGATTGTCTTGATCTGTCCCATGGAAGTCTACCACTCCTTGCCTACGCATCATCTTCAACAAGTGTCTTTCGAGGCATAGAAGATGGTTTCGGTATAACTCTCACAATTTTGTGCAAAGCCCAGTTCAACTGTGAGAAGTAGTTGGCCCTTTGACCAACCGCATCATCTGATGGTGCCTCCATATCGAGCTCATACTCATAATCAAAGTCCCCTTCTCGAGAACCCAACTTTCCTCATGATCTCTACCACGTCTTGACATGATTTCACTTCTGCGAAACAAGAAAACAAGGTTACACCATCGAAAATTTCAGCTCAAAGCAAGTACGACATCGACTCATGAACATGTACTCGTCTGACACCTATATACCACACTAGAATCACCTGGGACTTCCTATAACCGACTAAACCTAAGCTTTTATACCACTAAATATAATGCCCTCGACCCGGTGTCACATTAGGTCTCCGACCCAAAATCTATATTTTAAAAATTTTGCTTCAAAAGCCTTTTAAACCCAATCCAAGTCCAAAATAAAACCATTAATTCAAGTCCAAATAAAACAAATATTTTGAAAGAGTAAATAGGATTTACAAATATTTACAGATCATTAAAAGCATTCGACCCCAAATAACAAGAGTTACAAATTACAACATAGGTTTCGACAAGTACTAGCCCAATCATCCATTAACTTGTACTCTGACACTAAGTCGATGATGAAATCCCAACCTCGATGGTGCTTCTCTGGTCCATGACTTCACCTAACCTACGCACGAAAACACATTTCGAAACGCTAAGCTATAGAAGCTCAATGGGTGCACCTCCTCTTGACCAACATCGTACATATCATGAATAAAACAATGCAATACATGTAATTTCATTCATGATATGATGATGCTACCATAATAGCCTAAATACATGACATCATGAATGTATACTAACGCATACATCATATACATATCAAACCAAAAACTACAAGGTATTGAGGCCCGCGTCCATATAGTATCAGGATCTTACACTACGAGTGAGGCTCGCGTCCACACAACATCGGGATTCTACACTCGGAGATTAAGGTCCGTGTCCAAACAGCATCGGGATCCTTCAAATCCCATACTCAGAATGTTACATCAAGCATCGCGTTCACACAACGCTAGGATCCTCTATTTAGAATAATCTTCAATACATCACCCGAAATGTTACATCGGGTGACCTTCTTGTGTTGCAACATTATTTTGGGTATTCGGATTCCCATCATACAAGGATTTTTTCCTAAGCTAAGCAACCTATCAGCACACAACAAGGTTCTAGCTAACATAGAGCATCAACATAAACATCATCAAGGATTCTTATGATTTCTAGCATTCCATTAAACAACCAAGGCTTATCAACTCTTTTTAGTCCAATTATTCATATTTGAGGTTAATTTATCAATTTCTCAATTTTAATACTTGTTTTGCATCATAAGAGACACTTAGAACCCATTGTTACAAATTATAGAGCCCTCGAACTAAAACACTAATTTTTTGACAGATTGCCTAATGAGTATCGATACGCTTATATAGGGTATCGGTACGCCCCCTATTAATTGATACGCCTCCTTTACATATCAATACGCCAAACTAAATAGCGTTGAATATACTAAGGTCAAACCTACCCGTATCGATACGGTCCAACCTCTTACCGATATAGAACCGAATTGGTATCAATACACCTATTTCGTGTACCGATATTCCCTTTTATGCTAAAACCCAATGTAATAGTGGTATCGATACGCCCTCACATACCGGTACTAAAAATGTTTATGAAATTTAAATTAAGCAAGGGGTATCAATATGCGGAGTTGGCGTACCGATACGCTTGCTATCTAAGCCCTTATTTTCCCTGTATGATATTGATACACTCTCAAACCGTATTGGTACACCTACATGAAAATTCAGGTCCATACCTGAAATTTGCTAAGTTCATTGGCCAAAACTAACTCTTTCAATCCCAAATCATTTCTACATATTAATATTGAAGATGTTTATGGTGTGTTACTATAAATTTTATGTCATGAATCATCCAATTCCGAAATTCACCATTAAAGTTTTCCTAAGCTACCAAACTATTCAAACATGCATATCACAAGTAATGCAACCTAATTTCATGAGATGTATGATGCAATGGGATTTATAGGGGTATCAATCTTAAGTAAAATGATTTACAAACCCAGAATCCAACTCCCTTAAGCCTTCTCCTTGTCAAGCCTTCTTGAGGACTCCCCAACTTCTTTCTCTACAAGAAGAAGTTAAATCAGCTATTAGGCATTGCTAGAAATATTTTTAGAAGCTAAAAACATCAAAGAAACATATAAAGAACCCCCTTAACATCCTTCTCCCGTTCTTGCCTCTTCAATCACTTCAACACCAACCTCCACCAAAACACACCATTTTTACCTTGACTTGTAGATCTCCTTATACATAACTTACCCTCAACACTCAAAACGAAATTCTTGATCAAACACTGAAAGATAGCTTTTTTAACCTTTGATTTAGATGAAAGGAGGGATGAATGAGAAGAGAAGAAGAGATGACTTCACCCAACAAACTTTTCTGCATAGAACATTACTCCCCTTTCTTCTTTTTGTCCTCAATTTATGAAATTACCATAAAACCCCTCTTAAAAACCATATTGGGTTAAAGAAAGCCCAATACCCAAAAACCAGCCCAACACACAAATATGAGGCCCAAACGTCTAAACCCAACGCTTCAAGTTAACTCGATACTCGGATCAAAAATTCGGGTCGTTACAGACTGCATGTTAAGTTGTTTTGAAATAGGGACAAATAGGAATATTGCCCCCTATTAAATGAAAATTTATACTTTTAACCCCTAAAAAGTGTAATACTTTATTTTAAGCTCTTTTAGTTTCTTGATTAAATTGGAATAAAACAAGTTGAGTCAAATCGAATCAAATATTTTTACGTCGATTTGAAAAAACTATATTTTGTAATCAAGTTGAGTTTTACTTTGTTATAATGTCAAAAAAATATTCATAATATTTGATTGAATAATCATTTGGCCCATATTTTTTTAACATTTTAACCTTATCATTTTTTTTGAATAAACATAACTTTATAAATGAAAACTGCTAGTCGACTAATATTAAATTATTTGAAATGACACGAAAAACCTATATAACAGTGCAGATATAACAATATTATATAGAAAAGTATATTAACTTGACAACATGATACATCAGTCAAAAATAATTTTATTAAATTATATAAAAAATTTGAATTTTATTTTAAAATTATGATATAAAGAATAACGGAGGTCGAAGATATTATCTGCAGGTAGTCTTTTAAGTTTCCTTAATATTTTTTGAGTGAAAGATATCTCATGGCGTCTTGATTTTATTTAATATTTTAAAACATAAAATGTTTAATACATAATAATTTTAATGGGGAAAAATTATAAATATCTTAAAATTTATTTTTTTATTTATTATAAAATTTTAAATATATTTAAATGTATCTTATTTTCCAAAATTCAATCCCTAAACTTCTAACAAAACCTTTAAAAACATGTTTTGTGTTGGTCCCTTTAAAAACATGAAGTTCAGTCCCCATGAATTGGGTTGCCACACTGCTTGCTCGGTTTCAACGTCGGCCCAAATTTATGTCGGTGGGGTTTCATAAGAAAAAAGCCTAAAAATTTATGTTAGTCCTTATACTTTGCCAAAGTTTTAGATTTAGTCTCTGTTGTTTAAGGGTGTTCAAAAATACTTGATTTGTATTATATAGCTATACAAACCTTAAAAACTAGGTATTTTTCTCAAAAAAGAATTCATTCGGGCCAAGTACTCGATCTGAAATTTTTCTTAGGCATTTGAGTCGGGTTTGGGCCAAAATTATGTTGTAACTAGATATTTGACATTATACTTTTAATATAAATATAACTTTAATTATAAATTATATTTTTATTTTAGATTTTTTAATATTTTTATCCTAAAATTAAATTTAATTCTTAATTTTTTTTTATGTTTGTACTATGTTGTTTTAAGTTTTAAATTTTTAAAATATTTTTATTAAGTTTTAAACCGACGGGTTTTGATTCAAACGTATAAGATTAGACTCTAAAAAATTAGATTTATAGAAAGTTATTAAATATTAGGTTAAACCAAATTCAAATTTATGATAAAAATATCTGACTTAAACTAATTATACAATTCTCATATATATATATATATAATGGGCAATGAATTTTTTATATATTTTTAATTAATTTTTAGTTTTATTGAATAAAAAAAATAAAATAATTACTATAATTAGTCTTCTTTAATTTTTTTTTCTTACTATATTGAAGGGAATGGAGTTTGTATTATGAATTTTTTTTGTTTGACTTTTGATCATTAAATCTGCATGTCTTTGTTTGACTTCCTTTATGACAACAGTCTTTACAGGGTTTGATTTTGAACCACAATTTGTTGGAAAAAGATGTTTCAATGGAAATTATGAGGATCAGACAAGGGTTTGGGAGACATTTTTCAGGTAAAAAATTCATTTTAACTTGACTTAAAAAATATTTTTTTAAAAATCGAAAATTTTAACTTATAAATTTTTTAAAAGAATTTTTAATATTTTACCCACGTAATCCCTTCAAAGGTCTAAAAATTCCCGAGAACGTATATCGTCAAATACTACAATATCTTACCCCTGTGATTAGACTATAAAGTCTAGCACTTAAAAATTGTGCTTATCTCTGACAACTCTAAAATTATGTTATGAGATTTTTTTTAATTAATTATTGTGATTACAGAAATAGTTGTCTTAGAATATATTTTTAATCATTGGATATAGATAATCCAATCACTATATTAAATTATTAGTGTTTGACCCCAAAGCCGTTTATGGAGGTTGACAATAAGAGTAACGATCCAGGACTCACCTATATTCAGAGTCTACCGTTTATAATTATCACTGTTTATTTTTTTATTAAATATATTTAATTTTAATAATAGTTTAATTTTTAATATTTATTATTAAGATTTATTTTCTAAATATTTGTTATAGATTAATTATTAATTTTTTTATATTTATTATTATGTGGATTATCTTTTGATATTTATTATTAGAGTCTTAAGTATTTTTAATATTTGTTATTATAAGTCTTAATTTTTTACAATATTTGTTGTTAAGGACATATCTTTTTTTAATACTTGTTTAACTAGTTACTTGTTAGTAGCGTCTTAATTTTTTTTAATAATTGTTAGTGAGAGTCTAATCTTAAGATTTATTTTTTGATATTTATTATAAAAGACTTATTTTTTTTAATATATTTGTTATTAGAGCCTAGTTTTCCCAAATATTTATATTAGAAGTCTATTTTTTGAATAATTATTATTAAGGCTCTCATTTTTCAATAATTATTATTAGGTCTAATTTCCCAATATTTTTTTATTAGATTTTTAATTTTAAAAAAATTTTCTTTCGATATTTTTTTAGTAAGGATTCAATTTTTTATCCATACTTATTATTAAGAGTTTGATTTTTTTCAATATTTGTTAGTAGTCATATACTCAATTTAATTTTTTAATATTTCTTACTAGAAAGATAATTTTTTTTCTAATACTTATTATTAGGGACCTAATTTTTAGATTCTTCCTAGAGCTACTAAAATCTAAAAAATGGCTCTGCTCGAATCTATAAACCTTCAGAAATAATAATCATTTCTTTAATTATTAATATAAGATGATTCGTGCAACACTTACTAGATTTAAAGTCAATCTACTTAATTTTAATATATATTATCAAATAAAAAAATACATTTATTATCGTAAAATCATGTCAAATATAAAAATAAATAATTTATTTTAAAAATTTATAAATATCAAATACAGGAAGAGAGGAAAAGAGCCGTGCACGCAAAGCGAGGGTGATATTATGTCCCCTGATGTGATATTAAGTGTTACTGTTCCCTTTTTAATATTTATATTTTTAAAAAATAAAACAGATACCGTAGTTGATTTAAAAAATATATATATTTTTAAATATATTTTTATTTTCATAAAAAAATTGAAAAAAAATCATGTACCGTTTATGTATTTTGTTTCTTTCACCTAAAAAACAAATCCCGACTCATGTTACCTTCTTAATTAATATATATTTTTACGATTCCTTTAATTATCAATATTTAAATTATTGAAAATTAATTAAGACCAGTTTTTATAGAAACTCAATATATAATTAATCTTTTAGTATAATATTTTTATTATAAAAATTATAATATAAATTATTTTCTTCACGTTATTTATAATAGTAACGAAAGTATATGGATAGAAGCGATAATTTTTTTTTTCATTTTTGTCTTTTGATTTAAATTTTTTAATGTGATTTATTTATTAATTTTTTCTTACTTTCAATCATTTATATTTTTACCCCCAACCCCAAATTCGGATTTCTTCCCTTATTTGTAAGACCACTCAATAAAAATTATATATTTTTATTTTTTATATTATATTTTTTATCAAGTGAATTTTTGTTCATATTTACCGTAAATATTTTATAAAGTAAAAGTTTAGTTCTTAAAAATATGACATGAAAAATAACGAAATGAGTGATTTTTATTGATTAGTTTCATTAATGACGTAACAAAAATGATTAATGATATAATTTTTCATATTTATGATATAAATTTCTAAATTTTTAATCTTAGTTAAGAGGATTAATATTTTATTCGACTAAATCAACTGATTATTAGTTATTATTTTTTTTAATTTTTTGCTAAAAAGTGTATTTTAGTTATTTATTATTGAGAATCATTCACGTAGGATTAATGAATTCTATCACATTTATAGGCAGCTTGCAACGATTTACAATTACGGTTGATCTAATTTACCTAATATCCATCACATCTATTTGGACAATTGTACATAAAATAATTATTTATATTTTATTATATTTTAAAAAATATATGTTAAATATAATATACAATTTATGTCATAAATATTTTACTTTTCCCTTACATAAAATTAATGCATTTTGTCGCTCAGAATCAACTTGTATCCCTCTGCGGAACAAGAGGGAGCACTTAAATTTGACTCTTACTCAGATAAAAGATGTAGGAATTATTTTGTTTTAGTGTTTGAGAAAATGATTGTTGTTCTTGAAGATTGCGAGTTCGAACATCAATAATATAGTACAGTTGTAATACTCTCGATCCGGTTTACACTGGGCCGGAGGCCCAAAATCATAATTTAAAAATTTGACTTCAAGCTCATTTAAATTCGATCCAAGTCCAATAAAATTCATAATAGACTGTTGATTTCAAATCCAAATTTATAACATAACCAAATAGTTCAAATAGTTGGAGCTCCATTTAATACAATTCATTTAAAAGCACTCGATCCAAAATAAATAAGAGTTACAAATACATAGGGTTCAACAAGTACTAGCCCACTACATAATAATTTGTACTCTAACACTAAGTCGATGGTGAAATTCCCACCTTGATGGTGCTCCTCTTGTTCCGAATTCACCTAAACTACGCACGAAAACACATTTCGAAACGTTGAGCTACAAAAGTTCAGTGGGTACACTGCCACTCGGCCAACATCATACATATCATGAAATAAGTAAAACAAAACATGTAATATTATGCATGATATGATGACGTTACCATAATCGCCTAAACACATGGAATAAATGTATGTATAGTATCGCACACAAAATATAAATGTCAAACCAAACCAGAACACAAGGTAGTGAGGCCCACGTCTACACAACATCGAGATCCTACACTACGAGCAGGGCCCACGTACACACAACATCGCGATCCTACATTATGAGCAGGGTTCGCGTACACACAACATCGAGATCCCATACCCTAGGATATGGTCTGCGTCCACACACAACATTGGTATCCTCTAAATCCCATGCTCGGAATGTTACATCGAGCATCTTCGAATGAGGCCCACGTCCACACAGCATCGAGATCCTCCATTTAGAATAGTCTTCAATACATCACCTAGAATGTTACATCGGATGACCTTCTTTGTGTTGCAACACTATTTTGGATATCCAAATTTTCATCACACAAGGATTCAACCACACAATATGATCCACCTAGGATCTTTACATCAAACTATATCATGACCAAATCAAAGACCAAGACTTGGGCATTTAACATCATATTGGAGTCATTATCACCAAAATCAAGTTTTAATATTCATTTTATGGCTTAATTAACCCATAGGAAACTATAGCATAAGTTATGGAACTCTTAACTCATCCCTTAAAAACTTAGGCTAATTGCCTATGGGTTTTGATATGTCTACAAAGATGGTATCGAAATGCCTCGGTATCAAAAAGTCTTCTTAGCGTATCGATACGCTAAGATGATCCATTCAAATTGAACAAAGGAAACCTACCTGTTTTGATACGCCTTATATGGGGTATCGAAACGATTTGTTACTAGGGTTTTGGGTATTGAAACACCTACTAAATGATATCAAAATGTTTTATTACTATAATATTTTGGTATCGAAACACGGGCTGGGCGTATCAAAATGTATGCTAACTTTGCCCTCCCTTTCTCTCTAGGGTATCGAAACGGCTGCACAAAAATTTAGGTCTAAACCCTCAAAACGCTTAGAGCACTACCCAAACTTAAACCATTCGATCATAATTCAGTCCTACACATTATTAGAAGAGTTTAAATCATGTTTCTATCAATTTTAAGTCAACAAACATCTTATTCTGAAAAATCATTTTGAAGGTATCTAGACTAACAACCAAGCAATCATACATTCATATCACAAGCAAGCAACCTACTCATGAGATGTTAGATGGAAAGAGAAGTTGAAGGGGTACCAACCTCAAGCAAAGGCACATCAAACACGTTTACCTCTTCCTTCAAGCTTTTTCCTTACCAAGCTTTTTTGATGAATTTCAACTTCTTTCTATATAAGAAAGAATTAAGACCAACTATAAGACCAAGCTTGGTGAGATTTCATAAACCGAAAACTTGATTAAAATTGAGAAAGTAACTCCCTAACACCCATTCTTGGATTTAAGTCTTCTACCACTCCAACAACCTTCCTCCACCAAACCAACCATTATTAGCTTGACTTGTAGATGTCTTGATGCTCTACAACTTACCCTCAAGCCACAGAACGAGATTCTCAAGCTAACGCCACAAAGATCTCAACTTTTACTCTAAACTTTCCCTTGAACATGGGTTGATAAAGAAGAGAGAAAAGAGGGGTTTGATGACTTCATTTTATCACATTTCTATAGAAAACATTAAACCTGAATTCTTTTTTTCCTATTTTATGAAAAGACCAAAAAACCCTCTCCTAAAACTCTCTAGGTCCAACAACACACTAGCCCAAACCCAACTAAGAGCCCAACACTCAAAATCGAGGCCTAAACGAGGCTCAAACATCGGAGCCCAACGTTACAGGTTAACCCGATACATGGATCAAAAATTTGAGTCGTTATAACTCTCTCTTTATTAAAAATAATTTCATCCTCAGAATTTACTTGACAAAAAGATATATGGATAAAGGGCTCTTATGTCCTCATCGACTTCCCACGTCGTTTCTTTAACTTCGTGGTTCCTCTATAAAACCTTCAGCAAAGGTATACTTTTATTCCTAATCATTTTCACTCTCTTGCCCAAGATTCTGATAGACCTTTCCTCGTAAGTCAAATTCGTATTGACTTCGATTTTCTCAAGTTAAACCATGTGTGAAGGATCAGAACGGTAGCGTTTCAACACAGACACGTGGAAAACATCATACATACATGATAACTCTAAAGGTAGAGCTAGTCGATAAGTTATCGGTCCAACCTTCTAAAGAACTTTAAAGGGTCTGATGTACCTTGGACTTAACTTCCCTTTGTGACAAAACTAGATGATCCCCTTCACAAAGATACCTTAAGAAATACCTTCTCACCAAGCTCATACTCGACATGCTTATGCTTCTGATCTGCATAAGCTTTCTGTAGATCAAAAGCTACTTGCAACCTTTCTTTGATGATATGAACCATCAGCCACTCGAAGCTTCAAACTCTTAGATTTATACTCCAAACTTGTATCGTGTTCGAACAACCAATCCATCCCAAGGATTGCATCGAACTCTTGAAACGGAAAAACCATTAGATCGACCAGAGAGATTGACCCTTACACCTCGATTGGACACCTCCGATACACCTTATCCACTAACACATCTAACCTCAACGGGCTTATCACACGAACTCTTAAATCCAGATCCTCTGTCGGCAACCACCACTGCTGAGATATCCCACTACGGATATACGAGTGGGTAGATCCCTAGTCCACAAGAGCAACTATATTAACTAAAAACAAGGTGAACGTACCTGAGATAACATCTGTCGTAACAGAGTCCTCTTTTTCCCTTACTGTGTACTGTCTAGTTCATGCTCTAGTAGTGAAATAGAATGTGCCTCCCATTGCATGGCTAAATCCACCACACGAGAACCATGACCCCTCTGGGCTTGAAACACAGTCTTCTAAGCCTGACCTGGCGACAATGTCACAACCTCGGGGTAATCCCTCAAAAAGTGATCTGGTGACCCACATTGGAAACTAACTCTGGCATTGCCCCAATACTCTCTCAGTGGCTCCTACCACACTGATTGCAAACCTGTACACTGACACTCCTTTGTAAATCTTAATAGCTCTTAACAGAAGAAGACGCAGATTGCCTCCTACGTCTCGCAGACTTTGACCTTCGGTTCGACCCTAAACCCTAATTCGAAGCTCTTTTATTCTGGTTCCAACGGTTAATACTCCTATCGGATTAGGACTGAAAGTTACCCACATGGCTCTGACTAGACCCATCAGAGCCTCCTTGGCCAACAGACAACCCATAGGTCAAACCTTGAACTTGTTATAGAAACTTAGCACTGACAGACAAATCATAAGACACACTAGGGTGTGTAACAGTGAAATAAGTCTAAATTGCCTTCCCCAGACCTCTCAAGAACCTACCATATTGCATCTTTTCTGTAGCAACTAGCTTTAGAGCATACCTGCTCAACTTTATAAACTCTTGCTCATAGGCGAAGACTGACCGATTCTGTTTTACTAGATTGGTAAATCGCTCCCACAAGGTGTCGATATGAGTCTCACCCACGTACTTTCTCTCAAAATCGTAGAGGAAGTCATCCCAAGTAGGAAGGTTGGGATACCATCCAAGCTCTATGTTCTCCTATCATTCTCTAGCATTGCCTTTCAAAAACGACAACACACATGACAACTTATCCTCCGACCTCAACCTCACCTGTTGCATTATCCAACGGGTGTCATGCAACCATTGATAAACTTGTATGGGATTTTCTTCCCCTTTCCATAAAAGTATATTGCTCCTGTAATATCCCGATTTTGGCTCTAGGAGTTTAGACCAGATATAATTTCAAATTGGTTTTTCAAAATTTATGTTTTAGGACCCATTTAAAGTAAAAATGGTTTAAAAATAGGTTTTGAAAGAAAAGAGGGGTAATAGGGGGACCACTTATGTGATTTCCTCCAAAACATCCATGGAAGACATAAAATTTAACAAAAAAAAGGGTTTTCATTCAAAAAGGAGACTCCTTTTTACTCTTCATCTTTTCCAAAAGGTTTTCCCTATTACAAGAACAAGCTTTCTTCTTCATAGGAGTGATTTTGAAAAGGTAAATCATTCTTTAACTTAGTTTTCTTGTTCTTCACATTATTATAGCATGAATTTTGTTTTTATCCCTTGAGATTTTAGTTACATGTTGGAAATGGGTTTTGAAAAGGAATTTTCGGATGGGTTTTAAATGGGTATTAAAAGTGGTGTTTTTAAACTTCTTTTGGTGCCAAAATATGTTTAAAAGTTGGGTTTTTAATGGTATTCCCGAAATGGTTTGTTATGGGTATTTTTGGAGGTTGAAAATTTGAGTTTTTGGGGTGTTTTAGGGTGGAAATGATGGGCTAATGTTATAACTATGTTTGAGGGATAATTTGAGCAAGTTTTGATGTTGTTTGGGTGATGGAATCAATGGTTTTTGCTGTGTTTTTGTTAAACTCCGAAAATTTAGGGTTATTGGCATTTTGGCTTGAGTTTGATGAGGAAATGTTGGGGGTTTTGTAATTTTTTGTTTGATGATGTTATTGCGGCTGATTTTGAGGTTACAAATCTATTTTTGGTTGCTTAGAAACAAGGGAAGACGTTGTGGAAGTTTTGGAAGCAATTTCGGGTAGAGTGGAGGCTTAAATCGACTTTCTGGGTTGCTTGTGTGAGGTTGGTGAGTGGAAAAATGTTTTGAACTTGGTTTTGGTTCTAGGAAGATTTTTTGAGTTTGGATTAAGCTTGATAAGCTAATCCAAACTCAAGAGTAAGATCTACCCATTTTACTTACCTTGTATGCTTGTTAGATGGTAAAGATTGGAAAGTTTGTTGTGTTTAATTGTTTTCGATGGCATGTTAATTGTTATATTGAGTTGTGTTGATTATCTATTGATTAATGACATGTTAATATTTCATGTGAGATATTTGTAATCTAACTGTAAGATGTTGCAGGTTATGCTTGTAAGTGTTAAGTAAGACCACTTGAGTAAGGTAAAAAATATAGTCGGGTGGCTATGTAAGATCGATAAGAGGTGTAAGATGTAAGATTTGTAAGATAATATTATGGTAATGATGTTGGCATTCGTTGAATCATATCGGGTATAATTGGTCGACTAATAGGATGTAAGAATAGTGCACTATAAGACAAAATTTGCATACGTTTCAGATAAATTCGGTCGAGTCAGACAAAACTCGTATACGTGTAAGATAAATTCGGCCGTGTCAGATAAATTCGTATGCGTGTAAGACTTTTCCGCATATCCGTTTATAATAACCGAGTTTGCCAACATACTTATCTTAATTACTATGAATATGTGTTTTTATGTTATGTTGTGGACTTTGATTGCTCTCGTAAGTTGTAAGATGCTATGATATAAGATGTACGAAATGATATTATTCTTTATTTTCAAATAAAGCTTGAACCCTGCATTGCCGTAGTTATGTTTTTGAGTTCTGCTCATTAAGCATTTATGCTTACACTCTCGTTTTCCGACAATGCAGTTCGTTAGCTTGGGAGTTAGCACGGTGCAAGGAAGGGCGTCCAAGCGTGTTGCTCGTTAGCTCAATTATGATTTAGTCACAGTAATGTATTAGCTCGCAATGGAATATGCTATGTTGTTTAGGAACGTTGTTTGACTCCTATGTTGACTTATGTTTTGGATGATTTCATGCATGGTTTATATTCGCCATAGTTGCCTTAAGTTATCATGTTGATTTATGTTTTGAAATTATGGTTATGTGGATACTATCTTTGATGTTGTTTAAGCTCTTTTATGTATGAATCTATGTCTTATTGCCTGAGCAGGATTCGAATGGATGTGTATGAGTTTCAAGCATGTGTAACCTGATCTTTGAGTTCTATAATGTCTTATGCATGTTAAGTATGCTTGTATGTGGTTGTTGGGTTAATCCTTAGATGTTTGTGCTTTAAAATTTGTCCAGATACAGGGTATTTCGGTTCCATCTCGTACCGATATGCCAATGTCGTTTTCATTCTTCGGGCTTTCGGTAAGCCCAATAAGGTTGGTTTAGAGCCCGTGTGCAGATACGTTGGTCGTTTGGGCTTGGAAAGGCTTTCTAGGGTTGGTTATTGGAGTCGGGTCTTCGGACTTGACTTCGGTCCCCGTGTAGCCACCTCGGGTCGACCTTGCAACTAGGCCAGGTCGAGGGGGTTACAGCTCCTTGCCTTCGCACCCTCTCAACCGGTGTCTCTCGAGGCGTAGAAGACAACCTTGGTATAGCTCTCACGATTCTATGCAAGGTCCGATTCAACTGGGAGAAGTAGTTGGCCCCTTGACCAATCGCATCGTCCGATTGTACCTTCTCATCGGGCACATACTCCTCATCGTAGTCCCATTCCCAAGAAACCCAACATCCCTCATGGTCTCTACCACGTCTTGACATGTTTCATCGAAATTTCAGCTTAAAGAGAGTACGACACCGACTCATAGGCAAGTGCTCGTCTGGCAATTTTATATCACACTAGACTCCCTCGGGGACTTACTAGAACAGACTAAACATAAGCTCTAATACCACTAAATGTAACACCCTCAACCCGATATCATATTGGGCCTCCAGCCCAAAACCCATATTTCAAAAATTTGACTTCAAGCCCATTTAAAATTGATCCAAGTCCAAAAAAATTCATAATAGACCATTGATTTAAAATACAAATTTATAACATAACCAAGTAGTTCAAAATAGTTGGAGTTCCATTTAATATAATTCATTTAAAAACATTCAACCCAAAGTAAATAAAAGTTACAAATATATAGGGTTCAACAAGTACTAGCCAACTACATCAATAATTTGTTCTATAACACTAAGTCAATGTTGAAATTCCTACCCTGATGGTTCTCCTCCGGTTTTGACTTTACCTAACTTACGCACGAAAACACATTTCGAAACACTGAGCTACAAAAGCTCAGTGGGTACATCGCCACTCAGCCAACATCATACTTATCATGAAATAAGTAAAGAAAAACATGTAATATCATGCATGATATGACGGTGCTACCATAATCTCCTAAAAACAAATGGCATAAATGCATTTATACTATCGAACACATCATATACATGTCAAACCAAACAAGAACACAACATCGAGATCCTACACTACGAGCAGAGCCCGCATCCCACAGCATCAGAATATCATAATCTAGGATGAGTCCCGCATCCACATATCATCGGGATCCTACATCCAATGATTAAGGCTCGGGTCCACACAACATCGTGATCCTCCAAATCCCGTGCTCGGAATGTTACATCGAACATCTTCGAATGAGGTCCGCGTCCACACAACATAGGGATCCTCCATTCGGAATAGTCTTCAATGCATCACCTAGAATGTTACATCGGATGGCCTTCTTTGTGTTGCAACACTATTTTGGATAATCGGACCATCACACAAGGACTCAACCACTAAATATGATTCATCTAGTATCTTCCAACCAAACTATATCATAAACATACCAAGAACCAAGACTCGGGCATTTAACATCATATCGGAGTCATTATCACCAAAACCAAGTTTTAATATTCATTTTATGGCTTAATTAACCCATAGGAACCTATCATATAAGTTATGGAATCCCAAACTCATCCCTTAAAAACTTAGGGTAATTATCAAAGGGTTTCGATACACCTACAAAGAGGGTATCAAAATGCCTCGGTATCAAAACACTTCCTTGGCGTATCGATACGCTAAGACGACCCCTTCGAATTAACCAAAGGAAACCAACTTGTTTCGATACGCCCTATGTAGGGTATCGAAACGATTTGCTACTAGAGTTTTGTGTATGGAAACACCTAACAAAGGGTACCGAAACATTTTGCTACTGGAATATTTGGTATCGAAATACGATCTGGGTGTATCGAAATGCCTGCTAACTTTGACCTCCCTTCCTCTCTAGGGTAGCGAAACGCCTGCTAAAAAATATACGTCTGGACCCTTAAAATGCTTAGAACACTACCCAAACTTAAACCATTTGATCTTAATTCATAACTACACATTATTGGAAGAGTTTAAAGTGTGTTTCTATCAATTTTAAGCCATCAAATATCTTATTACGAAAATCACTATTAAAGGTCTCTAGAATACCAACCAAGCAATCATACATTCATATCACAAGCAATGCAACCTACTCATGAGATGTTAAATGCAAAGAGGAGTTGGAGGGGTACAACCTCAAGCAAAAGTACATCAAACACATTCACCTCTTCCTTCAAGCTTTTTCCTTGTCAAGCCTTTTTGATGAATTCCAACTTCTTTCTCTAGAAGAAAAAATTAAGACCAGTTGTTTGACCAAGCTTGGTGAGATTCCATAAGCTGAAAACTTGATTAAAACTGAGAAAGTAACTCTCCAACACCCATTCCCAGATTTGAGTCTCATACCACTCCAACAACCTTCCTCCACCAAAACTGATCATTTTTACCTTGACTTATAGATCTCTTGATTCTCTACAACTTACCCTCAAGCCACAGAACGAGATTCTCAAGCTAACACCACAAAGATCTCAAGTTTTACTCTAAACTTTCTCTTAAACATGGGCTGATGAAGAAGAGAAAAAATAAGGGGTTTGATGAATTCACTTTATCACTTTTCTACAAAAAACATTAAACCTCAACCCCTCTTGTCCTCCTTTGTGAAAAGGCCAAAAAGCCCTCTCCTAAAACTCTTTAGGCCTAACAACACACTAGTCCAAACCAAACTAAAAGCCCAACACTCAAACTCGAGGCCCAAACGAGGTCCAAATGTCGGAGTTTAACATTCTGGGCTAACCCGATACTCGGATTCGGAATCCGGATCGTTACAACAGTGATTGTGTTCAATAGTTCAGAATATACTCTAAAAAATACTATTGTATTATTATAGTTGATAAAAAGAATAATATGAATATATTTTATTTGTCAATCTAATTATATTTTTTAATAATTAATTTTGATTATAATCTATTCAAATACATATATAATTAAGGGTGTTCAAAACCGGCTTAATGGGTACCTAATGGCCTAATAAATCTAATATCAATACTATATTATTACTATATTTCATCATCATTTTCATTTTTTAACTTGTATTATGAGTTTATTGAGCCGATAGGTACCCATTGGACCAATTTTGAACACCCAACATATAACTCATAAATGTGAATTGTGATTATATTTTTACTTGCGTGTGTATATATAAATCAATTATTGACTTGACCCAAAATCTTAATATAAGCATGACTCTTGTGTACAAGTATATATACTATTTTCAAGTATTTATTTTGAAATAAGGAATTTTTAAGTTTAAAAATAATATAAATCAATTATTGACTTGATCCAAAATCTTAAGATAAGCAAGACTCCTGTGGAAGTCTATTGGAAGCTATTGAGTTGACTATTTAGTTTAGTCTTTGTATTTAAAGATAGAAAGAGATATCAGGGTGAAAAAAATTCAATTCAACTCAAAAAATTGAATAATTTAATTTAAATTGAGATAAAAATAATTTATTGTATGATATTTTAATGATCGGCTATTTTCTTTTATATCATAAAACAATATTAAAATTACATATATAATTTACATTTATGATTATAAACTCTTATTATAATCTTAAATATTTTTTTCAATAAAACTCGAGGCTTCTATAAAAAATTTATTTCAATCTCCAAACATAGTGATCGCACCAACATATAAGTTTGATTATTTTTTCCCGTTTTATTATACGGTGTTTGTATGGTCTCATATAACTTTTCTTTTGAGTTATAAAACAATATTAAAATTTCATATATAACTTAAATTTATGATTATAAACTCTTGTTATAATTTTAGATATTTTTTTCTTTTAATAAAACTAACGGCTTCCATAAAAAAAATATTAATTTCATCCAAAACTAAGCGATTACACTGATATATAAGTTTTATGCTTAATTAAGGGTATTCATATATGGGTATCTGGGATTTTGAGTATCCAAAATTTTTGGGTATTAAAAAATCAGTCCATGATCGGGCTCATAAAAATCGGGTATTCGTAAAATGGAGTATCGGGTATCTGCAAAATCGAGTATAAGAAACACATACAATTTCATGATATATATATATATATATATATATATATATTTCAAACACAAATATTTAATTAAGGTTAGTTGTAAGAGATAAATATTTGAATATATAAATATATGTATATATTAAAGTTTATCAATAAAAGAATGTATTAATCTCGATCATGATTTTTCTTTCGAATCTCATATTAAGAAATTAATATAAATATTTTTGAAAAATTCAAAACATAAAACTATATGATACAAGTATATAAAGAAGTTAGAGATTTAAAATTAATTTTAAGAAAAAATAATAAGAAAATAAAATAAAAATATAATTTTAAATTTAAATTTAAAATATATAATTATTAAAATTACCATGTCGGGTCGAGTACCCGATTCTAAAAAAATTTAATCTTGACCCGGCCCGACTACCCGAACTTAAAAATTTAGATATTTCATTATTAATATCTGATAATTTTCAATCAAATAGGTGGATTAACGGGTTGGATAGTTTGAATCTGATATTTTTGGATACTCCTATGCTTATAACTAATCTCATAATTAAAATAAATTAAGGAGTTTGTGATTTATCGTGTATACATATCTCAACATTTATTATTTTTTAAAAAATATTTTTTTATAAAAGTATTACATAAATTAAATTACATAAACTTATATATTTATTAAAAAAATAATTTATAAATTTAAATATTAAAAAAAAACTTAACCCTTATAAACTAAATCATCCAACCTTAAAATAAATTTAAACTACACATCATATGTATTAAATATTTTTCCTTTAAAATATATCAATATCAGTATATATTAATATTATAGAAAAGAGAATACGTAGCTATCAATGTATACTTGTATATTAATTATTTTTCTCTAGAATCTAACTTTTTATTTAAATAATATATTTAATGAAGAGGAAGAAGTTTTCCCTTCCAACCTTCCTTAGTGGGATAATGATTTCAAAATTAATCTAGAATCAGAATCATGACACTTGAAGAAAATTATTATAAACCAAAGATTATTTTTTTAATTTTATTTAATTAAATTAGTTATTTAATTACAAACAAATAATGTATCCAAATTTGGGTTTGGTAGTCGATGGATGGAAAAGAGAAACGTCGAGCACAATAATGAGTAGGGTCGACTGTCAGAGCCCCCGATCAGCTTAGGCTCCTAATTTAATTATTTATATTTTTTATTTTTATAATTTATTAAATTAATTAATTAATTTACTAATTAAAATTAATTTTTGTTAGATAAATAAATAAATCTAATAATGAAAATAATGTGTTTGAAATATTAAGTTAACTTTTTAAACTAATGGGATGAATCAAAATTATTTTTTCGATGTCATTTTTTATGTTTAACACTAAAAAATAGGTTTTAAACCCTAACCCTAAATTCTAATTCATAAATTCTAAATACTACATCAATACCTCAAACTTTAATATTAAATTATAATTCTAAACTCTAAACCTATTTTTTTATTATTGGTACATAAATAGGGAATTAAAAAATAAAAAAATAATTTTCGCTCAGGTCCCCGAAAATTTTTGAGACAACCCTGATAATGAGATGAAGCATGGAGAGAAGATTTTGTGTTAAGGAGTAAAGCATAAATGTTTAAAAGTAAGAGGAGCAAATTCATAAATAATCAAAAAAATTAAAATTATTATAAAAAAAAAGGTAAAAAATTGGTAATTGTCCCTCTCAAAATCTACACACCTCTATCTAGAGTTGTTCATGGTAGGTTAACCATATCATTTAGACTAAACGGTCGGTTAATCGTTTGAATTTTATAAACCGTAACATACATTAAAAAATAGTTAACTGTAACAGTTAACCGTTAAGATGCGGTTAACTAATATTTTGATTAAAGGTTAACATATAAATCTATTACAAATTATGTTTATTATTCTTTAGAGAATAATATAATTATCTCTATGATAAATAATATGTTAAAATATTCATGAAAAAATAAGATATTTTGATCACTTATGTCATAATTAAAAAATATATACATATTATAAAGTTTTAACACAAGATAAAACACAAAAGATTCATATATTTTAAAGATTAAAAAGTTTACAGCACATAATATTGTAACAGTGCATCATCAAAATTAAAGACATAAAAATTATTATTAAAATTTTAAAAACAAATGTTTAACTAACATATAATAATCAAAATTCAACACATAAAAATCATTATTAAAATCATCATTAAAGTTTAAAAAATTATTTTTATTTTAAATATATATAAATAATTTAATAACGGTTAACCGTTAGTGAAAATTTGTAATCGTAACCATTAACCATTATTTTTAACGTTTTGATTAATCGAAATTATTTAATTTTAATAGTTTGATTAATTAACTTGTAAAATATGACGATTATATCGATTAACGGTTACGGTTAATTATGCACACCCTTACCTCCATCTTTGTTTAGCACATAATAACCTTTGAATCGAATGGTTGCTTGTGAAATTACTAAACTATCGTCATATTTTTTTTATCTAGTATATTTTTATCAATTATTAGTTCGATTTAGTGAGTTGATACGTTAAATTTCTTAATCAATTTCAAATATTTAAATCTCTACGATATAAGTAAGAAAAAATAAGTTAAAAAAGTGATCTTTACAATAAATATTTGTGATAATTTAAATTAATATTTATGATACATTAAATATCTGTCATCTAATAAAGAAAATATTTAAATTTATAGGGCTTTTAGGATATGATAGAAGGCTACCTTTCCCTCCACAAAATTATGGTCCATCATCTGCTTCTAAGCCATTAATATTTTTGATAAATCCCTTTAAATTAAGAAAATAATATATAAACAATTTAATTTAGATGGATTGATATTATTATTGGTATAACATATAAAATAAAGTGAGATTTAGTATACATAGGATCTTTATTAGTAAACTTTTCCTCCTTTGTTGGCTTTAATTTTTAAGGTTTTACCCTAATTATTTTTTATTAATTCGTGTCACACGTATGATTTTGATTAAGGGAGAGTCTTTTATTGGGAATTTTCTGTATGCATATGATCTAAAACTCGAGACATGCATAAATGATACAAAACTGCTCGCCACTTGGATCAATCCCATTAATAATTAGCGTAATTATTTAATACACCGTCAATGAAAGATTTTTTTTCTAAAAGCGGGGTTATAAAGTTATCATATATCTCTTTTATGGGTCTTATACCGTAATTCCTAAATTTTAAATCATAAATTCTAAACTTTAAACCGTAAAATTTCATTACAAGAAAATACACTTTTAGTGACATTGAAAATGGTCAAAAAAAATATTAAATTTAGTCACTGAAATTTATAGTGACCAATTTTTTTGTCTCGTCACTAATAACTTCACCACTATTATATTTGTGATAATTTTCGTACATTTCGTCACAATTAATAATATTTTTTATAACAATACTTTTTGACACAAATAATTATTAATAGTGACTAAAATTTAGACACTAATGTTATTTTTATTAGTGATAAATATTCTATCACAAATACATATTTAAATAGTGTCTAAAATATCTTGCGTCTATTCTCAAATCTTAAAACTTAACCACAAACACTAAAACTCTAATCATAAAGACAAAATCCTAACATTTAATTTTTAAAAATTAAACATTTATAAAAAAATAAAGGCATAAAGATAATTTTAACCCTTAACGTTTGTAATTTTTATCGTTTTTGCCCTTATTCTTTTTTGGGATAAATTTAGCCCTTAAACTATATCTTTTGACAAATATCTTATTTTTTAACTACCATGATAATTGGACCATTAAAAATCTAACAATGATGACATGTCATATGCATATGATAATATATTTTAAATCACATGGCATCTAACCTATCAAATACATACATATAATATATATATATATATGAAATATAATTTTATTCCAATATAAAATATAAAATAATTAAAATTCAAATAAAATATTAAAAATTAATTAATTATAAAATAAAAGGCTACTAAACATTCTCAAACCTAACTACTAAATTAATTAATTTTTTTAAGACAGAATTTTGATTCTATCGTAGTTAATTAGGGTTGAGAATGTTTAATAACATTTTATTTTAGAATTAATTAATTAATTTTTTATTTGAATTTTAATTGTTTTATATTTTATATTAGAATAAAATTATATTTCATATATATATATGTATTTGATAGATTAGATATCATGTTATTTATAATAATATTATCATATGCATATAACATGCCATCATTGTTAGATTTTTAACGGTCCAATTATCATGGTAGTTAAAAAAATAAGCTATTTGTCAAAAGGATATAGGTTAAGGGCTAAATTTATCCCAAAAAAAAATAAGGACCAAAACGATAAAAATTATAAACGTTAAAAGTTAAAATTATATTTATGCCAAAAATAAATTATTTATCGTGGGTGTATAAATATTTCTATTATTATAATTTAAAGGGTTTGACCTTTGACCATGTCGTAAGAGGTGGACATGGTGGCTGATATGTAATTTTCAGATTAGACATTTTGGACACAAAGGTCAACATGAGTTAGTAGTTACGGTCTTCTTTTGTCTCCTAAACTCATACCTGTTCTTCACACAACAGTTATGAACGATAATTATAATTTGAGTTAATTACAAAAGAGGCCCCTAAACTAAATCAATCCCAAATTTGTGACTTCTTCAATTGTTCCCTTAATTTTAAAACATTCTACATTAATCCTCAAACTATCAACATCATTAAAAATAAAACGAATTATGAAAAAATTTGGAGGTTTAATCAAATTTTCTAAGAGTTTTGAGGAGAATTTAAAAAAAATAGGGATCAAATTAAAATATTCAAAAAAATTTAAAGGACCTAAAGTATATTTCCCCTAATCTTGGGGGACCAAGACCCATTCATGCTTCTATTATCATAAATGTTACTAGTTAAAAACGAAATTAAGAAGATAGTTTATATCATAAGTAAGTGTCTAAAATATATCAATATTTTTATTTTAAAACATAGAAATATTTTTTTATTAAAGTAAATACTTCAAATATATCATATTTTCGTATAGGTAACTAAAGAATGTTATCTATTTTTATTTAAGTACCAAAAAATATTTTATATTTTACATAATTTTATAAAGTTATTTTTTTTATTGATATGATATTTTATAATATCCTCATATTTGTTTATATGATGTTATTATGGCGGCATGCACTGTTAATCTGTCATATAGGTTTGTCATATCATTTTAAATCATTTATTATTTGTTGATTAATAATTTTTATCTGTAAATGAATTATTTTGACTTAAAATATAATATTAAAAGTTAAATTACTTAAAAATATAAATTAAAATAATATTTTAATTGAAAATTAAGAATATATTTTTTAATATAATATCTTTAAGAATTGATATAAAATATTTAAAATTTACTAATCAATTTAAATAAGAGTTATAATATGAAAATATAATATAAAATCATCTCTTATATTTTTTATTTATAATTATTCACGAAAAAAAATCAGAAAATATCATAGCTTAGATGTGGTAAAAATTAAGTTTTATTTTCTTTAATTAAATAATTTTTTAAAAAATAGAAAAATATAGTAATTAAATGTAAACTTTATGAAATCTGGTCTTGTCGGGGAAGAAGTGGCGAGTAATGTGCTGGAGACTCTTTTCGACGACGCATATATTACGTCATAATTTGCAACTCTCTAATTGTTTTAATAAATATTTTCTTCTTTTTATTTTTTTATTTCAGCTAAATCGACATTTACTTTCATTTGTTTGGAGTTAATTATATTGAATGTTCTCGACGATAATTTATATTTTAAATTAGTCTTTAAAATTTTAAATATATAATTATATATTTAAATTATAATCTTATTTATATTAATTTTTAAATTTTTAAATATTCTAATTTTAACCTTAATCTGTAAACCATATTTTAAAGTGCTTCCCAAATATTAAACATCTTATTATTATATAATACACGTCAATATTTATATAAAAATTAACGATTTTTATAATAGTTTTATTAAAATAAAATATGATTAGCATATACTAATAGTTTGAATGAATTTAGAATGTTCAGATGTTTGAGGATCATTTTAGAATGAGTCATAGTTCATTAGACCTGACAAACTTGATCTAAGAACCGAAAACCGAATCGATTTACTCGAACCGAGATCCGATTGAATCCGAATAAGATGATCCTAACGTGATCCGAAACCTGAACCGAAATCGATCCAAATTCTAGAAGAACCAATATAGACCCGTAACCGATTTGACTAAGACCGATTTTCACCCGAACCGAAAGCAACCCGAAATTAACTTGCTCAAAACCTATCTAAACTGCACATCAATCCAATTTTAACCCGATAATTGAGTCAAAGTGAATGAATAATTTATTTTTACTATTGTTTATTTTTTAACAATATGATAAATAATAAAATAATATATATTTTATTATCTTTTTGTATTATGATAATACTAGTTAACCATTACATCTGATAATAATTTAATGTTTAATATCATATTTCCTTCATTAAAAATCAATATATTTTTTTCAATCAATTTTCATCAGAGCTAGCAAGATTCGTAAAAGAGAGAAAAAAGATACCAGTAAAAAGGGAAAATATAAGTCTTAGAGATTTAAGTCTAAAAATAAAATTATTCTAATTAATAAAAATTAAAGGAAAAATGAGAGAAAAAATACATCATTATTATTTAATTTCAATCCAAGTGAGAGGGAAAAAAGAATCAAAAAGGGAGACCAATCGTCAAAATGTCACGACCCGAGTTTCGAAACTCGGAGTCGGGTTAAACCGAGGATGTAGGCCTCGTGTTGGGCTCGTTAGGCCTTGTTGGGCTTAAAGTTGGTTGGGCTTGGTTTGATGACCTTTGGGGGCAAATTGGTAAGTTGACAAATGGGAAAAAGGTGGAGAAAGAGGTTATTTTCTGCATTGTGCAGAGAGGGTGATATCACCCACCTTAACTTCCTTCCATCTCTTTTTCTCATCATCTTCCTTCCAAATTTGCCACCACCAAAGGTTGAATCTTGAGTGTTAGAGTGTGAAATCTCGTTTTGGTGCTTGAGGGAAGTTTGTTCAGCTCTTGGAGATCTATCTTACAAGGTAAACTTTGTTTAAAAAGGTGAAGGTAAGGTTTAGTGAGGGTTTAGAGGTAAGAACGGGAATAAGTTTTGAAAAGGTTTTAGGATGATTTTAATGTTGTTTTAGCTTCCTTAAATCATTTTGAGTGTGTAGTAATCGTTTGGTCCTCTTCTTTTTAGTTGGGGAGCAAGGGAGCCATCAAGAGGCTTGGGCAAGGAGAAGGTTTGAGGGATGGTTGTGGAGCTTCTTCAGCTCGTTTTTGAGGTTGGTACACTCCCAAATCCTGCATTTCATGTGCATCATCATTTTAGCATGCTTGTTTGTTTGTGTGATGGTTTGGCTAGGATAGAGCCTTAGCATGCTTTAATGGTGTTTTGATTTATGGTTGTTGATAATGAGTAAAATTGGTTAGAAACTCACTTAAACTACTTCATAAATGAGTAGGAATGATTTAGAATCGATTGGACTAGTTTGGATTAAGGTTCTTAAAATTTTAAAGCTTACAACTTGCATTTTGTGCAGGGGGTATCGATACACGGGCTACCGGTATCGATACCCCTGAGAAGAAATTGAACGTTTGGTTAAGGGTATCGAACCATGGTTTGATACCGGATCCTCCAGTGGCATAATGGCATCGATACCAATATCGATGCTGGAGGGTCCTCTTTCGTTGACTTTGGAAATGGTTAAAGGGTATCGATACCAGTATCGATACCCATGTTTCGATGCCTTCTTTGGGTGGGTATCGATGTAGGGTGTTTCGATACCCCTGTGAACTTTGTCAAGATAAGTAGTAGACGAGGTTCGATAAGGATAATTAAAGGTAAATATAAATCATAGATCAACGAAATGAGTCGTAAATCACTGTTGATGAGTTTGCCTCGAAGGTTAAGTTAGTAAGTCGTGATAAGAGTCTTAATATGAGAATTATGCTTGCATGCTCGGTTTTGGCTTGGTTGAATAGTATTTGGTGTAAGATCCTAGGTGGATCATCTTGTGTGGTTTGAGTCATTATTTTGTGGGATCCGGATACCCAGTGAGTGATAGTGTTGCAACACAACGAAGATCATCCGATGTGAGATTACGGGTGATGTATCGAAGGCCATCCGATGTGAGATTTCGGGTGATGACTTTGCTCGATGTGAGATTCCGAGCCCCACTCTATGTAAGATTCCGAGTGAGACTCGATGCGAGATTCCGAGTATATTATCTCGATGTGAGATTCCGAGCAGCTCGATGTGAGATTTCGGGCCGGGTGAGTCCCCTAGTGTCGGGTTGGCAGTGAGCCTCACTCTTGATTTGTTTACTTTATGCGTTGGTTGCATTGGCATGTCATATCATCATGTTATCTTATATTGCATGTTATAGTTATGATTCACTTGAAAGCACAGTCGATAGGTTGTGTACCCACTAAGCTTTCGTAGCTCAGTGTAGGTAAGTAGACGGACGTTCGGGCGGACGTGGCGGAGTACCATCATTTCGAGACTTCAGTATTGACCGGTTGGTAGAGTACATTTACTAGATTATTTGGGCTATGTATTCGTAGGACCACTGTTGTAATTGTAACTCTTTTTATTTAGTTGTAAGGTCAAATGTTTTATCAAACTTGTATTTGGAGCTCCGATGTTATTTTGAGTTGTTAAATCACTTTGGATTTTAAATGTCGTTTTGAATTATGTCTTATATCATGCTTTGACTTGAGTTTGACTTTGAAATTTTATGGACACGGGTTTGGGCTTATGGCCCAAATGTGACACCCGGGTTGGGGTGTTACACAAAAACTCAAAATCGACGGTGGTTAGTTACTATAAAGATAAAATATGGATTAAAAGTTAAAATAGAAATGAAAGAAATTTTTTCAATGTGCTCATCATATATGCAATTATGGTTTAAGGTTTAGTTTTATGCCCATAAAATTATCTCTTTTTTAAGTGTATTTGAAAAATATAAAAAAATTCTATCATATTAAAAACCATCATCGAATATGAAATTAAAAATATAGTTACAAAATTGGTTCGAAATTTGTTAAATTCAGGTTATATGATTAATACCAATGATGATTGATTTCAAAATATTGAACTATTGGAATTAAACTTAAATGATAATATTATCAAATAACAAGACATGCTCGATGATGGTTTTTACAAATAAAAAAACATGTTTTTTTACTAAAACATAAAAAGACATATTTTTACAAGAATATATGATTAATTCTATATATAATATACATGATTATTTTCATACTCAAATCCAACTCAAACCGAATTAACCCGAAAATTCAAAGATTGACTCGATCTGAACCGATTCAAACGACCCGATATGGACCAACTCGAAAATATCCAATTCGATATTGATTCGACCCAAAAATAATTGATCCGATATTGACCTGAATCACCGATCTGATATCCGAATTGACCCAAATTATCGTATAACCAAATTAAAACCCGAACTAGACCTGAACCGAACCGAATCTAAAATGAATACAAACAAACCCGAAATGAACCAAACTGAAACAATCCGAACCGAACCAAACCGAACGACCCGTTTGCCACCTTCATAGTTCATGGATGAATTTAAAATATTCAAAAGATTAATTTAAAATGAGATTCGTAATTTAATGATAAAATTAAAGTATTCAAATGTTTGACAACTACTTTAAAATGAGGGTCATGATTTTAGGATGCAATTAGAACGTGCAAAATGATTAGAAGGATGCAATTTATAATTATTGGTTCAAGTTTCAATTTTCGACAACACCGATGATAAGATCCATTACACTAATATAAATATAATCTTGTTCCAAACCTTATAACTATCGTAAGTTATGTTTTTTTCTCTTTCTATCAGTTATGTTTTTAGGGGTGATAACGAGTCGAGCTCGAGCTTGGAATAGTGTTATTGGGCTCGGCGAGTTTGGGAATTTAGGCTCGGGATCGGCTCAAAAATAATATTATAGAGCTCGACTCGAGCTCGAAGATCGTCAGGTTCGGCTCGGCTTGACTCAAAATAGATAATTTTGTTATATTTTTCTATAAAAGATAGGATCTCCTATTTTATTTTATTTTATTTTTTTTGCTAAAGATATTACTTTTAATGTATATGTAGCATATATATAATATAATTATTCCAAGCCTATTAACGAGCTTTTCGAGCCGAGCTTAGATAGGCTCGGTCGACTCATTAAGGTCTCGAGCAGAACCCGAGCCCGAGTCGAGCTCACTTGAATCGAATTTTGACCGAGCTTTGACCGAATCGAACCCGAATAACTCGCGAGCTGATCAGACTCATTATCACCCCTATATGGGTTTATACTAATTAGTAGTAAGTTTTTCCTCACCTAAGTAATAATTATTAAAAAATTATAAAATGAACATCAAATCTACATATTTTTAAAAATCATCAAATCTACAAACATCCTTATAACATTTTCTCTTAAATAAAATTTCAAAAAATATTATATAAGGAGTCTATGTTATGTTGCACATGGGAGAGGTTGGAGAGTGGAAAAGTTTCATTGATTTATCTTTTCCTATCGTCTTTCTAGGAAATGATTCTCAAATGAATGAACAAAATCTTTCGGAAAAGATTCCAAGTAAGTAATAATAATATTTCATGTTTAGATGATATTTTTACAAATGGTGAAATTTGAAATGATGAAATTTGAAATTTTAACAAATATATTTTGTAATTAAAAAAATGTTTTTATTATTTAAATTAATTTAGGTCTAACCAAATATAAAATTAAATAAATTAGTCTAAAACACGCACATCTAATTAGGGGTGTTTAAATACACGTACCCGGGTATTCGGGTACCCGAAGTATCAGGTACTCAGACCTTCGGGTAGTATAAAATTCAGCCCGTGTCTCGATCCGTATTTTTTGGGTACCCGGTACTTCGGGTACCCGTTTTTTTTAATTTTTTTATAAATCTTAAATTTAATCTTTAAAAAATATATATAATTAAAAGTTTGAATTACATAATCTAACATCGAAATATAAAATTTTAAAGACCTAATTATATAATCTAAACATAAATTTTAAAAACCAAATTACATAATTTAATTCGAAATAAAACATAAGGTCTAAATAAAGTTTTTTAAAATATTTTTAAAATATTTTTAATTAGTATAATTTACTTTAATATACAAAAATTAATGATTTAAGTATTAAAGAATCTTAAGTTGATTTTCGTATTAGTTGATGCACATACAAAAATAATGCATATCTAAACGGGTAAAGTTCGAATTTTACCAACTCAAAAAACTAAATTTATACTTTTACAATGAATCTTAATTTTCTTTTTTTACAATAAATCCCTAATTGTTTTTTAAAAATAACATTTGAGGGATTGGAATTTAGAAATTATGTTATTTGATTTGGGAATATAGTGAATATAGGTGTATTTTATTTAAATAATAGTTATATTTAAAATAAAAAATTAAAAAAATTAGGAACCGGGTACTCGAAAGTAACCGGGTACCCGAATTTTTATAAATTTTTGACCCGGGCTCGACCCGGAACAAAAAAAAATTCGAAAAAAATACCTGATTTTTTATGTTCGGATAGTCGAGTCATTCTGGTTGAGATTTTTTAACACACCTACATCTAATTTAGTGTTTTGGGTCACAATTCATTTTTACTCCCTTTAATATAATGAAAATACATTAAAAAAATTAAATGACAATTAATATAATTATGAATGTATAGTATTTTTATTTATTTTTAATAAGTATATGTTTATTTTACGATTTATGTTTTAGATTTGTAATTCTCGTACTCTCAATAATATCATCTTCAATGTTCGAATCTAAATTTTCTACTAGTAAAAGTAATGTGCTTTGTTATTGCACATAACCCTTGGTGGTTATACTATCAATATATTAGTAATATTTTAAAAAAAAGTTTAATTATATCACATATCCTCAAACAATGACTTTTTTAAGTCAATTTTCAGTCGTTTAAATAATTTAATTCATCCTTAATATTATTTATGCCACATTATATTATTATGTAATACACATCAATATTTACACACTAGTTAACTTTTTTATAATTGTTTTGTTAACATGAGACGTATATAGATGGGTATGGGTCGGGTCGGGTTTTTAATCCACACGAACTTGAATTACACGAAAATAAATATCTTAAATACAAACTCGTTTCAAATACATTTTTTAAAAAACTAGATCCGAAAATAAATATTATAAACCCTACCCTAATCCAACCTATAAAAAAAATAATTTTGGGAACCTAATTATAAAAATAAATACAGAGAAATATTATTATAAATATCATTAAAAATTTCAGGAAAAATTACACGATTAATATTGGGTTGGATATTTTTTTTACCAAAAACCCGAACTCGAATTGATTCATTTTACCCTTAGTAAAACCTGACCCGAACTTGATATTTTTAATTAAAAATATAATCTGATCGAACCGGATCAGGTCAAAACCTGATTGAATCGGATGAATATGTTTTATAATTTAAAAATAAAATTAAAACATTAAAAAATTTGAGTTAAAATTCTCGGTCGGCATCCTCTCATTTCCCTAAATTACGAATTCAAAATTCATTTCTCCGCTCTTCTAAGTAAAAATTATTCAAAAATTTTATAGTTAAATTAAAATGAGGATCATAAATTAAAATTAAAAAATTAAAAAAATAATTAAAAATTATAATTATAATTATAATTTAAAATTAATTTAAAACATTTAAAAATTTAAATATCGATTTAAAAAGAGATAGTTTGGACAAATACACTACAATTATCTCTAAAATTGAATAATGATAATTTAGTTTTATTTCTTTTGAAAACTTTGAAAAGTTAAAAAGACGAACCGCGAAAAAAAATAAAAAGGACATGACCCCGTCTACTCACAACCTGTTAAACCGGTTAACAATACGCGTAAACAGAAATGGACCCAAACAAATAATAAATGCACTCAATACCGTTTCTCCCTTAGTCTGGACACGTACCGTATTCATCATTAACCGCCAAATGCCAGTCACCTTCTTCCCCCCAAAATCCAAGCTGTTCTCCAAATTCCAAGAGAAAAATCTCCATTCACATTTAATACTTGAAACCCCCCCGAAATACAACACTCCTCACATCTTCTCTTTATTTTCTTTTTTCAGTTCAATCAAAAGCAACAGAATATGTGAATTAATTGTATGGAGAAGAAGCAAGATAATCACATGGAAAATATAAGATTTTCCGACGAGATTCCGCCGTCAACCTTTGGTGGGGGTAGTGGTGGAAGCATCTTTGACAAGGCGGGAACATCATGTGAAACCAGTGGTTTTGGTGGTGGTGGTGGTGATAAGTGGGGATCATCAGTAGGTTTCATGGATTTGCTTGGGATCCATCAAGATTTTGTCGCTCCTTCTTTATTCGATTCTTTCAATCACTCCCCGATTCCCCCACCACCACCATCGTCGGCTGAGCTAGCAGCAGTGTTTAACCACCACGATATGTTATTAAACGAGCTCGACACGAACACCAAGCACCTCCACCAGGGAAGCCTCTTATCCCCGGCAGCTTCCACCGTGCCGGAATCTTCCGAGGTCTTGAACAACCCCGCAACACCAAACTCTTCTTCCATCTCGTCTTCTTCCAATGAACAACCCGCGAATGATGAGCAGAACAAAACCAGGGATCATGATGATGAAGACAAGACAAAGAAACCGTAAGCTTTCTTTATCTCCTTTAAGCTATGGGTTATATATATATATATATACCCATATATATACACACTTTTTGGATTGTTTTTGCTGGATTTTTAAGTAAAGTTTTACTGGGTTTAGGTTGAAACCCAAAAAGAAGAATCAAAAAAGGCAAAGGGAACCGAGATTTGCCTTCGTGACAAAGAGTGAAATCGATCACTTAGATGATGGCTATAGATGGAGAAAGTATGGTCAAAAAGCTGTGAAGAACAGCCCTTATCCCAGGTATATATATATTATATATATATACACGTATATATTGAAATCTAATTTGAAATCTGATGAATCTGTTACTTGTATACCAAGAACAACTTTTTTAATTGTGGGAATTTAACTTATGATTGAACAAAAAAACAGGAGTTATTATCGTTGCACTACTGCAGGGTGTGGGGTAAAGAAGAGAGTCGAGAGATCGTCGGAAGATCCGACCACCGTTGTCACGACGTACGAAGGTCAGCATATCCATCCATGTCCGATAATGCCTTCGCCATGGATTCCTCGAGTTTCGGTGCTCCGTCTTTCTTTGTTCCCCAACCACATTATCTACACCAGCACCAGCACCTGCAGAAACAGCAACAACTACAACCCTATATATATACATCACCACCTTCTTTGAACATTACCACAACGAGCTCAAACTCGACCCATAATCCCTCGTTTAGTGGCTTGTTTCAAGATAAACCTAGCTTCACTAATCCGAATTCTTCAGCTCTAGCACTTAAAGACCATGGTCTTCTTCAAGATATTGTTTCTACACCGATGAGGCGAGAGGCAAATGAAGAAGAAGATCAGTAGGAAAAACAGTAGGGGGTTAATTAGTTATGTGTTTAGAACTTGAATGTAGTTTTCTTACTGGGTTTTTTCTTTTTTCTTCTTTAAATATTGGTTTTGTACTTGGGTTTTCTTGTGGTTATTCTTTGTATTCAGACAAGTATTCAATCATGGAGATATTGGGTTTTCATTACTTTTTGTTTTCTTGTTCAATGTATGCTCCCATGCACATTGATGGAGATATAGATTAGGGTTAGGGTTTTTCTTATAAGAAAAAGTAGATACTTATTGTAATGGGGACAGATCTTTATTAGAAAGGGGGGGGGGATTTCTAAAATAATGAATGTGGGTATTTTTATTCGATTCATTCAGGGACGTAGCTATGTTGAACATATTTTTTGGTATAATTGCATTGAAGGTCCTTTTTAGTTTAATTAGTTGTAAAATAAGTTTTTTGACCCTCCCAAATTTTAAATTTAAAGACTTAATAGACAATTATCCCTCCCGATGTTTAATCATAGTTAGCTCTGTCCCTAGATTTATTCGTAATATATAAGTTCATACACGATCAATAAAATGTGTAAATTTATATATTATCAATATTTCGAATATAAATCTATTAGCCGAGATCGTAGTACATACAAATACAACTTTAAACCATCTCTCCCAATTAAGTAGCCTTTTTAGATGTTCCTTTTTAAGCTAATTATCAATGAAGTTATGGAGGCTCAATAAATGATGGAATTAGAAGGGAATGGCCTGAGATTTTCTCCATATATCATTGTCTCAGCAATATTAAGCTTTAGGAACAAGGCACACTAGTCCTCCGCTTTCTAAACATATATTTTTAATATGTGGTGCACAATTTATTTGTTTAACGGTTTAAAGAAATATTAATCTCATCGAATCAGGTAAGATTAAAAAATATTAAATTATTTTTATACAAACATATATGTATTTATATAAGGATGAGTTTAGAACGATCGATACACATTGTTGCACGCACACCATTAATGCTACGTATTATTAATTTTTTTTATGAAATTTAAATAAATTATAAAATTCTTATAAACTCAACATGTAATTAATCGTATTTTTTTGTTAATATACTTTTTACTCTTTAAATATTAATGTCCATCTGTCTACTCTCAATCTTAGAATAATTTGATCATTATCAGCTGAATTTAATGGCGTATAAAAGTATGTATCATTAGTAGTGTGTGTCGCTCATTCTAATTTTTTTCTTGTCTATGACCATAGGTATAAAGATTTTTTTATTTATAGATTATATATATATATAATATATATATAACAATTCTATTTGTATGCATTCCTTTGGTTAACATTTAAAAAGAATATTTCATGTGCATATATTCTTGTTGGAAATAAGTTATGTATGCACTAGCATATATATATATATGAATTAAGTTATATAATATAAGATTTTTTAAGTTTTATAACTTTTTTGGATTATTGGAGGATTGAAATGGATGACTTAAATCATAATTAACTGTTTATCAGAGCTATCCGTTTTAATCATCTAATGATCCAAAAAAACGTATAAAACTTAAAATTTTTACAGTGTAACTTGATTTTATCCTATTTATATACACACATCAGTGTTTATATATATATATATATATATATGAATGTGTAATGTATTTGTATTATGCATAGATATAATTTTTAACTCAAGGAAATTCATTACATAATATATATATATATATCATCTTTAAAGTTTGAATATGGATTTTTCCATTAAAAGTATAATATATTTTATTATTACACATAATCCTTTTACATCTTTAAATCATATATAATTGCGCTTAAACATAGTTAATCTCACAAACAGGAACGGAGCTGTATGGTGCTGGAAAGAGCGATCGCCCCCTACCCATGAATTTTTTTTTTTCTATTTTTATCCACATGTTTAAATTCTTTTAAAAATTGTTTTTTTTATGAATTTGCCCCTCCTACTTCTAAAAAATTTATGTTTTACCCCATTAACCCTAAATCTTAACTCTGTCCCTGCTCACAACCTCATAAAAAATAAAATTAAGCAAACTAAAAGAAACTCACCATTTTGTATTTTAAAGCATATTGGTGGAAACGTGTATATTATATTTATCACCATGTAAGAATAAAGATAAGATACGTGAGTGTAATAAAACTTCTATCTCTCTTTTAAATGGTATTCTCAGTATCTTTTTTTAATGGAAGATTTTAGTATACAACAGCTGCCTTGACTAATGTAATACTATATTTTTAATTTTATATACTTTGCATATACGTATTTTTCACTTTGCACATTGATCGTCCATACGTTCAGGGACGAATTCGGAATTTTGTGTAAATACTATAAACTATCAAGAAAATATATTAAAAATATAAGACTTATAAAATTATAAAAATTTAAAAGATATAAAATTAAATTATCAATAAAAAATATATAAAATATTAAAAAAAATTAAAAAATTTTTGGGATATATTTACATTCTCTAAATCTATCCCTACATGCATTTCAAGTATAATATCGTAAACGGTGGTTTCCGATATGTTTGAGTTTTGAATATTTTTAAAATTATTTTTATACTCATTTATAAATAAGATGATATTAAGTTTAAATACGTTCGAATTTAATTTTTATGCATGTTACTAGTAAGGCAAGTAAAGGACTTTGTCCCTATTTTTTTCTGAGTAGAAATCTCTTACCTCTTAATGATATCTTCTTTTATGCCTTTAGTTTAAAATTCTAAAAAAATAAATTTTGAACTCTAACCCTAATTTTCTATAATCTAAACACTAAATCGTACACTCTAAAAAATACATTATATTCCTAATTCTTTAAATCTTAACCACAACCTCTAACCTTGAACCCTAAATTCAGTAATTTCAAATAGAAATACCAATAGAGTACGATTAAAAAATAGACAATTTTACACACTTAGTTCTATTTGATGACAATTTTCGTCCCTTTATATCTTATCACTCAAATTTCAAGATAAATATTTATTAGGCCCATATTAGATTTGAAGTTAAAAAAGCTTAGTATATCTTATGGTCTAATCTTAATTTTATTTAGGGATAAATATATTTAATATCTTATTTATTTATTTATTTATTTATTTATGTGTTTTGATACTCTCTCTATATTTTTTGGCAAAATATTACCTAATATTATATTTTTTCTATTTTGGTATCCAATCGTTAAAAAATTAGCATGTTGATTAGGAAAGAAAAAATTACATGTGACATACTAACTATGAGAGAGAAAATCACATATAATAGACTACCACATCGTTTTCTCTCTTAGTCAGCATACCATATGTACTCTTTTATTATTTTAGTTGACGTGATATGTTAATTAGGAGAGAGAAAATGATGTAACGACTTGTCATGTATAGTTTTCGCTTTTTTAGTTAGTTTATCGTTAATTTTTTAACAATGATATATTAAAATAAAAATAAAACATAACGTCAGATACTAAAAGCTTCTAAAAGAAAAATATGCTTTATAAGAAGCGAGAAATACATTAATCACACATAAAATATGATTCCAAGAGTTTATGAGTATATATAAGTAGTACAACTACCAACTTTAATGTTTTTAATATTTTAACAATCTAATCATCATAAATCATGTTCTATTTATATAAATTATAGAATTTTTACAGCAATATTGTTGTAGAAAATTTTAATTCCAATAATATTGTTTTTATCATTTTATTTTTCAAAATATTGCGAATTATTATTTCAAATTGAAGATCAAATATTTTCAATCCATCTTTAAACAACAATCAAATAAAATATTGATTATTGTTCCCGTCTTCAAACAATATAAAATTTGGAACAATAATGATTTGAAACATATTTAAATTATATATTGTTTGAAGATGGGTTGCTTGCAACTCGTCTTAGACATTCCGCCTTTTTCGTCGAGATAAACAAGACGCATTCTATCATAACTCGTTCCTACCAAGAAAAAAAGTACAGCACCGATAAATCCATGAGATATTATTTGTAAAATAGCTCCGTTAAGTCCCGTATCAGTTATAGAACCAATTCCTATAATTATGAAACCCGTATGAGATACGGAGGAATAGGCTATTCTTTTTTTTTAATTTCCGTTGACCAAGAGATGTTGAAGCTGCATAAATTATTTGTATTGTACCCACTATTATTAACCAGGGGGAAAATATGGAATGAGCATGGGGTAATAATTCCATATTGATACGAACTAATCCATATGCTCCCATTTTTAATAAAATTCTGGCTAGAAGCATACAAGAAACCTGTAGACCTAATCTAACATATACTCACTAATAAAATTCTCAAGATGAATTTTCTACTCAAAAAAGGTCATCTAGCCCTCCTTTACAACCTAATCTAACATATACTCACTAAGCTTACATATTAGGTAAAGGCTTAATATAAATTCATGCATTATAAATCATGAATTAAATAATCTGACCTTATAAGTAGAAACACAATTCATGTAGACCTTGACTATTTTGATCATGCCTGCGACTTCAATCCTTGTATCATGATCTCAAAAATTCATCGTGACTGAAATTTCATAACCATTTTGAATCTACAAAATTCAAATAAAAATTATATATGGTTAGTCACGAAAATAATTTACTAACAGTAATAACAAAAACTTCTCTAAGCTTTTCAAGGAATGCTCTCAAACTCTCTCAAATAAAACAGAAGTAAATCTGAATGGAATGATTAAAACTGAGAGAGAGCTCTCTTATTTATAGGTTGAAAGCAGGGGCAAATCTGTCCGAGAATCAGATAAAATCTGATTTAAATAACAAATTATATCATAATCAAATCTCTAATAATATCAGATAATATCCATTTAAAATCTCGGATAAATCTGTTAATATCTATCCAAAAATAGTAGATTTGATAACTGAAAATATCCATTTAAATCTCGGATAATATCTATTCAAAATTAGATTTAATAATAGATAATATCAAATCAAATCTCTGATATTTATTAAATCTAATCGGTTACACATTTAAAATTCAAAATGAATTTTAACTTAACCGAACTGCTTCCATGTCTCCTATAAATACGGAGTGTAGGATTCAAGCATTATCCAACAATCCCCCACTAATGCGAATGAATCCTCTTAAAAAATCATAAAGTTCGACTATCACTAGACGAGCATTGGCGTTCGACTATCACTAGACGAGCATTGGCAAGATTAGTTACTTAAGTACATAGTGAACGAATCTTGAACTAGTACGTAGTGATGATGAGTAATCCTCCTCTTAGATAAGTGAAACTAGTCTTGAACTTTCTAAGATCGGGGTGAACTCATAACACATAACTAATCTCTTTATCCACCACAGTCCGCGATGTGAAGATATGTATATACATGAAGTATATATTTAGCCATCTTACCTCGGGATTTTAGTAAGTGTACTAGAAAAACAGCCCATCGTTTTTCATAGAAGGCGGCTAACTCTTCTCACTTACATAGGTTATTTCATCAAGTTTATCTCAACATAAACCACCCAAAATCGGGCAATGAAATAATTAAGAACTTTTTATAAAGCTCAACCTCACAAGAAAATAAGGTGATTTCTTCAAGTTCATATTAAATGAACCACCCAAACTCTAGGCTAAGAAATCATTAAGAATAAAAACTCAACCTCTTATTCGGTAAATTCAGTAATGTTCTTCTCAATAGAACAATCCAACCTCTTTGGATAGAATTTATTAAGAGTTAAAAAACTCATCCTTTCGAGCGGTAAGTTCAATTAGTCCTTCGCAATAGGTCTAAGAACTTATTAAGAGTAGTTATTCAACCAAAATCGGTAAATTCATCAAGTCTTTCTGACTAAGACCACCCAAATTTGGGATATGAATTTATTAAGAGCATTTAAGCTCAACCTAGGCATGTACATGAAACGTCATAGGGATTGGGTAGATGGACATGTACACTATGAGTCGTTCCATGGTTTCGTTTGACCACATTGAACTTAGAGAACTAAGTTGGGTATCCACCATGAATCACTCAACCAATGGGCTTAAGACCCATCCCCCTCGATGAATCCAGAATTTGTTTCCTGCTCAATCCTTTGGTAGGAGGATCAACCAAATTCATCTCCGACTTAACATACTCTAAGGCGAGTACTCCGTTCTTTATTAGGTGCCTCACATATTCGTACCTTATGCAAATGTGTCTTTTCTTACCATTGTAAGCTTGATTTATGAACACATGTATCGCAGATTACGAATAACACAATAAAGATATCGAAGGAGTCGATTTTCCCCACAAAGGTATCTTTGCTAAAAGATTCCTAAGCCACTCGGCTTCTTGCCCACTTAAGTCTAGAGCTATAAACTCTAACTCTATGGTGGAGCGTGCAATACAAATCTGTTTGGCAGACTTCTACGTGATTGCAGCTTCATTTAAAGTGAAAACATATCCATTCATAGAGCTTACCTCATCACTATTAGAAACCTAGTTGGCGTCACAACATCCTTCCAAAGCAACAGGATAGCCAACAAAAATGAGTTTCCAATCTATAGTACTCGAAAGTACTTTAGTAAGCATCTAAGAGTCATTCAATGTTCACCACTTAGATTATGAGTATATCTACTCATAACATAGGCAATATCAGGCCGAGTATGGTTCATTAAGAACATTAGGTTCATAACACAGCTTCCTTTATTTTTAACGAGATAAGTGCTAGAGTCAACAGGGGTTCGAGAATAAATGACATGTCAAACTCTTTAATATTTTTGAGTGAACCCTATGACTACTAGCCTTGCTTTACTCTGGATTGACCCATCTGAAATGAGTTTCATTTGTTGCTGATAGGTTTAAATCCTTTAGGCAAGTCTACCAATTCCCAAGTATGAATTTAGACATTATTGACTCTAGTTTATCATTAACTTCTCTTCCAAAAACTAGTGTCAATAGATCTTATAGCTTCTTCATAAGTTTTAGGATCCTCATCTAATAAGAAAACTTAAGCTATAGAATCTGATAAGTTGTCTAAATCATTTATCTCAGAAATAAAGGAAGTAACAAAATCTGGTCCAAAAAAGGTTTTTTAACCTTTTCTTCTTACTTCTTCTAGGCTCTAACTTAAACTCTAGAGCATATTATGCAACATTGTTTGTAGCATACTCAATAAATACTACATCAACGATTTTAGGGACCGATGGTGGACTTCTTAAAGTTAGGCAAATCTACTTTAGCCAAACACCCCCACACTTTTAGGTATTGCAAGTTTGCATAACCTTTCCACAATTCGTATGAGGTTGAGTTTAATTTCTTATGAGGTATTCGATTTAAAATTTACCGATAGAATGACTTCCCCCAATATATTATCAACTAATCCAGAACTTATCAACAATGAATTTATCCATCTCTTTTAAAGTTCTGTTTTTCCTCTCGAGTATGCCGTTTTGTTGAGGAAAACAAGGGGTAAAAGTTTCATGAACTATGTCATTCGTCTCATATACCTCTTTAAGAAATTTAGATCCAAATTCACTACCTCTATCGGACCTAACATTTTCCATCTTTTCGTAAAGAGAATTTTTATGGAGATTTCTATACACTCCTAAGATAGACAAATCTTTTCTTCCTTCTTAAAATTCTGAAGAAAATATCTCAAAGAGATTTAATGGCTACCACCATCTTATAGTAACATTAATGTCTATCATTTTCTCTTTATTTTAGACAAGGTTCTTGCTTTAAAAGACCACTAGAAATATTCATTTACTATGACTAAAAGAAAGATATCTTAAATAAATTATTAAGATTATTATTCTAACTTCTACATTAAGTATAAAATATTTATTTAGTCATAGTATTTTATAAATTGGAATAATGAGCATAGTAATGCACCAGGTAGGTCTAGAAAGAGAGGTGATGCATAAAGCATACTTAAATACCAAGTCTTTCAAAGATCCAATCCTAGACATGCATTATTTAAACTATCTCACTACTTTCCAATTAATCTCTTATGAATATTTCTTGTCTTTTAAAATCATGCTTAATATATTCCCCACTAAAAAAAAAAATTATTAAGCATTCTCAAGATGAATTTTCTACTCAAAAAAGGTCATCTAGCCCTCCTTTACAACCTAATCTAACATATACTCACTAAGCTTACATATTAGGTAAAGGCTTAATATAAATTCATGCATTATAAATCATGAATTAAATAATCTGACCTTATAAGTAGAAACACAATTCATGTAGACCTTGACTATTTTGATCATGCCTGCGACTTCAATCCTTGTATCATGATCTCAAAAATTCATCGTGACTGAAATTTCATAACCATTTTGAATCTACAAAATTCAAATAAAAATTATATATGGTTAGTCACGAAAATAATTTACTAACAGTAATAACAAAAACTTCTCTAAGCTTTTCAAGGAATGCTCTCAAACTCTCTCAAATAAAACAGAAGTAAATCTGAATGGAATGATTAAAACTGAGAGAGAGCTCTCTTATTTATAGGTTGAAAGCAGGGGCAAATCTGTCCGAGAATCAGATAAAATCTGATTTAAATAACAAATTATATCATAATCAAATCTCTAATAATATCAGATAATATCCATTTAAAATCTCGGATAAATCTGTTAATATCTATCCAAAAATAGTAGATTTGATAACTGAAAATATCCATTTAAATCTCGGATAATATCTATTCAAAATTAGATTTAATAATAGATAATATCAAATCAAATCTCTGATATTTATTAAATCTAATCGGTTACACATTTAAAATTCAAAATGAATTTTAACTTAACCGAACTGCTTCCATGTCTCCTATAAATACGGAGTGTAGGATTCAAGCATTATCCAACACCCAATAATTGCTTACTACCAAGCAATTTTCAAATCAGGGGCGGAACTAAAAGTTTATTATAGAGAGTATCAAAATATATATTTTAAAATTTTGTTGATTAACGGAGATAAAAAAAGATTGCTTTAAAGAAAATTATATATTTTAATTTTTTTTTTTATCTTTACTCAATATATAAAAACAACGACCGGTGAAGATCTGATTCTTTTTTCTCCTATATTCCGCCACTGCTCCAAGTCTACATATCGATAAAGCCAACATTTTGGATTAGTACGATAAAAAATTGGACATTCAAAGTTTTACATATTTGAAATGCACAACTATATCAATAAATTTAATATTTTAATTAATTATTGATTGATTTAATAGGATAAAACACAAAAAATTTAAATGTTAATAGTTTGAATTTTGATACGACGGATGAAAAAAGTCAAAATAGGATGATGGAACATTCTCGTAATAAGCTTATATAAAAATATGATCCAGATAAATTGATTAACATATCAGATTACAAATGGTTGTACAAAATAAATTTAACAATTAAATTACTACAATATTAATAATATAAAAAGGTATAAAAATACATTGATGTACGGTTTAAAGTAACTAGGGGTGGAAAAAAATATTACACGGTCTCGGTCTCGACCCGATAAGAGTCAGTAGATTTTTATTTAGTATTGAATTCAGTAGGACAGAGACTGGATTAAATTTTAAGTCCCGATCATAACTGAGACTAAGATTAAATCTTGATTTTTAGACTCGGTACTTTGTGGGTGCACAATAAGACCGAGACCAATACTAAGTATCCAATATTATTTTTTTTTTTTGTAATAGATAACATTCTTTTGTTTATTTTTTTTTATCAATTTTTTATGTATGAATATTATGAGTATGACTCGTTTTAAAATTTTAATTTTCAAACCTATAATATTCTAATTTTATTATTTAATAATATTATTAGTGGTTATTTTTTTTCTCTTATTGTTCATATTTTCTTAATAATAAACTAATTGATCGGGTACCCGATATTAGTATCGGTTCTCACTAATAACAAAACTGGATCCTAAAATTTAAGACACGATGTGACCGACAGTGGGGTTTTTGGATAGGCGCAATAGGAGCGACCGCACAGGACCCCCGAAAAAAGGGCCTCAAATTTTGATAAACTACATTTATTAGATGATGTTAATCTCGGAATTTATTTTGAAAAATTTTAAAAACGCTATTAAGAAAGATAAATTATAATTGTTAAAATGTTATAATTATTTCTTAAATATGACAATTGATTATAAAATCTTATTGATTATTACTATTACTATTGTTCCAATAGAACTAGTGAGGTTTTGGACAGACGTAATATAAACGATCGTACATGGGTCTCTAGAAAGGACATTTGCTTCTAAGGGCTATATTTTTATAACTAGTGAAGGTCATGAAAAATTACTTTTAAGGACCGTATTTTAATAAATTACACAGGGCCCCAAAAATCTTTGAATCACCCTTGGTGACCAAAATCGAGATTGATTCTTATTTTTAAGAATTAATAATTATCAAAATCAAAATTAATTCTTATAAATTAATCGAGTATCCGATCTTACTCATCCCTAATGTAACCTTAGGTTGGTCACTAGTTTACTCCACGTAACATTAACAAGGAAGAAGGATATGTTTCTTTTTATATTTTGTCTTCTCTCTTTTGCCTCGTGCTTATGAACACTTAATTGGTGGGCTCAAGAGTGTCTGCTCAAACATTGTTGGAAAGTTAAAAGTCAGAAAGCTATGTCTTGCTTGTTTCCCAAGAAAAAAAAGAAACTTTCACCAATATAATTATTCAAATTAAAAAGGGAAAGAATAAAAGTTTTATCTTATTTTGTTTAGATGCTAAAAGAAAGCTCAACGTGAGAATTAAAAATTTTATATATATTGTTCGTACAAGCATTAGACAGTTTGGTATTATTTAAATAAGTTTTAAGTTTAAGATCTTATGTATTAAAATGTTCTCATAGAAAAATTCATCTATCAAAATCATTTATGTGATATAAGTTGATTCTAATTAATTAGAGTAACACTTTAAAAAACTCATAGGACAATAAAAATAAATTTACAAGTATTATGATTTGATTGCATAATAATTTAATTAAATTTTGGGTTCAAAGCTCTCGTATTTAAGGTCAATGTATAAATAGTCTATCTCTTAATCGTACCTCTATTGGTATCTCTCTATTTTAAATTAGTGGGTTTAAAATTTAGAGTTTAGGGTTCAAACTAGGAGTTGTGGTTTGGATTTAGGAAATTAGGGGTAAGGTGTAGGTTTTAAGTTTTAGGATGTGGAAAATTAAGGTTAAGGTTTATAGTTTATTTTTTTCATATTTTTTTAACATAAAACATAAAAAAAGATACGATTAGAAGACAAAAGATCTCTATTAATTAAGTCTTAATTTAATTAACATTAATATATATATATATATATATACTTATATCAATATACTTTGATCTAGCATGAAGCAGCATGCTTCAAAATTTTCTTTTGGTAAGGTTTTTTCTCTCTTTTGTTAAAGACTACTTGTTATTAGTCTTGTTGGAATTAAATGCTTGTTGTAGGTTGGATATTGTAGTCTTATAGTTGAACATTTAATGATACTGGAACTTTTGATTGGACTCTAAATGCCCATGATTTTTACCTTAATTTAGGGGGGTTTCCACGTAAAAATATCGGTATTTTAATTTATTGTGTTATGATTGCATTATTTTTTGGTGGTTGATTAGTGTTGTTAGAGAACATATTTGTGATTTGTACTTGCCTTAATTATTGACTTAAGTTATTGGAAGAGAAAGAACATTGATTATGCTTCCTCTTAGTTTTGGTTGTTTGATTTCTTCCCAACACATACAGGCCATGATGTTCTAAAGTTTTCTCTATGAAATACTGATTTGCATCACCATCATCAAATCGCATCCAAACACATAGGCGGATTTAATGGCAGCAACAGTTCTTGTATTTAGCGGAGTCTTTTTCACGAAATAACCACTCATCCCCCCACGACCGAGCCTTTTCCGTTAATGGTCTCGATCCCGTCACCAGTTTTTAACATAACAAAACAGAACCATAATCCAAAAACAAGCTTGAACATAAACCCCAATCTCTTCCTCCTCGAAGTCCACAAAAATCCAAATATTCCCCACTGCACATGAAGCAGAACGCTACTAAAAGAGATTGTTTCAAGTAGAGTTATGTGAACCAACAAACAACTAATTCTTTCGCCCCTACCTCTTCCGGTGCATATAAAATTTAAGATAAATTATATAGGTAGTCACCACATTATGAGGTTATATCAAAATGACTATAACATTTTAAAAAACGTTAAATCTATCAGTCAACTATTACAATAATATCAATATAGTCATGGGTGGAGCCATGCTTATGGCTGGGGGGTCAATTGACACCCAAAAATGGTTAATTTTTTTTTTACCCTTAAAAAATTATATATATTTTTAATATGATATCCCTTAAAAAATATACTGACACCCATTAAAAATTATTAACATCATTTATAAATTATTAATACCCTTAAAAAAAATATTAATACCCTTAAAAATATGGGTAAACTACCCCAGTGACCACCCAACTATTTGGGGATACCTATTTTGGCCACCCAACTAAAGAACTCGTCAATCAGATCACCCAACTTTGAAACCCTATCTATTTGAGTCACTGCCGTTAAAATTTTAACAGAAAAGTTAACGGTGATGACGTAGCAGTTAATGGTGATGACGTGGTAGTTAAATAAAATCTGTAAAATTACACATATAATCCCTTTAATTTATTTATTATTTTAATTTAATCATAATTTTAAATTAATAATTAAAATTAATCACTCAATCGATTTGTGACACGTGTGACCACCAGATTGGGTAATTATTTTATATGATACCCCTTAAAAAATATATTAAAATCTATTAAAAAATTGACACCATTTATAAATTATTAATACCCTTAAAAAATGTTGACACCCCTTAAAAATATTAACACCCTATAAAAAAATACAAAATTAAAAACTCACTTAAAAATTAACCCACATGATTCTAAAATGCATTTTATATTTTAATAATAATAAAATATAAAAAATCACCACCCATGGCTCACCCACCCTTTTCCAATGGTTCTTGAATAGTAGGGTTGTTTATTACCGGGTACCCGGTTCTTTCAGGTAATAATTTTTTGGCCCGTGTCCTGGCCCATTTATATCGGGTACCTGTAAAATTCGGGTACCGGCTAATCAGGTAACGGGTACCCGGTTCGTATATATATTTTTAAATTTTTTTATTTTAAAATTAAAAAAAACTCATATTAAACTCAAATTTTAAAATTTTATAATATATGAACAAACATAAATATTAGTGGTTTAAAGTTAATTTTAGAATATTTAAATATATATACATATATTTATTAAAGTTTATCATTAAAATAATACTAAAAATATTAATATCATTTTTTTCTTTCGATATTAACAAATTAATAAAATATATTTAAAAATTTTAAAAATTAAAAGTATATAACACAAACATAAAATTAATTTAAAGATTTAAATTTAATTTTATGTACAAATATTAAGGAACCTATAATAAAAATATAATTTAAAACTAAAAAATATATATAATTTAAAATTAGTTGGGTCGGATACCCGTTAGTTGGAAAAAATCGGCCTAAGACCGACCCAATTATTCTCGTGTCGGGTACCCGACTCAGTCAGGTATTTTTTCGGGAATTACCTGTCATTTTTGTTTCAGGTAGTCGGATAGTTGGGTCGGATCAATTGGGTCGGGTAATTTTGAACACCCCTATTGAATAGGGACCAATCTTCTTCTCCATTTTACTTTCTAAAATCCCAATTCAAAAACCCTACCACCATGTCTTCCAATATTTTCTCTTTCTAAAATTTTTAAGTTCCCTTACCTTCTATTTACCGATCATTTACTATTTTAAGCTCACAATTTAAGGCATTTGTGTAAAGAAGCAAAACAAGTTCAACTCTTTGTTTATAAGACCCCAGATAAATATATTAAGTTAATTAAATTTATTTATTATCTTTAAATTTAAAATATTCTATTTTTATGAAAATTAGGGTGAGTTGTTGTGCATTAACTTTAGAATCTAGGTGTAAATTTACTAGTTGCATGGCTTTTGAAATTTGAAATCAAAATTAATTCTTTTTTTAGAATGAGAGTTATGTATTATAAATTTTAATCAATAACCATGAAAATGTGAGTTAATATATCATTTATATCTAGATAAATTATGATTCTTTATATTTAAAATAATAAATATCATATTATGTCCTTACAATGTTTTGTTTTTGTTAATATGTGCTTTATACGTTAAAATCTAATTAAGAATTTTTACTATGTTTAAACTAAATTTGTATATTTATTAATGCTCAAAATTATATTTGAAATGTTTAAAAATAATAGTTAAATGTCAAGTATGTCATGACCCAGATTCGGATCCGAGAGTCGGGTTAACCCGTGGGTTTGGGCTTCGATTTTGGGCCCCGGGGTTGAGTGATTTTGGGCCTTGTTGGGCCTTGGGTTGTTGAGTCTTGAGTATTGTTGGGTTAGGGAGGTTTTAGTAAGGGGCTTTTTGGTTCTTTCTCTTATTGAGGATAAAGAGGTGGTATAGAAATTATTTATCTGTAGAAAAGAAAGAGGTGAGATCACATTGTTTCTCTCCTTCAACCATCATCTTGGCAAGAAAAGGGGAAAAAAAGACCCAAACTTTGTAAGTTAATTTGAGAATCATGTCTAGTGGTGAAGGATAAGTTCTCGTGTTGTTGAAGATCTATCAAAAGAGGTAAAAATATGTTGGTTTAGTGAGGATGGGGGTTTATGAGTACGGGTTGAGGGAAAAACGGGAATGAGATTTTAAGGGCTTAAATCTCATCTTCTTATGTCTTTGTTGTTCTGAGAATCTTACCAAGTGTTGTCTAATGCTTAGTTTAACATCTCTTTGTAGAGAGGGAAGTTGGAGAGCCTTTTACAAGTCTTGGGAAGAAGAGAGCTTGAAGGATGGGTGAGTTACGTTTTTGCTGTGCTTGCTCAAGGTTGGTACTCCCAACTCTTCCTATCATAATTCATGTCATTTTAGTTTGAATACATGTAAGTTTTAGATGTATGGTAGCTTGGTTGCTAGTTTAAGGAGCTTTAATGGTGAAATTCGTGTTAATGTGTTTGATGATATGAAAATGATGTTAAAACACGCTAAACACCCATAAGATTAAGTAGGAACACTTTAGGATCGATTAGATTAAGTTTAGGAGGATCCTTAGAAAATTTCAAGTGTAGAACTGCAGGTTCATGCAGGGAGTATCGATACCGATGGGTCGTGTATCGATACCCCTGAGAGATAAATATACTAATTTGGGTAGGCATTTCGAAATGCCTTGCCCGTGTATCGAAATGAATGTTTATAGTGACAAATCGTATCGATACCCCAAACAGGGTGTATCAAAACAAGGGGTCTTCCTTAGTTGACTTTGACGCTTGGTCAAAGCGTATTATCGTGTGTCAAAAGTGCGCGTTTAGTGCAAGTGGACACATTGAAAGTAATAAGTGATAAGTATTTTATCGGATTATCGTCTCCACAGGGACTGGTAGACTTAATATGTCTTCTTTGTCTTCTTGTTCTGTAGATAATAAAAAACACAAGTAGTTTTGGGTGTGATGAAACTAGACTAAAATAACTAAGTAAAATAAAGAGAATTGAATATCAGATAGAGAGATGAGTCAGGATCCAGTTGCGTTGTATTGTGGATTTGATTGACTTGTCTCTGTCCAATGCAATCGTATATCACTGCCTTGGCAGCACTGCAGATTACTGCCTTGGCAGCGACGTTACTGTCCGCCGGGGCAATCCCTTGCTCGTAGGTGGACGTTACCAAAGTTCGGCAAAGTGTCCTTGAATGACTCCGCTTATCCCTAAGTCAGAGTACTGTTGATGACTAGTCCTTGATGATACCTCCCGGCGTGAACCAATTATACTCACCAACCAATCTCACACTTCTTTTAGCCCCTGAAACTCTTAACCTATCCCTAGGCCGAGTTAGTATTTTGCGATTTAAACACCGTACTTACCCCTTTCGTGAATCTAACTCTCCCGAGCTTAGATAAATGGATTACTCACAAACTTCCCTCCCGAGCTTGAATGCGAGAACAAGGAATAACAAAGGATAAGCAAACCTTGATAATTTTATTGCATTGAAACAAAGACGAAGTACAATCTCCTCTCACATATACTCAACAACCTTCACCCAAACCCTAAGAAATTTTAGAACATAATGGAGAGAAAGAAAACAAGTTTAGAATTCGGTTCTCTCCCTAGGTATTCCGTATGTATTACATTGGACGGCTAAGTCTTTATATAGGCTAGACCTAGGACAAACCTTTCCTAAGTAGAATACAACTTGGAGTAGGGAACAAGTCATGTACATAATAAAAAATATTTCCAAGTTTAATTCGGGTAAGGGGGCTTTCCCGCGTGACCTTGCCTTGGGCTTTTCCTCATGCTAGCCAACTCCGATCCTTGGGCTTTTAGTCTAGACACATCCCTTGGATTTTTATCTTCCAATCGCCTACAGTTTTGCTTCCTGGCTTTCAGCTGCTACCTCGACATCAGGTCCTGCCTCGGCCTTGTCGCTGCCGAGGCACTGGTTCTCCTGCGCATATATGAAAATGCAGTAAAGCGTGCCTTTTTCTGTAAATATTATCTCTATAGGCACAATTCTAAATATATCACATTAAGTACATGCATTGGTCCAAGTAGGTGTAAATTCGGTGATTAATGCCAACAAAAGGTGTAAAAAGTGATAGTGAGTTGAGCACTTATCACGTATCGATACCCCCTTTGGTGAGGGTATCGATACAAGATGTTTCGGTACCCCCTTGGTGAGGGTATCTATACAAGATGTTTCGGTACCCCCTTGGTGAGGGTATCTATACAGGGTGTTTCGATACCCCACATAGGGTGTATCGATACCCTTGAGAAACTTTATAAAATTACGAGGTTTTGAGCTTGAGGGTTCGGTAATTGTAATTAAGGGTTCCTATTAATCTTTAAAACTATGAAATGAATTTTTAAGCCAAGATTGATAATTTTAACCCCGATAGACTAAGTTATGATAGGTCTTACTACGTCTTGATGTGAAGGTCATAGGTGGATCATTTGTTTTTGTTGAGTCCTTGTTTGATGGAAATCTGAATATCAAAAAGTGTCGCAACACGACGGAGGCCATCCGATGAAATATTCTAGTTGATGTATTGAAGAAATTTATTCCAAATGTTGGTCGGCCTCAATCGAAGATATTCGTTGTAACATTCCGAATATGAGATTAGTTGGGCTGCCTCAATCTCGATTACTCATTCCGAACGTTGGGTGGCCTCGTTCGAAGATGTTCGATGTAACATTCTGAGCATAGAATTTGAGGGTGGCCTCAATCCTATGTGTAGGAACCCGATTTTGTATGGACGCGGGCCTCACTTCTTGTGTTTGTTTTTGATGTGACATGTATATAATGTGTGCGATAGTATACATTTCATTTATGCCATGTGGTAGGCTATCATGCTATACCATCATATCATGCACGATATTTATACGATATTTATATGCATGATTTTGGGCCGAGTGACGGCGTACCCACTGAGCTTCTGTAGCTCAGCGTTCGAAATGTGTTTTCGTGCGTAGGTTAGGTGAAGCCGGTTTTCGTGGAGCACGATCGAGGTTTGGATTTCAGCATCGACCATGTTTTAGAGTACAATTATAGATTTAGTGGGCTAGTACTTTGTCGAATCCTATATGTATTTGTAACTCTGTTTATTTAATTGGGTCGAATGTTTTAAATGGGTTTGTAATATTTTTGAGCTCTAAGTACTTTAAACTATTTCTAGATTTATGTTTTAGCTCAAAATCGATTTTATGGAATGATGTTGGACTTGAGTTTGATTTTATTATTGGGCTTTTGAAAGAAATTTTAAAAGACAGGTTTTGGGCCGGAGGCCCAATGTGACACTGGGTCGAGGGTGTTACAAATTATGTATTTTTATTCATATTTTTGAAAATAATAGATAAATTTGTATATATTTTTTTTGTTAATACGTAGTTTATGAGTTATGTATTATAAATTTTTAGCAAGAATGGACAATACTCTAAAATAAAATCAACTTTTGATATAGAAGAACAAGAACAAGAATAAGAAAGCGAACAAGAAGAAAGGGTGAATCGTCAAGACAACAAACACACTAATTTATAAGAAGATAAAAAAAACCATGTTAAGTTTAGTCTTGATAATCTTTCAGCAGATCCAGGATTGAGAATTAAAATTACATATTATCATCTAAATGATAGAGACAACATAAGGACATATTTACAGAAAAGGCCTTTTCAACCTCACAATTACAACTTCCCTAAAAAAAATTTGCAGGAGTGGAGCGAAGATTCCCAACTTCTTGGTATAAAGACCATGAAAATTGGTTAGAATATAATATTGAAAAAGATGTTCAATTTTGTTTATGTTGCTACCTTTTTACTGACCAGAACAAAAGAGGTGGTAGTGCATTTGAGATTGGTGGAACAAGAAAAATAGACTAGAGTTGCATGTTGGAGCTACAAAAAGTTCTCATAATATAGCCGTGAGAAAGTGTGATAACTTGATGAAGCAAAGACAACATATTGATACGGCTTTCTTAAGGCAATCCGATCAAGTGTGACAACTTGATGCACCGTTATCGCATTGAGTTATTTTATACTATTATAGGTATGCAACTTCAAGAGCTTAACAACCATTTTAGTGGAGCACACACAGAGTTTTTGTTATGTGTATCTTTATTATTCCCGAATGAAGGTTTTGTATCTTTTGACAAAAAATGTTAATTCGTCTTGGTGAAATTTATTCCTCCGATTTTTTTACTATTGAACTTTTTGCACTTGATAGTCAATTGGATACATACATATATGGTATGTGTTCAAGCGAAGAGTTTTCAAATTTTAAGGGTATTCAAGACCTTGCTAAGAAGATGGTTGATAGAAAAAAGAACATTGTTTATCCGTTGGTATATTGTTTGATTAGGCTTGCATTGATTTTTTTCGTTGCTACGGAAAGTGTAGAAAGAACTTTTTTGCAATGAAGATTGTGAAGATTCGTTTGAGAAATTGAATTGGATATCAATGGATGAATGATTGTTTGATTACATATGTTGAGAAAGACATTTTTAATGGCATCAAAAAGGAAAAAAATCATTCAACGGTTTCAAATAATGAAGAATTGTCGTGGACACTTGTAAGAAAAAATGTAAGAGTTATTGAACTTTGTTATATATACTTAGTTGTTTACTTGTGTAATACCTGAATTTCGTCCGAGTTCGAATATAAAATAAGGCCTACGTAAATATAATTAAAATGAATAAATAAGTAGATAATAACCAAAAATAAAAAAAATAAATATATATAATAAATATAAAATAAATAAAGTGAAATTCAAAAAAATAAAAATGATAAAATGAATAAAAATAATAAAAAGAATGGATAAGGATGGTTTCCATCGGTTACCATTGAAAAGGAGTTGAGACCGGTTATGGGGTCTCTCTCTTTCTCCAGGATCGGCTCCTAGGGGGGCATGAATTTTTGCTCTTCAATTCACGGTTCCATGGAGGAGGCCATGGGGGTTGGATAAAAGAAAGGAGAGAAAAAAACTGAGAGGGGGAAGTTTGGTGGATTCTCGGTGGCTGCATGCTCCAGGGGTCCCGATTATTTTTTTCCTCTCCATGCACGGGTGTAGGGGGAGGAGACATTGGGCATCAACTTTTTTTTAAAACTACTCTTCACAACAAATAGAAAAAACTGACGGAGAATGGCAAGGGAAAAGGGGGAAACTCACTGTTTTCCTTCGGCCGAAGATGACAAAAACAAGGAACCACGGCAATGGTGAATGAAGGAGGTTCACGTTTTGTAATGGGGGGTTAGTTCCATTTGGTTTTTACAAGGGGAAGAAGCAAGGAAAAGGGGGGTCTCTTGAATGTGGTCGGCCGTTTCCATCAAAGGCAGTGATGGAGGGAGGCAGGGAGGCTACCGAACCGTCACCAAACCGAGGATCTCAACACTAAGTCATGCAAGTGCCCCATGTGTGCTTGCAAGATTAATTTGAGGCCAGAGGCGTCATTGCAACAACAAGAAGATCAGGGAGCTATTTCGTGGGGAACGGTTCCTTTTCATATGACCCAAGACCAAACCGAAAAAGGAAGATTCTATCAACTTCATTTTTTTAAGAGTTGTGTAATTGATGAGCAAACTCATGGTTCTTGCACTCGGTGTTGCAGGTATATTATTTATCTTCATGTAACGTGCGCATCTAAGAGCAGGATATGGCATGGAGTTGCGTTGTTGAGAGAAATGGGCAACAAATGGGTGGAGGATAGTAACGGGGGATCATGGAAAAGAGAGCAGTAGAAAATGGAGGCAGTAGGAGAATTACAGGAGGAAAAGGGGGCAATTGTGAGGAGATTGGATTCGGCCATCATGAGGCAATGATTATAGTGATGATGGTGGCCATGATGACTACCATGATGAAGAATAATGATTGCAGCAATGATGATGATGGCCATGATTGGTCATTATGGAGGCAATGATTAACGTGATAATGGTGCAATGATGAGGCGATGATGGAAAAATTTTAGCCATGCGATGGACCATTTTCTCGGTGAAAGATCCATGGAGAGATTACATTCTAAATTTCGGCAGAGAGTGGGAGAAAGCTTGGAGTTCGAGTGTATAATTGCTTCAAGGATGACAAGAAGCTTGTATATTGTATTCGAGTACATGGATCATGATCTTGCAAGGCTTTCAACAACTCCTAGCATCAAGTTCACCGAGCAGCAGGTGGTAGAATTGGCCTCAAATTGAAACCGAGACATTCACGAAAAATTATTGAATACCAATGCCAAAGAAACATAAATCAATCCTTCACCGGACAACGAGGTTAGATCCATTTATCATCCAATTTCTTTATTTATGTCGATTTAAGCTTTTATTGTGTTATATTCATGAGGTTTTTACATCATATATGTGGGCTCTCATCTTTTAAATAAAATTTTATTTAGACCTTGTCTTTTACTTAGTAGTGTTTTATTTAATTATTTATATGTTTGCTTGCATGTTTTAAAATCCATATAGAATATTTTGTTAGGAGATCACCTAAATTTTCACTTAGTTAATTAAATTAGAGCCTTTTAGGATTAGTCACTCTAATTAAATAAATAATTAATTAGAGAGATAATTGTAGTAACGATGACATTTTAATCATATACCTCGGATACACTAAGTGGTCAATGTTTTGACGTAACATTATGTTGGCCAATAGTGTACTTTGGTATCGTATTCGACGTGTCATCGAAACATAGAAAATGACAAATAACTTAGGATTAGAATTAAATAAAATTAATTAGGTAAATAATTAGAAACACCAATAATAATTATTAATTTATTCGGTGTCTAGATGGTAGTGTCCGATCGTTCAGATGTTATTATAATACACTTGGTAAATTAATAATTTAATAGGATTTTAAATATTCAATCAGTAGAGCCTTATAGGTTAGAACTTAAAATCGATAACATAATAATTTATCATATATCTAAAATCTTTTGGGTCAGAATCTATATTTCCTTAAATACGAGTTAAGGTTTCCTATTATAGGACGTCTTTTTCAAAGCTCGTATTTAAAAGCAATAACATTCGATTTTTCAAAATTTATTCGCCAAGATATTTTATTTTTCACATCTTCGGTTTTAAAATGGTCGCGACAGCTTGGCGACTCCGCTGGGGACATTTTTTTTGAGAGTCAGGCCTAATAATTACTTACACGTGGCATTTCGGTACTTTTAATATAAATATTAATTTAATTTATTATTGTCAAATGAATATCGTTCGGATAAGGATAGTATTTTCATTTTGTGTGATATATCTATCATTCATGCATCAGCTCTCGACCCGAGCTTTTACCCTTGAGTGGGAGTTAGATATTGTCCGACGTGATGCTATCCAACTCCGAGTTTCGGATTTTTATCTACTTTCGGTATACTAACCTTACGCGTCGTGAGGTCTTCACCTTCGTTGTAAGGGACCTATACTACCGAATCGATGTCTTATCGCCGCAGTAGACGGTAACGACGTTTCGGGAACCCAAAGTTTAGACCAAAACCAACATGTGTAGAGTAGAAACCTACCCCTATTAGAGCCAGATAGGGACCATAAGATAAGGCGGTATGCTACCGAAATGCCGCCAATTAGGATTTCTGTGTTAAACTGCTCTCTGGTTATTTTTACGCGACATAAACTGCTTTCTGGTTATTTATACGCAACATAAATTGCTCTCTAGTTATTTTACGCAACATAAACTGCTCTCTGGTTATTTTAAGTACAGTTCCTTTTTGTGATTATTTTGTTTAAATCTTGTATTCACTGTACTAACACGAATTTTGTTTTGTTTTCCTTTGCTTTATTATCTTATTTTATTATCTGTCATATCATTTGCATTTGCATTAAAATTCAAGAAACAGTAAAGTTAAAAGTATCCAAAAATGTCTGAAGTGATCATTGTAGAAGATAATAATACGGATGTCTGGGCTTGGTCAGAGGCAGTCCAACATGAGAAAGAAGATAGTTTACCGCTGGGAAGTATGTCAACAATGAAAGGTTATGTGAAGATCAACACGACTCAGAATCCATGTCTTCAGGAAGTCCGGGAACTATGGGATCAGTGGACTGATGATATGAGGGAGCAGTTTAAGAAGGAATACGGAGACATAACATTACTATTAAAAATACCCGTGGTTAGACAATTACTCAGAGCAATGGCACAATTTTGGAATCCAGCATATAACTGTTTTACTTTTGGACGAGTCGATATGACACCGACATTGGAAGAGTATGAGGTTTTGATCAACAGTCCCGTGGTCAAGAGAGACAAGATTTATGTTAAGCCGAATAGTACTTCAGGCTTTAAGAAGAAGTTAACACAGATCATAGGAAAGGTGAAGAAGTTTTGGGATGAGAAACTTGCTAGTCGCGATAGTAAAGACATGAATGAGGATAAACAGAGGGTTAGTTGGAAAGTCTTGAAAGAGTTAATAGTGGACAGTCACGAAGAGCCATCCAAGGTAAGAAGAATATATGCTTTATGCATTTATGGATTAGTGCTATTTCCGAGGACCCCGGAACATGTAGACCCATCCACCGTTGGGTTATTCGAGAGGTTATTTAAAGGTGTGAATCCAGCCCCTGTTGCCTTGGCAGAGACATACAGATCTTTGACGGCATGCAAGAAATCGGGTGAAGGAAGATTTTGGGGTTGTGCACAGTTACTGGAGGTTTGGTTCAGAGGTCATCGTTGGAATGCACCATATCATGCGCTAAGGCATACTGTTTCATATTCACCTATATCGGAGCATCTGAAGGATTGTGTCATAGAGAAGAAGGACGAGAGACAATGGGAAGAACTCTTTCAGAATTTGACGGATACAGATGTTGTTTAGAAGGCCTGTTGGTTGAGTAGAGAACTGTATTTCTATATAGATGTGGGGAAATAGATTGGGTCCCGTTGCTAGGAGTTTGGGGTGGAACAGCTTATTGCCCACTTTTAGTTTCCAGACAATTCGGATCTAGACAGTTCATACCTGCTACAGCCGGGATGACAGGTTTCGAATACGCACACAAAACTGACAGGTATAAATCAAGGAATGAAACAATTTTGAAAGCGTGGAAAACACTCAGGAAAGTTCAGACTTACCGAGATCTGGAAATTATGGCCAGGTATGATGATTGGAGGACACAAAGAATAAATGATAAGACTTTTCAGGAGATACCCAGGATTGTTGGATCGTCAAGCAGAATAACTCAAGAAGCACCATCTGTATTAGAGAAATTGAAGCCTGATCGGGAGCTAGACTTAAAAAGGTATGAAAAAGGGATTTATGATCTTACGCAAGAGTTAAACATGGCAAAGTATCAGGTATTAACACACGAGAGAAAAGAGAAAGAGCTGACAATTCAAAATGAGAAGTTAAGTCGGGATTTGAAAGAACTACAAGAGATGCATGAAGGGCACAAGAAAAAGTATCAGAAAGGAAGTGAGAGTAAAAAGATTTAGGATTCGCCCGATCTCTTGGGTAGGATGGCAAAAGAAAAGGAAGAATAGAAGAGGCTCTATGAACAAAAGTGTCGTGAAGGACGGGAAGCGAATTACAAAGCAAAGAAGAAGTTAGAGAAAGAGCAAGCAAGGAATTTTGAGTTGACGAACCAGGTGACACAGTTGGAAGAGTTGATTACCAAGTATCACAATGAAGACAAGGTTCAGATTGAAAGGGAAAAAGAGGGTCTACAACGAAAGGTTGTTTCGCTTGAAAACAAAGTACAAGAGTTAAGGGAGAAGTTAACAAGTTATGAAGGAGCTTTGTACCAGGATACCGGACCGTGGAAAGCAAAGTATGAAGCAGCGCAGCGCACCGTTCAGTGTCAAAACAACGAGTTAGTCAACTTCAAAGAACAGGTCAGAAGTATTGCCTCCTATGTGCAAATAATGTCAAAGGAAGCTACAACACTTCTAAAGCAACCTGACATTGAGCTAGAGCACGGAGAGGTCATCGTATGCTTGCTGCATGAGTTGACCAATTTGGGAATTAGAGCTAGCAGCTTTCTGTAGTTGATGATTAATTATCTTTACTTTGTATATGAACTTTTTAGACAAACGGATGTTTTTAAGATACTGTTCTTCGAATACAATGCCTTATTGCATACATACATTCATGCATTCATACGTCATGTGCATCATTAATTTTGAAAAATAATAATTTTAATAAATATAGGGTTCTATGGCAGTGAACATTTAAGTTGCAATCATACCACATTCATACTCAACTCGTTTGCGTACTAAAAAGTCAGCAATGGAAGAAAGATTAAAGAAATTAGAGGATGATCGCGTGGAGTTTCAAAATCGACTAGACGGAATAGAAAATAGTATGAAGGAAACTATTGCTAAGGCACAGGCAAATATTATCAGTCAATTAACAGCTTTGATAAGACCGAAAGAATCAGAGAAAGACAAAGCACCGGTTGGTGGACCAAGTGAAGCCGAGGGTCAGACAGATGCTACATCTCATATGAAAGGGCAACCTGAAGTGCAGTCGGTACCTACAAAAGTGCAATTCAACCTAACGGGAGCATCTGCAAGTCATCCTGTGCAAGTTGCTGATTTTACTACTCCGAATGTCGAAGAAGTCCCAGATCTCAATTTCATGAACGAGGTGGACAGGGTGCGCCAGGACATAGAGAAGAAGTACGCTGATCATTTCAAAGCATTGGAGGCAAAAGTACAGAAGATACAGGGGACGACAATTGAAAAAAGGGGGAACATTCACGAGAGGAAAAAGGAGGAAACCGATTGATTGGAATTCGAAAGGTCACCGGAGAGAGTTGGTCGCCGGGTTGCTCATCAACATTGTTGAATTTGATTTCGAAAGGTAAGTTTATTCAATTTTTCTCATTTGTTTCATCAATTTTAGTTCCTGCTTTAGATCAAAACTTTCGAATATAAGCAGCAAAGAACTTTGGGTTTAGTTTCGGATCAAAATGCAGACCAAGACGCCTATTTGAGTCTTTTTAGTTGTTGGTGTTCAAGTTTTGGTTGAAATTGAATATTTTAGTTGGATTCTAGTTCGGGTAGGTTTAGGATGAAATCCGGGTTTGAATGTTTAGTTTAGGGGTTGAATCGGGTAGATTTAAGTGTTAGATTTGAAGTTTTGGGTGTTCCGTCATTTTTTAGGTGTTTTGGTGGTTTCAGGTGGGTTTTTCGGCACCGGAAATGGTCACCGGTGCTGAAAACGGTCTTTTGGCGGTGGCCGGAAAACTCGTCGGTGCAGTGGTTAGCGGCGGCGACATGGATTTGAGGGCGGCTGGTACGACAGTTCTAGGACGTGTTCTTCATGTTCTTCGTGATTCATCGAAGAACACGAAGAACACCAAGTGAAGTATGTGAGTTTGATCCAAAATTAGAGTTTTCTGGGTTGGAGAGTGTTAGAGTTGAGAGAGTTTGGGTTTGGGTGAGTCGGCCGAGTCAAAGAAAGAGCCTTCTGACCGAGTCAACTCGAGTTTAGGGGTAGTGGTTCACCCATGGAACGGCGCCGTTTTGCTAAACGGGTTCACGCGGGTTGGATCCGGGTTAATCCGGATCCGCGTGTTTTCGAGTAAAATGGGAAATTGCCCCCGTGGTCCCTCGGGTTTCAAGCTGCTTTTCATTTTAGTCCCTAAATCCCTTAATTAATCCTTAAAACTCTAAAATTCATTCAATTTAACCCCTAATTGAACCCAAATTGAATCTTAAATCCAAAATTTCATCACTTTAGACATTAATTAGGTTTAATTTAATTTTTATGCTTAGAAATATTTTAATTAGATCCTTAATTAAATTTAATTAAAATTTATAAAATTAAAATTAATTTAATTTAATCACTAATTAAGTCTAAATCAACCCCTAAAATTGATTGTTTGTCAATTTAATTCCTGCTTTATGCCATATAAGTCCCTTTGTCAATTTAATTACCCATGTTATAATTTGAGCTCTTGCCTCTTTAATAAAAGTAACTTAGCTCCTTTTTCATCTTTATTGTTTTTTTTAATTGCTTTATTTAATTGCTTTATTTATTATGTTTGCATACTTTTAAAAGCATATAGTATATTTGTTTAGGATAACACCTAATTTTCACGTAGATTAATTAAATTGGAGCCTTTTTTAGGATTAGTCACTTTAATTACATAACTAAATTAAATAGGAAGATAATTTAGTAACGATGACGTTCTAATCATATATCTCGGATACACTAAGTGGTCAGTGTTTTGACATAACATTATGTTGGCCAATAGTGTACTTTGGTATCGTATTCGGTGCGTCATCGAAACATAGAAAATGGTAAATAATTTAGGGTTAGAATTTAATAAAATTAATTAAGCAAAAACTAGAAACACTAATAGTATTATTAATTTTGTTCGGTGTCAAGATGGTAGTGTCCGATCATTCGGATGTTATCATAATACACTTGATAAAATTAATAATTTAATATGATTTAAATATTTAATTTATGAAGCCTTATAGGTTAGAACATAAAATGAACCAGATAATAACCGGTCACGCATTTAAAACCTTTTGGGGCAGAACTTATATTTCTTTAAATACGAGTTAAGGTTTCCTATCTAGAGGGTGTCTTATTCAAATTCGTATTTAAAAGAAATATATTTTTCTTATCTAAAAGGATATTCTTATTCGAACGATATTTATTTGCCAATAATGAATTAAATTAATATTATTATTCAAAATACCAAAATGCCACGTGTAATTAAAAGGTACCGATCTCGGGCGCTCGTAAGGGTCGTCCTTACGCGTAATCGAATCCTGAACCCAAAATGTTTGAAAAAGAATCTTTGGTTTATTTTATGGTGCCTGGTCTACCAAAGTGGCCGGTGGCGACTCCAAATTATTTTAAAATTAATTAAATGTTTTTAAACGTGACTTTGATTTTCGATAATTTCCAATTCATTTTTAAAATCCGAATAATATATGTTTTTAATAAAATATGGTTTTCATAATTAAAAGCAATAAAATCCGATTTTTCAAAAATAATTCGCTAGGCTATTTTTCACACTTTCGGTTTTAAAATGGTCGCGACAACTTGTTGTAATAGCTTTGTAATAGTCTATCGGATATTAATGTTATGTATTATTAATTTGTATTAATTTATATAAATATTTTGATTTTCTAAATTATGACACCCCAAAATAATATTGTTGGCTCCGCCCATGAATATAGTCACGGATCGTTAAAAATTAACGGACCGATTATGTTTCAGTTAAAAATAAAATAAAATAATTACACATTTACTCCATTTCATTTATACATTTTTTTAATTTAATCCTAATTTTACTATAATAAAATAAAATAATTATTGGGAGGAATAAGACCCATGACCTTTAAAATGCTTGAGTAATACCCATACCATTAAACCAAACTGATTTTTATGATATAAAACCCTACAACATATATATGAAATAAAATTTTCTATATTTATTTTACACGTGCAAGTGTACACGTTCAAGTTATAGTATAAAAAGTTATCTTCTCCACAAGGATTGGATGCGCCTTCTAGAATCTAGTTTCTTGCACTGAAATGAAAGACACAATTGTTTAGAGAATTGATTTTTAAATGAAATTTAAATGAAAAAATAACAAGTAAATGAATTTAGATAATCTATAAGAGAGATGAGGTTGGGTTATCCTGAATTATGGAATGATGTTCGAGTAAATTCTTCTTTGTAAGTGTGTGCTCGCACCACTCAATTGTTCCGGTAATTGGGCTTAGTCAGATTGCCTAGTCAGTTCATCTGAATGCTTGGGCAATTGCGAATAAGGGAATTGCTCAGACAAGTTGAGCGACTATCGTCAAGGTTCGGCAAAACATTCTTCAAATGGTCCCCGTTTTCCCTAACTTGAGACATGATAAGTGCTCAACTCACTATCACTTTTTACACCTTTTATGGGCATTAATCACCGAATTTACACCCACTCAGACCAATGCATGTACTTAATGTGATATATTTCGAAGTTATGCTCATAGAGATAATATTTACAGAAAATGCAAGTTTTACTGAATTTTTATATTTGTGCAGGAAAACCAGTGCCGCGGCAGCAACATGGCCGAGGCAGGACCTGATGCCGAGGCTGCAGCTGAGAGCCAGGAAGCAAGACTGTAGGCGATTGGAAGAGAAAAATCCAAGGAACGTGTCTGGACATAAAGCACATGGATTGGAGCTGGTTAGCATGAGGAAAAGCCCAAGACAAGGCCACGCGGGAAAGCCCCTTAGTTAAATTAAACTTGGAAATATTTTAATTATGTACATGACTTGTTCCCTACTCCAAGTTGTATTCTACTTAGGAAAGGTTTGCCCTAGGTCAAGCCTATATAAGACCTAGCCGTCCAATATATTGATATACCTAAAGAGAGTCGATTCATAGATTCAATATTTTCTTTCTCTCAAACTATGTTCTAAGCTTTCTTAGGGTTTAGGTGAAGGTTGTTTAGTATTTGTGAGAGGAGATTGTACTTTGTCTTTGTTTCAATGCAATAAAACTATCAAGGTTTGCTTATCCTTTGCTATTCTTTGTTCTTGCATTCAAGCTCGGGAGAGAAGTTTGTGAGTAATCCATTTATCTAGACTCGGGAGAGTTAGATTCACGAAAGGGGTAAGTACGGTGTTTCAATCGCGAAATACTAACTCGGCCTAGGGATAGGTTAAGAGTTTCAGCGGCTAAAAGAAGTGTGAGATTGGTTGGTGATTATAATTGATTCATGCCGGGAGGTATCATCAAGGACTAGTCATCAACAGTACTTCGGCTTAGGGATAAGCGGAGTCATTCAAGGACACTTTGCCAAACTTTGGTAAAGTCCACCCACGAGCAAGGGATTGCCGCGGTGGACAGTATCGTCGTTGCTATGGCAGTAACCTGCAGTGCTGTCGAGGCAGTGATATACGATTGCATTGGGCAGAGACAAGTCAATCAATTCCACAATACAACGCAACTGGATCCTGACCTCTCTCTCTATTTATCAAATCTCATTCTTTTACTTAGTTGTTTTATTTCAGTTTATCCAACCCAAATCACTTGTGTTTTATTTTATTTCTTTTTACAGAACAAGAAGACAAAGAAGACATATTGAATATACCAATCCCTGTGAAGACGATAATCCGATAAATACTTATCACTTATTACTTGCGATGTGTCCACTTGCACTAAACGCGCACTTTTGACACGCGACAAGTTTTTGGCGCCGTTGCTGGGGATTGTCAACTAAATTTTGTTTTCTTTATTTTCTTGTTTCTTTTCTTTTTATTTTTATTTTTACCTTTGTTATTCTTGGTGTATGACCAGGGCCAACCCAACCAACCCTTTGTACGAGTTAGACCCAGAGATCGAACGAACAAGGCAAAGGTTGAGGAGACAAATCCAAGAAGCTATGGCAAATCACTCGGTAGGACAAAACTTACCTGCCGGCAATGGAGGTCTTCCGCCGCCACCAGGGCCGCGGCAGCTCACTGTTAGAGACTTCCTGGAAGAGGATTTAAATGGATTAAACCCAAGAGTCGTTACACCAGAGATAGAAGCAGCCCACTTTGAACTGAAACCTGTCATGTTCAATATGCTTAACACCATTGGACAGTTTGGTGGGTCTGTAACTGAAGATGCAAGGCAGCATCTCAAGTCCTTCATGGAGATATGCAATTCTTTTAAAATCCAAGAAGTCCATGAAGATGTCTTGAGATTGAAGCTATTCCCCTATTCACTGAGGGATAGGGCGAAAGCCTGGTTAAATAGCATTCCAGCAGGATTTATTGGATCTTGGAGTGAACTCTGCCATGATTTTATTACACGTTTTAATCCTACAAATTTATATGATAGAATTCGTAATGAAATCACTTCTTTTCTATAGGCAGATGACGAATCGATGTACGAGGCATGGGAGCGCTATAGGGAGTTATTGCACAAGTGTCCCTTGCATGGATTTCCCCTATGGACACAAGTGACCATGTTTTATAATGCCACGAATGCCCCGACAAGGATGATTTCAGATGCCTCGGCAAACGGAACACTTCTTGATAAAGCACCTGAGGAATCTATTGAGATATTGAACAAACACGCAAAGAATGATTCTCAATTTCCTACATCTAGGCGAGGAGTAAGACGCCAAGCCATGGTGAATGAGTTAGATGCATCAAATTCAATGGCAGCATAATTGGCCTCTCTCACAAAGATGGTGCAAAATTTGCAACTACAACAAAATACCCGTGAGGTTAATGTGATTGATTCTTTTTGTGATTTATGTGGAGGTAACCACAATTCCTCTGATTGTATGAATCAAGAAACCGGTATGTATGTTGGAAATTAAAACTGAACCAATATGATGTCCAACACATACAATCCCTCATGGAAGAGGCATCCAAACCTGTCATGGAGCAATCCTAACAATGCCTTAAACCCAACCACCCAACACTCAGGATTCCAGCAACCCATGCAACATTTGCCGCAGCCGCAGGTCCAGCAGCCAATGCCGCAAAAGCAGATGCAGCAGCAATCGGTAAGTTCGTTGGAGAACATTCTCAAAGCCTTCATGATGAAAACTGAGTCATACATGGCAGAGAACAGTAATTTCATCAAAAGGATAGATGCTTTCATGAGTAGGACTGAGATGAGGTTGCAGAATCAAGAAGTGGCTATTAAAACTCTAGAAACTCAGTTTGGGCAGTTTGCTCAAAATATAAACACTAGACCACAAGGAGGACTACCTAGCAATACTGAAGTTGCTAAGGTAATAGGCCATGAACAGTGCAAAGCAATCACTACCAGGAGTGGTCTATAGTTGAAGGAAAAGATTCCAGCAAGCCAAATTCCATCATCAGACCCAGCAAAAGAGGAGGCTGAGCAAACTGATCCTGATAACACTTCCCCGGTAGAAAGCGCTGCAGCTCCTAAACAGTCTGTCGAGACAATAACAACCCTAGTGGTGCCAGGTGTTAAATTCCAAACTAAAGAAACCCTGGACGAGATGAGACCACCACCACCTTTCCCACAAAGATTGAAAAAGCAAAAACAAGACCAGCAATTCAAGAAATTCCTTGATATTTTAAAGCAAGTCCACATTAACATACCATTCATAGAGGCAATTGAACAAATGCCTAATTATGCCAAGTTCTTAAAAGACATGGTGTCCAAGAGAAAATGAATAGGTGAGTTCGAAACAGTGGTTGCTACCGAGGGATGCATGGCAATGCTACACAATCGCATGCCACCAAAATTGAAGGATCCTGGTTGCTTTATCATACCTTGTGCGATAGGTAAAAACTATGAAGGTAAGGCCCTATGCGACCTTGGAGCAAGCATCAATCTAATGCCCAAATCTGTCTTCCAAAAGCTTGGAATATGAAGGGCAAAACCTACAACAATTATGCTCCAACTAGCGGATCGATCATATGTGCAACCCGAAGGCAAAATCGAGGACATACTGGTAAGAGTCTATAAATTTATTTTTCCTGCTGATTTTCTTGTCCTTGATTGTGAAGCAGATGATAATGCACCGATCATCTTGGGGAGACCTTTCCTTGCAACTGGACGCACCTTAATCGATGTGGAAAAAGGAGAGTTGACAATGAGAATTAATGATCAACAAGTCAAAATAAATGTGTTTCAAATGATGAAAAGGCATGATGTGCCGGAAGAAGAATGTCAGATGCTGCATGATACAGATGAAGATCGAATAATACCTTGTCTCAGCAACCACTGCCTCGGTAGTGATCTTCATGACACATCACATGTATGCCTCGACAATGATACGGATGACTGCTACAGCAGTACTTTGAACAGTGTTGAAACAGCAGAGAATGAGGAAGCTAACTGGACAGCACACCTTCCAGGTAAGTACTTCGAACCATTAAATTATACATGTAAGAATGAACAATCTGTAAGTAAAGAACCACTGGTCACAGAATTAAAACCCTTACCGGAAAAACTAAAATATGCTTATTTGGGAGACAACCACACGATGTCTGTAATTATTTCTTCTAAGTTACTGCCAGAACAGGAATAAACCCTAATAGCGATGCTGCGGCAGCACAAAAAAGCAATTGGGTGGTCAATTGATGATTTAAAGGGAATAAGCCCAGCGGTTTGCATGCATAAAATTCTTTTAGAAGAAGACCATAAGCCCACTGTTGAAGCTCAGAGGAGACTTAACCACGCTATGAAGGAGGTAGTACGTAAGGAAATAATCAAGTGGCTTGATGTAGGAATTATCTATCCCATCTCTGACAGTGTATGGGTAAGCCCGGTACAATGTGTACCTAAGAAAGGTGGTATGATTGTCATAACCAACGAGAAAAACGAACTAATCCCAACCAGGACTGTGACCGGTTGGAGGGTTTGTATGGATTATCGCAAGTTGAATAAGGCAACGAAGAAGGATCACTTCCCTTTACCCTTTATTGATGAAATGCTTGATAGACTTGCTGGTAAACCTTATTATTGTTTTCTTGATGGTTATTCATGATACAATCAAATTGCCATTGATCCAGAAGACCAGGCAAAAACCACTTTCACTTGCCCATATGGAACTTATGCATTTAGAAGGATGACGTTCGGCCTTTGCAATGCCCCGACAACCTTCCAGAGATGCATGATGGCAATTTTTTTCTAACATGATAGAGGACTTCCTAGAGATATTCATGGATGATTTTTCAGTCTTTGGAGATAGCTTTGATCATTGCCTCGGCAATCTAGAAAAAGTGCTACAAAGATGTGAGGAATCCAATCTAGTCCTAAACTGGGAAAAATGCCACTTTATGGTAAATGAAGGCATCGTATTGGGCCATAAAATATCATCACAAGGAATCGAATTGGATAGAGCCAAGATTGATGTGATAAAGAATTTACCTCCACCAATTTCTGTGAAAGGAGTTCGAAGCTTCTTGGGCCATGCAGGTTTTTAGAGAAGGTTTATTTCTAATTTTTCCAAAATTTCTAAACCTCTTTGCAATTTGCTTGAACAAGATAGGAAATTCGAATTCAATGAGGAATGCACTAAAGCATTCGAAGCCCTCAAGGAGAAGCTAATCACTGCACTGATAGTGATCCCACCAGATTGGTCCTTGCCATTTGAATTGATGTGTGACGCTAGCGATCATGCTGTTGGGGCAGCACTTGGGAAGAGAAAGAACAGCCTGTTCCATTTGATCTACTATGCTAGTAAAACGCTTAATGATGCCCAAATAAATTACACCACAATAGAAAAAGAATTAATAGCAGTAGTATTTGCTTTTGACAAATTTCGATCGTATCTTATCGGAAAAAGGTTACTGTCCACACTGATCATTCGGCAATTAAATACCTCTTCTCAAAGAAGGATGCCAAACCCAGACTGATTAGATGGATCCTTCTTCTACAAGAATTTGATGTTGAAATCAAAGATCGAAAAGGTACAGAAAACCAGGTGGCCGATCATCTCTCTAGACTGGAGAACAAAGAAAATACCCACTCACTTGAAGAAATACAAGATGCATTCCCAGATGAACAAATATTGCAAATTGTTACAACTGCAAGAGATACTGCCGAGACAGAGACTACAGCAGTATACAACTACGTTGTCGCGACATTATCTAAATACATCGGCGCAACATTAACAGTAGATCTTGCTGTAGTAACATCCACCCCTTGGTACGCCAATCTTGTTAATTATTTAGTTAGTGGTATTATCCCTTATAACCTTAACCATAACGAAAACAAGAGGTTTCAGCATAATGCAAAGCATTATTTCTGGGACGACCCTCTTCTGTTTAAACATTGTGCAGATCAGGTTATAAGAAGATGTGTACCAGAAGAAGAACAGAAAGCAATACTCCAGCACTGTCATGATTCACCTTGCGGTGGGCATTTTGGAGGAAACAAAACAGCAGCAAAGGTACTGCAATCTGGCCTCTACTGGCCCACACTCTACAAAGATGCCCACGACTATTACAAGAACTGTGACCGATGCCAACGCACGGGCAATATTTCAAGACGATAGGAGATGCCATTACAACCCATATTGGAAGTGGAACTGTTTGATGTTTGGGGCATAGATTTCATAGGACCCTTCCCATCATCCCAAGGCAATCTTTACATCTTAGTAGCAGTGGATTACGTATCAAAGTGGGTCGAAGCAATCGCCACACCTCACAATGATTCCAAGATAGATAAAAAATTTCTCAAGAAAAATATTTTTACAAGATTTGGAATCCCTAGAGAAATAATAAGTGATGAAGGTAAACACTTTGATAACAGACTCATTTCCGCGGCACTAAAGAAACTCGGCATCACCCACAGGCTCGCTACGGCATATCACCCACAGACAAATGGGCAAGCTGAAATATCCAACAAGGAACTAAAACAGATCCTTGAAAAGGTGGTAAATCCATCTCGAAAGGATTGGTCTTATCGTCTCGATGATGCTTTATGGGCCTATAGGACAGCCTTCAAAACCCCATTGGGAATATCTCCATATAAGCTTGTATTCGGGAAAGCTTGCCACTTGCCTGTAGAAATCGAGCATAAAGCATATTGGGCAGTAAAGAACTTAAACATGGATTGGGAAAAAGCCGGACAAAAAAGACTGCTAGACCTCAATGAGATAGAAGAATTCCGAACAGCAGCCTATGAGAATGCCAAGATCTACAAAGAGAAAACTAAAAGATGGCACGACCGTAGGTTACTGCCTAGGCAGTTCCTGCCGGGGCAGCACGTTCTCGTTTTTAACTCCAGGCTTAAATTGTTTCCAGGAAAACTCAAATCAAGATGGTCAGGCCCATTTGAAGTTGTTCGAGTTTTCCCACATGGAGCAGTAACAATCAAATCACTAAAGGATGGGCATGAATTCAAAGTGAATGTCCAACGCTTGAAACACTATTCTGGGCCACATGACATAAAGACTATGGAGACCATCACCTTAGAAGATGTTTTCGCATGCACTCCTATGGAGAATTAATGTCGCGACATTCCATTCTTTCTTTTCCGCAATTTTTCGGAATAGTTTTAATTTCTCTTTTATTTTAGGACATTTAATATTTACTTGTTGATTATATTTTGTTTTTAAGCACAGAGATAAAGTGGAAGCTCCGATGCAATGGACACCACCCACAAGATTCCAACCGCCCCGGCAAGCAAAAGCTCAACCATCGCCCTCACCAAGAACAAAGCAATCGGCAACAAGACCAAGAAGAAAAATTGTTACAAGCAGCTCTTCGAAGTCTCTTTAAATTGTTCATATAATTCAATATTATTTGTTGTTGGTTTCTTTATATACTGCTTATTTATTTCATATTATTTGTTGCCCGCTATTCTCTTCTAATATAAAGCATTGAGGACAATTCTTGGTTTGAGTTTGGGGGTGCAGATTCACTGCCGAGGCCATGCCAAGAAAAGGGAGTATTTAAGTGAAATATTTTTTTAAATTTTTTCATGCTCCCCGCCTTACTTGAATAAATTGCCTATACTTTTGCACTTCTTATCATCAGTATTTCCTTAGTTTATTCTTTAAGGCTATAGAAATCTTTCTCCTTACCATGATTAGGTCCTGTTAAGAAGGTTTAACCTTAGGATACTTAAGGATGAAAACTTAGAAGCTTACTATAAGATGAATTTTTAAACACTTTTGGGACTTGTTGGATTATAGGAGTTCTTTTAATGAACTTAGGTGATAAAGACTTAGATTCTTGGGAAAGTAACTAGAGGTGCCTATCACCGGCTCTAGGAAGTAATCTTCTTCATGATAGAGGTTCCCGAAATTGGCTCTAGTATGCTATAGGGAATATCAAAAAGAAAGAAGGAATTAGTGAAGAGAAAAACACAATCCTTGAGGTGCCCGAAATTGGCTCAAGAATTGGTTGTTTAGAAAAGAAGAGAACACTTAACCCAAGTCTTGGTTGTTTAGAAAGAAGGGATTACTTGTCTTGAACTTAGAGTTTATCTAAGAAAGCCTTTAATCAAACTTGTCCACAAAAACGCACACACTCACCAATTCTTATAGTTTGTTTCTAGGTAAACCCTTGGGTAGCCGAAAGGTTAAGTATAAAGAATAGGCATAGTTATGGTGGGGAGAATAGATGGAAACGTAAGACCAAGAGAGAGTAGAGTTCGGGAAATTGATGGTTTTGTTTCGTGCTGAGTGTGATTAACATATGATTGTGATTCGCGCGCAATAATGTGCAAGTATACACATCGAACAAGTAATAAAGTGTGTGAGTGAGATCGTTCCCACGAGGATTGGGTAGGTTAATTCAAAAATAGTTAACATACACAAAAGATAAAATAATCCTTTGTATGATCATATGCTAAAACAATTCTGCAAATGTCACCAAAATGCTTTAGCAAAATAAAGATGTCACCAGTGATGCTGGAGCAAAACAAAGATTGTCACGAAAATGCAGTAGCAATTCAACAGATATTGGAGAAATAAATAAAGCTACACAAACACAACACAGAGAAGATATTCAAGCTTAAGACAGGCTAGGCTTGCAATGGTATGATCTCACTGTTCTCTTGAATGCTACTGTTCCACTGGTTTACTAGTGCTCGACAGAGTTTACTAAAAATGCCTCCACTATCCCTAGTCAGAAGGCCTAACACTCGAAAATGCTAAGGCATTACCTCCCGGTCTCAACCCTAACACTCCTAATTTTGATAAAGTGCTACCCCTTTTAGTTGTTGAACTCTACCTTATCCTTAAGGCAAGTTAGGATTCCGCTCCCGCGGTAACCCCATTGTTCAAGTTGGTCTAGCTTTGCCTATCCCTAGATCTAAGCTTCCCGAACCCCTTGAGCTATGGCTACCTCCCGGTGCTCTTACAAACCAAGGTTTAGAGTGAAAATGTGTTAGCATTCTTGAACAAAGCACAAAGTTAAACACTGGAAACAATAAACATCCATTAAAACATAATAAAAATCATCCAAAACAAGCCTTAGCCATACTAGTTTAGTTCATGGCTAAGTAAGAAAAACTATTCAACTTTTGTCCTTTGAAATACATATTCAACTACTTAGAAAAGAGGTAAACAAAGTGAAGAGGAAGGAAGTCTCAAACTCTTGTGTCGTGACACTTTTCCTAGCTTGCCGCTCCTCCCGAAGTCACGCAAATCCCTTACTTGAAGCTCTCCAACAATGGTGGCTTGGCTAGAGGTGGAAGATGACCGAAAGTGGCCTCCTTTCTTCTTTCTTCTCCCTCGTGCTTTCCTTAAAGCTCGCTCCTTTATGGCTCTTTAGCTACTGATTTTTCTCTTTTTCTTCCTCCGGACATGCTTGTTGAAGGAGGCTTGGCCTTGTATTTATAGGAGTCTTCTAGGGTTTTGTGCCCTAAAGATGCCAAGGGAATATGCTCTGACATTTTCTGCAGCAGATGGCAGAAATGCAGGGTCTGCAGGGGACAATGCAGGTCTACAGAGGAGGTACAACGTCTGCAGGTCTGCAGGGTGCAGCTGGCCTGGAAAACGCGTGAGGATAGTGGGCTGTAGGTGTTTCCTTTCTTCCGTTCTATTTTGTCCGCCCACAATGTTGTAGCATCGTTGAAGTTTGATCCAACACCATGGAAATATGCTATAACATCTCTTCCGATCATTCTACTTTGCTCCAGCAATCTGCACATCAAAACCAAGAAAATACCCTCCAAAGCAGCATCTTTTAAAATAAAAGAGAAATTAAAATAAAAACCTAATCTAAATGCAAATGCACATGAAATGCAACTAAATGCAATGAGATGCAATGCAAATGAGCTTGAAACCAAACAAAACCTTAAGTAAAAGGGTATAAAATATACGCTTTTTAGAGCGTTAACAGGTTTGCATTGCTTGAGGACAAGCAATAGTTCGAGTTTGGGGGTGTGATAAGTGCTCAACTCACTATCACTTTTTACACCATTTATGGGCATTAATCACCGAATTTACACCCACTCGGACCAATGCATGTACTTAATGTGATATATTTCTAAGTTATGCTCATAGAGATAATATTTATAGAAAAGGCATGTTTTACTGTATTTTTATATCTGTGTAGGAAAACCAGTGCCGCGGCAGCAACATGGCCGAGGCAGGACCTGATGCCGAGGCAGCAACTGAGAGCCAGGAAGCAAGACTGTAGGCGATTGGAAGAGAAAAATCTAAGGAACGTGTCTGGACATAAAGCACATGGATCGAAGCTGGTTAGCATGAGGAAAAGCCCAAGACAAGGCCACGCGGGAAAGCCCCTTAGTTAAATTAAACTTGGAAATATTTTAATTATGTACATGACTTGTTCCCTACTCCAAGTTGTATTCTACTTAGGAAAGGTTTGCCCTAGGTCAAGCCTATATAAGACCTAGCCGTCCAATGTATTGATATACCTAGAGAGAGACGATTCATAGATTCAATATTTTCTTTCTCTCAAACTATGTTCTAAGCTTTCTTAGGGTTTAGGTGAAGGTTGTTTAGTATTTGTGAGAGGAGATTGTACTTTGTCTTTGTTTCAATGCAATAAAACTATCAAGGTTTGCTTATCCTTTGTTATTCTTTGTTCTTGCATTCAAGCTCGGGAGAGAAGTTTGTGAGTAATCCATTTATCTAGACTCGGGAGAGTTAGATTCACGAAAGGGGTAAGTACGGTGTTTCAATCGCGAAATACTAACTCGGCCTAGGGATAGGTTAAGAGTTTCAGCGGCTAAAAGAAGTGTGAGATTGGTTGGTGAGTATAATTGATTCACGCCGGGAGGTATCATCAAGGACTAGTCATCAACAGTACTTCGACTTAGGGATAAGCGGAGTCATTCAAGGACACTTTGCCGAACTTTGGTAAAGTCCACCCACGAGCAAGGGATTGCCGCGGCGGACAATATTGTCGCTGCCAAGGCAGTAATCTGCAGTGCTGCAGAGGCAGTGATATACGATTGCATTGGGCAGAGACAAGTCAATCAAATCCACAATACAACGCAACAGGATCCTGACCTCTCTCTCTATTTATCAAATCTCATTCTTTTACTTAGTTGTTTTATTTCAGTTTATCCAACCCAAATCACTTGTGTTTTATTTGATTTCTTTTTACAGAACAAGAAGACAAAGAAGACATATTGAGTATACCAATCCCTATGAAGACGATAATTCGATAAATACTTATCACTTATTACTTGCAATTTTTTCACTTGCACTAAACGCGCACTTTTGACACGCGACAAGACACTATTAATTACACAACCTGTGATAATACATCCATGAGTTAATCAAGAGTGTACAACTAATTTCTTGCGCTTCTTATAGCCTTTGAAATCTTGCACTTATCCCTAAGCCGGATTAGTTCTCTCGCACTTGGATTGAACCATACCTATTCGTGTCGTGAATCCAGTTCTCCCGAATCTGGATAAATAAATCGTTTATCAAGGTTCTTTCTCAATTCTCTCGCAAACCAAGTTAACACCAAGAATAAGTAAACCTTAATTAAGAACATACCACGAACTTAGATAAAATTTAAACTAAATCAATCCATAAAATAGAATAACCCAATCCAACTTAAAGTTAGTTCATGGCTGGGCAAAAATATCCAACAAATATTCCTCTCATCACTCAAATAAAACAAAAGAAATAAAGATGAAAAGGATGATGGCCACGAGCTTCCTCTTCAATCTCTCGATCGGCTCTCTCTCCTCTTTGTTGTAGACAGCATGCTCCTTATATGGAGTTGAATTGGTCAAAATGAATGATAGAATAAAATAGAGATGGAACTAATCAATAAAGAATATATCCATTTTTATTTTATTCATATCATATGTTTCCTCCTTTGCTTCAATCATCCAATCTTTCCATATCTCCCATCATTAACCTTATCTTCCATTGTTTTTTTCCATTCGATAGCTCCTAATCAAGGAATATGTCCTGTAAATATAGAAACAAACCACAACAGTATCTTTTTCCACAAAAATCAATCGATCTCAAGAATAAAGTGATAACCAAGGAAATCAAATTAAAATGCATGAAAATGATGAAATGAATCTAATTATGTGCTTAATTATAGCAATAAACATGAGTAAAAAGGGTCAATAAATAGTACAATTTAACACCTAACACACCCTCAAACTCGAGTTATTGCTTGTCCTCAAGCAATGCAAGCCTAACAATTAATTGCCAAGGCATTCAATCTTCAAAGACATGCTTCAAAACTTAACTTCCAACCTCAGAACCGGGGCACAAAGTATGATCACCTTTTAATTTTTCAAAAAACAAAGAAAATTTCCAGAATCAAACTATAATGCTCGTGACCAAGTGTGTGCTAAGTTGTGTACAAGTTAATTTTCAAGATTCCAAGTGAACATTAAGTTTAAACAATTAATTGCTTGGGCATCAATCACAAATTCCACTAGAGCCAGTTTTGGGCACCTCTAGCAATTAAGAAATTTCTTTAATTTATCAACTAAAGCCAGTTTTGTGCACCTCTAGTGACTCTTCATCGCAGACAAACTAGAGCCAGTTTTGGGAACCTCTGGAATGATATTGCTTGACTACTTTTCCTATTTTTATATTTAATTGCCCAAAATTCTAACAACATAAATTCACAAGGTCTCTATCAAATAACAAGTCATAATTGTGTAAAAATTTTAGCATCATAGTAAAATTCTAAATTCTTCCAATGCAATTCTAAAACCAAAGACAATTTTAATTAAGTGCAATGACATAAATCTCATCATTGGTTATCCATCAAATTTAAAACAAGTAGATCAAACTGAAATTCTTGGCAACTAATATGTGCAATCTATATGCAACACTAATGATGAATGCAACTATTATGAATGATTAAAGGTTAATACCCCCAAACTCGAGACGAGCATTGTCCCCAATGTATGCAAAAATAAATAAAAATAAAAAAATACAAATGAGTTAATTGGAAAGGTTGTCACCTTTTGTTAGCAATTTCCTTTTTGCAATCAATTTGGCTTTCTTTCCCCTTCTTAGTGGTTGAGTTCTTGTGGACGATGGTGTCGGAGGAACCTTCAATTTCCGGTTATCATCACTAGATGAACTATCTTCATCGGTCTCCGCAATTATATGAGCTTTGTGTTTCGATATCTTCGGAGCCTTTGGTGGAGATAGTAATGGCTCGGAGATGGTATCATCTGAATCCATCAAACCATGCAATGAATCGGTTCGACTAGGTTCCTCCATTGGTTTCTTTCCTTTGTCGAAATCATTGGTTGCCTGAGCAGTAGTAGGTGCTGGAACAGGTGTAGTTGCTTGGGCAGTATCAGTTGCCAGGGCAGGTGTAGTTGCCTAGGCAACCAAATTGGAAGAAAAAACTAGGAATGGTATAGAACAATCCGGGAATTTCTCTAGGATCACTCGATGCAAGGCATATGTGTGTTCCTTCATGAACTGCATTAAAAGCATGTTGTTTATCCTCAATTTTGGCCAATTGCGCTTTTATAGCGTGTAAGATCTCAACAACTTGATCCTTAACACCAGATAGGACTACCTCTCCGATTACTGGGGCATCCAGACCTGCCGAGGCAATTTTACTTGCCTGGGCAATCTTCGATGGCATTCCTTTCTTCGAGATGTTTCCTTCCTCTTGTGCTTCCTCTTCTCCCATGATCTTTAATTATCGCTTTTTGTTCCACCCTTTTCTAGAGGGCAATATCTCTTCCATCGATTCACATGACACATTTTCCCTTGCACACAATTGAGTGATTAAACTTGGGAAGAAAAGTGCTCCAGCATCTTTTTTCCTACAAGCATAAATTTCGTCACAAATAATTTGTCCCACATTTATAGAACGTTTGTGCAAAATAGAGTGAATTAACAAAAGATGAGAATAAGAAATTGTGGTATTATGAGTCGTGGGCATCAAGCATGTTTGAATAAATTAGTTTCAAAATTTCGCCTCGGGTTTTAACAAAATGCAATTTACGCTTCCCTTCAGAGATCCTTGATTCCATTCACTTCTTTTAATAGTAAGGTCATGCAATACTTCTTCAGCCTTTTCACCCGTCATGTTATCAACAAAGAGTTGGTGTTCATCGACTTCGACATGCATGCCGTAGAAACTGTTAATTGCCGCGGCATCTAAGAAAATCGCCCTACCACGAACAGAAACATGGGGGGTTATTTGGATCAGAAACATGAGCATAAAACTCTCTTACCCATGTTACATTCGGCGGTTTTTGTTGTTGGCATAAGATTTGCCACTTGTGGTGCTCAATAATTTTTTGAATGTCGGAATCAAGCCCAAAATCTTTGCAAGGCATGACGTACTCAAATCCTTGCTCTTCCCACACTTTGCGGTTAGCAAATTTCTTCATGAAACGATCTTCAATGCTATTCGTTGCAAACCGATGGTAAGGGGGTTCATTTGAAGAACTCGGGTGAGGAATGGTCTTGAGCTTCATGGCCATGGAGAAGATTTCTTTGATGTTTTAGGAAAATAGATCTTGGAAGGTTGAAAGAGAAAAGACGAAGAAGTAGGTGTGATTATGGTGATGGAAAAAGAAAGGATATTTGATAGATTGTGTAGTGGATCAATAAAAGGAAAACTAATGATGACAATGGTGTGGGTTGGTTGTGGTTGACGGCAAGGGGTATGAAGGGAAAGAAGGAAAATTTGGTCTTAGGGTTTTAAAACGAAGGAGGGAAAATTTTCGGTAGGTGGGGGTTTTGGTAAGTTTTGGGGAGAATTTTTAGAGTCAACTATGGAAACTCTTCAAAGTTTGATCCTCCTTAAAATCTTTCCAAATCTTCAATTCAATCTTCCTTGATCATGGAATCTTTTCCTAAAATTTAAAATTAAAACAAGAATTATTCAAATCAAGAGAGTATAATTATTCATAAAATAAAAATAAACAACATATAAAAACCGAAATTATTAAAAATTACTAAAAATAAAAAATAAAATATCCAAAGTAAAATGCAATTAAAAATAAAAATTACTAAACAAGAGCATAATTATACTTCTTCTAAAGTAACCCTTTCTTTTTCATCTTCCACATTGGTGTTGGTGTAGTGCTTTAATCTTTGTCCATTAACTTTAAATTGTCTTCCATCAATAGTGGACTTGATTATCACTGCACCATGTGAAAACGGCTTAACCACTTCAAACGGTCCGGGCCATCTTTACTTAAGCTTTCCGGGAAAAAGCTTCAATCGAGAATTGAAAAGAAGAACTAATTACCCAGGCATGAAATATCGCGTCATCAGTTTCTTATCATGCCAACGCTTAGTCTTTTGTTTGTAAATCGTTGCATTGTCATAAGCCATAGCACGAAAATCCTCAATTTCATTCAGGTCCAGCAAACGATTTTGTCCAGCACTCTCCCAATCCATGTTCATGTCTTAATAGCCCAATATGCCTTATGTTCAATCTCTACCGGTAGATGATACGATTTTCCATAGACAAGTCGATAAGGTGACATGCTTAAAGGTGTTTTAAATGCAGTGCGATGGGCCCAAAGTGTATCATTAATTCGAAGAGACCAATCCTTTCTATAAGGATTTACCACTTTCTCAAGGATACTCTTCATTTCTCGGTTAGAAATTTTTGCTTGCCCGTTTGTTTGTGGGTGATATGCCGTGACAATTCGTTGTGTAACTCCAAAACGCTGCAACATTTTGACAATTAATTTATTATCAAAATGCTTATCTCCATCACTAATTATTGCTCTTGGTATTCCAAACCGCGTGAAAATGTTCTTATGGAGAAATTTATGAACAGTTTTGGCATCGTCTTTTGGACAAGTTGCAGCTTTAACCCATTTAGAAACGTAATAGACAACTAGTAAAATGTAAATATTACTAAAAGAAAATGGGAAAGGTCCCATGAAATCTATACCCCACACATCGAATAATTCGACCTCTAGGATATTCTGGAGTGGTATCTCATGTTTCTTGAAAATATTCCCCGTCCTTTGACAACAATCACAATGCTTATAAAATTCATGGTAATCTTTATAAAACGTAGGCCAATATAGAACGGATTGTAATACTTTAGCCGAAGTTCGTGTTCCTCCAAAATGGCCTCTATATGGCGACAAATGGCATTGCCGAAGAACATTTTGTTGTTCTTCCTCGGGAACACATCTTCGAATAACATGATATACACATTGCTTTAACAAAAGAGGCTCGTCCCAGTAATAATGCTTAACATTATGTAGGAACCGCTTCTTTCCTTGGTGAGTAAGATCATAAGGTATAACACCACTAACCAAAAAGTTAACAAAATTAGCATACCATGGTGTTGCCGAGGCAATCATTAATTTTTCATCCAGGAATTCGTCATCAATCTCCAAGGAATCATCTTTATCGTTTCCTTCTTCCACCCTTGACAAATGACCCGCCGCTTAATTTTTTGTTCCTGTCCTGTCCTTAATTTCAATGTCAAACTCTTGCAAAAGCAAAATCCAACGAATTAGACGAGGTTTGGAATCTTTCTTAGCAATCAAATATTTAATTGTTGAATGATCAGTATGGAAAATTACCTTAGTACCAATTAAATAGGAACGAAATTTATCAAATGCAAATACTACTGCTAGTAATTCCTTTTACGTAATTGTGTAATTCAATTGGGCATCATTAAGGGTTTTACTAGCATAATAAATCACATGAAAGATATTACCTTTTCGTTGGCCTAAAACTGTACCTACAGCAAAATCACCTACATCACACATAATTTCAAAAAGTAAAGACTAATCAGGTGGGACAACAATAGGTGCCGAGGCAAGTTGCTTCTTCAAATTATGAAATGCCGTGTTGCATGATTCATCAAAGTCAAACTTTTTATCCTGCTCAAGCAAATTACACAAAAGTTTAGAAATTTTTGAAAAATTATAAATAAACCTTCGGTAAAAATCTGCATGACCAAGGAAACTTCAAATTCCTTTAACTAAAATTGGTGGTGGCAATTTCTCTATAACATCTAATTTTTCCCGATCAACTTCAATTCCCTTGGATGAAATCTTGTGACCGAGGACAATTCCTTAATCTACCATAAAATAGCACTTCTCCCAATTGAGAACTAAATCCGGTTCTTCACATCTTGTCAAAACTTTTTCTAAATTACCGAGGCAACTTTCGAAGTTGTCTCCAAAGACAGAAAAATCGTCCATGAAAATTTCTAAGAAGTCCTCCACCATGTCCGATAAAATGGACATCACACACCTTTGAAAGGTTGACAAAGCATTGCATAAACCAAACAACATTCTCCTGAACGCATATGTTCCATATGGGCAAGTGAATTTCGTTTTCTCTTGATCGTTCGGTGCTATGATAATCTGGTTGTAACCTGAATATCCATCAAGAAAACAAATAAAATGGTTTTCCTGCAAGACGATCAAGCATTTGGTCAATAAAGGGAAAAGGGAAGCGATCCTTCTTAGAGGCTCTGTTTAATTTACGATAATCTATACAAAGTCTCCAACCTGTAACAATTCTAGTTGGAATAAGTTCATTATTCTCATTGCTTATCACAATCATACCTCTCTTTTTCGGTACACAATGTACCAGACTTACCCATGTACTATCGGAGATAGGGTATATAATACCGGCATTAAGTCATTTGATGATTTCTTTCATAACAACCTCCTTCATAGCCGGGTTAAGTCTTCTTTGCGTCTCAATTGACGGCTTATGATTTTCCTCTAAAATGATTTTGTGCATGCATACCGCCGGACTAATTCCTTTTAAATCAGCAATCGTCCATCCTAAGGCCTTCTTGTTCCTTTTCAACATGTCAATCAATTGCTCTTCCTGTTTTGGCTGCAACTTAGAAGAAATTATAACAGGCAATGAGTCATTATTCTCCAAATAAGCATATTTCAATTTCCCTAGCAGTGGTTTTAATTCAAGAATTGGAGATTACTCAATAGATGATTTTGAAATCTTACCTCCCTCACCTGAATAATCGATTGATTCGAAGAACTTACCTGGACGACAAACTATCCAATTTGCTTCATGTTCGTTTTCGTTTTGTTCTTCAAGTTCTTTAGGTCCTTTAGGTTCGGCAATACAATTGCCGAGGAAATTTTCAAAGATATCTTCTTCAACTCCAAAATTAAATTCGGTAGTTTCTTGGATGATCTTGCATTCCTCTGGATCATCCGCATGCTTAAGAGTGTGAAAAAGTTGAGCTTGACTTGCTGTTCATTGACTCGCATCTTAAGTTCTCCCTTCTCAACATGAATTAAAGTCCTTCCCGTCGTTAAAAATGGCCTCCCAAGAATGATGGGTGCAAATTCATCTGCTTCATAATCAAATACAATAAATTCAGCGGAAAAAATAAATTTATCAACCCTTACCAATATGTCCTCATTTTCCCTTCTGGATGCACATAAGATCTATCGGCAAGATGCAACGTTACTTTGGTGGGTCTGGCCTTTCTGATTCCAATCATTGGAAAAATGATTTTGGCATAAGATTTATGCTCGCTCCTAGATCACATAATGATTTCCAATTGCACATGGAATTTTGAAACTTGCGGGATCCTTTAATTTCGATGGCATCCGGTTGTACAGCATAGCCATACATCCTTCCATTACGGCAATAGTCTCAAACTCATCTAACCTCGTTCTCTTAGAAACAATGTCCTTGAGAAACTTCGCGTAATTCGGCATTTACTCTATTGCTTCATAAAACGACAAATTAATATGAACTTGCTTCAAGATATCCAAGAATTTCTTGAATTGATATTCTTGCTTTTGTCGCCAAAGCCTCTGTGGAAAAGGTGGTGGTAATCAAATGTCCTCAATCTTCTCATTTGTTTGGAATTTGAGAGAGGGTAATGTCAAGGCATCAAGACTTGCTGCAGCTTTTTTTGATTCCTCCTTCTTTTCACTGATCTCATCTTTTTGTATCAATTTCGGCTTCGCTAGATGTTTTTTTCCTGAACAGATTCATCGTTAATTTTTAATCCACTTCGAGTGGTGATTAACTTACATTGTTCATGTCCAATCCCCTTGGTGATCTCAGTGTTGCTAGGTAAACCGCCTTGTGGTCTTGTATTCACATTTTGTGCAAATTGACCAAATTGTGTTTCCAAAGCTTTTAGCGTTGCTTCTTGGTTTCGCAACCGCATCTCAGTCCTGTTCGTGAAAGCTTCAGTCTTGTCCATGAAAGCATCCATTTTTTTATAATTATTAGCCATATAAGATTCGGTTCTCAGTATAAAAGCTTTTAATGTATCTTCCAAAGAACTAGACTGTGTCGCTTGCTGCGGCATCTGTTGCCGAAGCATATTCTGTTGGAATCCTGATACTTGTGTGCTCGAGCTTCCTTGATTGAGAGCATTATTTGGATCGGTCCAAGAGAAATTGGGGTGCTTTTTCCATGCTGGATTATAGGTGTTTGACATTGCATTATTCTGATTATAATTTCCCACGTAAAAACTTGACTCTAGATTCTGCAAACACTCAGAAGAATCATGGTTACCATTGCATAAATCACAAAAGGAACTTACTACCTTGATTTATTTTGGGTTACTCAGACGCTGCATGTTCATAACCTAATTGGTTAAGGCAGCTAATTGTGAAGTAATTGAGTCTGATGCATCATTTTCAGTGGTGTAACGTCTAACTCCTCCTCTTCTTGTGTTTGGGAACTGGTAATCATTCTTTGCCAAGCGATTTAAAATTTCCATGGCTTCTTCCTTGGGCTTGTCTAGGAGTATGCCATTTGCCGAGGCATCTAGCATCATCCTAGTTGGCGTGTTCATAGCATTTTAGAACATCGCCACTTATGTCCATAATGGGAATCCATGCATATGGCATTTGTTTAGAAGTCCTCGATATTGCTCCCAAGCTTCGTACATTGCTTCGTCATCAGCCTACCGAAAAGAAGTAATTTCATTACGTAATCTATCAATAAGATTAGTAGAACTAAATCGAGCAAAAAAAATTACGACATAATTCCGCCCAAGATCCTATAGATCCAGATGGAATACTATTTAACCACGTTTTAGCTCTATCTCGTAATGAATAAGGGAACAATTTAATTCTAAGGATATCCTCATGGATTACTTGAATCTTGAATAAGTTGCAAATCTCCAAGAACGATTTGAGATGTTGCCTCACATCTTCAGTTGTCGATCCGTCGAATTGACCGATTGTGTTGATCATATTGAACATCGTTGGCTTTAACTCAAAATGCGTCGCTTCGATTTTTGGTGCAACAACTCCTGGATTTAATCCATTGAGATCTTCCTCGAAGTAATCTCGAATAGCTCTGCGTCTAACATGAATCGGTTGTTGATCATCTTTGTCATCTCCTATTGCCACGGCATTTTGATTGCCGATACGAGGAATAGGGTCTGCCATCGCTACTTATTGTTCACGTCTTCTTCACCGAAAAACTTGTCACACACAGTAAAAAAACCAAAATTTGGTAAATTCCTTGAATCCAAAAGAGAAATAAAAACTTAAAAGAAATAAAATAAAATAAAATACAAGAAACTAAAAACAAAGTTGCTATTACCAATCCCCGACAACGGCGTCAAAAAACGTGTTGCGTGTTTTGAGTGCTTCGCAATTACATGCAAGTTTACACGTTCAAGTTATAGTATAAAAATTTATCGTCTCCACAGGGATTGGATGCGCCTTCTAGAATCTAATTTCTTGCACTGAAATGAAAAACACAATTATTTAGAGAATTGATTTTTAAATGAAATTTAAATGAAAAAATAACAAGTAAATGAATTGAGATAATCAATAAGAGAGATAAGGCTGAGTTATCCTAAATTATGGAATGACGTTCGAGTAAATTCTTCTTTGTAAGTGGGTGATCGCACCACTCAATTGTTCCGACAATTGGGCTTAGTCGGATTGCCTAGTCAGTTCATCTGAATGCTTGGGCAATTGTGACTAAGGGAATTGATCGGGCAAGTTCAGCAATTATCCTAAAGGTTCAACAAAGCGTTCTTCAATGGTCCCCGTTATCCCTAACTTGAGATATTTTTAATTACTCAACCCGTGATAATACATCCCTGCGTTAATCAAGAGTGTACAATAACTTTCTTGCGATTCTTTTAGCCATTGAAATCCTGCACCTATCCCTAAGCTGGATTAGTTCTCTCGCACTTGGATTAAACCATACTTATTCGTTTCGTGAATCTAATTCTCCCAAATCTGGATAAATGAATCGTTTATCGAGGTCCTTTCCCAATTCTCTCGCAAACCAAGTTTACACCAAGAATAGGTAAACCTTAATTAAGAAGACACCACGAACTTAGATAAAATTTAAACTAAATCAATCCATAAAATAGAATAACCCAAGCCAACTTAAAGTTAGTTCATGGCTAGGCAAAAGTATCCAACAAAAATTCCTCTCATCACTCAAATAAAACAAATGAAATAAAGATGAAAAGGATGATGGCCACGAGTTTCCTCTTCAATCTCTCGATCGGCTCTCTCTCCTCTTTGTTGTAGACGTCATGCTCCTTATATGGAGTTTAATTGGTCAAAATGAATGATAGAATAAAATAGAGATGGAAATAATCAATAAAGAATATATTCATTTCTTATTTTATTCATATCATATGTTTCCTTCTTTGCTTCAATCATCCAATTTTTACATATCTCTCATCATTGACCTTATCTTGCATTGTTTCTTTCCATTTGATAGCTCCTAATCAAGGAATATGTCCTGCAAATATAGAAACAAACCACAACAGTATCTTTTTCCACAAAAATCAACCGATCTCAAGAATAAAGTGACAACTAAGAAAATCAAATTAAAATACATGAAAATGATGAAATGGATCTAATTATGTGCTTAAGTATAGCACAATTTAACACCTAACACCTACATCCGCAAAACCGACCAATTCTGTTTTGGATATATTAGGGAAAAATAATCTCATGTCTTTCGTACCTTGAAGATAATGAAATATATGTTTAACCCCATTTCAGTGTCTTCGGGTCAGACATGAGCTAAATCTTGCCAACAAATTGACATCGAATGATATGTCAGGTCGTGTGTGACTACAAAGATACATCAAAGCACCAATAGCACTTAAGTATGGAACTTCTGGACCAAGAATGTCCTCATCCTTCTCTCAAGGACAGAATGGATCTTTGTTAACATCAAGTGACCTAACAATCACAGGGGTGCTCAACGGATGTGCGTTATTCATGTAAAACCTCTTTAGCATTTTTTCTATGTATGTTGATTGATGCACAAGGATTCCATCCTTTAAGTGTTCAATATGTAATCCAAGACAAAATCTTATTTTTCCGAGATCTTTCATTTCAAATTATTTCTTTAAATATTATATTGTCAATGAGATCTCTTCAAGAGTTTCAATGATATTCAAATCATCAACATACATAGCAATAATGATGAATTCGGAGCTAAATCTCTTAATAACAATGCACAGGGAAATTGGATCATTCTTATATCCTTTCGCTAATAAGTATTCACTAAGGCGATTATACCACATGCGCCCAGATTATTTTAATTCATAAAGGGGTTTGTTCAATTTAATTGAATAATGTTCCTGAAAACCTGAATTAACTGCTTCAGGCAGTTTAAATCCTTCCGAAAGTATCATATAAATATTATTATCAAGAGGCCCATAAAGATATGTTGTAACAATATCCATTAAGCGGAAATTAAGTCTTTCTTTTACTGCCAGACTAATCAAAAATCGAAAAGTGGTTGCATCCACCACTAGGGAATATGTTTCTTCATAATCAATTTCAAGTCTTTGTGAAAATCCTTATGCAACCAAACGAGCTTTATATTTCTCAATTTCGCACTTTTAATTTCTCTTTCTCACAAAGACCCATTTATACCCCACGGGTTTTACACCTTCTGGTGTATGGACTACAGGCCCAAAGACTTTTCTTTTTGAAAGAGATTTGATTTCCGCTTCAATTTTCTCTTTCCATTTTGTCCAATCATCTCTTTGCTTATATTTTCCAATTCACAATGGTTCATGATCCACAATATCATCCAAAATTTCTAGTGCTATATTGCATGCAAAAGTATTATCAATATCGATTTTATTTCAGTTCTATTTGTTACTAGACATGACAATTTATAAAGATCTCATCATTATCAGGTACCTGATTCATGTCTGATGTCTCTTCTAGAGACCTTTTAATCTCTTCTCGAGATATTTTTATAATTCGTTGATTCTATAATCGGATCATCACAAGATATAGATCCTTTTCTTTTTCGAGGAATCTTATCTTTGGAACCTACTGGTCTACCACGCTTCAAGTGTGTGTTTGACTCATTAGAAACTAGAGTTTGTCCTTTTGGGACATAAATTTTAATCGGAGCATTCACAACTGGAATATTTGACTTAGTCACTCTTTTATGATCAGCAAAAGCATCTGGCAATTGATATGCTAATTTTTGCAAATGAATTATACTTTGAACTTCTAGATCACATTGTTGAGTATGTGGATCAAAGTGAGATAACGATAATTCATTCTAACTTATTTCTTTTCCCAGCTATTTATTTTCTCCCCCTAATGTTGGGAAAACCGATTCATTAAAATGATAGTCGGCAAATCGATTTGTAAATAAATTCCTCGTTAAAGGCTCAAGATATTTAATTATCGAGTGGGATTCAAATTCGACATATATTCCTAACCTCCTTTGAGGACTCATCTTTGTGCATTGTGGTGGAGCAATCGGAACATAAAACGCACATCCAAAAATTCTAAGATCGGAAATATTTGGTTCCTGACCAAAAACCATTTGTAATGAGGAGGAATTATGATAACTTACTGGCCTGATGCGAATCAGTGATACTACATATAAAATGGCATACCCCCAAGCAGAAATTGGTAGTTTAGACTTCATCAATAAAAGGTCTTGCAATTAATTAAAGTCGTTTGATAAATGATTCTACAAGACCATTTTGTGTATGAACATGAGCTAAAGGATGTTCAACACTAATTTCAATCGACATGAAAAAATCATCAAAAGCCTGAGAAGTAAATTCACCAACATTATCAAGACAATTTTTTTTATAGGATAATATAAAAAATGTGTTCTTAATTTTATTAATTGAGCAAGTAACCTCGCAAATGCCAATTTTCGAGATGATAACAAGGATACGTGTGACCATCTAGTCGATTCATCAATTAAAACCATAAAATATTTAAATGGTCCACAAGAAGGGTGTATGGTCCCATATATATCACCCTGTATCCGTTCTAGAAAGTTAATAGATTCGTAATCTATTTTAGCCGGTGATGGTCGAATAATTAATTTGCCTTGAGAGCAAGCGTCACATAAAAAGGAATTACTTTGAAATATCTCTTGGTTCTTCAATGAGTGATCATATGAATTCTCAATAATTTTTCTCATCATAATCGAACCGGGATGGCCTAACCGGTCGTGCCAAATAATAAAGTTATTAGTAAACTTATAGTTTACACTAGCATGTGCTTAAATTGCACTAATTCTTGTGTAATACAATCCGGATGACAGTGTATGTAATTTTTCTAGCACTTTCTTATTGCCTTGAGTTATACTCGTAATATAGAGATATTCAGCATCTCCTTGACTAATACTCTCAATATGATATCCATTTTTACGAATATCTTTAAAACTCAATAAGTTTCTTTCCGACTTTGTAGAGTATAGTGCATCGTAAATATGGAATAAAGTTCCATTTGGCAATAACATATACGCTTTTCCGGAGTATTCTATGATATCAACACTTCCGGATATAGTACTCACATTATTCCCTTGCATTGTTAAATGGGAAAAAATTTCTTATCCTTAAGTATAGTATGAGTACTTGCACTTTCCGCTAAGCATAAGTCGTCACCATTTTTTGCAGATTGTATTTGTGACGTAATCATATTCTTCAAAGAATAAATAAATAAATGCTACAACAATATTCAAAATAAATAAATAAATAACATCAATGATTTTAATAAAATAAACATAATATTTATTCTTGAAAAAATCCATGATAAAATAACAATATCTTCCTAATAAATATAAAGTAAATATAAAATTAATTAAAAGATATCAAATATTCCTCTTAGGGGATATGAGAACATCATTAACTTCTATGTTTGTCATGCCATAATTATCTTAACCACTGCCGAAAATGCCATAATCATCTTTGTGAAGTCCATAATCATCTTTTTCATTGATATAAAAAAAAAATATTTCAACTCTTTTTTCTTTACCACTTATTGATTGTTGGTAAAGGTCCACAAGATGTTTTGGCGTAAGGCAAGCACGAGCCCAATGATTTGTGATGCCACATCGATGACAAATAGTTTCCTTTTTTTAGATTGATCTTTTGCACCATTTTCATCCTTATTGTTCCATTTGTGGTGGGTATAGTTACTTTTAAAACGACCACCTCACCTATGTCCTCGATTGTGGTAATTACCACGCCCACTCCCATATCTATGACCACGATTATTGGTGTAGCCTTTATTTTTTACACTATAGAATGTCGCATTCGCTTCAGGGAATGGAGCGGAGCCAGTTGAGCGATATTCATGATTTTTTATGAGCAGCTCATTATTTTACTCAGCCACAGGCAAGAAATTAACTCAGAATATTTCTTAAAGCCTTTTTCACAATATTGTGTCTAAAGGACAACATTGTTGGCATGAAAAATGGAGTTTGTTTTTTTCTAACATATCCTCATCGGTAATATTTTGACCACATAACTTCAATTGTGAAGTAATTTAAAACATAGCAGAGTTATACTCGCTTATTGATTTAAAATCTTGTAATCTCAGATGCAACCAATCATATCAAACTTTAGGCAAAATAAAAATTTTTTGGTGGTCATAACGTTCCTTTAGATCATTCTAAAGAATAAGAGGATCTTTCAACGTTAAATATTTAGATTTCAATCCCTCATGTAGGTGACGGCGAAGAAGTATCATGACTCTGACCTTATTTTGAGCAGATTCTGCATTCTGCATTCCCCCTTTAATAGTATTTCACAGACCATTTGTATCTAGATGTATTTCGGCATCTAAGATCCAGGATAAATAATTCTTTCCGGAAATATTAAGAGCCGCAAACTCAATTTTTGCAAGATTTGTCATTGATATACTATAAAGCCAAATAAAAATTATATCAACTATAAATTAATATAATAATGAATCTAAAAAAAATCCTTTTACGTCATATCAATATCTTAAAAAATATATATAAACAAACAAACAAAGATTTAATCCTCATACGCGACATTGTTAAACCAATCCACAAGGTCCTTTAAAAAGATCCTCCTTTGAGACCAGTAGCCTCGCAGAACGGGATGTCCAACCAATATACTCGGATTAAATTATCAAAAAAATATTAATGGCATAAAATAAACACATAATAACATTAGACAAAAACAAGAATATACACCTGAGAAAAAATTAACAAATTTATTTTTGTTTTAAATTATAATCATCATCGTATATATATATTATTTTATAAATTAAAATATATAAGATGGAAAAAGAACATATCGGGTAAATATTTGAAGAAACTTGGAGTTAAACTCTTCTGAGTAAACTCATGCTGATAACGTGTTATGAATAAAATAAAGATCAAGAATAAAATAGATGAATAAAGATGAGAGAAAAGAGACAGATTTTATTGTATTCTCAAAGTAGAGTTGTTTACAATGCTTTCTCCAAAAGTCTATATTTATAGGCATAAAATGAAAACCCTAAATTCAATGAGTATTAAACCTTAATAATAAATCACATTAAAGCTTTCTCTGATGATACATGGATATTCACCATAAATAAAATATTCTTAACATTTTTCAAGTAAAGTTTGAGATTTGATTAAATTATAAAAGTTGTTCTTATAATAAATTTCTATTAAATCTGATCTGATTTAACCAATTAATAAATTAAATAAAAATAATTACAAAAAAATAACATATTTATTCTATAAAGATGTATGGGGTGTATATATTTAGATGAGATTGAACATCAAATCTTGTCACCCAATTTTTAATATATTTATATATAAGAATAAATTTGAGTTGTCTTTTTGAATTTTGAGCACTTACATGCTGTCTTCAATTGAACGGGAATAAAAGTATCCGTTCTAAAATTAAAGGTGATAATTATGAATTTCTATAATTTTAAATTCTATAATTATTATTTAAAAATTTATAATATATACATTTTTTTATTATAATTCAATTTACTTAAAAAAAATAATCTAAATTATTCATTTCAGTTATCAAACGATTAAAAAATATATAAAACTTAAAAAGTTTTATATTATATAACTTAATCTTATTTCTATTAATAATATTTGTTATATAGATTTTGAGCCATTAAAACATTCTTGGAATGCTTGTGTAATTTTAGATATCGTGTTTATGTCATATCGAGTAGAAATCTCATGCCTCCTAACAGTACATCCTTTTAAAAAAATCTTAAAAAATTAATTTTTTACCCCAACTTTAATTTTCTAGGTCCTAAATCCCGAACCGTACACCTAATTCCCTAAACCCTAACCAAAATCTCTAACTTTAAATCTTAAACCCTAAACCCACTAATTTAATATAGAGACACTAATAAAAATACGATTAAGAGATAAATGATTTACATCTTATTTATATGTATATGTTATTTAAAACTGTTTGAATCTATGAGTGGTTGTATAAAAATTTGATAAATTAAATTTTGATTTTTTAAATATTTATTTATTTGAATATGAAATTTAATTTTAATTTACATTAATCTATATAATCATTATTTATAATATTTAAAAATAGAATCTATGAGTCTGGCCAGTGATAGAGTAGTTGTGTAAAAATTTGATAAATTAAATTTTAATTTTTTAAATATTTATTTATTTGAATATGAAATTTAATTTTAATTTAAATTAATCTATATAATCATTTTTTATAATATTTAAAAATTTTATGTATTAAAATAATTTATAGTTTAGTTATTTTCATATCCTCTTATTCTTTGAAGACATTTTGGTCCTAAGGTTAATTATTAGAAAGTGTGAATTCTTATTTTTTTTTCTTTTACTTATTAATTGTTTTTTTTAATTTTATAGAAAGCAAATAATTATTAAATTTATTATATTATTAAATTAGATATTTTAATAAATAAAATAAAAATATTTAATAAATCAAACTAAACAAAACATTTTGATTAATAGATTTAAATTTATTAAATAATCGAATTAATTTAATAATAATTAATCTTACATGATTTTACACACAACTTCAAACTTAATTCAAGCCTCTCTATATTCGTAAATGATTAGTCTAAATCATTAAAATCATAACAATAATAAATTTATAAGCTGTTAAAAATAATAGAAAAATTAAAAAATCATTAAAAATTTATATACAACTTTAAGATGTAAATTATAGCTTATATATTTAAATTTCGTATGAGGTAAATTACATAATATATAAAAAAATAAAAAGAAATTTATATATTATAAAATTGATAAAAAGTGAGCTTGGGGTCTTGAACATGGAACTTAAAGTCCAACGCATATTAATTATTTTTCCAATTTAATATTTTTATATAAACTCTCTCAAATATATGAAATTATGTCATGGATCTTTTATGTCACATCATTTATGAAATTAATTAATCAAATATATTAACTTAATTATTTTTTTATCTCATTTTTTTATCAAGTGAATTTTTATTAATATTTACCGTAAATTAACTTTAGAAAACAATTTTTATCAAATCACGATTCACTTAATAAAAAAAATGATATAAAAAAATTAATTAAATAGATGTATTTAATTAATTGATCTCATGAATGATGTAACAAGAATGACTCATGATATAATTTTTTTCTCAAGTTGGATCTTCAAATTTTTTTTAAAAAAAAATAACAAACATGGTAATAGTAATCACATATCAACAAAATTTTTTAAATTAAACCCTTTAACTTTTGAAAAAATTTCCTTTAGGGACAACAAAAACAAATATGTAATTCAATAAAAAAAAACACCCATGTAATGTATGTACGGATAGTGAAGAGAACATAATTTAGTAAGTTATCAGAAATATTATGTACAAAAATGGTCCAAACTCGTTGTCGCTCACATGCCAGCACCGTCGTTGCTGCCATCAAAAACCTTTTTTTTTTCACTTGCTTTGGGTATGTGATTTTTCCGCCGAATTTTTTTTACATATACGAGGACCGAAACTAAAGATAGTGACGGATTTAAAAAAATATTTGACGGCTAACACATATGAAATTTTAAAATGAACAAAACTCATAAATATTAAAAAAAATTAAGGACTAACTTATAAAATTTTAAAAATTGAAGGCAAATATATAAATTTTAAAAGATTAGAAGTAGGCTCTAGATAAATAAATACATCCGCTTTATTGATTAATCATACTAAATTATTTCTCACTTGAATCAATTTTATTAATTAATTTTAATTTTAGTAAAGATTTATACAGAGGTGGAACCTCTTGAAGACTTATAGGGGCTGTAGCCCCCACAAGAATAATAAAATTTTCTTTACGGTATATATAATATTGTATGTAATATTAAATTGTTTGATTTGATGTACGAGTCTTCTAGTTTAAGTGGTTAACGGAACGTTATTATTAGAGGTTACGAATTCAAGCATTAATAATTATAATAAAATGATTGATAGATTATTTTTTAAAACAAATACTACTATAATCATTATTAGTTAAAATAGAAAAAACACCCAGAAAAACGTGTGTGTTTGATTTGAATTTGGTTATTTTTACGGAACCCTTCATCTTTTTTATTTATTCTTAAAAATATAAAATCTATATTTACTTTATCATTTCACGAAAAAAAAGTATACTTGGAGGTAAATTTTTTAAAACATTTTAATTCAGCTCATGTTTATAATTTTATTTTGGTTAATATTTTTAATTCAGTTGAAAGTACAAATTATTTATGTTTTTAATATATTAAAATATTTTAAATAATACATATATTCATATTTTATAAATGACCCCTCCAATAAATTACGACAAGTTTTGCCGCTGGCGGTGGAAATAAAAGGTTTTAATAAGTTTTTAGTTTTAAGGTTAGATTTTAAGATTTAGGGTTAATGGTTTAGGTTTAGGGATTTAAATTTAGGGATCATAATTAGAACTCATGGTTTATATGTTCGTTTACTAAATGAACAAACACGAATAAATGCATTTTCGATTTGTTTATGTTCACAAACAAGTTCATTTCCTCGGTTACCCATTTTCTGTTTTTTACATTTTAAATATTGTTAAAGGTAGGGGCTAAATTGAACTCACAATAAAATTTAGAGTTTAAATTATGAAGCCTAAGAAATTTAAGGAGTAATGTTATAATTTAACCATTCCGATGAACATATAAACAAAAAAATTCACAAACAAACATGAAATGAATATGAACACATTCAAAAAAACAAATTACACCCCTCTCCAGTCTCCAGGACGGTTCAAAGATTTTGAGAACCATGTACAATTTATTAAAATATGACCCTTAGAATTAATTGTTCATAACCTTTACTGTTATAAAATTGTAACATTTAGAAGCAAATATCCTTTTTAAGAGGCCCCTCTGCAATCGTTTCTATTGCGCCTGTCCAAAATTTCACTAGTTCTACAGAAGCAATAGTAATAGAAATAATCAAAAAGATTCTATAATCAATTGTCACATTTAAAATAATTATAACATTTTAATAATTATAATTCATCTTTCTTATAGAATTTTTAAAAAATTTCAATGAATTTCGAGATTAACATCATCTAATGAATTTCGAGATTATAACTATTGCTTGTCCTCAAGCAATGCAATAATATCCTTAAGTATGAACTTTTATAATAATATATCTTTCTGTCTGCCGCGGTAGAGATCCTTTCTTGACTCGGCCTCCTCTAGGTTTTAAGAATTCCTCGAAATTGGACTATAAGTCTGTGTGAGTGTGTGCGTTGTTATAACAAGAATGATTTTCTATGTTCTAATCCCTTTTTCTAGCTCAAAACTCCCGACTTAGATTTTATTTTAATTGTTTTTCCTTTCTCCCTATTTTGTATATAAGCATATAATTGACTATATACTTATACTACTTGAGCCGGTTTCGAGCACCTCAAGTGTTTAACTATTCTTATTAGAGCCAATTTCGGGCACCTCAAGTGTTTAACTACTCTTACTAGAGCCAATTTCGGGCACCTCTAGTAAGTGGAAAAAAGACTAAGTCCTAAATCCGATGATGGAAACCTCTAGGGACTATACTAGAGCCAGTGATAGACACTTATAGTAAAAATCTAAAGTCTAAGTTTCTATTGCTTTTTCAAGGGAAAGAACTTTTAAAATCAACTAAGTCCAACAATGTTATTTATTTTCAGGCTCATATCCTAAGTACTAATCCTAAGATACTTTTCTGATTTCAAGTCTGGTGAATGATGCATTCTGCAGCGACGACAATGCGATATATTGCTGTCGAGGTAGATTTTATAAAATTAACACTTAAAAAAATTCCAGTAAAATGTAAAGACAGAATTTAAGGAAATATTTAGATACTTTTGGTAAATCCATACATTGTAGATTAATTTACATATACAAAATGGATCAATGCTCCCCCAAACTCGAGGATGCATTGTCCTCAATGCATGGAAAAATAGATAAGAGAAAACAAAGTTAGTTCGATAAAGAGAGACAAAAAAGAGAAAGTAAAAATAACTATCGCCCTTAGAATTGGGTTGATCTGAATGAGTCCTCCGAATCGTTATCGATGAGGAGCTTACGGCAGATTTGGGGGGGGGGGTGCCCGCAGCGGACTAACAGTGGGTTTTTTCGCTGATCTGGGTAGCTAGATTCTGATGGGAGTGGGGTCATTCATGATCTCCTCCTTGGAGTCGATGGTGATGGTGGCAGTGATAGAGGTGACAGCCTTGTGCTTCCTTGCGGTCTGGGCCTCCGTGAGAAATTCCCTCGCCGCTTGTATAGGGGACTTAGATGGGCTACTCCAATCGAACGGATTGGATTCCTCTGGTGTAGCTGCGCGGTTGGTGGAGTCCATCCTCATAAATTCTGCCACAGAATCGATAGAAAAGGGTTCTGTGGCAGCAACAGTGGCAGTGGGTGAAGAATATAAGGGAACGGTGGCGGCGGCAGATGCTAATTTGGCAGGGGCCACGTGATGGAGGAGGTTGTTGTGGCATGAAAGTCTCAACTGTGAAGGTAGGGAAAATAGTCAAGCAGTCCGGGAATTGTTTTCGAATGCTCGCGATGATGGAGTTGTTGAATTCCTGGACATAGTTCATGAAGGTCATCTGCCTTCGCTCCATGCGCTGCAGCACAGTGAGGAGGCCTTCTTCATCTTTCGTGGTTGTGGGTGTTGTATCTGTTGGTGTTGGCTCTGCTGCTCCGGCAGTATCTACTGTAGCGGCTGGGAAGACATATGTTTAAGGGGCAACATCCTTCACTTGCATCTGTTTCATGTAAACTTCCTTGGTCTAGTCCTTCTTCTCCGGTGTGTATAGTTCGGTGGGCAGCGTAGGGACTCTCTCTAAATAACTCAAGGATGTAATTAGACATGGGAAATAAAGCATACCTCGATCCATGGCAGCACATTCAAAGATTTGTTCGCTGATGATGTGACCTATCTCGATTCGGAGATTGTGTATGATCAAGTGGTTGAGTATCAGCCACAGCCGATCGACAGTTTAGTTGTGAGAGGTCGATAGCAAGTTTCGTTTAACGACTTCATGTGAACACACTTAATGACGGTCCGCTAAGAAAAAACGAGATTGGATTTGATTCTTAACAAGACAACATAATTCGAGTCGTGTCTTTCCAGCACTTAATTTGATTATTTTAATGGCATTAGATGTGGTTAATCCACTCAAGAATCATCTTTCATAGGCTTGAAAAAATCAGTTACAAGAGAGAAAGGCAAGTTACAACGGGTTGGGCCTTATAGACTGTAACCGACATGAATCATGGAGTAAAAATCTGATATTACCCGACTGAATCGATCCGAGACCTAATTTTATCCAATTTTTTTTGAATTTGACCTAATAATTAACCCGACTTATTTTGAACCCGACCTGTAATTAGGGATATCTATGATTTGATGAATTAACTCATTAAACTTAGAATTTATTTAAGATAAACTAAAATCTAAAAAGCATAAATTACGAAGATAATTAAAAGAATTATAAAATCAAATATAGATTTTTATTAAAGTAATTAAATTGAGATTTAATTAAATTAAATCAAAATAATTGGTAAAAAAAGAAAAAGACAATTGATAAAAAAGATAAAATTTTGGAAAAAAATAAGTCAACCCATTTTTTAAGTTTGAGAATAATTTACTTTTAATTTAAAAATTTTGAAAGGATGTATATCACCCAAAATTTTGGAGGGAATTATAAATAGACTTTGATTATTATACAAATTAAAAAGAAAAGATAAAATTTTGGAGGAACATTATTATTATTATAACATATAATTAAATAATAAAATTTGATTAATATAATCAAGTAAAATATAAAAGGGAAGATTATATTTAAATATTTATTTGACACTAATTTGGTTGGATAAAAAGGTCTGTGCATTTTTTTTACAGGTCACGCTTAAAAAATCGGATCTCGTGCCGGTATACAACTTATTTTATACTTATTTTCAATTTGATCCCGATCACTCAAAAATTAAGCTTTAAATTTTATTTTTTATTCAATTTGATCTTGTTTTAATTAAAATATGATTATATATTCTAAAACTATTTTAATTTGATCCTGATCACTCAAAAATTAAGCTTTCAATTTTATTTTTTATTTAATTTAATCTTTATTTTAATGAAAATCAAATTATATATTTAAAAAATTCAAGTTGATCCTGATCACTTAAAAATTAAGCTTCAAATTTTATTTTTTTTATTCAATTTGATCCTAATTTAATTAAAATCTAAAACTATTTTTTATATTTTATACAATTATGTACTTAAATATTATATGTTTAATTAATACTTAAATTTATTATTTCTATTAAATTTATTTAATATTTAAGTTTTATGTCATAAATTATTTTAAATATCTAAATAAAAATTTATTTAATAATATTTTTAATTTATTTTTTATATTTCATACAATTAGTATTAATTTAGATAAATAGTATTGGGCTTAGGAAATTATTCTAAGGAATTAACATTGAGCTTACAAAATAGTTTAGAGAATATTGAATTGAGCTTTGAGAATTAGTATTGGGTTTAGGGAATTAACGTAACAATTGGGCTTAGAAATTAATTTAGGAATAAGGAATTGAGCTTTGAGAATTTATTTAGGGATTGACTTAGAAAATTAGTATTAGACCCTTAAAAAATTAGTTTAGAAATTGAACTTAAGAAATTGGGCTTACGGAATTTATTTAGTGATTGGTCTTCAACTTATTTAATAATTAATTAAGTTCTTTTGGAGCTTGAGAATTAGAATTATATATTTAATTTAGTTCATATTTAAATTAGATAATTAATTTATAGAATATATATTTTTACAATTTAAATTATTAATTTTTGTATTTAAAATAAATATTATTATTTTTTAACATTTAAATTAATTTCTACGATTTAAATTATCTTTTACTTTTTAAATTCATAGCATATTAAAATTAATAGACAAAAGTAAAAAAATTAAAATAAATATGATTATTTTCATATAAAAGAAAATTTTTAAAGACTTAAATATTATCGTGAAGAAAGAATTGTTATATACGAAATTAAAACTATGTGGATACATATAATTAAATTGAAATATTCGTTCCAAAATTTTACCATTTTCCTTTTTTTTAATATTTTTTTGTTTAATTAAAATGAATGAAAAAAAGAAAGGGAAGTACCCAGCCAAATTTTTAAGTTGGGAAATTATTTTTTAACCCTTCCTACTTTAGATGTTTTTCATTTAGTTTTTTTATTTAATTATGTAATTTATGTTTCTAGTTTAATTAAATATTTTAATTGAGTCCTAAAATTTTATTTTTAACAAAATAATCTCTAGTTATTTTATATTTTCCTAATTTAATATAATATTTTTAATATGATTGTATTTTTATTCATATTTGTCCCTAAAAAATTTTCTTTCACCGAAATTAATCCTTCTTTATTTTTAATTTTTATAATTTAAGTTAATATCTTAAATAACAATATATTTTTATTCATTAAAATGTCTAATATTTATTTTAAATATGATTCATGTTCGTGAAAGACATTAAATAATTCATTAAAAATATCAAACCCCAAATAAATTGATTGTACAAAACTAAAACTTGATACAAATTCGAAACCCGAATTAACCCTACTTGAAATAAACCCGACCTAAAATTAACCCAACTAAAATCTATCCAAATCCGAATTAACTCGTCAATTAATTGTTTCAGACCCAAACTATTTTGACCTGACCTAAAATGAACTCGACCCAAAATAAATCCGATCTGAAATAAACCTGACCTAAAACTGATCCACACCCAACCCGAAATAAATCCGATCTGAAATAAACCTAACCTGAAACTGATCCACACCCAACCCGAATCGAGTCAAAACATCAAATCAACCTGAAATAACACGTATCCGATTTAACCCGACTTGAAACCCATCCAGTTACCTGTTTTTATATCCCTAGTTACCGGTTCTTGGGTTTATCCTCACCAGGTCAGTAAAACTGCTCCTACAGGGGAATATCTTACTGTCCGGATTTTCAAAGAATTTTCTCCTGTTCTGTAAACGTTTCAAAATAATTTGGAAGAGGAAGATAAACAGAATGAGGAGAATGCTACAGTTAAGGATAAGCCTCATATTTCCAAAGCTGAAAGAAGAAAACTCAAGAAAGGTACTGCTGACAATGCTAACACTGACATGGAGAATGAGAAGATAGAAGAGAATGTTAATGCTGTTATAAATGTAAAAAGGCAGACCACATTTCCAGGGATTGTCCTGAAGATTCGTATCATGTAACCGGAGTTGAAGATGATCGCCGTTCAGGTTTGGACAGAGTGGCCATGGAGGAAGACGATGTCAATAGGATAGATGAAGAAGAGGAAGGGAGATTAAATGATGTGGATTACTTGACAGGGAATCCTCTTCCGAATGACATTCTCTTATATGCTGTTCCCGACTGTGGTCCCTATAGTACAGATCAATCGTACAAGTACCGCGTAAAGATAATTCCAGTTCCTGAGCTTGTTGTGTCTATCACCGGCAATGTGAAGATCACCGCAGCTGGTCTCACTCAATTGAAGCAGAAGCAGAAGCAGAAGCAGAAGCAAAAGAAAAGCAAGAAGAGAAACAAAGGGGAAAGGTAAACAGTGCTAGTCAAGAAGAAGAAGTTAATGGAAGTTAGACATATATAACTACAGTGATCAAAGGTTGTAATAAACTCCCAAAATCAAACATAATAAAAAAAATGGAATGGTCAAAGGCGCAAAGCTGTATTCTACAGCTGAAGTGTGTCATCTGGTTGAAAGAAAACACTTGGATTTACTTTTACAAAGTAAATGATGAGGAAATTCGGAAAAAGTAAATCCAAATGAGTTAATAATCTTCTGCTGCAGGAACATCACTTAGGTCTAAACCTTCTGCAGGGAGATCTGATGTAAGGGGACCTAATATCCCATCTGAGCTCAGAGTTAATCCACTCTGCAACATTCCATCCACCGAGTTAACACATGGATTCCCTAAACTAAAACCCTTTTTTCTATAATCAGTGACTAACTGAAAATCGTACCTCGGGTTGGAATCTGAGCATATCTGCACGAGCCATGGCTTCGGCTTGAGCGATTCTCTGCCTGAATGTCTGAGCCATCTCTTCAGCCTGTTAGGAAAAGGAGGAAAAGAAAGACTAAATTTTCAGTTGTTATGCTGATCATTCCAACCATCAAAGAAGAGGATCAAGACTGTTACTGGAATCTACCTTCTCAAAAACAAGAGTTGGATTGCGAATCATGTCTCCTGGGGTAGGCTCTAGTTTCTTCGTAGAAAGACTTACTCGGCCCCTTTCACGGTCATGGCTCAGTATCATGACCTGTACTTTTCACGGTTTTTAGAATATATTTCTAAGAAGCTAAATTTTCTTACTGAGAATTTAATGTTGTAATATGAATCACCTTTAGAGTGTCACCAGGTTGAAGTATGGTAGCAATATCCGAGACACGATCATGACTGATTTGACTGACATGAAGAAGGCCGTTAATCCCACCAATGTCAACAAATGCACCGTATGGTTTCAGGCTCTGAACAGTTCCGAGGACAACCGACCCAATTCCGAGCTGTGCTTGGCTGTCAGCCATGGCCTTGCGGTTACTGAAGACAAGCCTGGTCTGTTCCTCATCTACCTCAACAAACTTCAAAGGAAGCTCCTTATCCAAGAGCTCTTCTGCAGTGGATTTCTGACGAGACACGAAAGAATCAAATTTACAATAAAAGATTCATAAAACTAAACTATTGGCACCATAAAATCACATTTTCGAATACAGAATAGCAGCTAACCTACTAGATTACTAGTGAAAGTTTTGACCTCAAAGAGAATTCGGTAAAGCAAAATACAGAAGATAGAAAAGACACAGTTGGGATTTCGTAACTAACCGATGATATCTGCGAGAAAGGGACAAACCCCCGAAGACCCTCAACCATTGCCACTACTCCACCTTTGTTTGCACCAACAACCTACTTCTTGCATTAAAAGTTAGTTACACGTGAAAATACTTGAATAAGTATTAAATTTGTTCAGGAAGCTCTAGACTAATAAGAGTTTCAATATTATTACTAGATCAGATACAACTGTCAGAAATATACACCTTGCCCTTCACGACGACATCCTCAGCCTGAAGTTGCCTGCATCTTTCCCAGGCAAGCTCATACTGAATGGACCTTAAGCTCAAGATTAAGCTATCATCAGCCTCATTTTCGCCGATAATCATAAATTCCTCCCTCAAACCAGGAACTATACCAGCTTCTTCAACATGTTTAATTCTGTGAATGCTGGCCTCTTGGACTGGCAGATATGCAGAAGACTTTGCAGTAATATCAACCAACGCCCCATTGGCATCGGTGCAGAAAACCGTTCCTTTAACCTGAAAACTTATACATTTACTTTATCCATATTATAAAACCTCAAGCACAACACAAGTTCAAATTGCAGAAGTTCAATTAATCTTCTTCACAAGAAAGACTAACTCAGAATCCAACCAAACCTACAACCCAAACATATTTTCTACATAATTCACATAAAACACCTCACCTGAGCTCATGCATTAACAAAAAAACTGTCACAATCCAGCCAAACTCACCGAATGAATTCGAATCAAGCACATAGCACACAAATGACGGTACTAGTTTGTGTCCATGACTAGTACCGATAGGAGCACCGCTTCTAAGGGTGGCAAAACATTAATGACCTATGTGTATCTAACATAGATTAAATTGCAGCCACATCGTACTTGTTTTCAATGTCACCATGACTCTGAAACCTCAATTTAGAAACATAATGATTTAGGGAAGAAAATCACGCAGCAATATCCGCAACATCATGACCGCAACCGGATTATGTATTCAAGGCATACAATCTCAATCTTACTTCTCCTTACTATCAATATAAATATAAGACAACATTGAATGATGTATTCCAAATGAATGGCCAGTAAAATATACACCCAATTCACACAATCCTCTACTAATTTTTAATCCAAGATAATATGGATAAATTCTGAAACTGTGAATTGAACGAAGGAACTAGGAGGAGACAAACCTTGGTTCCAAGCTCAGAATCAAAGTCATATTTTTCAAGAGCATTTTGGAAATCTTCAAGAGTGAAAGGAACGCCTTCCATGGGAGCAGTCCTACAACGTTCGTATGCATCCTCGAACATCTTCTTGAGTTCGAGCCTGTCTTTGGTCTGTGCATTTGAGACGACGACGGCTGAAACTACCGGAGAAGCAAAAGCACCAACTTTCTGGGTTTGCTTCGGTTTCACCGAAAAGCGTGATGGGGATAGCGTTGGACACCTTAGACCTGTGAATTGTTGAGCCAAAGACGCCATTTTTAGTGTCGTCTCTGTTCCTGTTTCTCCGATTTTTCTCGTCTGATGAAATGGTGAATTTGATAGATAAGGTGAAGAAAAGTGAATAGGGACTTTGACGTGGCAATTTTGGAGGTAAATAATAATTAAAATAAAACAGGCCTGAACACCAAAGCCCACTAGATCAGATACGATATTGAAATTCATTTAACCTAAAAAATAAAATATCAAAATAGTCGCTAAACTATTAGTTCTCTTTTATTTTGATTACTAAAATAAAAATAATTTATATAATTATACATTTAATCTTATCGGTTAGTATGCAAGTTTGCAAAGGTAAAACACAAGCACATCAGTTTTGTATATTCGATTAAGGTAAAACACTAAACCAAACAACTCGATACATATGCATCCAGTTTTACAATGAATCATAGGACTGTAAATGAGACGAGACAGATCTTGAGTTACTCGAACTCGACTCGGTCAAAGCTCGGTCAAAACTCTACTTGATTAAACTCGACTCGAGTTCTTGACGAGTCGAGTCGAGCTACACATGATACTCGACTCGTAAAACTCATGAACTAGTTGAAAATATAAATATACTATTTTTTATTTTTTTATTTTAAAATCTAAATTTCTAAACTTAAAACCTAAAATCTAAGCCTAAATTAATATATTAAACCCTAAAATAAATAAGATTGAGTTTATACAATTTTTTATCAAAGTTTTTTCTTCATTAGACTTTAAATAAGACGTGACAAATAAGAGTTACTCGAGCCTAATACGATCAAAGATCAATCAACACTTGACTCGATTAGGCTCGAACTAAACTCAAACTCAACTTGAGTTCTTAACGAGCCGAGCTTAGCGCTACTCGAGCTTGACTCAACTAGTTTACACCCCTAATGAATCATGTATTGTTGGACCAACAAAATAATCACTCAGAGATGAGAGCTGCAATATATGTATGACAGTAAATCACCATAACATGAAATCTGCTTTAAGGTATCAAGTTATTAGTTGCAGACTGAGAAAAATGAACAAACAGTTTGTGCTGACTGCCGCGAGTCAATCTCGAAAATTATCAAACGTGAATCAAAATGAAGAATAACATGTAAAATCCATTTTTCTAGATGTGAATTGGCTTGTCATAGGTGGCCATTGCAGCTTCCTTCAATGCCTCGCTCATTGTAGGATGAGCATGGCACACTCGTGCAATGTCCTCACTCGATGCATCATAATTAATGGCAAGGACAGCTTCATGGATGAGCTCTCCAGCATTGGGTGCCATGATATGGACTCCAAGAATTTTGTCCGTCTCCTTGTCAGCCAATATCTTGACTATTCCTTCAGCATTGTCAATAGCCTTGGCTCGGCTATTTGCCAAGAAAGGGAATTTCCCAACACGGTAGTTGAGACCAAGTGCCTTAGCCTGTTCCTCGGTCTTTCCGACTGATGCAACCTCAGGATGAGTGTAGACAACTCCGGGGACCTTGTCATAATCAACATGGCCATGTTTACCAGCTATGAACTCCACACAAGCAACACCATCTTCTTCTGCTTTGTGAGCTAACATAGGCCCTGGAATTACATCTCCAATGGCATAAACACCAGCTACATTTGTAGCAAATCTATCATTGACTAAGATCCGGCCTATCTTATCAGTTTCCACTCCTATCTTGTCCAAGCCAAGTCCAGATGTGAACGGACTTCTACCAGCAGAAACGAGAACAACATCGGCTTCAAGTGTGGTCTGATCACCACCAGCAGCAGGTTCAACTGTCAACTTCACACCATTTCCAGAAGTATCAACACCTACCACCTTAGTTTTGAGCATGAATTTCATCTTCTGCTTCTCGAGTGAACGTTGGAATTGCTTGCGGATTTCTGCATCCATTGTTGGAACAATATCTGGGGCAAACTCAACAACAGTAACCTCTGACCCCAAACGGCCCCAAACCGAACCCATCTCAAGCCCGATGTAGCCTGCCCCAATGACAATGAGTTTCTTAGGTATTTCAGACAAAGCTAGAGCTCCAGTCGACGACACAATCCTCTTCTCATCAATGGTGATACCAGGTAAAGATTTGACATCAGAACCGGTGGCAATTATGATGTTCTTTCCTTTTACAACAGTATTCCCGCCTTCAAGAGTGTCTACAGAAACTTCAGAGGGAGAAATGAACTTTCCATAGCCTTTGACATAGGTTACCTTGTTCTTCTTGAACAGACCTTCGATACCTCGGGTAAGATTGGAAACAGCCTTGTCCTTTTGAGCCATCATGGCAGTCAAATCAACCTCAACAGAGGCGAGTTTCACACCGTGGTTGGCGAACGAATGCATAGCTTCATGGTACATGTGGGATGAATGAAGAAGTGCCTAGATATAAATAAACAAATAGATAAAGTTAATCTCAAGAAGATTGTAGCAAAGATGAGATCTTTCATCTTCAATTTGATACAATTAGCAAATCCCATTTTCAATGTCACAGATAGAAAATCTTACTCATAGTTTCTCAAGGTATTCACAACATTTTCACTGTACAATTCATGACCTATGGCAATCTTAGGGGGAAAAAACCATACAAATAAATCTAAATCTCAGTAGAGATTTATAATCAAAATCGATTAAACAATTACAAAATCTGATAAAGAAAAAGGAAAAATTAAAAAATGGAACCAAAGAGAATACCTTAGAAGGGATGCAACCGACGTTAAGGCAAGTCCCGCCGAGGGTACCGCGCTTCTCGATACATGTAGTCTTGAGACCTAGCTGTGCGGCCTTGATAGCAGCCACGTAACCGCCGGGTCCGCCGCCAATGACGACGACGTCGTTCTCTTCAGATCCTGAAGCGAAACCCCTCGAGAAATTGCTGAGTGAAAAGGAGTACTTCAACGCATCTGCAGGCGAATTCGATAAGTTTCTCGATAAAAGGTATGCTTTTCTCCTGGCCAAGCTTGCCAAAGCCATTCTCTTTTTTTCCTGAGAAACTTGTTATTCTATGAACAAAGGCGAAAGAAAATTTGGGTCTGTACTGTATTTGATCAAAGCGATTGCTTTTTAGACTTTTAGATTAGAAAAATATAGAATACGGCTCGAGGGAAATATTTTATTGTCTTCCATCAAAATGGCTCATTTGTGCTTTTCTTGGTGATTCCCTGTGGCGCCTATATATGAGATAGATGCACTCTTCCAAATTGGAAAACGACACGTGTATAGTGAAGGATCTGGAACTTGGTTACTGTTGGATTAGTTTACCTTAAAAAATTGACTCAAGCCAGTTTTGGGAGTCTGGTACCAGGCTGAACTAACTATTTTTTATTTCTCTCCAAGAATATTGTATTTAATATTTAAACTCGAATTCTTTAATCCTCAAATCCTTTAACAGCTTAGATGATTGGTATCGTTGATGAATTTTTCAGGAACCAGTTGCAGCATGGGATTATTTTTTCCCTGTTTTCATTGGTTTATCTCTGCATGTAATAATGGTATTTGGATTGGAAGATAATATATACAAAAGCCAGAAAACAAATGGTGGCCTCATAGTCACAACCATCACACCCTCAGCTGTGTACATGGTAGGCATTTCAAGTTCTTTTCTTGCTAAAGGATATGAAGATTGTTCTGCACCACACACCATTCATTTTTGGCATTACCTTCCAAGAAAATTTAAACCCATCATGATGCAGACAAAAAAACAACGATAACATTATTCAATCCTAACCCAATTTCAACCATGAATCTCCTGCTATGTTATACTCAACACTTGCATCAGACATATCAAGATATAGCCTTTAAATATTCTCCAAGCAAAAGAAAAAACAAAACATAACACATGTTATAGTTATGGTTAGGTTCAAGCTTATAGTTATAAGAAAGAATACCAAATGCCTTCAACAAGGAGAAGGCATAGAAAGACTAACCAAAACACCATCTGACAAAGAATGTCATCAAATTTATGACATCATTTCTGCAGTGAACAAAAAACCATTACAATCGATCAAAAAAATCCTGCAATGCTGTTGTTTTACATCACCAGACATGATAACATAAAAAACACAATCCGATATTTAGCACTCTCCCCACACCTACAAAACTGCAGGCTGTTTTTTTCTTCTTCTAAACTCTCTGAAACAGCTCAAAACAGATTGCAACAGTTTCTAGGAGTAACAAACGGTAAATAGAAGAGAAAATTAATTTGTATGCACATTCAAATTCAATTGCTTTCTAGCAAGCTCTTCAACCTATTCCTGGCTTCCTCAGAGAGATTGCAGCTCCTAAACCTTCGCCGTTCGGGAGGGCATGACTCGACCTGAGAAGGGGTAGAAAAGCAGATAACGATAGCAGTGAGGTTATCTGAGGAATTAAGGCGTTTTGCTTCACTAACTAGTTCTCTGGCACACTCTTCGGGGTCATTATGTCGTCTTAGAGCGCGGCGAACCATGCTGATGGCAAACTGGCTTGACATGGCATCCCAAATGCCATCACAACCAATGATTAAAAATTCATCATCCTCTGATAATACAATCTGTCTAATATCTGGCTCTGCAATCAGAGGTGATGCTGATCCAAGAGGGAATTTCAAATCCCAATCTCCAAGAGCTCGTGTGACTGAAAGATAACCATTAAGATACCCATCATCAATGTAGCCACCCAATGCCTCAACTCGCTCACACTCTGGCAAGTAAGATGGTCTATGGTCTTGGGACATTTCAACAGCAGTACCTTTTCGGCAAAGAACAGCTCGGCAATCACCAGCATTTGCAACTAGCAAATGTCTTCCGAGTACAAGAGCAGTCAGCACCGTTGTTCCACAAGAACTGCTAACACTGCTTTCAGCAGCCAAGGCAAGGTCCGCCAGCAAAAACACTTTCCTATGAGAATCCTTCAATGCTTTCAAGAAAACAGCATCGATATCAGCTACTTGTGGAAAATCAAAATTTTCAAAAAATAACCTCATAGCATTGTTCTTGATATAAGCAGCTGCATCAGCACCACCATGACCATCAAAAACAGCATAAAAAGCACTTGGCAACAAAGGATTAACGATAGAACCCAGATGAGAAGATAGATCATCAATCCTTATGTGTTCATCCTCCATAGATCTCCTAGGACCAATATCCACACAACTACCAGATCGAATTCTTGGCACAAATTTAACAACTGATGTCTCAATAACAGCATCTCCAATGGTCTCAGCACAAGCTGCAACCTACACAAAGGATAGAAAAAAAAGGTAAGCCATCTTACACACATAAGACCAAGTTAAGATTTCTCACATTGTGATTCCATATGCTAGTCAGATTCATAAAAATAATAAATCACCCAAAACACATGAAAAAACTAAGGTTGATCTTTAGGTCCATGGCCCATAATTGCAAAGATGCATAATTCACCCATAAACAAGAAAATCCATGAAAAAATCATGGTTAAATTTCGGGTCTATGCTAGTTAGCAAAGCATGAACGGGTTATTTTCCACTAATTGAAAAGATGCGTAATTCACACATAAACCAGAAAACCCATGAAAAAACCATGCTTAAACTTGTATCTATGCTAGTTAGAAAAGCAGGAGCAAATCCTTTCCATCCTTTTCTTTCTAATCCTAATTGAAATCCAGTAATTCTAAATTGCCCGCCAACAAAGGTTGAATTGAAATCGTACAGTTATGGATGAAATTCACCGCATATTTTTAAAAAACTCAAAACGTGACGGGTGAATCCCTTTTTCGATCAACCCATCAAATAAGATCCAAACCCTAACACCGTCTAATCCAAAGAATTTACCATAACAAAATTCGACCCAATAATTTCCCCATCCAAACAAACGATAATCCAAGGAAATAAAAAAGAACGTGTAAATTTGAAACAAAAACTCACCGAATCGAATCGAGAAACCTGGGTAGAAATCGACATTACATCACCAACTTGGTGACGAAACATGATATCGGCTTCGGCTCCCATATTAGAACTAACAATCATCTCTAAGAAAATCGACGAATCTGACAAATTCCGCTCCCTGAAATCAAAGCTCCTTGATTTTTTTTTTTTCAAGAATAACAAAGAACACTTTTTAGGGTTTAGCCAAGATGGAAAGTTGCGTGCTTGAAATTGCTCGTTTTATTTATAGATATTATAGGGGAAGGCCAAATAGTATTTTAATTTTAAACCTGTTGTGAAAGATCGAAATGACGGATTTACCCTTTGTTGGATAATAATAATAATAATAATAATAATAATAATAATAAGTTTGCTTTTACTTTAAGAAGTGAAAGACTAGGGGAGATTCCTTTAGGATTTATTTTTACATGGATGGCGAAAATTAAAAGTACGAGTATTTTAGTTTTAGAATTTAAGGGTTTAATTTAAGTTATAAAATTTATAGATTTAAGTGTAAATATTTAAAAATTAAAAATGGTGTGATTTAAAATTTGAGAAAAAAACATGAGAGACATATGTTAAGGGGTCATAATCCTCTTCTTAAAAGACATGTCTAATATAACGCTACCGTTTATATATCTTAAGACCTCCTTTTTTCTTTCTGATGTGGGATTAATGGTTTTTACCTCTTTTTAGGCGTGACACATACCCGAAGAGGATGATCGACGAAGATTGAGGCTTGGAAGAGGACGATCGATAAAGATTGAGACTTGAAAGAGGATGATGGAGGAGACTAGATTCGATTTCTTAGGGTAAGAGAGAAAGTATGATCAGGTAAGAGAGAAATTTTGGAGATATCAGGTATTTTTTCAACACGTAATTTATTTGTTGGATCAGTTAAATGCCAAAGGCGCGATGCTTAGCGTCCAGTCGAAGGCGAGTGCTTTTTAGCGCCTTCGATCACTTAACGTCTCTCTCTTCGCCTAGTTCTATCTAGGCGTTTTTTCCGTCGCCCGTTATTGCCTAGCATTTAAAGCATGCTTAGGCGCGATTTTTTAAACTAAAACTAGTATTTAAATTTTTTAAAACTTAATTTTTTAAGGTATCCATCAAAAAATCATAAAAAAAATTATAAAAAATAACGAGTTACTCATGGACTTATCAAATCGAGTTACACCTTACTCAACTTGCTAAGATCTTAAATCAAATTAACCAAATCGAGCTCGAATTATTTACGAGTTGCTCAACTCAATAAACACTTAATACAAATTAAAACCTAAAACTCAATTAATGCATTATTATTAATTACTAATCCTAATCTCTCTCACTCTAGATTCCACTTTTTATTATTAATATTATTAGTATTAATTTTAAAGTGAAATAAAAGTTAATTAATAGATAATTTATTTTGATTAATAACTAATTGGTTTAATATAACTTGATACTATTTTTTAAGTAACATTAAAAATTTAAATTTTAATATTAAATGTAATAAATTTTAGAGTCATCAATATAATATATCTTTACAATATTTAATTTAAATTAATGGATTAATAATTAAATATTTTGATTATAAAAAATAGCTTATTTCTCTCTTAAGCTTTTAGCTAATATATTTATATTAAGAGAGAGTTTTATAGGTCAAAATTTTTCATCAGTACTTGTACCTTGCGTAAGTAATAAATTTAATCATTATATTTTAATTTGATTAATTTCTAGTTTTTTATTTTTTAGATAATCAAATTAGAGACATATACTAAATTCATAGTTTACGCACAATATATGAAATATAATAAAATTTAATTGATTAATTTTAACGATTATTATTCGAATGAAAATCGATATTTTAAAATTTTAAAAATATAAAAAATTAAAAACAAATAAAATATAAGAGCTAAATCCACAACTCACATACGATACATAAATTAAAGAAAATTTTGACCATCTTAATACGATAATCGAATTATTAATTTTTAACTTTACAAGTAAGATTAAAAATTTACATAATATTTCCATAATTTATTAACTAATACTTTAAAAAATAATATATTATATAATTGATACAAATAATTAATAATTTTATATTCAGTTAGTGTTGAAGCTAATAATCGAATAAAAAGTTATAGACTCTAATGTTTTAATATAATAATATTTTTTAATTTTAGGTAAACTACATAAATGATCCCTGGACTATACTTCAATTATCTTTTACATCCCTTGAATATCAAATATTATAAATTGGTCTATTGACTAACTTTTTTGATACAAAGTGGTCCAGTGTCGTTAAAAAATTGACGGGAAACTGATGTGGACGTTAACATGCTGACTTGGATAACCATGTGACATCCCCAATATCTATAATCCAAGTCAGCATGTTAACGTCCACATCAGTTTCCCGTCAATTTTTTAATGGCACAAGACCACTTTGTTTCAAAAAAGTTAGTCAATGGACCAATTTGTAGTATTTAATAATGAGAGGATATAAAAGATAATTGAGGTATAATCAATGGACCATTTATGTAATTTACCCTTAAATTTTTATAATTTAATTATTAATCAAATAAACTATTTATTCCTTGTTTCTAGTAATAATAGTTTATATTTTTAGATATTTCGTTTGGATATTTTCTTTCCTCTTTTGGTATCTAGATATTTTGTAATTTTCATTTTTTTTTTATTTTTTTATAAATATCCCACCACTCAATTGTAAAAACATGTTCCATTAGAATTTCACTTTTGGAAGTGGAAGTTTGAAGCACACATCATCATATGCTTTATTTCTATTTTATTTATTTTGCAATCACTACCAATCAAGTGGGGACACATCACCAACCACTTCCCTTAGTTTACAAACAAAAATTCTATCATTTAAATTGTTAAAAAAATATTATTATTTTTTCCCATTAATAAAAATAGAAATTATATGTCTCTTAATCGTATCTTCTTTCATTCCTCCAGTTAAAATTTTTAAAAATATAAAATTTAAATCTTAACCTCTGTTAATATCTAAACCCTAAAATCTTACACCCTAAAAAATATACCATACCCTTAATTCTTTGAATCTTAATCACATGTCCTAACCTTAAATCTTAAACTCCAAACCTTAAATCCACTAATTTGAAGTGAAGACACCAATAGGGATATGATTAAGGGCAAACGATTTGCATCCCATTAAAATATATATTTTAAAAATTTTAATCAAATAGTCTTTAAATATATATTTTATAAAATTTAATTAATTAAAATTTTTAAATAAATTATAGTTAAAATTTAAAAATAACTAAAAAATATTAATATGAGACAGTTTTAAAAGTGGAATATTATTAATTAAGTGGCCATCCAACCTATTCCTCTACCAATGTTGTTGTAGAGATATAAAGTCAAAAGGCCATTTGATTTGATATTAATCTATTTTCACATGTCAACGAATTGGAATGATGTTGTTTTGAATTAGGGTTAATTTGTCTGATTTCCAAATTATTAACGATTTAAAAAGTAATTAAATAAAAAAATAGAGATTTTCAATTCATTGATTTCAAAATTTATAAGAGAGTAATTGAACAAGAAAAGATAGTAAATAGAGTTTAATTTATTTATTCTAAAATTAAGCTTTATTTAATATACGTACATAGGTTAAAGTACGAACCATCTTGTCTCAGTAGTTAAGGGAATACATATTACTATAATCACTGATTAAAAAAAACTACATAGTTAAGAATCATTTAAGAGTTTAAATTAAATATAAAATTTCATTAAAAAAAACTTTTATCGTTTAATTTATTATTTTTTTGATTTTTTATTTAGTGTATTAGAGTTTAAATTTTAGATTTGAGGTTTGGTGTTTATGGTTTTAAGGGCTGTAGTTTTAGAGTTTGAAACTTTTAGGGTTATGATTCTAAGGTTTTAGATATTATAGTTTATGATTTTAGGATTCTCAATTTAAGGTTTAGGTTTTAGTAATATATTGAACTAGAGTTTTTTCGATGAAATCTTTTGGGATTTTATTATACGATGAATGATAATTTTTTAATATAGAATCTTTTATTTAATCCAAACTCTTAAATAACAGAAAAAATATAGAAATTTTATGTCTTTAATCATGTCTCCTTCATATCCTACCTTTAAAATTAAAGTTTAAACTTTAACATTAATTTTTATATTTTAAACCCTAAAAATTATATCATACCCCTAATTTTATAAACCCTAACCATAATACCTAACCTTGAACCCTAAATCTACTGATTTAAAATAAGAGCACAAAAAAAGACACAAAAAATGATAAACGATTTATAATCATCATCAATGTAGTTTCGTCCTTACTATTAAGGGAACGACGATCATACCTCTCTCTTCAATTTTTTTATCTAATTTTATCCCTGTTAATTTAAATATTTATCAAATTAAATCTTGTTTCTTAAATTTATTTTAGATCTTTTAGTTAAAATTGGATAATTTTATTCTTTTTTTCGTTTAATCTTAACTCCATTCTTGCTTTCAGGGGAAGAGTATTCAAGTCCACCATCAACACCATGTACGGAGCTACATGTTCTATAGAAGGGGTATCATTGTATCTTTATATGTATTTTTTTAAAAGTAATATAATATTTATAAATTTATCCTTAAATTTTAGAAAATTTATGTTTTATCCTCTTTAAATCCGGATTTTTTCGTCACATATGTTTGTCTTACGCCTAAGAAGAAACAATAAACATTAATCCCATATCAAAAAAAAAAAAGTTTTCAATATGTAAATAATAATGTTACACATCTTATCAAATATATCTTTTAGGAAGATGATAATAGTGTCATAATAAATAGTATTAGAACCACCCTTTGATTGTTCGATTTCATGCCAAACACCCGATAAATAAATTAATATATAAACGAAAAAAAAAGCTTAATATATAAACAGTAATTATATTTCCTATAGACATGTCACATATCTTTTAGAAATGACACTTGTATGGGTATGTCATTATTAAAAGCTTTCTTTTTCTAAGGCTGTCCCTATCCATATAATTTTGCAGTTTGTACAAGGAATTGGGAAAAAAGGTTAGTTGAAGAGTGTAAATATATATATATATATATATATGAATGATCACTCAATTTCAAGTTCCTATAAGCACGAAAAACAGTTCCCATGGACATATTTCTACGTATCGTCACTCTTGAATGCTAAAGAATTAACAAATGAACAAACAATACGACACCGAATGATACATTTTGTTACACAAGTATAAGGAAATTTGAGTCGTGTAAGATTCACAGTGCTCGAAATCTCGTACAGACATGGCGACACAACAGCATGTATATGTTATCACTCACTAAAAAGGTTAGCCTTGGTTCCAGTGTTCAACATGTAAAAATGTATGAAGCCGAATATGGTTAAATGCATGATTACTCACAGCAGTGAGCCTCCTGCTCTTTCTGCAACTTATCCCAAAGGCATAACACCATCCTCGGGCCTTGATAGTGTGCTAGAATGTAATTCGATTCACAACCGGCATTGTAGAATCGATCATCAGTCATATAGTGCACTTCCCGACCACTTGTTTTGAATTCTTCGATCCATATACCCGTTGCGACATCTTCTAGTTTGAAAAGCTGTCAAGAGGAACATGTTATGAATGTAAAGACACTTCTATGGATATACTGTCCTTGCTCTTTTTTCTAAAAGGTATTTCGGAATTCGGACTTCCGGCACAAATGTTCAATGTTATCTAAGTTTACTTAATCTCCGAATTTGTACGTATGATAGTCATCAAAGTTGGTCATGCTCTTGTTGGCAAGAGAAGTTTACCTTGAGTTCTCGTTCTTGGTGTTTTTGGACGATGAACTTTGCAACGTCGCGAGAGATGATATAACCTGGACCATGAGCCCACGGTGGATACGAAGGATGTGGCCATTCCTATGAAATAAGCATTCATTAAAAGTGTACTCAGGTGATTAAAATACAATTAAAATTCGAGTGTGATAAATACCTCATCACTGATGTACCATTTGCTGTCTTTATCCCTATGAGGAGCTGACTCGAACTCTATAAGGCCGTATAACAGGCCATTGGATGGCCTTTCCTTGAGGCTGGAGAGAACTTCATCAATCCTGACAAAGGCATCGTCATCTGTTTTCATGATATATTTTGCAGGGAGGATCTTAGTCTGCATATCGGATTAAAGTCAAAAGGAAACATAGATACTGATTAGCCGATGTTAGAATTCAATGCCATGAATATAAAACATCCGTTCTTGATTCGGGATACAGTGAAACACTACAGGAAAATCACAAGGTCCTACCCCATCCACTAGTGAAGCAGAACAGAGATGTTTTCTTAAGATATTAGTTTTATTTACCACAGTTTAGTAGCTTTCTCAGTGTTCTATTGCTTCATCTATCAACTCTATGACGTAATATCGGCAACGATTGAAGACGGAAATAAGTCTTTATGATCTAAACACAGAGTAAAACTTATATAAAGTGTGCATCAACTTACCCCCATAATGCAAATTGCAATAGTTTTCAAACTTATCAGACTATAATAATCAACAAACGGCATAAACTGGATGTCTCCGTATGCTTGAGCTTCTTTCCACAGCTCAAAGTTTACTTGTAAGTTCTTATTCTGCAGGTACGAGACGTACAAAAGTATCAAACCGTTCAGAAAACATATTCGTATGCAGTCAAAATTATTATGAAGCACATTAGTAGAATGAGGAGAACGTGATTATCATCTTGCTAGAACAAACACCAGCAATTTTTTTGCTTACAAGGCCAATAAAGAACCGGACAGCTACAACCCCAGAGCGTACAGCCTCAAATTGCATCCAAGATCTTCTCAATGCCATACGGCGCTCAAAATTGTTTCCGGTGGAGAAGACCCCAACCAACATTAGAAGTCTTTTCCTAGTAATTGCAGGAGCTTTAAGTAGCTTGGAATTGACTATTAGATCATGATCCTCAGGAACGGGCAAGCCTTTGGCGAATGCAGATAAGAGATTCAAGCCACCCACAACTTTGACTCCACTAGCTGACCATGGTTCGAGTTTCTGCATGTGTAATAGGACAATTTGAAGAACACAAATCCTTTGCATTTCTCTTTGTTTTAGATAAAACTCATATCTTACCTCTCTGAATGCAAACGATGTTTCGTGCCTTCCATTTACCGTCATATGGAACCCTTCTGAACCAACCCATAAGGTGGCTGTGAATGGGTTCCCCTCAACAAATGGGAAACTAGCACTCGAATGGCTGCTTCCTTGGGAAGCATTTGTCGAGGCATCGCCACTCAAAAGACTTACATTCTGATTTTCTTCCATAGTGCTTCTGACAAGTTGTTCATTGCAAAGGCCAAGTCCGTCAACTGCAACAAGTGCATAGATATCTAAGGTCTAAATACACAAATCATTTTATAAATAACATACTCATGAAATGAACCTGTCTTAACATGCTCATTGGCACATTTTGTTTTTCCCACAGAAATGATTAAGGGGAGAATGCAACTCGATTGCAGAACACGAAATGTACCATTCCTCCAATATTTCTCTTCCATCGAATTTTCGGAATAAAACTTACGATATCATACTCTCACATTTGTTTAAGATCAAGGTCATTCAAGCCAAGAAAGAGCTATTGGCTCATTCGTATCTGAAATTACTGATTGTTCCCATTTTAAATATCTCCATACTGAAAAAGCAACAGAAATCTTCCTATGGTTTTAACTCTATTGTATATCTCACTAGTAGCTGTGCCTAATAATCATATAGAATCATTATACCGAGAAGAGGCAAACACGAGCAAGAGACCAGATACTCTATAAGATAAGTCAATGACTGTTACGGAATATGCATATACCTTTTAAATCATTGGAAGACAGATGTGCAGGACACCGTTCCGCCTTTCCCCAGCCAAGTTCATTAGTCCATGTATTTTGTGCTATAAATGGTTCTTCCGTCATGTTATCTCTGGCAACACTAACATTGTAATGCAATAGAATAGGACCTTTCGGTTCCTCCGAAAAGTTTGATCCTACAAGATCAATTTCAAAACTTCGATTGCTCCCAATAGGGATACCAATCAATGTGATGGACGAATCCTCAACTAGACCACAAGGCAGTTCGAGTATATTTCCACCATTGAACAATGCATTGCCGAAGCTGCTTACAGAGAAAGGACAGTTTAGCTCTTTCATTCTGATGTTATGACTAAGCTTGGCAGTTTTCTCTTCCTCGATCAAAGCGAGCAATTCTTTCCAGGCTATGGCAGCCTCCTTAATACCCTGAGCAGTTTCAGGTAAAGCATCGGACCTTGACAACAGCGACCGCATATGAGGCCACAAAAGCAAGACCTTTGACTCCTGTTGAGAAACATTACTCGGAACATACAAGTCATTGAGTCCTTCAACATCGATAAGTTCGGGTTTCTTCATCAAGGTTGGTTTCCTAGCTTCCACCTTGGGAGGTTTAATGGCATCATTCTCCTTCCCAGTAGAATCTTCAGCAGGATGGTTATTGAAGAACTCATACGCCGACTGCTTCTTCGGTCGGGTCTCCGTGGGGCTCGGTCGAGCTTCCCCAAGGCTAGGTTGGGTTTCTCTAAGGGTATAACTGAAAACCAAGACTACAGCAAGAACTACAATCAACACTCCACCATACCATTTCTTCATTTTGAATAATCCAAAAGTTAAACTTAATGATTTCATCACTGAAAAACTGCAAAACCCTAACAACCCATTCCTGAATTCCTGTCTTTTACCTTGTCTTCAACATGTTTTTTTTCACTGTGGAAAGAAATAAAAACACATTTTAGCTGCAAATTATAAACAAATGAACTGATCCATGGAATTAGATTTACAAGTAGGTTGTAAGAACAAGTAATCAAAAACAACAATTAAAATGTTGGTCATTCAAAAAATTAAAAAGAAATGGAAAAAATAGCAAATAGGTTCCAATGCACCCTTAATGCTGGAAAATCATCTCCTCATTTAGGAAAAAAAGCTAAAAGAAACCATGAAGAACAGCAGTAATCCATAAATCTGGTGCTTTTACATTCAATTTCTGTTAAATTCAAACAAATCTAAGACCTTGTTTTTCTTTCTAAATGAACCATAAGCTTGCCTGAAACATGAGATCTAAGAAAATGTAGAGACCACAACACCAAGAGATCCAAGTTTTAGAAGCTTCAACAGCTAGAGGGAATGGAAGGGGAGTTGTCCTTTTCTTGCAAAGCTGAACTTGTGTTTCCCAGTCTGAAAGACTGAAACTTGATGTGTAATCACAACCATTTCATGCTTGACATTAGTTAATATATTGGTGAAAATCCACGAATATTGCTTTCCTCTTTTTATTTTCTAGAATACAATATAGTTTAGATAATCAAATCTCATAAATATTGTTCTTTAAATCTTTTTTTCATATATTACACTTGCAAAATTATTTCCTAAAGTATTGTACTTTAAACAATACTAATAAAATCCGATTCATTAGAATCTGACTATGAATAGTGACTAGATTAAAAAAGTAAAAACATTATTCAAAGTCGGAGTCTCTTGCCACCGACTTTAGTGCTTTTTTTGTATTTTCTACTATTCAAAGTCGGAGCCTTCTGCTCCCGACTTTAATATTTTAATCTTAAAAAATAAATCACTATTCAAAGTCAGATTTTAATAGACCCGACTTTATTTTTACTGTAGAAACATCAATAGTTTGAGAAATAATTTAATAATTTAGAAAAGATAATGTATTGAAAAATTAAATTTTTTTACTACAATATTTTTATCATTTGACCGGTTTAGACCATTGTTAAGAAAATAATCAAATTTATACTTAATTTTTCAAAAAAGTATTAAATTAATAATTTTTAAATAAAATATTGAATATAAATGTTAAAATTTTAGCATTGTTGATATGACATTTAATTTAAAATTATATATATTTTATGTATTTTAATAAAATTTTATATTCATTTCAATGTTTTAAAATATCTTTATAATTTTAAATAAAATCTTTTCATTTTATTTTTTACATTTAGATATTAAAATTCATTTCATACCCTTTATTTGAACTATCTCAAAATTATATTTTGGTTATCCAACTTTTTAAATTTATAAAATACAAATTAAATTTATAATTTTGTTATAAATGATGACCGGTGTTAACTGAAGTTAAGAGATAATATATTAAAAAATTTATATAATAATGCATTAAATTTTTTATATTTACATATTTAATTATTTTAGTTATAATTTAAAAAAATCAATAAATTTAAATTCATTATTACACATTATATCAGATCTGGTCTTCTGCTTGCTTGGGAAATGGGAACAATCACTCGTACAAATAAAGAAAGAGAATGTGAAATTCTTCGGCAATCGAGAAGTTTACCGTAAAATTAGTTAAACTAAGATTAAAATAAGGATATATAAAAATTATTATAAAAATTATAAAAAATATTTAAAAAATAATTATTTTTATAAAAAAATATTAAATTTAAATTTTACTCGAACTCACAAGTTTCAATTTTAAGACATGTAATGATTAAGTATCAACTTTAAATATAGTAAAGGTATAAACTATTTCACATATAATTGACTCTCGAACTTGTTTTTTTATCACCATTATGTAGTATCATTGTACCATGCTTTTGTGATGTGCATGCATTAGCCAAGGACTTATTCATCTGATTAGGGATGTAACGATCCGGTTTTTCAGATCAACATCGGAAGTTGACTCGGGGCACGTGTTTGAGCTAGTGGAGTCATGTTGGAACATGATGGGCTTTGATTTTGTCTTGTTGGGCTTTTCGAGTTATGTTAGGCTTGACGTTTGAGTTAGATTAGATGAGGAGAAGATAGTGAAGAACAAAAAGGTAATATCCTTACCCATTCACTTAATCCCCTATAGCCTTAGGGAAAGGAACCCCTTTTTACACCATCATAATCTTCTTCTTTCTTCTCCCAATCCAAGAGAAAGGTGAAAGCTTGTGGTTCTCGAGGAAAAATCTCGTTTTGGCCATAAAGAAAGAGTCATTTAGCTTAGAGAGATTTTTCAATCAAGGTGTACATCATTAGCTTTGGTGGGAAAGGGGTTTGAAGCTCAAAATCAAATCTTGGAAGTGAGAAAAGCTAGGAAGAAGCTTGAATCCGAGTTTGTGCTTAAGATCAGTATATTTCTGACTCTTCAATTCATGTGTATCAAGAAATACTTGTCTTGCTTGATTATTGGTTATGAGTTGCTTGAAGTGGGTGTTTGGCTAGTTAGAAACCCTAAAATGGTAGATTTCGTATTAAGTGTTGTTTTGAGGTAAAACTTATAGGAGATCACCTTTTAAGCTTTAATTAACTTGTAGAATCGATTTAGGAATCAACCATATAGGTTGGGTGAGAGTTCTTGGTGAGTTACAGGCTTAGACCAGCAAATTCGTGCAGGCGTATCAATACACGGGGAAAGTGTATCGATACCCTGAAGGCAAAACTTAGGCGAATTTAGCAGGTGTATCAAAACGGTTACCCCGTGTTTCGATATGCCAGGTTAGAGTGAGGTTTGTTATCGATACCCTTTTGGGGTATCAATACCGTGTGGTGTATTGATACCCCGAGTAAAAGTATCGATACAGGTGTATCGATACCCCATATAGGCATATTGATACACCTAGACAAATTTACCCAAGTTTTAAGGGTTAAGTTCGGGGTCCTATAATTCATGATAAAGGCTTTAAGGAGCCTCAAAAAGGGTAAAATAAGCTATGAAACAAATGGACTGAGTTTAATGTTCCGACACAAGAAATTATAACAAATAGCTCAATAAAAGATAGATGGTTTAATTATTATTATGTTTCCCGAAGGATCACGGGTAGATCGAAAAATAATGTGTGATGGTTAGGTTCCTTGTTGTGTGCTGATAGGATACCAATATAATTTAGGGGGATATGATTAATGAAATAATCTAAAGAGGATCTTGTAAATGACCTAGTGGTTTGAGTATCTAATCTTAATTATGAGAGATAGCTTGAAATATTAGAAGCATGCCTTGGACTTTGTAAATGGTTTGACTTATGCCCGTTTTATGGTGTATTTGTATGTGGATGCTCGGGGAGCATGTTTTAATTCTTGTTATTTAAAACCTGGATATCCAATTAGTGTTGCAACACAAAGAAGACCATCCGATGTAACATGCCGAGTGATGTATTGAAGACTATTTCTGAATGTAGGGCGGCCTCATTCGAAGATGTTTGATGTAACATTACGAAAATAGGATTGTTTGGGCGGCCTCCATACCGGTTTCTTATTTCGAACGTTGGGCGGCCTCGTTAGAAGATGTTCGATGTAACATTCCGAGCATGAGATTTAGAGGGCGACCTCCATCTTGGTTACTATTTTCTGACTTGTGGGCGACCACATTTCGAAGATGTTCGATGTAACATTCCGAACATGAGATTGGTTGGGCGGCCTTCATCCTGGTTACTTATTCCGAACGTTGGGCGACCTCGTTCGAAGAGGTTCGATGTAACATTCCGAGCATAGGATTTGAGGGTAGTCTCTATCTTGAGTATATGATCCCGATGTTGTGTGGTGCGGGCCTCACTATATTATGTTGATATTTTGAGAATAATAATTTAAGAACTCTAGCTAAGGTAGAATAAAGCTGATTTGAGTCAGATTAGGGTATAAATTTTCCTAATATATTGTTAAATATAATATATAATAGTTTTATTAATTTTTTTATATCGGATCGGGTTTAGTCGACTTTTGTATTAAAATATCGAATTCAAATTATAAGTTTTATTATATTGGGTCTGGTAAAGAGAAATATATGTTATGGTCAGGTCAAATTAGAATCAAGACGGATATTTTAATTTTCAAATTAAGATCAGGCAGACAAAAAAACTATCCCAATCTAACATGTTGCATCGCTATAGGTAACGAGAAGAGTTTCTAAACTGTACACTCACTGTAACAGGTTGAACATCCTATGAAACTGGAATAAGCTCTACAAAGCTTATACAAAGTGTCAACCCCGTAGAACTCTAGAACTGAGACATACAGCCTTAGGTACCTTTTTAGATGATTTGGCGTCTAAGTAAGCCTATTTGATCCAAGCTAGAAGGCTTGGATCCATGCGAAAACTAGAAGAATAACAAGAGAGTAGAAAAAGAAAGAGATTGTGGGGGAAACTCGAGCGATAGCTCGGGGCTTTTTATTAAGTATTTAAAGCTCAAGAGAATAAAGTTTGATACCTAAGAGCAAAAATAAGATGAAGTGAATAATAAGGTAGGGGTAAGTCTCCTTTTATAGCCCCTCTATTCTTAGTTTAAATCTAACTAGGATTATTAATCCTTCAAGGATTAAAATTTCATGGTCCTTAAGGTTTGGCAGAAATCCTTCATTGAGTAGAATTCTCTAACCCCTTGCGGTGTTGTTGGATTGGGCCCTCGTGGTGCTACTAAATTAGGCTCTATGGTGCGACGGACATGACCCTATGGTGCAACAGACATAGCCCTAGGGTGCGATAGACTTGACCCCCTGGTTACGGGCATAGTCGACCCTTGGTTGCGGACGTAATCGACCCTTGGTTGCGGGTATAATCGATCCTTGTGGTGCAGGCTTGATCGACCCCTATAGTACGGGCGTATTCGACTCCATGGTGCGGAGGAATCGGCCCCCATGGAGAAGACAGAATCGACCCCTATGGAGCGGAAAAACTTGGCCCCATGGTGTCGATGGACTTGACCCCCCTCTTTGTGGATCGATGTAGCCTCCGAGTGTGCGGGTGGACTAGCCCCTTGATTGTAGGCACACTTTCCTCCCAAGTGTGCGGTAGAATTGAGCCCTGAGGTGTTGGAAGATGTCATCCTTGGGTATTTGGGAGTGTTTAGCCTTTCTGTATTCACCGGCTAAGCCTTTTGGTGTGCGAAAAAATTAGACTCAATATGGGGTCCATGACATTCTCCCCTACTAGTTCTAGCGACACCCTCATCGCTTGGTTAAGATGATATCGGCTTATTTGGTCTTTTAATTGCCAAAGTTTCTTGGTTGGTTTCCAACTTCCTTTGCTATTTGGAAGTCTCTCCCATAGGACCAAGTACTCATGCCTTGGTTTGTATCCTAGTCATTGAATTATCCTTTTCTGCTTGTATATCCTAAACTATGTTTTTGTATTAGATTTTCACTCCAACTAGTGTTTGGTGTGATTTAATTCGATCTGGGTTTGATTCATATTTGAGGAATAGCTTCAGTAAACTTACATGAAACATAGAATGAGCATTGACTGTTATGGGCAACTCCACATGATAAGTTTTGTTACTTACTCGTTTTAAAACTTTGAATGGGCCTTCGTATCTCTGCACAAGCCTTTTGTGCGTGGTTAGATTTTTTAAGATCTTGGTTAGTTTGGCAAGGACTAAGTCTTCGACTTGGTAGTTTATGTCCCACCATTTTATGGTTATCTATCTCTTAGTTTGTTTTCCTACTTTGTGTGGACGATCACGTACTGGATTGTCATTTTGTCGTAAGCTTGTAAGTTGCTTGCTTGGATTCCTTGTGCTTGCTTGCATACTTGTTGGGTGTGGATGGTTGTTTGAGAATTATCAATGGTTGTAACAATTCCTTGGATTCTTTCATTGCGACCTTGTTTTGATTATCTTCAAGACAAGTTTTCTCACTAGACTTTGAATCGGGGAGTTCCTTCAATGACATGCATAACTCTTCATTCTTGGATGGAGTCTTCCGGTGATGAACATGGACTTGTGGGTTTGTTTTTTGCATAAGCTTCAACTTGTGGTCAGCTCCTTCTTTTGGTGAAGGAGTTTTGGACAACTAGAGGGGTATCTCATCTCGAAGTTCGACTATAACTTGTCCCACTTTTATCGAGACTTTCTTTGGTATGATTGAGTTATCATGCACCACTATTGTGACCGATGTTGGCACTTCTTTGTCTATCCCTTCGCTGATTTGGATGACAGACATTACTTTTTCTCTAACTTCAAGCACTCTCTTTATTGGTACCATGAATGAGTGTTGAGAGTCAAGTATGTACAAACAGATTGCAAATGGGACAGACAATGCCCTAATTCGATCATGGAAATCAATACCAATGACAGAGTTGAAATCATCAAATGGTATTACATTTATTGATTCTTTTTCAGATCAATTATCAATCTTGAGGTTGACTCCTTTTGCTACTCTCGTAATTGGAGTGTCCTTGAAATTTATGGTTTTAATAAATCCACTGACCTTTTTAACACGAAGGTAAAGCTTCTTGGTTGTTTGTTCTGACGTAAACAAGTCTGATGCACCAGTGTCCACTAAGGCGTTCAATCTTCTGCTTGTCACGATGACATCTATGTACATTAAACCTTTCTTCTTGGAACTTTTCTTAATCTTCATAGAACTAATGATTGAGTTAAGTTCGACAATTTCTTTTTCGCATTCATCTTCTTGAATGGCTACAACTTTCTTGAGTTGGGGACAATTTCTTTTCATATGATTGCCTCCACAATTATAACAACAAAATTTTTTATTCTTTTCTCAAGGTTTACGGAGTTTAATATCTCCACTGGATTGCTTTTTGGACCCTTCTGTGGCATGAACGTTCTGGCCTTTATCGCCACTGCATTTGTACTTTGCCTTTTGCTTTGAATTGTCCGACTTCTTAAATTCAAATTCTGCAAGGGAGTCGACTATGTTCATTGCTTTGGACAAATCTTGGCCCCCCATTCGGTGTAATTCCATCTTTTTCCAATGTTGTAACTCGTTCTTAAAAATAAAAAGGGAATCGACATTACTCATATTATGAATCTGAAGCCTAAATTCGTTGAAAATTATTGACATATTCTCAGATTGACCCGTCGTGTTTTAGTTGGTGAAGCTTTTCTCGGGTTTTCTCTTGAGCATTCTTTGGGTAAAAATACTCTTTGAATTCAAATTGAAATTCCTTCCAAGTTTTGATGGGAATCATAACATTCTTTGATTGAGAACACCTATGTCGTCACCATAGGAGCGCGACATCTACCAAGTAAACCGAAGTGGTATTTACCTTTGTGTTCTCATCATCGATGCCCATGAGTCAGAAATATTGCTCCAAACTCCTAACAAAATTGTCCACTTCTTGGACATCCCTTGCCCCTTTGAACTCTTTCGGTTTTGGCACATCGATCCTGGGCTTAGTCATCGTTGCTTCGTCCACCATGTCGATTATTATAACATTCTTGTAGAGAGTGTAGCGACCCTTTTTTTCATTAAGTGTAAAAGGTCGCTAATTTGAAAATTTAGAAAATTTAGGGTTTAATTGGAAAAATGAAAATTAATTGAAAATTAATTTCAAAATGGAAAAATAAATTAGAAATGTTGGAAAATAATTTGAAAAATAATTAAAAAATTATTTAAAAATAAAGGGAGTCGCCACCGGTCACTTTGGTAGATCGGACACCGTAAAAACCATAGATTCGAATAAATTAGGGTCCGAGAGTCGATTACGATTAAAAACGGGATTAACGTTTAAAACCGTCCCAAAAATTGGCACCTTTATCAAATTACTGCTTAATTAATTTTGGAATTTTCGATTCAAAGTGGCGTCTAAATTATGATTTGTTTAAAGACTCGAAATTATTTTTATTTTACCGTGTCTTTATCCGAAGGTAAACGCATACGCCGCCACCACTACGTTTGGTGTCGGTCCCGTTACGACCGAATAAAGACGTATTAATTTAGGTTCATTAATTATTAAGTGTGATGTCATTTAAGCAAAATAAGATATAAACAATATTGACAAAATGCATGTAACAAAAACAATACATCATAAAAAAAATACTACACAAATATGTGAACAAGGTAATGAAATGCACAAAATAAAACATGCATAATAAATTAAAGTGTACAAATAACAACATGCATGGATAACATAATACAAGCAAAATAAAACGAAAATGTACAAAAGAATAAATACAACATGTAAATAACAAACATGAGCAGAAATGACATAAAAATAAATAACAAACAAGTAACAAAGGGTCAAATTAAATAAAAAAAAAGAGACTAAAGTAAGAAAAATAGTCACTGGAATGGACTAAAACAAAAGAAAACCAAAATTACGGGGTCAAATCGAAAATAAAAATAACTTTTATTTTTAAATAATGACCAAAATAAAAGGTTTTTAATGTTTTGGGTTTTGTTTATTTAATATGTTATATATATAAAATAATAATATATTATAAAAATAATAATAAGTAATAATAAAAAAACTAATTGATAATAATAATAAATAATAATAATAAAACGTACAAAAGGAAATAAATTAGTATAAAATATATTAAAAATGTAAACGGAAACTAGTATTGTAATATATATATTTTGATTTTCGAAGTTATATAATTAAAATAACTAATTTTAAAAGATAGTAATAATATTTAAATAACATATGATATATATATATATATATATATAATGTAAACTAATATTTTTGAGTTTTTAATAGTTAAGCCCATTATTTGAATTCATAACAAAAATTTAAAAACAGGTTTGAACCCCGGATAAAATTAATGATTACAGAGAGATAGCTCAACATTGAGCTTTTCAATTTCTCCCAATAATTCTCCCTTTATCGCCTCTATTGCGACTTGAAGGAAGATATCCTGTTGGTTCAATTTCCCGTATGTTTTGTTGAAGAGACCTTGAACCTCTTCTGTGATATCATCCTTGAAAGGGTCAATTTTGGCTTCTAATTCCTCGAGACGATCATTGACAATGTCTAGGGATTCCACCAATTCCTTTGAATTGGTTTCAAGTCGGTCTACCCTTCCCTCAAGACTTGTAAACCGATCTTTCGAGGCGACCCTCTTTCTGTCCGTTACATGGGTCTTTGTGGCCTTTGTTGATGCCTCAATCTTCTATTTCTTGGTTATTTTGAGCGAATTACCTCGCTCTGATACCATTTGTCACTCCCCTGGAACTCTAGAATCGGAACATGCGGCCTTAGGAACCTTTTTAGATGATTTAGCGTCTAAGTAAGCCTATATGATCCAAGCTAGAAGGTTCGGATCCATGCAGAGACGAAAAGAATAATAAGAGAGTAGACAAAGAAAGAGATTATGGGAGAAACCTGAGCGATAGCTCGGTATTTTTATTAAGTCTTAAAAGCTCAAGAAAACAAAGTTTGATACCTAAGAGCAAAAATAAGATGAAATGAATAATGAGGTGGGGGTAAGCCTCCTTTTATGGCCTCTCTATTCCTAGTTTAAATCTAACTAAAATTACTAATCCTTCAACGATTAGAACTCCTTGGTCTCTAAGGTTTGGTAGAAGTCCTTCATTGAGTAGAATTCTCTAACCCCTTTGGATGTTATTGGATTGGACCCTCGTGGTGCTACCGAATTAAGCCGTAGGGTGTGATAGACATGGCCTTATGGTGCAAAAGACATGGACCTAGGGTGCGATAGACTTGACCCCTTGGTTGCGGGCATAGTCGGCCCCTGGTTACAGATGTAATCGAACCCTGGTTGCGGGTATAATCGGCCTTTGTGTTACGGGCGTGACGACCCCTGTGGTGCGGGTGTAGTAGAGCTCTATGGTGCGGAGGACTCGACCCCCATGGTGCAAACATGTTCAGCCCCCATAGTACGGAGAGGCTCAGCCCCTATGGTGCCGAGGGACTTGACACCCATGGTGTCGATGGGCTCAACCCCCTCTGTGTGGATCGATATAGCCTCTGAGTGTGCAGGTGGACTAGCCCCTCGGTTGTAGGCACACTAGCCTCCCAAGTGTGCGACAGAATTAAACCCCGAGGTGTTGGCAAATGCCATCCTTGGGTACGTGGGAGTGTTTGGTCTTGTTGTATTGACCGACTTGGCCCTTTGATGTGCGAAAAAATTGGACTCAATATGGAGGTCCGTGACAAAAGGTATAGAAATAGACAACGATATTGGTAGGTATAAATCCCACTCCCAACAAGCTTTATGGTTCCTTTCATAAAATTATTAAATATATACTATCCATTTTTAATATATTTTTTTAAAATTTATATTTTTATTGAATAGTTAGATGAATCAAATAAATAGTTGAGATTGATAATAAGCTAGATTAAAATTATCATTTGAAAAAAAATACAATTAATCTCAATTAATGATTAGTAAAACTCAATTTGACCAAAAATAAATAAATTTTTATGTTTCAGTTCGAGATAAAAGTTTTTAACTCTTCTTAACTCAACTCAAAATTTTATAAATTCGATTCAACTTAAAAAAAAATAAAATAAATTATAAAATAAAAATTTAAATAACACAATTTTTAATAATTAATAAATTTATTTTTAAGTTTAAAGTTGATTCTCTTAATTATTTTTAATATGTATATTGATATAAAAAATATAATATCTATGTATAAAACATACAAAGAGATACATATATTTATATTATTAAAAAATATTTAAATAAAAATCAAACTATACAATAATATGATAAATAATTATAAATAAATTTATATAAAAATTCAAAATCTTAATTCATCTCAAATTTTATAAATTCAACTCGATTTGAAATTTTTTAATAAAACTTGAGTAGTAAAATATAGTACATTAACTCAAATAACTTAAATTTTTATTGATTTGACTCAATTTATCTAAATTTTAAAAAATGTTTGAAAACTCAGTTTTAGGCTACAAAAGTAGTGTATAAAAGCCATGTACCAAAGAAGAACAATTAATAAGAGTAGAAATCTCTTGCTTCTTAATGGTGTTTTCTTTAATGCCCTTCTTAAAAAATTAAATTTTAAATCATAACCCTAATTTTCTATATCTTAAACACTAAAACCTACACCCTAAAAATACACTTGACCCATAATTCCTTAAACTCTAACCTTAGTTTTAAAAGACGCTAAAGGTCTCTGAGGCCAAAGCGTTAGGCAAAGGCAAGAGCTTTTTGTAGGCGAGACGCTATCAATTAATTTTATATTATATTTTATATTTGAAATGATAAAAATAAAATATAAAAAATAATTAATCAATCACTTTTTAATTTTTAGTTTTCATTAATAATAAACTATCAAAAGTAATATAAAATTCATTCTTTATTCAAAAAATCATTCTTTATTAAAATTAATGTTAAATTGTTTTTCTTAATCTAAATTAAATTTTAATAAAAATAAGTAAATTATTTTTATAAATAATAATAAAAGTACTTAATATTTTTACCAAGGTGTTTATTTTTAAAATAAAAGAATAAAAATATCATAATTTTACAAAATAAAAAATAAGATTCTTTTAATATTTGGATCCCACAAAAATATCAAAATTTTATAAAATTCAAATACTAAATAATCTTAATCTTTAAATAAAATATATGATAGACCCCCACAAAATATTAATTGGAAATGATTCTTATCTCTAAATTATTCAAAATAAATTAATTGTTTTATAAATAATAACAATAAAAATAATTAATATTTTTTTATCAAGGCCTTCATTTCTAAAATAAAAATATCAGAATTTTATATAATAAAAAATGATATTTAATATTTCTATAAAAAATAATCTCATACGTATCTAAATCTATAATAAATAAAATAAATTAAGATATAACCTAATTATTTAATAAACAAAATAAATTAAAATATAAATTGTTAAGAATATTTTATTTATGGTGAATATCCATGTATTATAGAAAGTTTTAACGGGCTTTATTATTAAGGTTTAATACCCATTGGAATTAGGGTTTCCATCCATGCCTATAAATATAGACTTTTGGAGAAAGCTTTGTACACAACTCAACTTGGAGAATACAATAAAATCTCTCCCTTTGTCTCTCTTTCTTTTGTCTATTTTCTTCTTGTTCTTTATTTTATTTACAACACGTTATCAACACGAGTTTGCTCAGAAGATTTTATTTCAAGTCTCTTTAAAGATTTACCTGATATGTTTTTTTTCTTTTATTTTCTTCATCTTATATATTTTAATTTATAAAATAATATATGATGATGATGATTATATTTTTTTTGTATATACTTGTTTTTGTCTAATGTTATTATGTGTTTATTTCATGCCATTAATATTTTTTTGTTTTGATAATTTAATCCAAGTATATTGGCTGGACATCCCGTTCTGCGAGGCTACTGGTCTCAAAGGAGGTTCTTTTATTAAAGGACCTTGTGGACTGGTTTAATAACGCCGCATAAAAGGATTAAATCTTTGTTTGTTTGTATATATATATATTTAAGATATAGTTGACCTAATTTTTTTTATTTGTCTTTTATAGTATATCAATGGCAAATATTGCAAAAATTGAGTTTGCGGTTCTTGATATTTCTGAAAAGAATTATTTATCATGGATCCTAGATGCCGAAATACATCTAGATGCAAATGGCCTGGGAAATACTATTAAAGAGGGGAATGCAGAATCTGCTCAAAATAAGGCCAGAGCCATGATACTTCTTCGCCGTCACCTCCATGAGGGGTTGAAATCTGAATATTTAACGGTGAAAGATGCTCTTATTCTTTGGAATAATCTAAAGGAACGATATGACCACCAGAAAACCGTTATTTTGCCTAAAGCTCGATATGATTGGTTGCATCTAAGATTGCAAGATTTTAAATCAGTAAGCGAGTATAACTCTGTTATATTTCGAATTACTTCAAAATTGAAGTTATGTGGTCAAAATATTACTGATGAGGATATGTTAGAAAAAACATACTCCACTTTTCATGCCAACAATGTTGTCCTTCAGACACAATATCGTGAAAAAGGCTTTAAGAAATATTCTGAGTTAATTTCTTGCCTTCTTGTGGTTGAGCAAAATAATGAGTTGCTCATGAAAAATCATGAATATCGCCCAACAGGCTCCGCTCCATTCCCTGAAGCGAATGTGACATTATATAGCGGAAAAAATAAAGGCTATACCAATAATCGTGGTCATAGTTATGGGCGTGGTCATAGTCACAGTCGAGGACATAGGCGAGGTGGTCGTTTTAAAAGTAACTATACCCAACGCAAGTGGAACAATAAGGATGACAATGGTGCAAAAGATCAATCCAAGAAAGAGGAATCAACGTGTCATCCATGTGGCAGCACAAATCATTGGGCCCGTGCTTGTCGTACTCCAAAACATCTTGTGGACCTTTACCAACAATCAATAAGTGGTAAAGGAAAAATAATTGAAACAAATTTTGTTTATATCGATGACAAAGATGATTTTGGCCTTCACAAAGATGATTATGGCATTTCTGGTAGTGGCCATGACAATTATGGCATTACAAACATAGAAGTTGATGATTTTCTCATATCCCCTTAGAGAAATATTTGATGCCTTTTAATTAATTTCATATTTACTTTATGTTATTAAGAAGATGTTTTATTTTATCATGTATTTTTTCCAAGAATAAAATTTATATTTACTTTATTAAAATCATTGATGTTATTTATTTATTTATTTATTTCGAATATTATTGTAACATTTATTTATTTATTATTTGAAGAATATGATTACGTCACAAATACAATCTGCAAAATATGGTGACGACTTATGCTTAGCAGACAGTGCAAGTACTCATACAATACTTAAGCATAAGAAATTCTTTTCCCATTTAACAATACAAGGGAATAATAGGAGTAATATATCCAGAAGTGCTAATATCATAGAAGGCTCTGGAAAAACGCATATGTTATTGCCAAATGGAACTTTATTCCATATTCAAGAAGCGCTATACTCTCCAAAGTCGAAACGAAACTTATTAAGTTTTAAAGATATTCGCAAAAATGGATATCATATTGAGAGTATTAGTCAAGAAGATGTTGAATATCTCTACATTACGAGTATAACTCAAGGCAATAAGAAAGTGCTAGAAAAATTACATGCACTGTCATCCGGATTGTACTACACAAAAATTAGTGCAATTGAAGCATATGCTATTGTAAACTATAAGTTTACTGATAACTTTATTATTTGGCACGACCGATTAGGCCATCCCGATTCGATTATGATGCGAAGAATTATTGAGAATTCATGTGGTCACTCATTGAAGAACCAAGAGATTCTTCAAAGTAATGTCTTTTTATGTGATGCTTGCTCTCAAGGCAAATTAATTACTCGACCATCACCAGCTAAAATAGATTATGAATCTATTAACTTTCTAGAACGGATATAGGGGGATATATGTGGGCCCATACACCCTTCTTGTGGACCATTTAGATATTTTATGGTTTTAGTTGATGCATCGACTAGATGGTCAAATGTATCCTTGTTATCGACCCGCAATTTGGCATTTGCGAGGTTACTTGCTCAATTAATTAAACTACGAGCACATTTTCCAAATTCTCATATAAAGACAATTCGTCTTGATAATGTTGGTGAATTTACTTCTAAGGCTTTTGATGATTTTTACATGTCGATTGGAATTAGTGTTGAACATCCTGTCGCCCATGTTCATACATAAAATGGTCTTGCAGAATCATTTATTAAACGACTTCAATTAATTGCAAGACCATTATTGATGAAGTCCAAACTACCAATTTCTGCTTGAGGGCATGCCATTTTACATGCGGCATCATTGATTCGCATCAGGACAGTAAGTTATCATAATTTCTCCCCATTACAAATGGTTTTTGGTCAAGAACCAAATATTTCTCATCTTAGAATTTTTGGATGTACGGTTTATGTTCCGATTGCTCCACCACAACGCACAAAGATGGGTCCTCAAAGGAGATTGGGGATATATGTCGGATTTGAATCCTCCTCGATAATTAAATATCTTGAGCCTTTGACGGGAAATTTATTTATAGCTCGATTTGCCGATTGTCATTTTAATGAATCGGTTTTCCCGACATTAGGGGGAGAAAATAAACAGCTGGGAAACGAAATAAGTTCAAAGGATAATTCATTTGTAAAACTTAGCAAATCAATTGTCAGATGCTTTTGTTGACCCTAAAAAAGTCACTAAGTCACATATTTCAGTTGTGAATGCTCTTGTTAAAATTGATGTCCCAGAAGGACAAACTCTAGTTGCTAATGAGTCAAACACACGCTTGAAGCGTGGTAGACCAGTAGGTTCCAAAGATAAGATTCCTCGAAAAAGAAAAGGAGCTATATCCTGTGATGGTCCAATTATGGAATCAACGAATCATGAAATATCTCGAGAAGAGATTAAAAGGTCTCCAGAAGAGACATCAGACATGACTCAGGTACCTAATAATGATGAGATCTCTATAAATTAAGTCATGTCTGGTAACAAATGGAACCGAAATAAAACTGATGTTGATAATACTTTTGCATGCAATATAGCACTAGAGATTTTGGATGATAATGTGGATCAAGAACCATTGTCAATTGGACAATGTAAGCAAAGAGATGATTGGCCAAAATGGAAAGAGGTAACTGAAGCGGAACTCTCTTTCAAAAAGAGAAGTCTTTGGGCCTGCAGTCCGTACACCAGAAGATGTAAAACCCGTGGGGTATAAATGGGTCTTTGTGAGAAAGAGAAATGAAAAAGGGGAAATTGTGAGATATAAAGCTCGTTTGGTTGCACAAGGATTTTCACAAAGACTTGGAATTGATTATGAAGAAACATATTCCCCAGTGGTGGATGCAACCACTTTTCGATTTTTGATTAGTCTGGCAGTAAAAGAAAGACTTAATTTCCGCTTAATGGATATTGTTACAACATATCTTTATGGGCCTCTTGATAATAATATTTATATGATACTTTCGGAAGGATTTAAACTGCCTGAAGCAGTTAATTCAGGTTTTCAGGAACATTATTCAATTAAATTGAACAAACCTCTTTATGAATTAAAATAATCTGGGCGCATGTGGTATAATCGCCTTAGTGAATACTTATTAGCGAAAGGATATAAGAATGATCCAATTTCCCCGTGCATTGTTATTAAGAGATTTAGCTCCGAATTCATCATTATTGCTATGTATGTTGATGATTTGAATATCATTGAAACTCTTGAAGAGATCTCATTGACAATATAATATTTAAAGAAAGAATTTGAAATGAAAGATCTCGGAAAAACAAGATTCTGTCTTCGATTACATATTGAGCACTTAAAGGATGGAATCCTTGTGCATCAATCAACATACATAGAAAAAATGCTAAAGAGGTTTTACATGCATAACGCACATCCGTTGAGCACCCCCATGGTTGTTAGGTCACTTGATGTCAAAAAAGATCCATTCCGTCCTCGAGAGAAGGATGAGGACATTCTTGGTCCAGAAGTTCCATACTTAAATGCTATTGGTGCTTTGATGTATCTTTCTAGTCATACACGACCTGATATATCATTCGCTGTCAATTTGTTGGCAAGATTTAGCTCATGTCCAACCTGAAGACACTAGAATGGGGTTAAACATATATTTCGTTATCTTCAAGGTACGAAAGACTTGAGATTATTTTTCCCTAATATATCCAAAATAGAATTGGTCGGTTTTGCGGATGCATGATACTTATCTGATACTCATAATGCTCGATCACAGAATGGTTATGTATTTACATACGGTGGTACAACAATTTCTTGGCGTTCAATGAAACAAACTATTACCGCCACTTCTTCTAATCATGCTAAGATTTTGGCTATCCATGAGGCTAGTCGTGAATGTGTGTGGTTAAGGTTTGTAACCCAACATATTCGAGAAAATTGTGGTTTACTCTCTCGAAAAATTTCTCCGACAGTCTTATATGAGGATAATACAGCATGTATCACCCAACTTAAGGAAGAATACATAAAGGGTGATAGAACAAAATACATCTCACCAAAATTCTTCTCCACTCATGATCTACAAAAGAATGGAGATATTGATGTGCAACAAATTCATTCATGTGATAATTTGGCAGACCTATTTACTAAGGCGATCCCTACTGCTCCATTTGAGAAGTTAACATATAATATTGGATTGCGTCGTGTCAGAGATCTTGTCTGATGCTTTTATGAGGGGAGTAAAACACGTGTAGTACTCTTCTCCTTATCCATGGTTTTGTCCCATTGGGTTTTCCTAGAAAAGGTTTTTAATGAGGCAACATATTTTGTGTATTAAAGATATGTATACTCTTTTTCCTTCACTAAGCATTTTTTCCCACAGGATTTTTATCTTAGTAAGGTTTTAACGAGGCACAATATCTTCATGGATATTCAAGGGGGAGTGTTAAGAATATTTTATTTATGGTGAATATCCATGTATTATAGGAAGTTTTAATAGGCTTTATTATTAGGGTTTAATACCCATTGGAATTAGGGTTTCAATCCATGCCTATAAATATAGACTTTTGGAGAAAGCTTTGTACACAACTCAACTTGGAGAATACAATAAAATCTCTCTCTTTTTCTCTCTCTTTTGTCTATTTTCTTGTTCTTTATTTTATTTACAACATAAATTGAATTATCCAATAAATAAAGTAATTTAAAATTTGAGTTTAAAATAACCGGATTTTAAATAGATAAATAAATATTATTATTATTAGGGTTTAACTCTCACAAATAATAATAAAATCCTAATAATATTATTTAATAAATAATAATAATATTAAAATAACAAATAGCCCAGAATTTTAAATAAATCATAATGAAATACAGGATCCCAAGAAGTAATTTTTTCTATTCACGTACTTTTTTTCTATTCTCCGTCTTCTCTCTTTCACCTGATTTTTCTTCAACAATGTTTTCTCTTCTTCTTTACTATTTTTCTTCATCTTCTTCTTCTTTACTATTTTTCTTCATCTTCCTCAACATGATTTTCTTCCTAAATCTAAAATTTGACATGCCAACAGAAGGCGCCCGAAGTGCCGTATCTTGTAGAAAACGAACTTCCAACAACGCTTCTCCTATACCACCTCGTCTTTACCAGTAGATACGTTTTTTTACCACCTCCGATCACCCAACGCCTTAGATGCAATTGAATATGTTTTTTTAAACTAAGACTAGGGATGACAATGGATCTTAGACCCGACCCGAATCCGTAGATTCAGATCCGTTTTACAAGATCTGGATCCTAAAATTTTAGACCCAATGTATCTGGGTCGGATCTAGATCTTCTGATTAAAATACGGATCTGGATTTAGATTTGACATTTAAGACCCGAACCTAGACCCGGATCCGTTTACCTATTTATTAAAAAACCCGCCTTTAGTTTTAAAATATATAAATATATAATAGTAGGTTTTATATTTCACATTATTCTCTAATATAATTTTTATTTATTTATTTATGAGAAAGAGACTTTTTGAAAGAATTCATAGTTGTTCTACTATTAATAAAGATTGTGATAATTATGCGGAAATGGTAAATATTACTGACAAGTTAAATTTCACAAATATTATTTTCATAAAACAAATTTTTCTCTTTAGTTAGTAGTTTCTTGTCTGTTTAGGATGTTTATGATTTAAGTAATGATGAAAACTAGTACTCTAAAAAGTAAAATTACAATACTCGGTTTGCGACAATGAAATATTTTATGATCTACATTTCTTAATATTTATGTTATTCAAAAGATATTTGTGTAATTGTTTAGTTTTTTTAAGATTTTAATTTATCATTTTTTTATTCTGATACTAGTTAATTGAAATTAATCTTTTCTTCATCAAAGTTGTGATGTAAAATTAATTAATGATAATTTTATTACGTTAAAAAATAGGTTGAATAGTCATTTTTTAATAGATCCGTTTTGGACCTGTTTTAGACCTGTTTTAGACCCAGATCCGTAACATCCATTAGATCTGGATCTAGGTCTCAATTTTCTAAACCCGCAAATCTGGATCGGATCTAGATCCATGATGTAAAAATAAATCTGGATCTAGATCCGATCCATATCCGACCCGTTGTCATCCCTAACTAAGACCGTACCTATAACCTTTAACTTTAAACCCTGAACCTTAAAATTACTAACTTAAAATATAGAAACCAATGAAGACACTATTAGAAAATAGATAATTTGTACCCAATTAGTAAGGGCTTATTTGTATTGATACTTTAACTGCGTAAGCAAGAGATTACACTATATTCCCACTTATGAAGAGAACCCCCCCACAAAAAAAAAAAAAAAAAGAAAGAAAAAAAAAAAAAAAAAAAACATCTGTATTTTGAGTATGGATTTAAATCCAGCTTGGGTAATCCAAGGGGATAAAAAGAAGAGCAAGCTAAAGCTGACCTCAACATGTATTTTATAGATAAACCAGACTGTAACAATGAACAAGGATGACACAAAAAACCCTGCTATATGAAGGAACGATTCAGTTAAAGTTTCTTTGGTTTATATCATGACTAACAAGAATTTTCAAGATGCAGTCCTATAAATGCAATTAGCAACACGATATTGCAATCCCACAACTTTAACCACCTAGTAAATAAATGACAAGGTCTTAAAAGAGAATGTGCTAGTACCCTTGGATACCTTACCAACATATCTATATTGTTGGTGCCCCTAAAAATAGAAACTCCCAAAAGCAGGCAGCAGCATGTTAATATCAGATGGTTTGATTACGATTTTCACCATTACGAACCTGATCTCAAAAACATTATCTGTGTCGTATAGGAATCGGATACCAACATTAGTTGGGGTCAGCTGATTGCCAAGCTGCAAATGCAGAATTAGGGCTCAGTCATTGACTGATGCACTTGGCCTGCACCTACCTCTCCTTGAGGTAGTTCAAAACTTTCAACTGTTTGCGATGGTTCTATAGAATTGTTTTCAAGCAATAAAGCGACTTGTGAGCCAGGAGACGCCTTGGAAACGGGAGGATCAAATGTATGCTTTGCAACATCCTTCTGCTCTATGTTCTGTTGGTAGGTAGCAGGAGGACAATCAAATGCCTGCTTTGCAGCAACATCCTTCTGCTCTATGTTCTGTCCATAGGAAGGAGGAGGAGAGTTAAATGCCTGCTTTGCACCAACATCCTTCTGCTCTATGTTCTGTCCATAGGAAGTAGGAGGAGAGTCAAATGCCCGCTTTGCAACATCCTTCCGCTCAACGTTGTTTGTTTGGCTTCTCATATCTGTCATAGCTGTGGCTACGGCTTCGACTGCGGCGGCCTCGACCAGGACTACGGCTGTAGCTGCGACGTGGGCTACGGCTGTAGCTGCGGCTACGACCGCGTGACCAGCTCCTGCTTCTGCTTCTGCTATGGCTTCTACTCCAACTGCGACTCCGGCTCCGGCTATGGCGCCATGTTCGAACCATGTCGGGACTTCGGCTTCTGCCTCTACTCTTATCAGCAATGCCTCTTCTGTTATCGAATCGGCCCCGACCCCGTCCACGTCCTCGTCCATCAAAATTATCATATTGATCATGCATATTTCTCTCATTCCTTCCCCAACCAACTTGACCACAAAACCCGCGTCCTCTGTCCCCACGTCCAGAAAATGGATCACCTCTTCCTCCACGACCACCAAAGCCACCATCCCTCATTCCAACACGGCCAGTAAAGCCTCCATCCCTCGTACCACCACGGCCTCCGGTGTCCCAACGCCCACCAGTGCCACCAGGAGAACTGAATCTACTCATTCCACCTCGATCCTTCCCAAAACCAGGAGCACCACGAGAAGCTATCTCTCGCACCTCAGGAGGCACATGCTGGTTAGCTCTCTCCAAAACTTGAATCAAGTCAGGGGCATACTTCCAGTCCTGCTCAGAGAAAAAGGTAAAAGACACTCCAGTTGCACCAGCTCTTCCAGTTCTTCCAATTCGGTGAACATAATCCTCAATGCCAGTAGGGAAATCAAAATTGATAACCACCCTGTAGCAACAAAATTTTAAGAACAAAACACTGTCATTTACTGAAGAAAATAGTTTCAGCCACAAAAAGGGGGGAGAAGAATCAACCTTATATCTTTGATGTCAAGCCCACGGGCAGCAACATCAGTGGCAACTAATATTGGGGATTTCCCAGATCTGAACTGACCCAAGACCCAGTCCCTTTCGTTTTGTGATTTATCTCCATGAAATGCAACAGCTCCAAAGTTGCGTCCTAGACTGCGAGCGAGCTGGTCACACAACCTCTTAGTGGAGCAAAAAATAATAACCTTTGAACCACGTTCTTGAGCTTGGAGAATCTGCCCCAGGCGCCTCTCCTTCTCCATCTGGGGGACAACCTCGACATACTGCCAGATCATGACATGTTTGTAAGCTAATGGGAGAAGTATTTGTTATCTCAAAAAGCCGAGTACTGAACTTCTGGATGAGACATTACAATTCCAAATATACGTACAGGAAAAACTGAAAAGGTGTCACAGTTTCCATTGATCTCAGAGAAAGCATTTTTTCGAACTTACCATACCAACATGAATTGACATGATAATTAATTAATGCCGATCTACAAACGTAAAAGCAGGATGCAATCTTAATCAAAACATGACAACATTTACATGACAATCTCCCAAGTACAACATTTAATGTTTTGATGGTAACCGTGACCCATTAACCAAACTCCAATAAAACCACCTAATCTTCAACATTCCAAGACTGACACCGCCATCAATGCTGCCAATATATTAACTTTATAGTATACCTGGGTGATAGACTTATTGGCAGCAAGCTGGTCAACACTGCCAATGTTCACCTGGACAGGATTGACAAGGAGGTCACCCGCTATTTTTCTAACTTCTTTGGGCCACGTTGCAGTAAACTTCAGTGTTTGTCTGTGAGGAGGTATCTCATTGACAATCTTGTGGATCTGGGGCTCAAAACCCATGTCAAGCATTCGATCTGCTTCATCAAGAACAAGGAGAGAAACCTGCCCAAATTCAATTTTCTTCATTTCAAGGATGTCATTTAGCCGACCAGGAGTTGCCACTACAATATCAGCTCCTCGATCTAACTCTTTCAACTGATTAGCCTTTGGAGCTCCACCGTACAAACACTGAAAAGAAATTTGAGAGAATTGGAAAACAAATTTCAGTTGAAAGGAAATAATCAGAGCTCAGTTTGGTCTGCATGTTTGTAAGAGCAAGATTAATTATAATTTTTTTTAAGAGCAGTCAAGCCTCACCGTGCAAGAGACTCTTGAAGATCGGCCAAATTTGAAGGCCTCTTCTTGAATTTGTGTAGCAAGCTCCCGGGTTGGAGCCAAAACCAACACTGTTGGGCCATTAAGAGGGTTGTTGTGCCGTTGCCTCAAAAGCATGAAAGCAGGAATCAAGTAGCCCAATGTTTTACCCGAACCAGTTTTTGCAATTGCCACAATGTCCCGACTTTGTAGTGCAATGGGCCATGTTTGTGCTTGTATTGGAGTGGGAAATGAAAAACCAGCAGAATGAATCTGAACGGAAGTATAAATTGCACATAGTGACTATTAACAGAATTTTGCATAGGAAATAAAATGTTCTCAGAATAAAGAATAGCATAAACACTCATTTTGATTATCATTCAGTTTAACTAAAAATCCATGAGTATATGTTGCTTACAGAAGCAACTTGAGGCAACAAAAGAGGGCACTAAAGAAATAAGAGGCAGAGCCATTAAGCAAGGTCTCAGTCAAATCAAATGTGATTTGGATGAAGGGCCAACCACCCTTTTAGAAGATGCACAAGAAAGGCTCCAACTATCCATTTTACAGCCTCCAAGAAAGAGATATTGTTGGATTTGTAACTGTACCAATTGCAGTGCAGCGTACGACATTTGCTCCTTCTCTGGAGCAGATATCGCACCTGCGACAAGCAAAAAGAATAAGTTTAAAACAGATTTAAAAAAAAAAAAAGCAATAAAAACACCAAATGGTACAAACAGCATACATATTTCACTTCCAAACCAAAGTTTAGGGATCACAGCATCCGCAAAGCTTACCTCTCTTAGTATCTCTGGAGGGAAACCGGTATCTTCAAACCTTATGAATGGTGCTGGAATATTCTCTCCCTATGCAATTCAATAAGCCAAAATCATGAATGGTCTAAACTGATGCAGTTTTTTCTTCACCACTAACACAAAGATAACTCTTTAAAGATAGAAGGATGAACAAATTCAGAGGAAAGAAGAGTAACACACAAAATATAAGATTTCGAAAAATGATTTAATCCCGTCCAAGGCAGTTGTTTCAAAAAATTGAAGTTTCTCTTACCAAGAAACTAGCCTCAAAATTTAAGATCATAAGTATTGATTATTTATTCTATTCCCGACGACTAGCTTATGATTCACTGTATATCGACTAACACACATTTTCACAATTCAACAAGCACACATGGAATGTTAGCAAGAACAGATAAAGAAACACAGACCGTTGTCGTGACTTCATGTTGTTTACGATATGCTTCAGCCGGAGACAGATTATTAGTATCCACAGTTGCAATAAATGGGGGCCTCAACAAGACATTATTTGGACAAGGTGGACCGCTGTGACCATAAATGTTATGCACTGCATGACCTCCACCAGGATTGAATTCCCCACCATGAGCAGGCATCACAGTTTGAGGTGGCAGACCACTCACCCTCGTCTCCTGAGGCTGAGAGGAAAAGCACTAATTTCAGAAAATTGTATTAACATATGAATTATGAAATGCCATCTATAATCAATTTAGTCATAAGAAGAATAAGAACATTTTCATGCAATAAATGAATAAAAAAATTAAATACCCTTCAATTTTCCAACAAATAATTTTAAAAACTGGAAGGAACAGGGTCAATAAAGCATGCTTTACCTTGTACTAGGTGTAAAATGAGTTGCATTTAAGAACTACCATGAGAAATAAGAAAGCAACCAAGAACTTGGGATCTCTATGTTCTAGTTGCCACAAACATCGAAATGACTACCCCCATCATTTCCAAACAACTCAAAAATGATGCAAATTTTATATAGGGGAGTATGAAAAATAATAGTTCACATGGATCCTAAAGTCAGCAGACATGTGACAAACAAAGTTAATTCCATGACTTTTCCTCATCATAGTTCAGCCTCTACATATAAGCACTCAAATTAACATTAAACACAGCTACGATCATAAACTGCATAAACATTTAGGTTGGATGCTTTTGATTTCCAGAAGTAAAACGATCCTGCATAAATACATAGGCATATAGAAAAAAATATAGAAGTTGGTATTTGCACAAACCTCCAGAGTCTTTCCAAATTAGCCACCAACATAACTACATTATAATGCCAGCATATACATATATATCTGAAAAAGAAAACATTAGTTGACATTGTACCATGGGTATAGCTGAAAGTGGGGGCTGCTGTCGACCCATCATTGGGCCATCTTTGCCACTATTATAGTACTCATTTCCAGATCTTCCATGCAATTTATCTTCATAACCAGTGTTTAAACCAGGAGACGGCAAACTAGACTGCATCCTGGATGGGCCCATCTGATTCTGAAACCTATGACCCTGCTGCCGCTGAACCAAATCTGTTCCAGTTTGCTGTGAATGACCCATAGAGGTTGGCTGTTGCATATTGACGGAGGAAACAGTAAAGTGCTGTGCTTGATCCATATTATAACCTGTCTGTGGCTTCTGAACTGAATTAGTTCCAGCAGATTGATTCTGAGAAGATGCTGCGCCCATCTGTTGAAATTGAGCAGGAGAAAACCCAGTTTGGTTTCCAAGCTTAAAATCAACATCTTCCTTTTTGGGAACTGCAGCTTTATAATCTTCTTGATTTGGATATTGCTGACCCTGATGATGAGAACCATAAGGAGCCAGCAGCTGAGAACTTTGTTGCCCTTGTGGAAGAAGGCTTTGTTGATATCCCATATACTGCAAATGCTGATGTGTGTATTGATGTCCTTGCGGTTGTGGCATTTGTGAGTTCTGATGTTGCATCGCCTGCTGCCCTATTAGAGGCATCATTTGCTGATTTGGATGCTGCGTCTGTGGTCTATTTTGCTGTTGAATAAACTGTCCATGCTGTCCCATTTGTGGACCTGGCTGTTGTGATCCCTGCTGGTCAGAAACCTGTGCTACCATCGAACCCTGCTGCTCCCCCATCATTTGCCCTTGCTGTTGAGTTAATTGGCACAATTGCTGCCCCTGCTGTTTTTCACCCTGGGGAACTTGTATTTGGCCCATCTGTGGCACCACACCATTAGGTTGTGTCGAGTGGGCAGATGGGATTGGAGCTAGCTTAGGTGTGGAAACCGGAGGAGGAGGACCAAGTGGCAAGGGTGGAGGCATAACAGTAGGCCTCTCATACTGGGTGACATTCGTCTCAGGATTCCAGTAATACATAAGGCCAGTGCTTCCATCAATCAGCCCCTTCCAAGGCTTCGGAAGAGTAGGATCATCGGGTGCATACCGCGGGCCAAGAGTCGCTGCTGCTTCTGAAGTCATATATCTATAACCACATAAAGTCCTTAGATTAAGAACCAGGCTAAAAGAGAAAAACAAACAAACCCAAACTGCATATAGTACTGCATGAGCCAGCCACCAAGGGGAAAACCCCTAAATGTAGCAATACCAACTCAAAAATATAATCTAAATATATATACACACATCCATATCATATGACAAAGAGATTTTACAATTAGTATCAATTCAGACTACCCCTGATACATCAATTAATCAGACCCTAAACAAGAGTTACATAAACAAGAAACAAAACAAATGGATTGAGTCATGAAGAACTTTCAATTTGAAGTTTAGGGTTTCAAAAACTTCACCTTTTATTTAATTCCCTCCTGTATCGGAGACAGAGGACATTGGTTGAGGGACGGGAGGGAGAGGGGATAAAATAGGCGGAAGAGAAAGCCGAGGCTTGCTTGACGGCGGGATATGGGCGAAGAGAAACGAGGGAGGGTCGGGAATTCTCAGAAAGGAAAATTTATAATCTTATTTTAATAATAAAACTTTTGTTTGAAATAATTATTATTCATTAATTTAGGTTTTAATATTAAGTTTTGGCTTATATATTATAAATAAATACTCCTATATAAAGTATATTGTTTTTTCGTTTATGTCAAATTAAATATTTAAAATATTTTTTTATCAAAATTAATATATAAAGTATACTTTTTTAGCTAAATTTCTAAAAGTTCTTATACAATATTAATTAAATAATACTTTATATATTGATTTTAATAAAAATATATTTTAAATATCTATTTTGGCGAATAAATATTTATATATTTATTTAAATATATATCTTAAATTTTTATTTTAGAAAAAATATTTTAATACCTAACTAAAATATATATATACTTTAATTATTTATTTGTAATATAAAACTTCATATTTTATTGATGTTTTTGTTCGGAAAAAAATTGCATATGATTTGATTTTTAACTTAACGTAATTAAATATTATTTAAATTACTTAAAAATAAAATATAACAAATTAATTTAATTAATCAGATATTAAAATAACAAATTTAAATTGTAATCAGAATATAATCTATAAAAAATATAAAATACAGTAAGATTTTTTCTGTTTTGTGATATAATTCTCATTTATCTCATTTTGATTTAACTCAAAATATTGAATAATTCAACTTGGTTTAATGTTAAAAGATTCAATTCATTTTGACTTAACTTGTAATTTTATAAACTCAACTTAAAAAATACAAATAAAAATCTGAATAACTCAAAACTTTTAGTAATTAGTTCATTAGTTTTCAAGTTCGAAATGAATCTATAATTATACCTGATATATTATGTATATCGCATGTGAAAATATTAAGATATATATATATATATATATCGATAATCGTATATGAATATAGAAAGTCATAAAAATTGGATCAATATATATTATAATACGAAAAATATTTTTATACATAAATTTATTTAAAATTTAAGGGTTTAGTTTATACAAACCTTTTAAAATAGGGTTTAGAGATTTAGGTTAGGGTTTATGTTTTGTATGGTGTAGAATTGAAGTTAGAGATTTAGGCTATGTTTTAAGGGTTTATGTTGTAAGGCGTAGAATTTAAGATTTAGGATTTAAGTTTTAGGTTTTAGGGTTTGTGGTAGGGATTTAGGTTTTAGATTTTATAACGTACATATGAATGATTATATTTTTTTATGTAATTTGTGTATCAAAATATAATATTATAAATAATTATAATTAAATTTATAGATAAACTCGAAAACTTGACTTGAATGGACTCAAATCAAATTTTATAAAGTTGACTCAATTCAAAAAATTCAAATAAAATTTGAATAGTAAAATAAAACTTATAAACTAAAATAACTTGAATTTTTTAACTTAACTTGATCGAACGACCAACCTTATTATTTTTATATTCGTATAACTATCATTATAACACAAACTCCTAGTCATGAAAGATCAATAGTCTAGTATGATTAGATTTTTATGGTTACATAACTATTATTAGAGTAGGCAGGGACGAAACTACTAAGGGTGGGGCAATCGTCCTCTCCACCCCTGAAAAATTTATTTTTTATTTTTATCTTCTTATTTAAATTCTTTTAAAAATTATTTTCTTATGAATTTGTCCCTATACTTTTAAACATTTATATTTTGCTTCCTCAACTCTAAATTCTGACTCCTGATAGTAGGTCAGCATCTCTTTTATGTCTATGTATAAATTCTAAAATAAAGAAATTATTAAATTTTTATTATATTAAATTTACATTTGATTAAACACAAATTTAAACTATATGAGCTGAAAAGAAATATTTTTTAAAATTTTGTTTCAAAGGATATATTTTTTCCAATTAAAAATAAAATTCATTCAAATTAGCTTGTTCAGTAGAAGGTTTATTTTTTTCGCATCCTTGTTTGTTTTCATGTTTATTTTATTTTGTATAAGTTGTAGATATAATCTTTAATTTTATTTTTAAGATGTATTTTATTATATATTTTCTTATATTTAATAAAATTAGTTCTTATTAAAAAGGACACGTGGCACACAAATTTAAATTCAAGCTGGATAAATATAAATTAACACACAAAAATATTGTTTATTACTCTATCAGAATATAATTAATATAAAAACCTTTCATACTTTTTTGTGCGTCTCCGAAAATATAATATTAAAATTATATAGATATGATTAGAGTTATTAAAAAATATGATTAGAAAATTGCATTGTCAAAAAATTATCTTTGAAATATTATAAAATTAAAAATATTTTAAAAACGAATAATAAATAATTCAATTATTTTACTATTGCTTACAAACTAAAATAAATATAAGATCAATAAATAAAATTAACAACATAAAATTTGAATCCTAAAAGAGTATAAAACATAATTTGAATAAATATATTTAATCGAAATAGAAAAATAAATTGAAGATTTCAATGAGAAATAAAGGGAAAACTTTTAAGTAAAGAATAAGGCTTATGATATTATTGTAATGAGTAAATTACATAAATGGTCCCTCGATTATATCTCAGTTATTTTTTACATTTCTTAACTATAAAATGTTATAAATTGATCTATTGACTAACTTTTTTAATACAAATTGGTCCTGTACCGTTAAAAAATTGACGAAAAGCTTAGGTGGACGTTAACTTGCTGAGTTGGTTGCTGAGTAGACTTAGATATTTTTTTATTCCAATAACTTTCCATGTCAGGTATTATTAATACTTAAGTTTTTCGTCAATTTTTAACGGTACGGAACCAATTTGTATTAAAAAAGTTAGTTAATGGACCAATTTATAACATTTGATAGTCAAGAGATATAAAAGATAATTGAGATATAGTCGAGGGACTATTTATGTAGTTTACCCTATTGTAATTAAGGATCAAACTTTAGTTTTAATAAAGTTAACCAATCGAATTAAATTTTGGGTAAACTACTATGCTAGTCACTTTTGTTTACCTTCAGTACACTTTTAGTCACTGATTTTAAAAAACGACCAATAAGGTCACTATCGTTTTCGAAATGTAAATATTTGGTCACTTCGTTAAACATAAACAGAAAAATGATCTGGTAAACCATCTTCCAACCCTTTACATTCCTTTAAAATCAACTAATGAAATCTCTTCCAATCAAGCTCTCCTTCAACCCTGAAAACCTCCACACCTTTATCATATTTCTCATTCTCCATTATCAGTCCATCTTGCAAACACCTCAACATGCTCCTCATCTCTCCTTTAAACTTCTTCAACCACTTTAAAATAGTCGATTTCTCTGTTATTAAAGCTTTCTTAATGTCGTTCAACTCATAAAACCTTCTTAACAAATAATTCCTTTTACCCATTTGTGCTGACAGATTAACGATCTCATCGAATTTTCGAATTTTTTGTTGATTTTCTTCTGTCATTTCTTAACCATTTTCCCTTCCATCAATCCCGTAATATGGCTCGACAGAAGATTTTAAGGTTTTGTTTGAGTTTTATGGCGATGGAAAGAACTATGACGTTGGAAATAAGTTTGGGAGTATAATGGTGGGACCCATCAAGATAGGAACGCCATAGATGAAGAACTGAAGAGAGGGTTTGGTTCCATTCTTGAAACATTAGAGAAGTTGCAATTTTTTCAGTGATAAAGATGCGACAGCTTTCAGAGGACGGATCGAGTTGGGAAATAAGAGTTTAGAGGTTGTTGGGTTCAGAAGGGGAGAGGAGATTCATCACCTCCAAGTTCTCTTGCTAAGAGTGCATTTTTAGATTCTGAATTTTGTACCAATTTATATTTATCATCTTCATCTATCTCGGAAACCTGACAAAGCTTGAAAGCTTTCCTCTTCTTCCACATCTTTCCATATGTCACCAATTTATATCTTCAGTTGATTTATCTAAATCCCTGTAATTTTTAGTGAGGATTTTTGTAACTCATATAATGAGGATCACTCAAAAGTTATTATGAAGGATTTTCTTAATTTTTTAGTGGTAACGATGCGACAACTATAAATATTTATAGTGGTGGTGTGGTCTATGGTAACCCAATGGTGGCGAATGACGGTGGTTGAAGGATAAAGAAAAATTCTTCATGGCATAAAGAGTAAATATAATTAATAAAGAGTAAAGTATTACGCTAGGTGGAAATCCACCTGTAAAAAAATATGGATAACAGGTGAAAGAAATAAATCTTCATCAGCTGTCAGAACATTTTTCTGTTTATGTTTAACGGTATTTAACGACGGAGTGACTAAATATTTACATTTCGAAAATAATAGTAACCTTATTGATCGTTTTTCAAAATCGGTGACTAAAAATGTACTGAGGATAAATGAAAGTGACTAACACAATAGTTTACCCTTAAATTTTTTGATTAATTGATTGATTAATTATAAATTTAATTAATTAATTAATAGTTAATTTTTAAACTTTAATTTTTAATTAATTTACTTCAAAATAATTAATTAAATTAATTAAATTAACCAAAATTTATATATTATATATTTAGTTTTAGATATTAAACTTTTAAAAAATATAAAATAATTATTAATTTTAAATATATTATAAAATAATTATAAATTTTATCGAACTAATATAAAATATTATTAAATTAATTAAATTAAAAAATATTATTAAAATTTTTAATATTTATCTATAATTTATAACGTATAATAAATTAATAATATTTTATAATAATTCGATAAATTTAATAGATATTTTATTATTCTTAAAAGTTTAACATTTCAAAAATCATTTTAATATAAATTTAGTGACTAATTTACCTAAAATTTTTATAAATTTTAATTAATTAAAAAACTACAGAATTAATAATTTTTTATAATTCAATTGGAGCTTTTAAAATTAGTCAATTCGATTAATAAAAAATATTCAATTAATAATTTTTTTGTAATTTGATTGTAATGACGCCCTTCTCTGAATTAGGGATGACAGGATTATCGACTCTTTAACTCGAATTCTCAAATTCAGAATCTAATCTATCTATCTATCTATTTAATATTTTTTATTAAAAAAATTCGGAATCAATTTTTTTTTAATTTTCAGGGTCAAACCAGAGACCTCGTACGAGCAGGTACAAGTTGCTGAGAAAGTAAATTCCCCCCTTTGTCACCTTACTTTATAGAACAAGAAGAAAGACCATGAAATCATAACCACATTGCAAGTTCTCAGGAGTCGAAACAATGACTGAAACCAATGGTAATAAGATGAAAGACAAATAAAAACAGCTCAGGGAATCAGGACACAACACTAAGCCTGCTACGTCGGTCATCCTCGTATTCTTCGATCGACATCCATTTCATTCATTAGCCTTGAGTTCCTTTCAAAAGGACTTATCAGCCAAATCGGTTCTGAGTTTTAGCCACTGGAGATTCTGAGTAGGGAGATATTCTCACCTTGGTACAAACATAGATGTAATGAACGTCCGGGTTCTTTCCAAGTGCATCTTCCACCGAGCTTCCACTCTCGTCCAACGGGACCGGATCCGTCAATTGCCTCACTGGTTGTGCAGAACTTCCTTCTGGTCCATATTTCTCTGCATGATAAAAACCTACATTAAAAGCATATCACACATTACACATGCCAGGCTGCTATATATGGAGGATGGAACTCATGGATCATGCTCTAATTCCAAAGTGATATATTTTCGAGTCTCCGGCTATCAAGATGTAACACGTAAGAAAACTCGAAATATTTGCTGTTCTAGACCAAGTTTCCGTCTCTCGTCTTCTGCAACTTGTGACCATTCTTTCTACTACAACATTCATTTCATAGAAAGGATGATGAGAGAATATGAATGAGACTAAACAATCATATGCACCGGTATGCCATTTTTTTATTTGTTTAAGCATCATCTTTCCTTAAGAACCTCCATGTTCTTGTGATAACTTGACAATCTGCACCCAAGATTTCCGATTTGAGGTATCGAATTCAAACCTTAGGAAGAGATATGAATATTACGGGATGGGCGACTTATAGTGTGGCAAGACGGATCATTCAACTCTCACAAGGAATACGACAAACATGCAAAGTGTTCGATATCAATGCAAAGCGAGATACGTAAGGCATCAACAACATAATAAGCAGAATGGGGAATACAATCAACCTATCACATGCAGATTTACGCTCCAAGTGCACGATTCTTTCAGCAAGGCGAGACGATATACCGGAGCGCCGTACGTAATCTGCAGCACTTGCAACTACAGTTAGGGAAGCAGAACATTAACAGCACACGCACATATAGAAATTCGAGTGCAGGAAATTCATACAACTCGAAATCCATACCACATTAGCAGAACAGATAAATTTCATGCAAACCGGAATAAAAGGCGAGTGAAGTTACCAGAATATAGACTCCTTTATCCTTGAGGACCCTATAGTTTTGTTACCAACTGCTTCAATATATGGTGAACGGATCAAGAAAATCCATAAAAGGGAGAGACAAGTCTAGTAACATTTTTAAAGGATTATCATATACGGTATACCTCCAGACTTCGTCGAGCATTTGCGCCGCATTCTGCCTCGAATTATTTCCACACTGCAACACAAGATTTCCCTGTCAGTTTATTATAATCGGATCGAAACAAACACGGACAAGCCACAATTGATACAACTCACCAAGATAGAGTCTAGAGTCCCTAAACATCACCAATTCGAAACGAAAAATCAGTAAAGGTTTCAAATGCCAACATTCAACAAGCACGGAATCAACAGAAATTAAAACAAAACAAAAATTGACACCTTTATCGATAACAGCATCAAAGGAACCACCTTGAAAAGGACTCATATCTCGAACATCCAGTTTAATATCTGCAATCCAGAACAAGAACATGTCGAAAACAAATCTTTCTGTAAGAAACAATATCGAATGTTTGAAAATTGAAACTCATAAGATAATACATTTTAGCTGCTGCCTGTTGGAATACTTGGCTCGCATAGCGTCGATGACGACAGTGGATATATCGACATTGACAACATCCTCGTACCCATCGTTCACCATCTCTTCACTAAACACTGCAACAAAAACATGGAGATTAGTTACATAAAATGACAGATCCGGGGAAAAAAGAGAGAGTATGGGTTTGATTCATGGTTTTTCGGTACCTGAGTTGCCGCAGCCAACGACAAGAACACGGAGTTGGCGGTGTGGGACATAAAGGTGAACAAGGGGAGCTAAAGCCGGGTACTTTTGGTACCAATCAAAGGGAGCCGATTCGTGGGTGTAGCGGTTGTCCCAGTACCATGGCTCTCCGTATGCTTGAGATGATGGTGGTGTCCCCATGGTCATCGTGTTTTTCTTCGATGGAATCTGTGTTTTGATGTTTTTGTAATGAGATTTGTGTTGGGAGAAATGCAGAGTTTAGGCTTGCCTTGTCGCAGGAGCAGCGTGGAGCTTTGATTGGGACTTGGGATTAGGCCCTGTTTAACGTTTTCATGAACATCTAGTACAATGCATCTACCCCGACAACGTGTGCTTGTCTTAACAAAAGTAAAAACACGTGTACTTGTTATGATCCACATGATTTGTTCCCATACGAACACAAGAAGTTGTTAGACGGGTTAAAATGTTATAAAATTATAAAATTTTTTATATTAATTTTTGATATATATTATTTTTTAAAATTATATATAAAGATTTTGATATATATCGAATTTTTTTATAAAAGATATAAAATTTTGATATATATCAAAAAATTAATACTTGAAGTCTTATATTTTATGATTACTTTGGCATATATTTAGTGTTCGTAGGGTGATTCTTACATTTTTATTTATTTTTTTCGTATTTATTTATGATGTTGGCACTGAGTACTTCCGGGATGACAGTATTGTGTTGGAGCTGAAGTGTTTGTTAGTAAGGAAAGGTGAATGCTTATCAATGATTAAAGATGTCATATGTTCCAAGCATGTTTAGAAGATTGAAAACTTTTCCAGCTATCATTCGGAATACCATGAATCTCAACAATTTGTTGCTCACAATCATAAATTGTAACACATGGAAAAAAAATTGATGAATGAAAGAAAATGTGATTGTGGGGTTTTAAACCCCCGACTCCAAACCTAACTAGTGAGTTGTCCAATCATCTGAGCTAAAAAGCTCCTATGCACTTAACTCCTCTTTCTTGTATTTAATTTCTCTTTGTTTCTGAATATTAATAACTAGTATATTATCATTCCTTGTTATTTTTGGAAACCCAAAAATAATAAATCTGGAAATATTTTTTTTATTCGAACCTTTTTTCTTTCCCTCTATCAGCCACCGTTGCACCGTGGCGTTCACTGCCATCATTCCTGTGTTCGCTGGAGAACCCCGACCAAAACCCCTCTAACCACTCGTATGTTTGCTACTTCGGTCGCCGGGAATCGAAGCTAAAAGCTTCGAACTCCGTAGGGTTTAAACCTAATCGAAAACTCGTTATTCCAACCACCGAAGGGTTCTGGATCGAGTAATTTTAGCCACCGTTGCCTTTCCCTCGTCGAGGCGAACCTACGACCACCATCAGTCCTTCCTATCATTACCGATCGATGTTCTTCGGAGTTACTTTGGTTATGGGTAAGATAGGTGAATTTCCAGTTTGTTTCAGTTAAATTTTTCTAAATGTTGGTGTTTTAAGTGGTTTACTTTGAATTTTGTGAAATTTTCGGGTCTGAAGAAACGTTTTTCAACCATTTTGGGCCGTGCGTGGCCTCCATGCGCCGCCCTAGACGTGCCTTGGAGCCAGTCGGTCCAAAATCGGTAAAACCCGTTCTGAACCGATTCTGAACCGGTCCAACCATTGACCTGACCCGACTCGTTCACCATTGACCCAACCCATTAACTCCCCTTTCTTGTTTTTAATTTTAAGTTTATCATGATCAAATATACAACATTTTTATTGTCACTTTTTGAAATTCTTCCTCATGAATTTCACTGATTATGTCACATAATCACAATCAAAATATTATAAATTTGTTAAACATAAGAAATTTAGTCAAAGACTAAAAATTAGAAACAAAAATATAATTCTCAACTTTGGTTAAACGGTAGAGTTTTAGTAAACTAGAACCCTAAAATAAAAGTTCACACAATTTTAATAGAAAAAATAATATTAAACAATGCACCAGGTAGGTAACTTATGATAAGAGAGGTGGTGCACTAGGCACGCTTAATTACCAAGTCTTTTCAAAGAATAAACCCTAGACATGCACTTTTAATTTTTTTTTAATCACCCGTTTATGGAAGTTTTAAATACTATGTATCTCATAACATACATCAGAATAAGCTTTAAAAAATTTGACATAGAACAACTTTCTTCTATGTTTTGATTTGAGATCTTGGTCAAATCAATATTATAGAATTAGTAACCAATGTTACTTCCACTAATAAATTATGTTAAAATAGATTTGTTCACTTTATTTGAAAAGAAGATTAAGTAAATCCATTATAACGGTAAGAATTAAATTCTTGAAATAGATTCATTACTATATCTCAAATTTCAAACTTCACAAAATTTATTTCAAAGTTAGAACCAAGAAAATAAATTTAATAATTTATTTTCCTTTACAAAATAGAATCGTATAAGATTCCCCGAAAATAAATTTTGTGATTTATTTTTCGTACAAAAATAGAATCAACACAAGATTCTATAAAAAAATAAATTCAATGATTTATTTCTCTTACATCTTCAATTAATATTGAGATTAGTGACACTAAAACCCAAACCAAAGATATCAAAATAATTTAATTCTTCAAAAAGAATTTATCTTTTGTTTTTAATTTCATTGATTATTGTTCGGAAGATCAAATAAATCCGTTAAAAAGGTAGAAAATAATTCCTAAAACGAATTATTTACGAAATTTTTGTTTCCAAAATAATCAAGACTTTCTTTGTGTTTACACTTTCTCAAGGAAAATTATTATTTAAAATAATAATCCAAAGTGTTTTTGATCACAAATAATTATCTCAATAATTATTATTTCAAATAAAAATGATATTCCTTTTCATGCCATACAACATTAAGGTCAAGATTATTTTCAGAATAAATAAACTTGCCTTAATCGTAATAATATTAAAATATTATTATAGAATTGATATCATAATATATGATATTAAAATTACCATAATACATGCACACATGTATTTATTATATCATTAAGGAATGTTACTTTAATAAAATATTCGCATATATGGTATTATCATAAGGATACCATAAAACTTATTTAAGGAATCTACGATTACCTTAAATCTGCATATATGATTTTAATATTATCATATTTTATATCAAATAAGCAATTTAATCATATACTGAATAGACGATATTATTTAAAGCCGAACCTTTATTTCCATGAATAAGGTTTTACCAATACATTTAACATGTATTTAAACAAGGCAAAAATCAAAGTTTGCCATGTCAATTGTTTCTCTTTTAATAAAGGAAACAAACCCGGAATTAATATAATTCCAATAAATCGAAAATTAAATTTTCGTTTATTTGATTTTGATATATCATAAAATCTGTAACTTCGGTTACTTGTCATGACAATTTCTGTAGAACAAATTTGTCCCAATTTTGAGATTTTAGCAAACCCGTTTTGTAACGACCCTTTTTTTTCTTAAGCGTAAAAAAGTCGCTAATTTAAAAAAGATGGAAAAAATAATTTAAAAGTCTCAAAAATTTAAAATGAAATGGAATTGAAAATTAGGTCTCAAAATTGGAATTTAGGAAATCTCAAAGTCAAAATTAGGGTTTAAATTGAAAATTATGAATCTTATCAAAACTTGGGAAACTAGGAAATTAGGGATTTAAAGTCGAAAAAGGGAATTTTAATTTGAAAAAAAGGGAAATTGAAATTAGGCTTGAAAAGAATAAAATTTGGGAATTTTAGTTTTAAAATTAAGGGTTTGAAAAATAATTGGGAAATTAGAAAAAAGGATTTTAAAGAAATGGGTTAAAAATGTTTTAGGAAAAAATTTAAAAGTTTGAAAAAGATTTTTAAAAAAGATTGGAGTCGTCACCGGTTACTTTGGTAGACCGGACACCGTAAAAACCAGAGATTTGAATAAAGTAGGGTCTGAGAGTCGGTTACGATTAAAAACGGGATTAGCGTTTAAAACCGCCTAAAAATTAGCACCTTTATCAACTTACCGCTTAATTAATTTTGGATTTCTCAGTTTAAAGTGGCATTTAAATTACGGTTTGTTTAAAGATTCAAATTTATTTTAATTTTGGGTCTTTATCCGAAGGTAAACGCCTACACCGCCACCACTACGTTTAGTGTTGGGCCCGTTACGATCGAATAAAGACGTATTTATGGGTTCATTAATTAAGGAGGTGTGAACAAAGTAATATGTAAACAAATATATACAAGCATAAATGAAAAATAAAGATAAAATGTAAAAAAAATAAATACATACAATGCAACAAAATAAAATGCAATAATTAAAATACATGTACAAAATAAATAAAAGCACGAACAAATAAATAATAAATAAAAGGATATGCATATAAAAGCAAAATGATAAATTAAATTGAAATGTGCGATTTTTGATTCTGGAAAGGACCGAAAATGAAAGAAAACAAAATTTTAGGGACAAAATCAAAAGAAAAAAAAAACATTGTAAATCAGTGATCAAATTGAAACCGTTTGAAAACATATAGGGATCGCGGAAAAGATTTAACAATGCGGAAGGGTTTAAAAGTATGTTGTAAAACACGGAGGAACTTTAAAATAGTTAAGCCATTATTAAAATAACGATTATGGTCCAGATTGAGACCATATTGAAAAGCTTTCAAAATTTGGGAGGACTTCGGGGAGTATTGTTTAAAACGGAATGGCTTAAAAGCACAAAACAAAGCAAGAAAGGACCTAAAATCGAATAAACCATTTGAAAGATAATATTATCACCAAATCCGGGACTAAATTGCAAAACGGGGATTGTAGGGCTAATAAGGAAAACACAGAATGATTTAAAATTTAAATAAACCATTTTTATTAAAACCCGGGGTATAAAAGACAACTAAAAATTTAAAACTCTTCATTTCTTCATTTGTTCAACCTAAACCGAGAAGAAGCATCTCAAATCCTCTGTAAACCTTCATCTGGAAAAATAAGAACATCTTGAATGTTCTTCCCCAAGCCCAGATTCTAGTGAGCCTTTTCTAGAAGCCACCACACCGGCCACCGCGAGTTTGAAAACTCTTTAAAAACTCTCATTTTCACCTTCTTTCAAAATCTAAACAACTCAAAATCAATCCCCTCTTCTAAAAAAAAATCCGAAACCCTTTTGCCCTCTGTTTTCAAAATACCAGACCGAAAACCCTTCGAAGATCGTGAAGAGAAAAATAAGAAAGATCGCAAATCGACCTCTTCTCTTTCCAGTTGGCTCACCACTGAAGACACAAAGGTCTTGGGATTATTGCCGATCAGAGAAAAACCATAGAGAAGACTCGACTAGAAGGTAACCCTAGTGTAACACCCTCGACCCGATGCCACATCGGGCCTCCGGCCCAAAATCTGTATTTCAAAATTTCTTTCCAAAAGCCCATAAAATTGGGTCTAAATCCATTGCATCACAATGTAATAAAATCCAAATCCATTTAAAACGTAAATCCGAATAAGTTAAAGTAGTGGAGCTCCAAAATATTACAACCGTTTAAAAACATTCGACAATAAATAAAAAGAGTTACAAATTACACATATAGGGTCCTACAAGTACGAATGCCCACTATGCCTAATAAAAGTACTCTGACAACAAATGTCGATGCTGAACCCACCACGATGATTCTCCTCCGAACAGCTTTCCTTAACCTACGCACGAAAACACATTTCGAACTCTGAGCTACTAAAGCTCAGTGGGTACTCGACCAACCGGTCCTCAGCATGCATAGCATAAAATAAGCATAGCAACATGTATGATGACATGGCATGAATGCGATGGTGCTACCATAACCGCCTAAACACATGATATCATGATGGCATATATCAGCACATAGCATATGCAAGACAAGAGAAGACCACACAGCATCTCAAGTTCTTAACTCGTATTTATATCTCATATATATATATATACACACTTATATATATCTCGGTGTCCATATCACCTCATAGTAGTATAGAAGTAGGGGACCCATCAGCACTAAGCAAGGTTCTAGCTGGTCTTCCGCATAATATTACCGATAACCCATCAACACTAAGCAAGGTTACCAGATTATCTCATAATCATATAATATATACTCTATCTCATAATCATATAATATATACTCTAGGCAACCCATCAGCACTAAGCAAGGTTCCTAGTAAGCCACGTGACTCGAATAGGTCACATGAACCTTTAACGATTCTGTAATGACCCAGATTCTCGTATCCGAGTGTCGGGTTAACCCGTGGTGTTGGGCTTCGGTTTTGTGCTCGGGCTTAGGTGGTTTTTGGCTGGTTGTTGGGCCTTTGTCTTGTTTGGGCTTGTGTGTTGTTGGGTTAGAAAGGTTTTAGTAAGGAGTTTTTGGTCTTTTCCCTTATGGAAGGCAAGAGAAGAAAGGAGAGTGGTGTGTGTGCTACAGAGAGTGTAAGAGAGTGAGGTCATAGGGAAGCTTTTCTCTTCATCTTCTTCATCTCACCCTAGTTGAAGAGTGAAAAAGGTTGGATCTTTGTGTGATTTTCTAAGAATCACGTTTTGGTGCAAGAGAGGGAGTTGTAGAGGTGTTTGAGATCTATTCAAAGAGGTAAAAACAGTTTGGTTTGGCAAAGATGAAGGTTTAAGTGGGGGTTTTAAGTTGAGTTCGGGAATGGGTTTTGAGAGCTTAAAATCTGGGTTTTATAGTGTTTTAAGCCTTAGAATTCATCCCAAAACGTTCCTAATAGTTGTTTATCTTTCTCTTGTAGAGAAAGAGGGTGGTGAGCCATCAACAAGCTTAAGAAAAGAAAGAGCTTGAAGAAGATAAGGGAGGACGTTTTGGTTGTTGTTTGCTTAAGGTTGGTACTCCCAACTCCTCTAATTATTATGCATGTCATGGTAGATTGCATAACATATAGAATCCATGTATGTATGCTTGATTTGCTTGGTTTGCTTGAAAGAAGTCTTTAATGGTAAAACTCGGATTTATGTGTTAAATGTCTTGAAAATGATGTTAAATTATCCTAAACACTCCTAATAATGTGTAGGAACACTTTAGGATTGATTCGATCAAGTTTGGGAATGAATCCTTGAAATTTCCAAGTGCAGACCTACATTTCGTGCAGACCTATATTTCGTGCAGGGGTATCGATACACGGGCTACCGGTATCGATACCCATGAGTGGAAATATGCTAAGTGGCCAGGTGTATCGAACCATGGTTCTATACCGGGACCTCCAGTGGCATAATGGCATTGATACCAGTATCGATGTTGGAGGGTCCTCTTTCGTTGACTTTGGAAATGGTCAAAGGATATCAATACTGGTATCGATACCCATGTTTCGATGCCTTCTTTGGGTGGGTATCGAAGCAGGGTGGTTCGATACCCCAAATAAGGGTATCGATACCCCTGCGAGAACTTAACAAGATAAGCTTTGTTTGAGGTTCAATAAGAGGATTAAGGGTCTTAATGAATCTTATAATTAATAAAATGAATTGTAGACACAAGATTGATGTTATAACCCCGAACGACTAAGTTATGTTAAGTCTTGATGTGTTTTGATGTAAGGATCCTAGGTGGATCATTTGTGTGTATTGAGTCCTTGTTTGATGGAAATCCGGATATCCATAAATGTTGCAACACGTTGAAGGCCATCCGATGTAACATGCCAGATGATGTTTTGAAGACTTTTATTCCTAGTGTTGGGCGGCCTCACTCGAAGATGTTCGATGTAACATTTCGAGCATGAGGTTGGTTGGGCGGCCTCCACCCCTTTTCGAACGTTGGGCGGCCTCGTTCGAAGATATCCGATGTAACATTTCGGGCATAGGATTTGAGGCCGACCTCAATCCTGAGTGTAGGATCCCGATGTTGTGTGGACGCGGGCCTCACTCTTGTGTGTTATTTTATGATGTGACATGTATATGCTATGTGCAATATTATATATTGTTTATGCCATGTGGTAGGCAAGCATCCTAGATCATCATATCATGCAAGATATTTTATATGTTATGCTTTACTGCTTATGATATGCATGATGTTGGCCGAGTTTGGCGTACCCACTGAGCTTTCGTAGCTCAGCGTTCGAAATATGTTTTCGTGCGTAGGTTAGGTGAAGCCGGTTCGTGGAGCACCATCAAGGTTTGGATTTTAGCATCGACCATGTTGTCAGAGTACATGTATTAGATTTAGTGGGCTTGTACTATGTCGAACCTTATGTAATGTAACTCTGTTTATTTTAATTTGGATCGAATGTTTTAATGGTTGTAATATTTTGGAGCTCCGATTACTTACTATCATTTTGGGCTATGTTTTAACTTAATGGATTTTATGAATCGTATTTGAATTTGAATTTGATTTTATTTGATGGGCTTTGAAAAGAAATTTTGGAATACAAGTTTTGGGCCGGAGGCCCAATGTGATATCCGGGTCGAGTGTTACAGGTTCCATATACCGGTTTACACCACTAGACTCCAATTATTATTCAATTATCTCTTTAACAGGTCTAGGTGTCTATTTCTCGGTTTAATATTAATTTTTAGGTTTAAACCAGTCTTTAGAACTTCTAAGATAGCATTGTGAGACTTTACCATTTTTCCACAAGGACTTGGCTAATTTGCCCTGGAGTATCGATACCCCTACTTGGAGTATCGAAACGCCAAGTATCGATATCCTCCTAAAGGGGTATCGAAATGTCGGTATCGATACGAGTATCGAACCGTTTGACCACTTCAAAGTCAACGGAAAAGGGGACCATCTCGCTTCGATACTGGTATCGATACCTTTGACCTTACTTCAAAGTCAACTTAAAGAGGACCAACACGCTCCGATATCGGTATCGAACCGGTAAGGTCACTGAGCAACTCGGTATCGAAACGACTTGCCCGCATTTCGATACCCCTGCACGAAATGTGCAGTTTTGCTTATTCAAACACTTAGAATCCTATCCAAATTCAATCCATTTGATACCAAAATGATCCTAGACCGTAAGGGAACTTTCCTAAACATGTTTAGACCTTAATAACAGAATTTCATCAACAATTTCATGGTTCATCATTAAAGACCACCCTAAGCTACCAAGCATACCAAACCAATCAACATACATGCATTTAAACTTAAAACATGATATGCATGATGATTATGAGTTGGAAGAGAACCAACCTTAAGCAAAAATAGCAACAACACAGCAAACTCGAGATCCAAGCTGAACCTCAAGATTTCTCCTTCCTCAAGCTTGATGATGGCTCTTCCACTTGTTTCTCTACAAAGGGAAGGATAACAACAATTTAGAACCGTTCTAAGATGATCCTCAAAGCTTTCAAACACTAACAAACTAGGATTTAAGCTCTCCAAAACTCAAATCACGTACTCCACTCAAAACCCCTCCTAAACCTCCATCATCACCAAACCAACATTTTCTTACCTTGTTTTATAGATCCTTGTAAACCCTACAACATTCCCTTCAAGCCAAGAACGGGATTTCTAACAAAACTGATAAAGATCTTACCTTTTGCTCTTCCTTTCCTTGCCACAAAGATGGAAAAGAAGAAAAAAATAGAGAAAAGATGAGCTCACTCTCTATAGGGGAATTAAAACCCCAAACCCCTCTTATCCTCTAATTAGACATTTACCAAAATGTCCCTCTGAACCAAGCCTAACTTAAACCCAACTCAAAACCCAACAACCTAAGGCCCAACAAGGCCCAAACTACATAAACCCGGGGCCCAAAACCAAAGCCCAAACCCCTCGGGTTAACTCGACACTCGAATTCGAATTTGGGTCGTGACACCTAGATCTAAACTTTTTTGCATGAAAAGAAATCCAAGAGGTTATTACCTCTGAAAAATTTCTTGTATTGATTCAAAGGTTAAGGGAAAGGTCCTTTACATTGCTTTTGTTTCGGTTTATATAACCGATTTACATGAGGGGAAAAGAAAACCCTAATTTTTTCTATTGGTTTACTGTGATATATGTCCTTTGTATCGTTTGAAATTTACGTTGTAGCCTCTGGTATAGTATTGGAAGTTGTTGGTGATCTTTGTACGAATTTGTTGTAATTTTACTATGCCAAAATGTACGATTTTGACGCTTTTCTTTGTTTGTATGTAATTGTGGCTACCGTAATGAGGGAGGGGACCACCAGAAACGTGGTCGTCGTTGGCGGCGTCAGAGGAGATGAACGGTTAGATCTGGAACTGAAGAGGCGTGCGTCATCTCCACCCGCGCGTGAGGTAGCCAAGTGGCCGCGCGTGATGCCCGTGAGGGATCTGAAGGCTTCTCTTGCTTTGATCTAGACAGTTGGATCCAGATTGGATCTAACGGCTGAGAATGGGTTGCGCATAGATCAAAATAAGGGCATTAGGGTTACCGGTTGTAATTAAATCCGACTTGGGCTCATGTATTCGGGCTTGTTTATTTAATTAGATTCGGGCTCATTATTGGATCTGTTTATATATAATCAGTAATAAATAATATAATAAAATAAAATTGAATCTAAAATTAAAATAAAACTTAATGATATATTTTTTTTTTGATTTTCATGTTAAAAATTATAATAATAGTAATGATAAATAATGAAAATAAAGATGAAATAAATAAAGTAATCGAGAAAATAGGGAAAATAAAAAGAATATATCATATAATATTTTTGTATTTTTATATTATTTTTATTTATTATTATTTTTTAATCCATTTACAGCAATATTAAACAAAACCATGTAATTAAGAGATAAGCCCATTATTCGATCGAAAGTAAAAAATCGAAAACTAAAAACGGGTTTTTAACCCCTGATAAAATTAGTGATTACACGTTTAAAAACAAAAAAATAATTCCTTAAAGAAATTGTTTTTCGAAGAATAAATTCAGCAAACTCGATTTAATCATCCGAAAATTCTGTTCATCTCTATAAAATTTTTCAAAAGAAAAATTATTAGTACGAATGAAAATTTTATATACCATATTTAATATTAAATATTGAACGGACGAAAACAATTTAAGGAATTAAAATTACCTTAATGATACCATAGTTACTGCCTTATTTTCAAATCATAAGATTAAACAACTATTATTAGCAATAGTTGAAACTTAAAAAAAAAAGTTTGTAATGCTCCAAATCATGAGCAGAAAGTCAACGACAAAATATCTTGAACTACCTATTTGTTTTCAATAGCAGAACAAGAGTAATATGATAGGCGTAACATTACAGACTCAACAACAAAAATTAAAATTGATCATTCGTAGATATTAACCTATTTCGTCATGTTATAACCATGATATTTGTTCGTCTTGAATTGAATTAAAATCTGTCTTAAGATTATTAGAAAGATGAAGTTAATAAAAATAAATAATAAAATAAAATAAATATTATTATTTAACGAACACAACGAAAGTCCAAAATAAAATAAATATTTTAGATCAAACCCATTTTAGAAACATGTTAAGGCATGCACCAACGCAGTTTCCTAAAGACAGATTTTCTACCATGCTTGAATTTGTTGGTAGTTTGTCTCCCAGTATACAACAACAAGATCTTCAATAGTAGCACAACTGCAGCGATCCCAAACTGTTCTTGCCTTCGCCAATCACCGGAATAAAAAAGAGAGAAGAAAATGATTTTTGAGTGTGTTTTGAAACTGAGAGTTTCATTCTTATTTATAGGAAAAATTAGGTCAAAACAAGTGAGAGTTCTGATCCGAATTAAATTCGAATTTACTATGAATAGTCAATTTTATCTTATCTAATATTATTAATTTGTATTTAAGTAAAATAAAAACTCTTATTGAATATTAAAAAAGATAAATTATTTAAGGAAAAAAATTAATTACAACGAGTAAAACATCTGCAAGCCCACAAAGAACTCAACCAGTCCGAACATTTGCATCGCCCACATCGTGCATCCTAACCCAAGAGTCAAGTCATTCATTGACAATTATATGAGTAAGTGGATAAAACCACTTCCCACTTCATTTATCCCATCCATGTGGGATAATGAGTTTCATTCCTTACTATATTCACGACCTTCTTACTTTAAGCATTAGTTTCTCATTCATCACTCAACCATTTTGAGCATATGGAATACTACTGTAAAGATCTCATGGAGTAGAATAAGAACTAATAAATTTCTTATTCAAATCTACATCTTTACTATTCCAAAATATGGCTCAAAATTGGTCACTTCTCATTGTTTTTTCCAACAAAAATTTCCCAAGGCACTAGAAATTTTTATTTGCAGGTAATAACCGGTTAGACAATATATATATTGTAAAAAGGGTTGTGATAGGGATATGAAATATTTTGTAAACATTGGTTGCGACTATCTCTCCCTATTCCCTTCTTCTTCTTATTCCCTTTCTCTATTCTGCAAATCTTCTTTCTATCAATGAAATCAATCTTTGAGCATTTCATTTCTTACCTTTGTTATTTGAGATCATAACATTGGTGCTTTCATTGAGAGTTGAAAATAGGAAAAAAAATGAATTGATCCGACAGTTTCAAAAATCTGATTCACGACATGAACAATTACTAAACTTCCTTCAAATAAGCTCCACAGAAAATCAAAAAACACTTTAAAATATCCTTAAGCAAGTTGAGCTTTTGAGTGCCTAAGTAGATCAGATCAACAAGGCAGAATGTGATAACTATAAATCGATAAATATTAGGGATAAACAAGATGAAAGAAAGATAACGACTCAAGTGTTCAAGGAATTTGCCTATGATAATGGAAGAGGAAGTTGCAAACGAATGGAAACCATATTCAAGGGAACAAAAATTAAATCAAGTGGTGTTTGATGAAACTCTTGTTCGAAATGCTGCAGTGGTGGATCTTGTTACTATTGGGTTACCATTAACTTAGTCGATTGCTCCTTCTGTGGGCCATCCGTCAATGGTAGCAACTCTAAACACTATTGAGGCAATAAATCATTATTTATCTGGATTTTCTATGTTGGACGTCCTTCGTAAGGTAGGGTTGGGTCCAAGTTTAGGCAAGATTCATTGTAAATCAATGTCCGATTTCTTCCCATCAAATGATATTGAGGACTTAGATAAGCAATCGGGTATGAGTTCTTTTATGTTACAAGTATAATATTCTCTTCAGAAATACATATCTCGTGTTACTTATAGTGAACTCTTTAGTGGTTGCTATTGGACGCTAGTTGTTGACACTCTATTTAGAACTGAGTATGTTGACTTAAAGATAATGGTTTATGTAAAAAAAAAATTTAAGATTGGTGATTCATAGATATTTAGATTATTGATTGTAATCACTAATTTTATCCGAGGGTAAACCCGTTTATTTTGCATTTTGGTTTTTATCCTAAATAACGAGCTTTAATTTGTATTTATTGTTATGAAAATAAAAAATGTTATACGAAAATATGTTGCTACAACTATTTTATTTGTGTTTGTTTGGTTTTTTACTATCACCTTTTTTCTTTTTAATTAAAATCGAAAACCAAATTATCATTATTTTATTATGTTTTGAAATTTTAAAAATTAGATCATACACTTAAATTTATTTTCTTTTTATTTTCGGTCACGTTTCCTTTTTTTATTTATTTTCATTTATTATTATTATTATTACCAGATTAAATAAACAAAACCCAAATGAAACCCAATATTAAATAAGATTCTATATCAATTTTATTATTAACAGTGTAAATACAAATAACTTAAACCCAAAAGAAATTAATTATAAGACCATGTTTTGAGCCCAAATCCGGTTAGAAGAGAACCTAATCTAATCCCCCTCTTATACCTTATGCACAACCCTCTATAGTTTGTTAGATCAAATATTGATCTAACGGTCGCCAGCAAACCGATAAAGAGTCTTCTGAAAACTCCAAGCATCACACGCTGACGATTCGAGAGCCCACGCACGCGAGTCATGCACATTGACGACCTTTTGAATGACTATTGGTTCTTCAACTTTCCAATCATCGTTCAACGTCTTTTTTTTTGACGTTTTCTTTTGTATTCCGACGACCATGCAGACAAGAAAACAAACAATAAAATGTCAGAACCGTACCATTTGCAAGAATTACCAGTAGACAAATCAGAATTACATGGCAAAATTATTTAAAAAACCCCTTTTTATTATTTAAATACAAAAATATACCCCTCCCAAACTTCAATGAAAAATCTATACCCCTGTCAGGACACGTATGAAGAAGTCGCTTCCTGCACAAAGCGATTCCTGGAATCGCTCTGTGCAGGAAGCGACTTCCGGCTGATTTGACATTCCTTGCCACATAAGCCATTAATTATAACGGGGATAAGAAATCGCTCTGTGCACAGAGCGATTTCACTGTGCTTCGGAAGCGTAAAAGCCTAGGGTTCAGGAAATCGCTCTGTGCACAAAGCGATTTCAATTATAGATCTAAGAAGTCGCTCTGCACTGAAAGCGACTTCCTGTATTTATTTTTGTAAATATTTTTGTAATATATTTTTAATATTCTTATCTTAATAAGGTAAAAGGTATATTTTATTAATAAAAGTTATCTTCATAATAAGTAAGGTATATTTTATAAAATATAATAAAAGGTATAGTTATGTAAAAAAAATGTAATAAAAGATATATTTTATTAATATTGCTTGAAAATATTAAACTTTACATAAGAAATATCTAAGTGGTTGAAGAATCGTCTGTTTCCGTGTCTTCGTAATTTGTAGACACGTCAGATGTTAAATTCAGTTCTTCAATTATCTGTTCTTTTTGATGTCGTCTGTTTTCGATACGTTGTAAAATTGCTTCTTCATCGACGTTGCTTGATAAACTAACTTCATCCGTAAATGAACTAACTTCATCCTTAAACTTTACGTAAATCTCGATATATAGACATGGAATATTTGTGTAAGCTCGAAACATCTTACGAAGGCCTTTTGAACTTGACAATTTCAACAGGTAATGCGCTTCAGGACCTGGTTCATCAACTGGTATTTTTGCTTGTATATATAAGATTTCTCTTGTTCTTGTTGTCACCTTCGCAACCTCCGTCGATATTAAATCATAGAACTCATCGTATTTTATGTTGCTGCTAAACGAAGTGTAACCATATGTACCAGAGAAGAACAAAACGCAAGAAAACATAGCCATCTGACAAAAGAAGGGAAACGAGTCTGAAAACTTGATAAATTATTGACGGAGGGTTTATAGTCTGAAAGCAGGGAAACGAGTCTTTTATAAGTTTAAAATTATTTAAATCGCTTCCTGCAGGGAGCGATTTCCCTTTTGACAAAAGAAGTCGCTTTCTGTAGGAAGCGACTTCCTGTCTGAAAAGAGAAGTCGTTTTCTACAGGAAGCGACTTTGTTGGTGCTTAAATATTCCGAATTTCAACCCCAGGAATTTTAAACCACAATTCTCAATTCCCAAAAGTTCTCTACATCACGGTTCGAATTTCATATTTTTAAGAATCCGTTTTCATTTGAATTTAGAAGCAAAAATGTCAAGAAGAATCACTATTTTGGTTTATTACGATGGCCAAATGGTTAGTGATGCATCTTTGGGTGTGGTGTTTCAGTCTTCGAATGCAGTTATACTTGAGCTCCCGCGGAGATTAAGCTATAGGTCATTGATGAAGAGAGTATCGGATCATGTTTCGCATGCCCGAGGTCAAAAATTAGAGCCATTAAAATTTAGACTACCGATGTCATTGGAGCCATTGTATTATACAATTTTTTATGTGGCCGACAATGGCGACGTTGAAATGATGCTCGAGTCGCACATGCAATATTCCTTAGGAGGTCCGTTAGAGTTGTTTGCGATTTTTTCTGATAATGATGATGCTGTTCCTGCCGTCCCAGATTGGCGTCGTACAAATTTTGATTTCGACCCTAATGTTTATAGCCCTACGTCCAATATTAGAGACGACTTCAACTTGTTGTCGACAAATTGTTCACAGGACAATGTTGATGTTCCATTGTCTTCGGCGGTAAGACATTCTTGTATAGCTTCTTTTGATTTCGACCTTAATCTACCTCCCACCCAACCGTCTTCGTTCGCTCGGTCTGAAATTGATTTGAACTTCCCACCAACCCAACATTCATCTGCAACTGTTGGTGATACGGTGGACTTACAGTTGTTCGAATTTGAGGGTGACCGTTCTGACGAAGAACCGATTCAGGAGCCCGGCCCTGATGGTGATGAGCTAGGTCCTTTTTATGGCCCTCCCGCAGATGTGGATGAGCCAGAAGAGCCAGAGGAAGTGGATGTCCCTAACAGTTCAATGGCAATGTCGTTTTACGAGCCACCATCCCACTTTGCATCAATTGATATGGAAGCCTTCAATGCTCCGGAATTTCTACAATTCCCCTAGATCGACCAATACAACCAAGGTGGTTCTCTTGAAATATATAAAGAAAAAGTTTTCGAGACCAAGGATCTGGCGATTGCAGCAATCAAGCATTATAATATCCGCAACTCCGTTACATCCGGTGTTTACAAGAACGCATCTGACAAGTACATTGCTGAATATGTATACAAGAAGCAGGGATGTAAATGGAGGGTTCGTGTTTCTTGTCTGAAGAAACTAAACAACCTTCGGCAGATTACCAAGCTTGATAACCCTCACACATGCACCGTGGGTCGCCTTAATCAGGATCATCGAAACTTGGATGTGCACGTGTTGTGTGATGCCATTATGCCTCTGGTGAAAGCGAATCCACGGGTAACCGTTGATACTTGTATGGCTTCAGTCACGTCTCAATACGGTTACCATGTTCCGTATAAACGAGCATGGTATGCAAAATAACGTGCCGTTCAGAAGTTGTACGGTCAATGGGAGAAATCTTACAATGAATTGCGATCGTGGCTTTCGTTGATGCAGAAGCATATTCCGGGGACGGTGGTGAAGCTAGAAACAGTACCGGCGTATGAAAATGACCGTATCATACCCGGTGTTTTCCAATTTGAACGGTTATTTTGGACTTTTCCACAATGTGTCAATGCATTCCGACATTGCAAACCAATGGTTCAGATCGACGGTACTTGGTTGTACGACAGGTACACCCAAATCTTATTGTTGGCAGTTGCGCAAGATGGTAACCGAAAGATTGTTCCAGTTGCCTTCGCAATTGTTGAAAAAAAGGATCTCCCTTCTTGGGAGTTCTTTTTGAAGAACTTGCGAAGGTATGTTCTATCACCTGTCTTGCGGGATAGAGATGATGGAATATGTGTCATTTTTGACCGAGGCAAAGAGATCAATTACGCAATGCAGAAGATGGGTCGATCCTGGCAATTGCCACATATTTACCATCGGTATTGTCTACGACACATTGCAGCTAATTACTTGGCGAGGTTCAAAAGCCCCGATGAACGTATAATGCAGAAGATGGCTCTTCTTGAACATTTCGTCCTCTTCCACGGCTTGGTCGTTGGGCCGGTGGACGTCTCCGCGTACCCACAGATAATTCGCGTGCTCGCTCCTCTTCTGTCAAGATGTGGGGCTTACAGTTTTCAACGTACCAACTGAAATACCCGAATCCCAGACTATCAGTAACAATTTCTTCACACATCGGGATCCGTTGATATCTTTCGGCCCACATCTCGATGTAATCGCGATGTCTGACAGCCCAATTAACGCCGGTCTTCCCTTGTCTTGTCAGAGCATGCAATTCATCCAAAATAGGAGGTGGTTCTGGAATGCCTTGCTTAAACCCAAACTATCGTAGAACTCTATTACCAGGATGCCACTCGACAGTTGAGTAATTAATAAGCGGCACCATCGCAAACCATAAGTTTGAGCGAGCCAATATGTCAACTGGGATACAAGACATAATAGCTGACTCGCGATACGGTTGCCAGATAAACTGAAAAAAATAATATTTATATTAAAATAAATTAAAACATTTTTAAATTTAATAATTGAATTAAAATATAAAAAATAACAACAAAATTACCTCCTCCTCCCTATCTATGAGTAATCAGAAATCTCGCTGGGTTTCCGGCAATCCAGAATGCGACAATGGATAACACCACCTACCATTAATAAAATAAAATTATAATTAAAAAATTATAAACAATAATTTTAAAAAAAATTAAACATAATAAAATATTACCTCCGAGCTAGTGGAAACTCATATGCACGTCGCGTAACCAAAGAAGGCTGTAGAAAAGGCATACGATACCATGCCCAAGACTGAAGTAATATTAAACAACCTCCTATGACTTGTTTTCGGGGATCAACATTCGTATACAGCTCTCGATATAAAAAAGCAAGAACAGCCGATCCCCAACTGAGAGCGCCGGAATCCGAAAAGCTACGTAAATGGTGTAACCACACCAAATGCACTTTATTGCGGGTTTTGTCCGGCATCAAAATCCCGCCAATTATGCGCAAAATATGTGTGCGAGCATAAAACTATAAATTCATAAAATTAATATAAAAAATTAAATTAATTAAAAAAATAATAAAAATATTAGTTACCTGCTTTGTTTCTTCCGAAGCATCATCGGGTAAATCAGAAAACTCTTCGACCAACCATTTCAACAATATTTTCCCGCCGGACAACTTATCGGGAATACGTCCAAGATATTGCAGACAAAGATTTTCCCAATCGTCTTCCGCAATACTCATTATAACGGGGCCATCAATACGTAACCCAAGTTGAAAAGAGACGTCTTGTAAGGTAATAGTTGCCTCACCAGACGGAAGATGGAATGTATGGGTCTCCGGCCTCCACCTTTCGAGCAGAGCATTAATCAAGTACGGATCTACTTTAGTCCCGGCGATAATAAGACTTACATATCCGAACCCGGCCTCGATCAAATACGACATTGTAGCCGGATGCGGCGCTTCCATAATAGGATGATGGTAACAGGTTAGAACCCTGTCGTAGCCCTTCAAAAAAAATATAAATAAATTACTAAATAATTTTTTTTAAAAAATAATAAAATTAAAAAATTAAAAATAATAATACAAAAAATCGAAAAAATTACCTCATTATAACGCCAGAAATCGAAACAGTGATTCCCGTCTAATCTACATAAACCCGACATATTCTCGAAGAATTTTGAGACAAATAACTAAACAAACAATTTAGAAGGAAGAAAAACAATGAAATTTGTATGAAACACAACTTCGGGATGAGATGGAAGGTTGTAGGGCCGGCTATTTATAGGGAGGTCGCGCCCTTTGGGGAGCGACAAAACAGGGAAATTGCTCTGTGCACAGAGCGATTTCTTTAATGAAATCACTTTGGATGCAGAGCGATTTCCAAAGGACGATTCAATTTCTGACGAAATCGCTCTGTGCACAGAGCGATTTCTTGAACCCTAGGCTTTTACGTTTCCGAAGCACAGTGAAATCGCTCTGTGTAGAGCGATTTCTTATTCCTATTATAATTAATGGCTTATGTGGCAAGGAATGCCAAATCAGCAGGAAACGACTTCTTCATACGTGTCCTAACAGGGGTATAGATTTGTCATTGAAGTTGGGAGGGGTATATTTTTATATTTAAATAATAAAAAGGGATTTTTTAAATAATTTTGCCGAATTACATAGATAAAAAATGAAAAGGACAATTCTAGCAAGGAAGAATCGTTTACTCTAATCCTAAATGTAAAAAAAGGGGTACAAGTAAAGAACCCTAACATCTTGTAATTCCATTCGAAAAAACAGAGATTTTGAATAGGAAAGAAGGTATTCCATTCAAGTTTTCTTTTCTCTTTTCGCATGCATGGTTAGAAAAAGAATAGGTTTATCTTTCTTCAAACTATGACTCAGATTTTGGTAATAATTTAGTGGCTTTCGAGTCGATGAAGGTGAACCAAAACGGGGTTTGTTCTTTCTCCCCTTTCCTCTCCCTCATTGTGCCGACAACAAGCCTTCAGATTCTCTCCCAGAGATCTCGAGTGGTGAGCCATTTCCGAATCGAATGAGGAAAGGGTTTTTGATTCTCTTTTTGTTTTGAATATAAGAAAGAGATCATCTCTTGATTTTTCAAGGCATGAAAGTTTGTTTTCTATTTTTTTTAAAAGAAAGTCTCGGTGTTTATCTTTTTTTGGAAAAAAAGGGTTACCTTTTTGGGTTGGGAGTTTTTTGGGTTTTCCCAGAAGAACATTCATATGTTCTTTGATTATCCGGGAAACCCAGATGAACCTAGAAAGGTTTCTTCAAAGGGTTCATTTGTTTTTCGGTGAAGAAGTGATAAAGAAGGATTTAATTTTAATTTGTTTTTATGTTATATACTTAGGTCTCTGATTTAAAATGGGTTATTTATTAATTTAAACCCCTTCGTGTCTTCATTTTCGCTTTCCCTGTCCTTAAAATTTTTAAATGCTTTACATTTTGGTCACCGTAAATTGATTTTTGATTTTCTTTTAATTTGGCCTCTGGTCTTCTTTGCCATTTTATTTTAGTCACTAATTTCGGGCCTTCATTTATTTTCTCTTTTATTTTGGCTTGGGAAATTTATTTTTATTAAATTTAGTCCTGTTTTCAGTATTGTGTTGTCTTTTTGAGTCTTACGGTTAAATGATTTTTACATTTAGGTCATATTACATACTTAAATATCATAATGTGTTTAACTTTTATCATATTTGCATGAATTATCTACCTTTGTTTATTTGTTCCTTATTCGTGTATTCATTTATTTGTTTATTTCCACGTAGTATGTATGTTTGTTTATTTTTGATGTATGTATTTATTTTGTTGCATATTTTATTAGCTTTTGTTCGAACTCACAATCAACTAATTAATTAATTTCATATCTCTTTATTCGGTCATAACGGGCCCGACACCAGGCGTAGTGGTGACGGTGTATGTGTTTACCTATGAGTAAATAAGCGATAAAATATACCCGAATTTTAAAATAAATAATCGATTTAATACCACTTCAAATTGGAAATTCCAAAATTAATTAAGTGATAATTTTTGTAAATGTGCCAATTTTGGGCGGTTCTAAACGCTAACACCGTTTTTTATTGTAACCGACTCTCGAACCCGTTTTTATTTGAATCTCTGGTTTTACGGTGTCCGATCTACCAAAATGACCGATGACGACTCTAGCAATTTTCAAGTTATTTTTGTTTTCCAACACATTTTTATTTTGTTTCTAAACATTTTAATTTATTAAATATCAATATTTCAATTTCTATTTTCTAAAACCCATTTCCGATTTTTAATTTGTTTTTCCTAAATCTCCTTTAAAATTGTTTTCAATTTTTGAATTAAACCTTAAAAATTCTCAATTTTCTAATTTTACTTAAATTCCCCTTTTAATTAAAATCTCCGGCTTCCATATTTTTTTAAATCTCTACTTCCCTTTTTTAAATTAATTTTTCAATTTTCAACAAAATTCTAAATTTTCTATTTTGAGATATATAATTTTTTTTAACATAAATCTACTAATTTTATTAATCAAGGATATATCCGAAAATACAATGAAAGTTCACAACTTAGTAAACTAAACATCTAGATCCAAATATATACCTAGAAAACAAAACTAGTAAAACGAGATCATAAGAAGACCAAATAAGGAAAAGGTAAAAAACCTAATCCAAAGACTCGAAAGAAAGAAGGATACAAATATCATCAAAATTCACGATGATAGGTAAAATCATCAACAAACAACATAAAAATGTAAATTACAATAAAAGTGCGTTGACAACAAAGATATTACCACTGTTCAATCGCGAAAAAGAGTCGTTACACTGATAATGAAAAATAAATTATTACAACTTGATTAGGATTGAAAGAAATCATGCCATAATCTTAACTTTGCAGCAACACTAACCATAGCACCCCATGTTTATTGAGTAGATTTTTGGTATAAAAACTCTGTTTTTTAGTGTTAATTCGACACATATTAAAATGGGATGATATTTCTTGGGAGTAACAGAAGATTGCACAAGGTAACACCAAAACTTCTCCACATAATGGTTTGATAAAATTTGGAATGTTTGTTATTAAGGGACGAGAGGGACGAGTAAAAGGGCATGTGATGCTTTAATTGATGGAAGTATCATCAATTTTATCCAATCTAAATCTATCAAGCACTCAAGGTTAAATGTCATGTCTGTTTTTCATTGTAGAGTCATGGTAGAAAAAGATGAACTAAAGAATAAAAGATGCATTCAAGAGTTGAAGGTCGAAATTTAGGAGCTATCCTTAACACTAATTTTTATGTATTATCATTGAAGGGATCCAAGGTTTTCTTGGGTTTAGTTTGAATGGGGGACATTTGGTCTTGTAACCATGGATTTTGTCGAATGTCCAAATTTCAACAAGGAAAAACAAGGTAACGATGACAAGAAGAGTTAAACATAGAACAAAAGTTGGTGCATTATAATGTTTTGCGTCGAATGTGTGAAACATCGATTTTAACTGAATATTTTCAGCTGCAACAATCACAGTGTTATCAAGTGATAAAACAAGCATTATGAAAGAATCTTTCGGTGAAACTTTGAGGACAAGATTTGTCTTTTAAAGAAAGGTAATGTTGTGAATCGGCTCGATATCTACGATTGTTAGGAGTTTGCATGAGAAAAGAATTACTCAAGGCACTAGAAATTTTATCTGCAGTTAATAACTGGTTAGACAATATATATATTGTAAAAAGGGTTGTGATAGGGATATAGAATATTTTGTAAACATTAGTTGCGGTTATCTCTCCTTATTTTCTTTCTCTGTTCTGTAAATTTTTTTTCTATCAGTGAAACTAATCTTTGAGCATTTTATTTTTTATCTTTATTATTTGAGATCATAACACAATATGAAAATAAAAATTTATACAGTACTTTATAATGATTTGATTTTTTAACCAAATTTACCTTTAATATCTTAACTATCCACACTAAAATTCTTCATAAATTTATTAATTCTTTTTTATGTTCAAAGAAATAACTTTTACAACTCATATCTAAAACTTTGAACGTTCTTACAAAAAGAATACAAATTTAACAAACAAAAGAAAACCTTTACGACCCTCGACGCTGGTACTTCAAAGCTTATACGTCATCATGTCGGTTATCCCTGAGAAGTACCTCGACGAGAAAACCATTTTCCACCTTAACCCTTCAGGCCCTTTTGTCATTGGAGTTCCTCACGGTCATGATCCTGGTCTCACCGGCGGGCCAAAAGATCATTATTGACACTTACGGAGGATGGGGTGCTCACGATGGTGGGGCTTTCCCTGGTAAAGACCCTACCAAGGTGGATAGGAACAGTTCTTACATCGTAAGGCAGGCTGCAAAGAGCATCGTTGCTAATGGACTTGCTAGAAGGTGCATTGTCTAGGTTTCGTATGCCATAGGTGTAACCGAGCCGTTATCCGTATTTGTGGAAACTTACGGCACCGGAACGATCCCGGATAAGGAAATTCTTGAGATTGTGAAGGAGAACTTCAACTTCAGACCAGGAATGATTGCCATCAACCTTGTTCTTGAGAGAGGAGGCAATGGCAGGTTCTTGAAGACAGCCGCCTATGAACATTTTGGTCGGAATGATGCAGATTTCATTTGGGAGGTTGTCAAGCCAATCAAGGTGAAGGCATAAGTGGAGGATTTTCAGCTGTTCTGTCAACCAAGGCATGTCTCTTGTGTCTCAATGTGCAGTTAATTTAAAACACAAACTAATATTTATATAACTTCAATTTATTTTTAAAATATATTTTTTTTGCAATTTAATCTTTTAATTTAGATTTTAATCGATTTAGTTTTAATTTTATAACCTTTACTTGAATCGAACAAATTTAAATATAGTTCGAGTTATAATGTTAACCACTCCTACTATATTTAAATAATTTATTATAACATAAAAAAGAAATATGATAAATTTAATCTTAATTGACATTAGATCTTGAGTTCTAGTCTGTATATCATACTACCGTAACAGTATATCATAACTACCTTAACTAGACCCATACTTCAACTGTTCCCACCGGAACGGTCGGAAAACATAAAGAACTTCGGGGGAGCTTTTGAAGAGCAGAGCCACACATACACACACGGCAGCAATAGCCACCATGGACAGCATCATCGGCCTATGTACCGGTGATGTTCTGCTGTTTCTGTAGGCCAGTTTCTTATTACATGCAGTGCAACCCTCGTGACTTGCTTTCAAGGTAATCTTTTCAATATCTAGACCGGCAGCCTTCGCCGATATTGTTCCATCCGATAACTTCGGCTTGGAGTTGTGGTCTAATACGGTTCCAGTGACATCCACCACGACGTATCCTGATCTTTTGTTGATTTTTCTCTGAACCAGGTGGATGTAGGAGTGGTGACCTTGAAGGCATGCATAGTCGCTTGGTGTTAGACCCGTGATGTCCAGGGCACTTTTCCATGCTTCAATTGCAACCTG